>CM062816.1:1775694337-1776894337 GCA_031772625.1 Pinus tabuliformis | reverse complement strand
TTTTTTAGAAATTTTCAAAAAAGAGGCCAAAAATCACCTTTCTGCCCCTCTTTTTCCATTTTGCTGCGCACTTGGAGACACCTTGCAACAATGGCCATATCTCAGCGAAAAATGGGTCATTTTGAGTTCATAATTACTCTAAATACATCTAAAATCTCCCATATTTCCATAAAAGGATTCAAATATGGATTTGGACTTCATAAAGGCACTCAAAAATGGCCTCCAACAGCTTGGTACACACTTGGAAATTTATCAGATTTTTGTAAAATTTTCATTGTGTAAATTTTTGTCATTCCTAGTTTGACTTTGGTAAAAGTAAAAAGGGTGAAGTAGATGAAAGTGAGGGGTAAAAGTAAATTTAAATAATGGGTGGTTCGTCTTTGTAAGGTGTTTTTACGTAAACTTGACCTCATTTATGAGAGAGGTTGGAGTCAAAGTTAATTATAGAAGTTTTTTTTAACGTCCCTAGACATCATGGTTTGGTTAGAACCAGTGTTGCAGGAAACGTCTCCCCTCCACCTCCTAGATCAAAACCTTGATACGCGATTCGTATAGATGTGTGGGGGAATCGTCATCTGAAATGCGTTTTGGAAAAACCGAAACGCGTTTTGGGTGATAAACACACTTCTTGGAAATTTCAGGAAGCGTGTGCCTGAAACGCATTTCGGTTTTTCCCGAACTGCATTTCAGTTTTTTTGAAACGCGTTTTAGATGGCGCTTTGGCCGTACAAAGTGTCAAGCTTCTGAAAAAAATTAAAAAGAAAAATGCATAAAAATATAAAATATCTATATCTATATCTATATATATATATAACAAAAAAAATATAAAAAAATATAAATATAGCAGACACAAGTTTTGAATATAAATGCAAAAAAAACATAAAATATATATATAGCAGATGCTTCGCTTCCTATATTTTTGGAAAATGACGCTTCCGCGTCCCCGCTTCATGCAACATTGGTTAGAACACCTCATGGAACAGTTCCTAGAGTCATGGATTCGACCCATGAGAGTGGGGAGATATTGTTTTGGTCTATATGTATCAGTTTCTTAGTGATAGAACGAGTTGGATTTCATAGGAGAGAACTGTTGTAGCTTGTACTTGGACATTTTCTAGAAATCAAAGGACATAGTTTGCAACATTTATCTAGGAATTCATGTGCAGTAAGTTTGTGGTGTTATTTTTTCTCTCTTATAACTTCATATGAAATATATTCATCTTCTCTTTCCATTCATCAATTCTTCAATGGTTTTTCTTACAGTTTATAAACAAAATTCTTTGCATAAATCTCTGTTTTTATGGAAAAATCATTATGTGTTACTTTCTTTCTTGTTTAATAAGGCATGCCAAGATGTACAAGTGTGTGACAATGCATGTCAGGGGACTTTCAAGGCAACAAAAGGGAGGAAAAATTTAAACTACAAGAAAATGAGCTCGTAATAGGGTTAGCAAGTCATTAATTAACCTTTTCCATGAGAGGCATGCTAGGCACACCAACACTAGGTGCTAATAGGTACCAAGTGCCAAGTGCCAATGCATTATAAGTGCCAAATATTCCTTTGTTTATTCTCATCTAGTTTCCAATAATGGATCTCCAATAAATTTAATTTTAAACCATGCCAAAGCATACCAAGTCATCTCAATGCATGCCAAACATGCTAAGACTTGCCAAGTGCCAACAAGTTCCAAGTGCCAATGTGCATCAAGGAGTGTGATGCATGCTATGAAGTGGAAAAGCATATCGAAGAGTCCTAAGGTGTGCTAGAGAGTGTCAATGCATGCTAAGGAGTTCTAGGGAGTACTAGGACAACACAAGGTGTTGAGATTGCAACAAGATGATGGAGTTTAGTGAAATAAAGTCGCCTTCACTAAGTGGGCCCGCAGGCTATTTTTGGCGCAAGTCTATTTTTAGACTATGTCCATTTTTAAACATATGGATCATGTATATGGATTGCAGGTTGCTGCTATGGATGATTGGTCAAGTTGGGAAAAATAGATGGACTTCTATTTTTAGATCACAGCGGAGTGACTGCTCAGCCTAAATATAGAACAGTCAAATATTATTGTCTCATAATAATATTTAGACTATAAACTTTGTCTTATTCTCTTGGAGCACTTCAAGATGAACTACGGATGTGGCACATGCAGATCCCAGAAGGAAATACATGGTTACCTATGGGATGACTGATCTTTACATGCAGGACTTCAATTAGAACTCAAGTGAGTTGAGTTTAGTGGACTGGAGGTGCAATTGATGGAGTTGTGTTCAATTTAGCTTTGTTAAACTGGTTGTATTTAGTCTAACTGACAAATAGACTAGAGATGAGTTGGGTGAATTAGTTATTAATTAATTCACAAGTTATTAACTCATAATGCAACTATAGAATACATCAGTTAACTCAGTTGCATGTCAGTGCATGTTCAGTTCAGCAGGGACAGGTGTTAGAGGATCAGATTGCTATCAGTTGTGACTATAGTTGTGCATGAGGATTTGCACAATCAAAGGGATTGAGTATGCCAATGAATTGGCCAATACCAAGTGATTGTAGCCTGTGCTCACGTCTTTCCCAGTGTGAGTGATTCTTTGGAGGTAAAATACGAGTTTGGTAAACCATTCTCATCAATTCTTGAGCAGGTATTGAGCTGTGGAGGCAGGCAAGCAGTGGAATAGATTTGGAGATCAGATCTGAGCTGTATTGTGTGTAACAGGTGGAGCTGGTACTGGATTGCTTGTGATAAGCATTGTACTTTGTAATGTTACATGTTCTCAATCATTAATATACAGATAGTGTGGGGTTTTTAGCGAGATGCTTTCCCCAGGTTACATACTGTGTCAATGTGTGAATGCTCTTGATGTTTTATTGTTATTGATGCTGCTATATTGATGATCAACGTAGAGGAGCTTATGTATTGTGTATGTATTCCGCAATAGCACATGATCAGGATAATCTCCATTGAATATGTGTTTATTATTCAAAATTTCTACACAAGGGAGCATTAGGTCAAAATTCATGGAAGTGAATGAATATGAGGGTGTGTCGGGGAGTGTCAATGAGTGTTAGCTGTCATGCCAAGGAGGGAGTGACAAGGTATGCTAAGCACAGGTGCTAGAGTGTGCTAGGTACCAAGGTGTGCTAACATGTGCCAAATAGTCCCAAGGCATGCCAGGTGCTAAGACATGTTAGGATGTGCAGGGTGCCATAGTATTCCAATATGTGTCAAGGAGTTTCAAGGAAACAAAAGGAATAACCAAGTTAAAATGCAAGGAAATGAACACATAAGAGGGTTAATAAGTCAGGACTTTATCTTTTTGAAAAGGGGCATTCTAGGAACACTAATAATATGTTCCAATACATGCCAAGTGAAAATGTGTGCCAAGTGGTAATATTTTTCACATGACGGGAGATAGAGATTTGTTTTCTGATCTGGAGGACAAAGATCTTGGAGTGTGCATCGAGATGGGCGATGATGGTAGATACAGTGCGACCGCTATCGGTACCATTTCCTTTGAGAGGGAGTCTGGTAAACCCTTCGTATTGAAGGAAGTCATGCATGTTCCAGGATTGAAGAAGAATCTCATCTCTATGGCGATGTTAGAAGACAAGGGGTATGATGTTATTTTCAGCGAGGGAAAAGCTTTCTTGTGCAGCAATACAACTGGTGAGACCCGGAAGATAGGGGTTCGAGTGAGGAACCTTTATCAGTTGCATGTAGATGGATGCGTAGCAATGGCATGCAAGGCAGAAGGATTGGTGAGCCGGGATGATGGCGAGTTGTGGCACAGGAGATTGGGTCACCTTCACCATGGAGCCTTGAAGATACTGCAGCAGATCACTACAGGGCTTCCTAAAGGCACTCTTGTGCAGTCAGATCAGTGCAAGGGGTGTACTTTGGGGAAGTTTGTGAAAACCACCTTTCACAAGAAGGATAGTCATGCCACGACGATCCTTGAGAGAATTCACACAGACGTGTGTGGACCTTTCTCAATTGCTTCGACATCAAAACACAGGTATTATGTGATTTTTGTTGATGATTTCTCTCGTAAGTGCTGGATCTTCTTCATGCAGAAGAAGAGCGAAACATATCCAAAGTTCTATGAATTCAAAGCACTGGTCGAGAAGGAGTCGGGGAAGAAGGTGAAGGCTCTTAGGAGCGATAATGGTGGTGAATACATCTCGGAGGAGTTCAAGGATTTCTGCAAGGCAGAAGGGATTCAAAGAGAGCTCATAGCTCCCCATAACCCACAATGAAATAGGGTAGCTAAGCAGAAGAACAGAACGATCGTGGGTGCTGCACGGGTGATGTTGCATGATCAGGGGCTACCCCTTCACTTGTGGGCGGAAGCATGCAATACAACAGTTTATGTGCAGAACCGTTGTCCTCATAGGATACTTGGCATGAGTACACCCGAGGAGGCTTATTATGGTAAGAAGCCTGATCTTTCTCATTTGAGGATTTTTGGTGCTAACATTTACATGCATGTGACGAAGGATGCAAGGAAGAAGTTGGAGCCAACTGCAGAGGTTGGGATAATTGTGGGGTACACTGATACACCCCACAACTATCATGTGTATTTGCCAGACAGTGGTAAAACTGTTGTGCGATGGGATATAAAATTTTAGGAGGAGAAATCCATGAAGTGTTCACTTGAAAGGGAGCTACACTTGCATGCAGATGAGGAGCTATTAGTTCCTAAGGATGAGCTTTAGGACGTGGATCAACCACAGGATGAGGTTCATGGAGTGGAAGAGTCCACTCATGTAGCGCCAACAATCAGAGGGCGAAAGCGCTTGACAGAAGCTGAGCGACTGGCTCAAGATACAGAGAAAGTTGTAGGACCACCTACAGCCCAACGCAGGTAGAGACAGTCACCTGATTGGTACACTAGATACATGGCTCTTATGAGCAAGTGTGTTGTGACTGAGCCATCCTCTTTCGAGGAAGCTGTGGAGAATCCCGCATGGGTAGACGCCATGGTGGAAGAGTATGATTCTATTGTTAGAAATAATGCATGGGAGATTGTTCCTAGACCGGAAGGGAAATGAGTGGTGGGTTCGAGATGGATCTACAAAGTTAAGCAGGAAGTTGACGGGAGTGTGGAGAAGTACAAGGAAAGATTTGTTGCTTGAGGCTTTTCACAGATAGAGGGGATCGATTATGAGGAGACCTTTGCACCTGTCACAAGGTATTCTTCCATACGGACGATTCTTGCTCTCTCAGCGCAGATGGGATGGCACATTCATCAGATGGATGTGAAGACTGTGTTCCTCAATGGAGTCATTGAGGAGGAGGTGTACATTGAGCAGCCCAAAGGATTTGAGGTATTTAGCAGCGAGTCGCATGTATGCAGGCTCAAGAGAGCACTGTATGGGTTGAAACAAGCACCACGTGCTTGGTACACACGGATAGACAGCTATTTCACAGGACTTGGATTCTCCAAGAACGAGGCGGATCCTAACCTATACCAGATTGTGGTGGAGTTTAAGTTGCTTATCATTGTAATGTATGTTGATGATTTGATTTTAACGGGTGATGAGCTGTTGATACTGTCATGCAAGAAGGACCTTGCTACAGTTTGAGATGAAGGACTTGGGCCTCCTTCACTATTTCCTAGGATTGGAAATATGGTAGCACAGTGGTGGAATGTTTGTTTCTCAGAGCAAGTATGCTCGGGAGATATTGGAGAAGTTCAACATGCATGGCTACAAGCCTGTTGATACTCCTCTTCCTAGAGGTTTGAGGAAGGAGGATGCCACTTCGGGAAAAGAAGTGGATGCCACTATTTATCTACAGTTGGTGGGGTCGCTGATGTATTTGGTTAATACACGACCCGATATATGCTATGCAATTAACCAACTTTCACAAGCTATGGTTAAGCCTACCAAGCTCTTCTGGAAGGCGGGCAAGCATGTATTGCGCTACTTGAGAGGCACATCGGGATATGGATTGTGGTACAAATAGGAGGATGAGGTGAAGCTATGTGGCTTCACGGATGCAGATTGGGTAGGTATCCCAACAGACAGAAAGAGCACATCAGGAGGGGTCTTCAGTATTGGATCAACAACAGTTTCTTGGTACAACAGGAAGTAGAGATCCGTGGCACTCAGTTCAGCAGAGGCCGAGTATATGGCAGCAAGTTTGGTTGCATGCGAGGCTATATGGATGCGGAAGATCCTGGTTGGTTTGTTCGGTTCTCATTTGGATCCTACTATGATTTACTGTGATAACTAGAGTTGCATTAAACTCTCGGCTAATCCTGTATTTCATGATAGATCTAAGCATATTGACATCAGGTACCATCATATCAGAGATTGTGTGCAACGGAGGATCATGTTACTTTCATACATTCCAAAGGAGGATCAGGATGCTGATATTCTGACGAAGGCTCTCACCAGGAGAAAATTGGAATACCACCGAGGCAGGATAGGGGTTGCTGATAATCCATATCTTGTCAAGAGGGAGTGTTGAGATTGCAACAAGATGATGGAGCTTAGTGAAATGAAGTCTCCTTCACTAAGTGGGCCCACAGACTATTATTGGCACAAGTCTATTTTTAGACTATGTCTATTTTTAAACATATGGATCATGTCTATGGATTACAGGTTGTTGTTTATGGATGATTGGTCAAGTTGGGAAAAATAGATGGAATTCTATTTTTAGATCACAGCGGAGTGACTGCTCAGTCTAAATATAGAACAGTCAAATATTATTGTCTCATAATAATATTTAGACTATAAACATTGTCTTATTCTCTTGGAGCACTTCAGGATGAGCTACGTATGTGGCACATGCAGATCCCAGAAGGAAATACGTGGTTGCCTATGGGATAACTGATCTTTACATGCAGTACTTCAGTTAGAACTGAAGTGAGTTGAGTTTAGTGGACTAGAGGTGCAGTTGATGGAGTTGTGTTCAGTTTAGCTTTGTTAAACTGGTTGTATTTAGTCTAACTGGAAAATATACTAGAGATGAGTTGGGTGAATTAGTTCTTAATTAATTCACAAGTTATTAACTCATAATTCAACTATAGAATACATCAGTTAACTCAGTTGCATGTCAGTGCATGTTCAGTTCAATAGGGACAGGTGTTAGAGGATCATATTGCTATCAGTTGTGACTATAGTTGTGCATGAGGATTTGCACAATCAAAGGGATTGAGTATGCCAATGAATTGGCCAATACCAATTGATTGTAGCCTGTGCTCATGTATTTCCCAGTGTGAGTGATTCTTTGGAGGTAAAATACGGGTTTTGTAAACCATTCTCATCAATTCTTGAGCAGGTATTGAGCTGTGGAGGCAGGCAAGCAGTGGAATAGATTTGGAGATCAGATCTGAGTTGTATTGTGTGTAACAGGTGGAGATGGTACTGGATTGCTTGTGATAAGCATTGTACTTTGTAATGTTACATGTTCTCAATCATTAATATATAGATAGTGTGGGGTTTTTAGCGAGATGCTTTCCCCAGGTTACATACTGTGTTAATGTGTGAATGCTCTTGATGTTTTATTGTTATTGATGCTGCTATATTGATGATAAACATAGAGGAGCTTATGTATTGTGTATGTATTCCACAATAGTACATGATCATGATAATCTCCATTGAATATGTGTTTATTATTCAAAATTTCTACACAAGGGAGCACTAGGTCAAAATTCATGGAAGTGAATGAATATGAGGGTGTGTCAGGGAGTGTCAATGAGTGTTAGCTGTCATGCCAAGGAGGGAGTGACAAGGCATGCTAAGCACAGGTGCTAGAGTGTGCTAGTTACCAAGGTGTGCTAACATGTGCCAAATAATCCCAAGGCATGCCAGGTGCTAAGACATGTTAGGATGTGTAGGGTGCCAGAGTATTCCAATATGCGTTAAGGAGTTTCAAGGAAACAAAAGGAATAACCAAGCTAAAATGCAAGGAAATGAACACATAAGAGGGTTAATAAGTCAGGACATTATATTTTTGAAAAGGGGCATTGTAGGAACACTAATAATATGTTCCAATACATGCCAAGTGAAAATGTGTGCCAAGTGGTAATATTTTTCAATGTGATATTATGCCAAGGTGTTCCATGGCATGCTAGGGACTACAGGGTATGCTAACACATGATAGGAGAGTGCTATGCTATGCTAGGGCATGCCAACATTTGCTTGGGTGTCCTACTCATGGTAAGATGTTATAGGTACAAATATGTTCCAGGTACAAAGATGTTACAAGTACAAAGGTGTTCCAAGACATGCGAGGTGCCAAGGAATGTTAGTGTATTGTTCCAAAGCATGTTAAGGTGTGCCATGAGTGTTGAGGAGTGCTAGGTCTCTCTCACTAATAGAATTGACAGAGCTTGATTATGTATTAAATAATATAGTTCCTACACACACTAGTGGAACTTTATTTAAACGAAATTTGCTAGATAATAAACCTAATAGAGACAAACCATGTGTTGACTTATAGGAAAACTATATTCTTATGACTTGAGGGAAATGGTGGGGAAATGATACACGCTAATCACTTCTTAACAAATTGACTCACTATTAAAACCACTATGAACTTGGATACATAATGAAAAAGACTCCACAACAATGGTCTTAAATCATTATCTTTTGATAAAAAAATATAGTAACAGGTACATAGAGTCATCCAAAACTCATTGGAATGATCAATTATGACGAGCATTTTTTGACCGTCACCAAAAGTAACCAAAAATAGCATTGGTGAGGGTCAATAAAAGATCGTCACTAGAATTGTCACCAAAGAGAGAATTAGTGATGGGCCTTTAACGATCCTCACCAAAAGTGTCACCAAAGAGAGAATTAGTGATAGGCCTTTAACGACCCTCACCAAAAGTGTTATTGAAAATGGCTTTGGTGACAAACCTTAAAGGACCATCACTATATACACTTACAACAATGATTTTTTAAAGACCATCACTATATGTGACATTCGTGACAGACCTTAAAGGTCCTTCATAGGCATGAAGCGTCATCAAAAACTCATTGGAATGATCAATGATGACGAACATTTATTGATCGTCACCAAAAGTAACCAAAAAGATCATTGGTGATGATTAATAAAAGATTGTCACTAGAAGTGTCACCAAAGAGAGAATTAGTGATGGGCCTTTAATGACCCTCACCAAAAGTGTCACCAAAGAGAGAATTATTGATGGGCCTTTAACAACACTCACCAAAAGTATCATTGAAAATGGCTTTGGTGACAAACCTTAAAGGACCATCACTATATACACCTACAACAACATTTTTTTAAAGACCATCACCATATGCGACATTGGTGACAGACCTTAAAGGTCCGTCACAGGTATGACCCTCACCAATGACCTTTTTTCTTGTAGTGTTGTTTGAAGAATCTTGAAAAAGTTTTAAAGAGATGCATAGAGACAAACCTATCACTCAAGAATGAGAAATGTTTTATGATGTCAATTGAAGGGATAATGTTGGGACACCACATTTCTTCTTTCGGAATCAAGGTGGGCCCATAAAAATAGAGTCATTGTAAACTTAATGCCACCATCAACTAATAAAGATGTAAGGAGTTTCTTGGGATATGTAGGATATTATAGAAGATTCATTGAAAATTATAGTAAAATAGCTCTGCCTCTATTTATGTTACTTGCAAAAGGCATTGAATTTCGATGGACTACTGATTGTCAAAATGCATTTGAAAAATTGAAAGAGAAATTGCCAATAGTTCCCATTCTTTGTGGACCAAACTGGTCACTGCCGTTCCATATATATATTGATTCATATGATACAACAATAGGAGCATAACTTGGACAAAAATAAAATCAATTTAATTATGCCATATACTTCATAAGTAAAACCTAACACCGGCAGAATTAAATTACACAGTCACAAAAAAAGAAATGCTAGTTGTAGTGCATGCAGTCAACAAATTTAGGCATTATATAACAGGTTATCAAGTATTTATTCATACAGATCATTCAACCATTAAATACTTAATGAACAAAGCAATTACCAATGGCAGAATTACTAGATGGTTGTTATTTATGCAAGAATTTAATATCATTGTTCTAGATTGACCAAGCAAGGATAATCAATTGGAATATTTTCTGTCAAGACTTCATTCGGTTGGTGATCAAATCCCTGTTTCAGACAATTTTGTAGATGAACATTTATTTTCTATTACAACTAAAACCCCATGGTTTGCAGACATAGCCAACTATTTATCATCTGGAACATTACCATCCCATTTCACCAATAAACAGAAAAGAAAAATAATTAGAGAAAGTGCTAGATATAGCTAGGTCAATGGTGACCTCTTCTATACTAGTTCTGATCTATTGATAAGAAAATGTGTTAGAGAAGAAAAAAAAATTATATTTTGAAAGCATGTCATGGCAAACCATGTGGTGGCCATTTTTCCAACAAGAGGACAACATACAAGGCACTCAAACTTGGTTATTATTTGCCTGCCATCTTCAAGGACTCAAAGGTCTATGTTAAAAGATGTAACAACTGCCAAAGAACATGAATACCTCAAATATCAGATGAAATACCATTAAAACCACAGGTACTGATCGAGCCATTTGAAAAATGGGCTCTTGACTTTGTGGGACTTCAAATGGAAAGAAGTACATTCTAGTGTGTACAGATTATGTTACAAAGTGGGCAGAAGTAAAGGCGGTGGTAAAAGCAACAGAAGATATAGTGGTTTCATTCCTTTTTGAGAAAATATTTGTCAGATTCAGAATTCCAAGACAGATTGTCACAGATCAGGGAACACAGTTCACCTCCAAACTTGTCCGGGATCTTACGGAAAAATATAAAATTAAACACAAAAAGCCTACTCCGTATCATCCTCAAGAACATAGAAAAGTAGAGTCCACTAACAAAGTCCTGGAAAATGTCATGACAAAAAAATTGCAGATGAAAAGGAAAGATTGGTTAGAAAAGTTAAAGGATGCACTATGGGCATACAAAATTACATGGAAGAATACAACTAGATTTAGTCCATATCAGTTAGTATATGGTAAGGAAGTTCTGTTACCCATTGAATTTCAAATTAAAACTTTAAACTTGCAGTAAAATTGGGAATGGATTTGACAGAGGCACAACAACAAAGAGTCATGTAGTTGAATGAATTAGATGAAATAAGACAAGCAGTAGAACACACATCACTAGTGCAACAACAAAGAATTAAATGGCATGACATATTTATTAAGAGTAAAACTTTTTACAAAGGATACTGGGCGCTACTCTTTGAATCCAAGTTCAAGGATTTCAAAGCAAAATTTACAACTCATTGGCTTGGGCCATATGAGATAGAAGAAATTTTCGATAATGGGGTAGTTAAAATAAAAACAATTGATGAAGAAGCAACTTCATTTACAGTCAATGGACATAGGCTTAAGGTCTATAACAAGCCTATCAATAAAGAAGAATTTCTGAAAAAGAGTCTCAACAAATAGCAATATGGAAATAATGGAACATGATAGTGATATGCCTTCCTTACTTCCAAAAGAATAAAAAATAATAAACGAGTTTGGTTGTGAAAATCTAGGAAACTGGCACAATAGAAACTCGAATTCATATTCGAAAACCAACTAGTTTGGCCAATATGAATTCCCCAATTTCTTTTACCTTTTTCATTAGTTTATTTTGCGAAAATCATTCTCCATCATTCCAAGACTTTAGGACAAGCCTTAAAATAAGAAAGGGGAAATATTCATAATAAAAATATGCAAATAGTTTGGAGCAGCTATATAGAAGAAGGGACTTGAAATGTCAACATTGCAAAAGGGACCTGAAAAAACATTCAAAATAACATTGTAGAAGGGACTTGAACAATAAATACTCAACAAAAGGGACTTGACTCAATATCAGATATGGAAACATAAAACAAATAAGCAAATACTAGTGTTTAGATTCCATCAGAAAATATTTTCGAAGAACCATCATTATGAGTCAAAGACGAATCAACAAAGGACATCATTAGTTAGTATTGACATCAAGCTATTATGGAAGTACAAGTACAGTAAGTGTAAAAAAATTTCTCTTAGAACCTTTGATTTTTGAAATTTTTTCTAGAAATTGATAAAACTAGTTTAACTTGATATGCATTCCATTACACTACCATTCTACATTCCACATTTATCCTACTCCATTAACTTCATCATAATAATCCTACCATACAATAATCCTATCCATTATAAACTATCATGACATATCCATTACCTTACCATACATTAATCCTATCCATACATATTTTATAAGCATTTTTTTTTGAGAAATAAGGACTCAATGCTTTTCCCCTTAATTTTTTTTTTTGGTTGACCTATACAAGCTAATGTCATAATGATAATAATTTGATTTTTGAAACTAACCTATCCTATGGTCATTTTAAAAACAAATTAAAGAGATAAGTAATAAAATAGCAAACCTAAATTATGACATAAGGAGCGCAATATCGTAAAATGCATGATTGTAAGAGCATAGGCTATATGCCTAAGGTATATGCAAAGTTATGAAATCAAAACATGAAAATGGAAAGACATAAACAAACATGGGCATATTGAATAATGAAGGCAACCATGAATGGAGATGATACGGTGTAGTAGTGATTAGACAAGAATGTACATTGTGGAGCCAAGAGAATGCAGCCATGGGGAGGACGCAGTCATGGGAGGTACAATATACAGGTCAGAAGGAAAATTAGCATATTAAGCAGTCAAATGAGTTTAAATACTGAGCAAAACTATTTTCAAAGCTCTGTATTACATATTTTTAACTCATACCTATATTATGAAGTTCTTTCACCATAACGGGATGATTTAAGCTCAGGGAAGGATGATAAGGTTGTGTAGACAAATTCACTTATTCAACACCTCATGAAAGAAGTCGGAACTAAAAAAAACGCAGGGAAAATTGTTAAAAGAGAGAAGCCATAACTAAGAAAGAGCAGTGTAGAAATAAGTGAGGAAGTTGTAGAGAAATAATGAGGTCAAGCATTGGTTTTAACGCTGCGTTGAAGACCGAGTCCTCTGTTCACTGAGTGGATTGAAACACTCCAACAAACCCTAGTAATTGTGTAGGAAAATTAGGTAAGGATCGATTCTCGATTTCGAATTTTTATGAGTCTTGAATGGATTTTGTGGTTAAGTAAACTCATGATTGTTTTAAGAAGTGTCACATGGAATTCTAGTTACAAACTGGGTCTCTGTCACTATTTAAAAATGTTGCCACCTTTAAGCCCAAATTGTGCCTCCATTCAAAATGATTCTGCCACCTGTGAGAAGAGTGAATCCTCAACAAAGATTCAACATGAGTCCTAATTGAATTTTCATTGTGTCAACATAGGAAAAGTTATTAACTTAGAGTCATCACAAGACCACTCCAAGATCAGGTATCTTCATTAAATTTCGAAATCTCTCCATGTAGATTCGATGTATGAAACAATGAGCATATATTTTATACACAGTAAACATAATTTTCATACACTGTGAGCACATTTTTGTGAAGAATACTATGCACAATGAACACATGTGAAAGGATTTTCGAAGAAGAAAGGCAAAGCATGAATTCATGAGCACTGTAAAATGATTTTTCTCTCCATCTTTTATTTTTAAAAGGGACAGAGAACTTGTTTTTCTTTCAAAACAGAGTGATATTTTTGAGAATTTTGACAAAACAGAGATTGAACACATGGATTCTAGAGCAATAAAAACATTTGTTAAATTTTTTTTATGATCTTTGCATGAAAATAATTTGTTTTGACAAGTAGATCATTCATGTTTACAACAGAACAGAGGAAGTTGAGAAAGATTCAAGCAAGGGAATCATTTTGTTTTTGTTCAAAAGATCAGGTAAGGCTTTTGACATAATCCATAAATCAAAATTACTTGAATAATAAGGCAGGAACATATATATGCATGTGATTTTGTTTATAATGAGGATGATGACTATACAAGGGTACATAAACTGGTATACAGAATGTCCACCAGATTAGAGCCAAGTGAATTCAAGGTAGAAAATTGGGGAAAAGACACCATAGAGAAGCTATGTTAGGCAGGGTTGATAGGATTCCTTTAGAAGTACAAAGGGCATAATGACAAGATAACAAAAGAGTTCATAAAAAATTATAGTCAAGGTCAAACAACAGTGGGTAACCTCTCTATTCCACTAAGACCAGAATTCATTTCCTAATTAGAAGGTGAAGAATACCAAAAAGGCTTGGATTTTAAAGATAAAGGGTGGACTTTATTTTTGGAAGAACATAGAAAAGGATAATTTGATAGGATAAAAGGCATTCCAAGGGATTGCTTCAAGGAACCTTGGGTAGAGTTGGTGTTAATCATTTAGAGGTACTTTACATGTGATAACAGGTTCAGTATAGTTCACCTTTACCATATTAGACTACTTCGGCATATCAAGGGAGAATAAAAAATCAATCTACCCTATTTCTTCTCTAAAATTTTGATCAAAATGATAGAGAGTGTGAAGAGTAAAACTGAAACTAAGGAGACACACATCTACCATGAGGGGATTATTAGAATACTGGTGGAACATCAAATAAAAAGTAAAGGTTTGGCATGGAAGGAATTTTTAGCCCAACATCAGATTGAAGAACACAGAGTAGAGGATAAATTTGAACCAATACATAAGAAAAGAAGCATAATGAATTCTTCCTTGAACAAGAGGACTAGGTTGAAGAAACAACAAGACAACATCATGATTGAAAAGGAAAAATCTTTTCTATCTATTCCTAGGAGGCCTAGGAGGAAAAGCCAAGAAGAAACAAGTAGTAAGGGAAAGGATCCTGAAGTACAAATTATTGAGCCTCCTCCCACTTCAAAAGAAATTGAAGAAATCTTTGAGAGAATGCAAAAGGGAATCTATGAGGAACCTTGGGAGAGGGATTTATACTTTTAGAATGTTGAGGTAGGAGCCACCTCATCACACTCATTTTTCAAAGATACAAACAAAGAGGAAAGACAGTTGCACCTCAAGAAAATCAAAGAGTTAACAGAGGAGTTGGAAGATAACAAAATTTTAGAAAGAAATTTGAAAAAGGAAAACAAGATGTACATGAAAAAGAACAAAAAGATAATCAAAGAGAATAAAGAGTTGATTGAGAAGGTTAATAAACTTGAAAGTAAAAACTCCCTCATAGTTAAACAGGCTTCAATATGGTTAAAAGAGAAAAAAACATGGCAATATAAGTATGAAAGGCAGAAAGTCAAGACCACCATCTACAAGGAAGGGAAGTGTGAAGGCATTGATTATCTTTTACAGGCTGCATAGGTAGAGGCTTCAGGATCAAGGTGAGTAGAGACATCAACACTCAGAAAGTCAAAAAGGAGAAAGAAAGCACGAGGAGATGCTTGCACATCAGCGAGGGGGAGATGTTGGCCCTCATTTTCCATCAAATTTTTCTTATTAAAATACACCTATTTCCATCATTTTCAACCATATACCATCCATATACACTTTATTTTGACCAATTTATACATATTCAGGTATATAAGTTATGTTTTTCATTTTTTAGATATTTTTGCAAAAATTGGGTTTTTAATGTATTTTTGGAAAGAACTGAAAATTCTCGTAATGGCTCCATTGAAGTCATACTTGTAGGACACTTGGGCATGAGCTAACCATAGATATGGAAATATTGGGAACCAAGGATGGACGTGTACCTATTGGTTCGGTCAAACCGAGCTAAAACATGCCGAGTCAACTCTGGTTAAACATGACTTGCTGTTCAGAAAATCCCTAGGAAATAGGCCAAATTTAGTATTTTTTGGGATTTTCCAAATTTTGTGTAACTAAATGGATGGATTCGACCAAGATAGATGGGATTAGGATAGATATTACTGTTAGAGACATTTTAGTCAGGTTTGTTTATTATTTCTTTATTTAAGCCAAGATTATTGAAGGCTTGATTATGTATAATTTTATGTAATCTAATTTTGTGACTCTTTAAAGATTGAAAGTTAATTGAAGAACCAGTTTTATTTCATTTTCTATTCATGCTGGTGATTGAGTGAAGTTGTTGTAGTTGATATTTCTTCAAGTGTGCAAGGAAAGGGTGGAGGGCCCCCACACCAAGCTAAGTGCACTTCTTGGTTAATTTAGCATAATTTTTATAAACTAGTTTTTGCTTTAGAGTTCTTTAGATGTATGCAGATTTATTATGATTGTTGAATGAATATTGATTTAATTCTAATCTCCATATGAAGGGACAAACGAGAATTCAAGTTAAATTCTCCTTCTATTTGATTATGAGCTATAATTGAAATTCATTCTCCTTTCCTTGTTGAGTTATTTATGAATTCTAGTTTCAATGCAATAGTAATAATGATGGAATAAGATTGCACAGAAGGACATTCTAGACCTCTTTAGTTAGGATCCACTTCTCTCTACATTTTATGCATCATAAACTATTGTTAATCAGTTAATTTTTTTTATTTTTATGAAAGTAATATTGTAGGAACGGACAACTTGAATCTCCTTAGTTAGGAGCCTCTTTCCTCATTTACTGTATATTGAACCATAAATTATTAAGTTAGATTTTATATTTGTAATATTCATTTCCATTAATCTTTATATTTCATCTTCTAAATTTGACTGCAACTAAAATCCTTATACTTTCGACATGCTTCCAAGCTTACAAGCCCAGATTGATAATTAAATACTTGTGTTAATTTTCATAATAAATTGACCAAACAACATGGAGCTCTGAAGTGAGTACCGACTTCAAACTACCCGAGGTCATTGGTTTCTCACTCGCTTGAGACCGACTCACTTGAACCACACTCGCTTGAACCTGGCTCGCTTGACCTTGCAACTCTTTGAGGCCCTCTTGGACCTTCGTCAAAATGGACTGGTACTGTTCTTCAATGTGGCCCCAGATATCTTTCATCGTGGACTTGACAGTATCTCCAATTTCATCAAGGTCCCCCTTAGTGAGGACCATGACCTCTGTGCTAGTGGACTTATCGGATTTGTGCTTCTTACATGCACCTCCCACACTTGACTTTTGTCGTCATTTGACAATAAAGGGAGAATCAACATCCTCCAGGTCTACATAGGGGTCTTCGGTACCCTGATCAAGTTCTTCTGTATGCTTCTCTTCTTCTTGCTCACGCTCTATTTCCTATGCAATATTCTTTTCTAGGTCAATGGTTGTTGTTTTCTTTTCCTTTTGTGTCTCTTTACTATTCCCTACTACACCTTCTTTACTAGTCCTTGTTATACCTTCTACAATATCTATCGGAAGGAACCAGTTAGTCGGCCAATGAAGAACTAGCTGCGTGATATCATCTTTGGTGACTAGAAACAATAATGACGTCCATTTATTCGTCAAATATCGCCTCGTGCGGATGTATACATGGTGTAAATTTTCCTTAAAATCAACAATGTGCTGATATTCTGTGAACATACTTGGTGACGACGTTGGCTTCTAGTTAATCACCATTCACAATTCCATTTCAAACATTACCCAAAACATCTTATTTTTAATGACACGGGAAGGGTCTTTTATTTCCCAAATCTAGGCCAATTTGGTAGCCTCACACAACTCTAGATCCATCGTGGGGAACTGTGAATCCTTTGGCATCCTCCAAGCTATCAGTGCAATAAAAAATAATAGCCACACGTAGTGGAAGGCTTTTCCTTCCTCTTGTGTTTCATGATAATCATCCTAGAATTCTTGGCATAGATACTTCACCCAATTGAATTGAACCCCCTTTCTACACTATGCAACCAAGGGTATGAATAGTGCCAACACTTAATCAGCACGATGCTTTCTCAAGATTTTTCCTACCAAAATATGTGCAGCAAACTGCACAACTTCATCAAAGATGGAACTAATGGCATATCCCCATGATTTCTTGATCAACTCTAAGTCACTTTTCATTTGATCTGTGAGCTTTTTCTCCTGTGACTTCCCCACAAAAGCATCTCCAGGGTTCACACCCTGATATGGAAGTGCTACGATTCTTCGTATCAGCATGTCATCAACTGTGATGGGCCCTCCGAGCTAGAGACACCCATCGTGGAACAACACCAACAAATGGCGTACACAAATAGTGCTAATAATGCTTCGGCTAAAATGTGGAACATACACCATATTGAGAAACCCTACATGCTTAATGTCGGCTACCCATTTAATTGGTTCAAGTCTTGTAAGGACCGCCTCCTCATAGTATACCGTTCTCAAGTACTTGTTGCATTCCAGTTGTGGAAATTTCTCATGGTCGCACAAATCCTAATATTCCATCTTCAAATATGGTACCCAGTCCAACAAGTCGCCCTCAATAGGTACCTCCTTCGGCAACAATGGCATGAATACCATGAATTTTACAGAGTCAGGGTCGTTAGTTACTTTGGTGGTAGGCTTCCATGGTGGTATTTATGGCGACAACCGAGAAATTGGCACAGTGCCTTCTGTGCTGATATCCTCAACCCCAACATTCTTCTCTTCTTCATCCAAGTCATAAGGCTCCATAGGCTTCTTATTTTTATCCATTCTTCCATTTTCCATTTTATCAGTTGGGATCTTCCACAGTGATTACCGAACCAGGGGCTGCTACAGATTTTTCTGCTTTTTCTCTCCTGTTGCAGAGACAGTAGCTTTGGCCTTGGTGACCTTGGTGCTGTAGCAGGGACTAGTAGTGTTGCAGTCGTGATATTCCCTAATCCTCTCCTTAAGAACACTTTATCAACTTCTTCCCAACTCAGGTAACCAGGCATGTAGCAACACACTCAGCTCTTTAAATGCAACAACACATGAAGATTTCTCAAGAAGAAAAGTTTCCAAGTGTGGAGTGGGGTGTGATATTTATAACCCAATTGAAATTCAAACTATCTGTTCCCTCCCAAATCTTCCTCATAAATGTGATTTTGGTAGCAGAGTTTCCCATATTTGCGCCTTAAATGAATTCCCCCCACTCCTTTTAACTGCAAAATTGATGTCAAATAGAGTGTAGTTGTTTCAATGGTCACTTTCTAGGTAGGCCGCATGGCATTATTCCTTGTGGCACAGCTACCTCGTTGCAACTTCCCCCTACAAGATCTTCCAAAACATCGCACATCATTCCTTGTTTGATTAAATTTTTCCTTGGAAAAGCAGTTTATAGTCCTGTGCTTTCTTTCAACTGCCAGAAGCATGAAGACTTTCCTGTGGCCATGTAGTCATTGCGCAGGGGCAAGATCGTTCCTATAAACCTTCAACTTGCTCCCATTAATCCTATGAGGAAATACTTCCCCATTCAACTTCATGAGCTCAACTGTGCCACCATTCAGAATGTATTTAATTACATATGGTCCTAGCGAGTGCATCCAAAACATCCCCGGAAATTTGGTAAACTTGCTATCATACACTAGGACCAAATTGCCATTCTTGAAAGTGCACTACTTAATGTGATTATCATGCAATTCCTTTTCTCTAGCTTTCTGTACCTATTGATGAAAGCTAGCCAAAAAGAGGTCATCCTCTAGCGCAAGCAGCTGTGCTAGGCACTCCTCCATTACGTCGTGGTCTTCCATCTCGGTTACTGTTGTGATCCTTAGCCTAAGCACTATGTATTCCATTAGAATTACTGCTTCTTGTACATAGACTAGTTGAAAGGGTGTTTTCCCAATCAATTTCTTACAGGTAGTCCTATATGCACATAGAACCACTGGTATGGGTACATCCCAATCATTCCTATTAACATTGCAGAACTGTGTGAGGTCATTCTCTAAGATCTTGTTGAAATATTTAACAGTGTCATTCGCTTGGGGGTGGTATGGTGTACCCTTATGATGGTACATATGGAATTCCTTGGTTAAATCTACAATTGTCTCATTTAAAAAGTGTGAACCCTAGTCACTCATCAGAATCTTCGGGCATCCAAACCTTGATAGAATAAACTCGAATATGAACTTTGCAATAGTGTATGTGCTGCAATCCTTCACGCGTTGTTGGGTGTGGAGCCTGATTATCTTCTGTATTCAAAAGTATCGCCGCATTGGACCCCGGTTCGAAATGGGGCAGCAATGCCGCCCGTAAAATATTTGCTACAGGGGGGGCAGCTGCGACCTGTGCCCCCGAAGCTAAGAATAGATGTAAAATTGCCTTGAAAAAGTATAGTAATTTATAGTCAATCTGGGCCGTTCATTAGGCAGAGATCTGATGGTAGAAGTTATGTTTAATTTAGGGTTTTTTTCCCTAGAAGACAACCCCTCACTATATATGAGGGAATTGTATTGTGTCTATGTAGATCTGTATTCTGAGTGAGAAAGAGAGAGGAGATTGAGAGTGAAGAGGGTGTTACAGCGGATCTGTTGTAGGTTGTATCTCTCCAGTTTGCTGGATAATATAAAAGGAATGACTGGTTGTTTCTCTGTGGACGTAGCCGAAACTGGGTGAAACACGTATATTTGTGTCTCTCTTGTTTTATGTGTTTTTTTGTTTATATTTCTGCAATATTTTATTTGTTCCATTTCTTCGTAATATATAATTTTGTAACAACTGGTATTAGAGATGAAGGTCTATTTGGTTGATAAACTCGCAGGAGAGAAGGGTTCCTAGTTTGAGTGGGAGCAATGGCGGAAGATGGTAGGTTTAGGGTCGAAAAATTCAATGGCCAAAACTACCAGCTGCAAAAGATGTAGATGGAAGATTATCTGTATCAGAGAGATCTGTACCTACCATTGAGCGAAAACACAAAGAAGCTGATGAGTATGACAGACATAGAATGGGATATTCTTGATAGAAAGACACTTGGAACAATACGGTTGTGCCTAGCGGCATCGATAGCGTTTAATATTTTAAAGGAAATGACAACAGAGGGTTTAATGTCGGCATTGGCCAAACTATATGAAAACCATCGGCCTCAAATAAGGTATTTCCTATGAAGGATTTATTTAATATGAAGATGTCAGAAGGTGGATTTGTTGCAGACCATTTAAATGATTTTAATACAGTTACAAGTCAGTTAAGTTCTGTAGGGGTAAATTTTGATGATGAAGTTAGGGCTCTGTTATTTCTGTGCTCATTGTCAGAAAGTTGGAATGGTTTAGTTATGGCCATTAGTAACTCTGTCTTTGGATCTAGTACTTTAAAGTTTGATGATGTTGTCGGTGCAATCCTTAGCGAGGAAATGTGACGGAAAAGCTCTGGTGAGACATCAGGTAATGCTTTGACTGCAGAGACTAGGGGAAGAAAAATGGAAAGAGGAAAGAGCTCTGGATATCGCAGTAAGTCAAGAAAAGGCAGATCCAAGTCCAGATCGGGGATAGTGTGCTGGAAATGCAGGAAGAAAGGACACCTGAAGAAAGACAGCAAATCTTGGAAGGGAAAAGAAGGAGACGTGCAGTAAGAAAATAATCATGAAGCAAATGTAACAGGTGATGTGTTGCAAGACGCTTTGATTCTTTCATTAAAAAATATTATTGATGCTTGGGTGGTAGATTCAGGGGCCTCATTCCATGCCACACCTGATAAGAAACATTTTCATGATTATGTTCAAGGATATTTTGGATAGGTTCAATTGGATGATGATAAACCCTGTAAAATTGTTGGAATGGGTACAATTTTCATAAAACAGTATAATGGAAATCAATGGCTATTAAAGGAGATAAGGCATGTTCGAGATCTAAAGAAAAATATGATTTCAACAGGGCAGTTGGGAGGTGAAGGTTGCTAACTACCTTCACAAATAAAACTTGGAAGGTCACTAAAGGATCCCTGGTAATAGCGACAGGAGAAAAGGTTGGTACATTGTACTTATGCAATGGTATTTCTAATTCTGTTAATGCTTTAACCTCTATAGGAGAAGATACGACATTGTGGAATCATAGGCTCGGGCACATGAGTGAGAAGGGGATGCAGATTCTACACTCAAGAAATTTGTTGCCAGGTTTGAAGCATGTTGATTTAAAATTTTGTGAGAATTGTGTTTATGGAAAACAATAGAGAGTCAAATTCCTTAGAGTTGGGAAAGAAAATAAGAGTGAAAAATTATTGCTTCTGTATACAGATGTATGGGGACCTACTCAGGTATCATCTCTTGGTCGCTCTCGTTATTATGTTACTTTTATTGATGATGCAACCAGAAAAACCTGGATTTATTGTATTCGAAATAAATCTGATGTTTTGATACTTTCAAGAAAGGAAAGCTTTGGTTGAAAATGAAACAAGAAAATGGTTGAAGTGTCTCAGATCAGATAATGGAGGTGAATATTGCAGTAAAGAGTTTGATAGGTACTATTCAGAGAATGGAATTTGCAGAGAGAAGACAATTCCAGGAACACCATAAGAAAATGGTGTGTCAGAAAGGATGAATAGGACAATCATGGAGCGTGCAAGGTGCATGAGATTGCATGTAAGATTTCCTTTACAATTTTGGGCAGATGCTGTAGATACTGTTGTTTATCTAATAAACAGAGGGCCTTCAAGTTCCTTGGATGGTGGTATTCCAGAGGAGGCATGGACAGGTAAAAAGGTAAACAACTCATTTTCAAAGACTTTTGGTTGTGAAGCCTTTGTCCACGTTAACAAAGAAAATAGAACAACTTAGCTTGAAGCAAAATCAAAGAAATGTACCTTTATTGGATATGGTGTTAATGATTTTGGTTATCGCTTATATGATTATGAAAATCACAAAATCATTAGGAGCAGAGATGTAATATTCAATGAAAAGGTCTTGTATAAGAATCAGTTGCAGGAAAAGAAACAGGAAAAAGAAAACAAAGAATACACAGTGCTTGACGATATCACAGGAAAAGTGATGGTGCCTGAAAATCATAATGATAAATAGCTAGAACAACAACCACAACAACAACAAGCACTTCAAACACCTGAAAGTGGTGTTAGAAGATCTACTAGGATAAATAGACCCCGTGAACGATACTCTCCTTCATTATATTATGTATTGTTGACTGATTCTGGTGAACCAGAATGTTATGAAGAAGAAATGCAAGTAGAAACCAGGAAGAAGTGGGAGCAAGCCATGAAAGAAGAGATGGACTCCTTAGCACATAACCAGACTTGGGACTTAATCAGGTTGCCTGCAGGTAAAATAACATTGCAGAATAAATGGGTTTACAGGCTGAAGGAAGAAGATGGAGGAAAACAGAGGTACAAAGCTGGACTTGTGGTGAAGGGGTTTGCACAAAAGAAAGGTATTGATTTTGATGAAATATTTTCTCCTATTGTTAAAATGACTTCAATCAGAACTATTCTAATTCTAGTAACAGCTGAAGATTTGCATCTTGAGCAGTTAGATGTAAAAACAACCATTCTCCATGGGGATTTGGAGGAAGAGATATATATGCAGCAGCCACAAGGATACGAGGTAAAAGGGAAGGAGAAACTAGTGTGCAGGTTGAAGAAGAGTTTGTATGGCTTAAAATCGGCTCCAACGCAGTGGTATCTAAAATTTGACAAGTTTATGTCTGAACAAGGTTATACTAGGTGTCACTCTGATCATTGTGTTTATCTCAAAAGGAAAAATGATGGCAGCTATATTATATTGTTATTGTATGTAGATGACATGCTTGTTGTAGGTTCGAACATGTAGGAAATAAATGTGCTCAAAAGGAAATTAGAAAACTCATTTTCAATGAAGGATTTGGGTGCTGCAAAAAAAATCCTTGGTATGAGAATAACTAGAGATAGGAAGAATCGCAAATTAACATTGTCTCAAAGTGAGTACATAGAAAAGGTGTTGAAAAGGTTTAATATGCATATTGCAAAACCAATTAGTATACCTTTGGCCAGCCATTTCAAATTAAGTAAGGAGGCGTGTCCTAAGACTCAGGAAGAAATGGCTCATATGTTTAAAGTTCCATATGCATCAGCAGTTGGAAGCTTAATGTATGCAATGGTCTGCACAAGGCCTGATATTGCACATGCAGTGGGAGTTGTAAGTAGGTACATGAACAATCCAGGAAAAGAACATTGAATGGCGGTGAAGTGGATTCTCAGGGATTTGAGAGGTACCACAAATCAAGCATTATGCTTTGGTGGTTCAAACATTGCTCTACAAGGATATGTTGATGTAGATATGGTAGGTGACAAAGATAATAGGAGGAGCACTACAGGATATGTATTTACTGTAATTGGAACAACTGTCAGTTGGGTTTTAAAAATCCAAAGTGTTGTTGCACTTTCAACAACAGAAGCAGAGCATGTTGCTGCTACAGAGGCTAGTAAAGAAATGATTTGGTTACAAAGGTTTTTGGATGCACTAAGTAAGAAGCAGGAGTTGGGTAGGTTATACAGTGACAACCAGAGTGCCATACATCTTGCAAAGAACTCTGCATTTCATTCAAAGACTAAACATATACAGCTCAAAAACCATTTCATACGGTCAGCATTGGAAGATGGACAGTTGAAGCTAGACAAGATACACACTAGTCAAAATCCTGCAGATATGCTAACAAAAGTTGTAACCAGGGAGAAACTGAGAATATGCTCAGTTTCAACTGGTCTTCAAGTATGATGAAGAAAATGAGAAACAACCAGGTCCAATGAGGGGTCATTGTCTAGCAAATGAAGCAGCGGTGGAGTTGCTATAATCAGTCTCCAACTGGGAGATTGTTGGGTGTGGAGTCTGATTATCTTTTATATTCAAAGGTATCGCCACATTGGACCCACTCGCCGCCCGTAAAATATTCACTGTAGGGGGGGTCTGGGGGGGGGTTGCAACCTTTGGGGAGCCCCCCCTGGTGGGGCGTTTTGGGGGCAACGCCCCCAAAGCTAAGAATAGATGTAAAATTTCCTTGAAAAAGTATAGTAATTTATATTTAATCTGGGCCGTTCATTAGGTGGAGATCTGACAGTAGAAGTTATGTTTAATTTAGGGTTTTTTTAACCTAGAAGGCAACCCCTCACTATATATGAGGGAATTGTATTGCGTCTATGTAGATCTATATTTTGAGTGAGAAAGAGAGAGGAGATTTAGAGCGAAGAGGGTGTTACAGCAGATTTGCTGTAGGTTGTATCTCTTCAGTTTATTGGATAATATAAAAGGAAGGACTGGTTGTTTCTCCATGGATGTAGCCCAGACTGGGTGAACCACGTATATTTATGTCTCTCTTGTTTTATGTGTTTTTTGTGTTTATATTTCTGCAATATTTTATGTGTTCCATTGCTCCATAATATATAATTTTCTAACACGCATTGTGCCTTGGCCCACCTAGGTCAGTACTCCATCGCAGTGATAATATAATGTGCTCCAGTCTTCTTTCCCAGTGGCTAAATAGGCCCAATGAAGTCAATTTACCATTTATCAAATACTTGTAATGTGACATATGGATTTAATGGAAGTTCATCCCTTCTCGATGGTCTCCCTGTCCTTTGACACACATTGCATGCAATGCAGTATTCCTTGGAATATTTATGAACCATCAGCCACCATAATCCTGCTCGTAGGATCTTCTGCGTGGTAGCCTTGCCTGCATAATGTCATCCAATGACACCACCATGTGCTTCAGCTAGAATTCTATGTCTTTGATATTTAGGAACATATCAGTGTAGAAATTCATTCGACCCCATCTTAAATAATTGCCCTGCAATCACAGAAAAATCAGTAGCCCTGACAACTAATTTCTTCTTCTGTTGTGTCGTATAACTGTCCGGGGCTATGCAAGTAGGTAAAACTAAATAATGTCTACAAAATTCTCATCCACAACCCTGACTACAAAGAGTTTTTCATAAGGTAATCCTTCATCAATATTTGTAAGCGCTTCACCATTATCGATTCTAGCAAAGGTGGTTCGGTTCAACATTCAATCTCCTAGGCTTCACTATTACTTAAAAATCATATTCTTGGAAAAGGAGCAAACATCTACAGATTTTCCCTCCCAACACAGGCTTATTGACCATGTACTTCAAAGCATAATGGTCTATGTACATCTTAAAGTGCACACCTATCTGATAATCCCTGAACTTTTTTAGTGCATAAGCCATGGCCAATCCTTCGCGCTCTGTGGTTGAGTAGTTATTCTCATCCTTAAATAGTTTTCAACTAGAAGAGGAAATCAGGTGATCGATATCTGATGCCCCTGTTTAAGTTAAGATGGCCCCAAGGTTATGCAAGACGCATCCACATGCACATGAAATTCCTTCTTCCAATCCAAGAATATTAGGATTGGCGTCGTAACCATCTTCATCTTGAGAGTATCCAATCTCTTTTGAAAATCATTGTCCCAACAAAATGTAGCATCCTTCTTTAACAACTTCTCCATGGGCGCAGTGATCTGCATGTATGCCTTATTAAACTTCCTATAGTACCCAGTATGACCCAATGTCATGTGTAGCTACTTTACATTCCTAGGGGGATCCAAATTTATAATTACAATGATCTTAGTAGGTTCTACCATCAATTCCTGCTTATACACAACATGGCCTAACAATATTCCATGAGGTACAAAAAAAATGCATTTCTTCAAGTTCAGGGAGATCTGATACTTCCTCCATGTATCCAACATCAGGCGCAGACTAGAGACATGTTTTTTGACCAGCCCAAACATTGTCCAAGCATCGACGTAGACTTCCAAAAATTATGAATGAATTCCTTGAATGTTGTAATAACCACCCTTGAGAAAATCGAAGGAGCATTTTTTAGTCCGAAAGGCATGACTGTATATTGGAATGACCCCATTCTGTAGTGAAGGTAGTCTTACTTCTAACCTCTGGCATAATCTCAATTTGGTGGTATCCCGAGAAACCATCTATAAATGAATAAGCTTCCTGTCCACCAACGTTCTCGAGAACTTCATCTATAAATGGCATAGGCAATGGATCATGTACACATGCATCATTTAAGTTCCGCAGATCCACACAGATAGCCTTTATTTTCTTCTCTTGGACCACCATAGGACTGACCCATTTAGATTCTTCTACAAGCTCAAGTATTCTGGTCACGAGCATCTTATCGAGTTCCTCCTGTACCTTTTCCTTGTATTTGGGATTCAACCAGTATGGGTGTTTCTTAACTGGCTTCGCATCAAGTTTTAAATTCATCTTCATCATCCCTAAATATCCTATTATACCTTTCAAGTCAGAGAATTTAATTGGAAATAAATCTTGATATTCATGTAACAATTCAGCTACCTTATCCACTGTATCTTCATCCCAATAGTTGTCAATGTTCACAGATTTTGATTCTTCTTCTGAACCAATATTTACTTGCTTTGTGTGCACTGGTTGCAAAATATCACAGATTGCTGCATTAGATCCACCAAATTCGCACTGTCCCTCTTATTCAGGGATATTAATATTCCGTGGATACTCATCACCTTCTTCCGTTGTGACATTGTAACATTCGAAAGCATGCTATAACTGCATACTACAGTTAGGATGTACCCATGTGATAGGTTTGATGGGTGTTCGAAATATTGCTGCTTTAATTTCTTGAAGCGCTTCATCAATGCATTCGAACCCATCTTCAAAAATGAACGTCAGTAAGAAATGTTCTTTCATCTCATCCCAACCAGTGGTCCTGTGTCACAGCTCCGTCTATAAATACCAGTTCTTTGGGATAACATCTAGGGTATGAATAAATATATGTACCCACTTAGCTTGAGGTATATCACCCCACGCCTTAGTCCATCACATCAAATGTTCACGCAGGTCATCCTTCCCAGTGTATTTTTCAGTGAGACAAGTGTTCACGTAGCCAAATCTTAATCGCATCATTCTACGATATTCCTTCCAATCAGAAAAATTATTCCTTTGTGTACCCCACCATCTTGTAGGGATAGCTCTTAATGCTAGATCTAAGGCCTGGAACTGATGTTCCTTTGGTACATCCCTTTCAAAATGGTCAAGAAATATATTGACATCATCTAAGCCATCATAATAGAGTAACTTAATTACCTCAGTAGATACACAACATAGAGACCTCGTGCACAAAAGTTGTCCTTTTCCCAGCTAATCCTTCCATCTGCAGTGGGATTCATCCAATCTTCATTTCACATGATTAACTTATATATGTGCTCAATGTATTCATCTTCATAATAGTCATGATTCGATTCTATGTACCATGCACCCTCAGCTCGATCCAACGGGACAATTACTTAGAGTTCATTTTTTTCAAATGCCATGCTTCAGTTCTTTAAGTTAATGATTGTGTTCATGTCAAAGGCCCAATCAATCCTGAGCAACACTAGGTATGGATTACTATCATCGACAATCTCAATAACTTCGAAATCATCTACAACTCTTTCACCTTCAATATCTATAGTTACTCCATGCATGCACCCCATTGGAATTATCTTTTGCTAATTCACTATCCATAGCTAAATTGGAGACCATTGTGACTTAGGATTTTCAATACATTCCCAAGTTTGCTTTGGTAGTATGTTAACATCAGAACCCAAGTCTAGGATTACCTGATCCACTTTGAAATCACCAATATGCGTAGTCAACCACATCTCCCTATCAATTTTCTTCTTGTCTTGGTTCACTTTATTGACTGCGCACTGTTCTAGTAACGACTTATCCTTGTTGGCGTAGTTATCTACCAGCTCTTGTAGTCCTTCTACTACCTTCTGATCCTATAATAACTTCATGCAGGTTTACAGAAATGATCTTGTGTTGCAGTAGTGTCTTTAGGTTTCTCCTTTTGTGAGACTATCGACATCTTGTTTTAATATGTAAAAGCACTTGGACCCATAAAAATATTTCTTGCCTTCATGAACGTCTCTTTTTCTCTATGTAAATCAAACCCAACATTCTTCTCACCAGATTTTCAAAAGCGTGATTATGATTTTGGTTGCTTTCCTTCGACGTTGTCTTCACTAGTGGCTACAACTCTTCGTGTGACTATATTGATACTGGGATCATCTTTGTGCAGCTCACAAAATCATCATCTAAATATTTTTCGTCGGCTATTGGTTCTTCTTCTCCTGCATATTCGCTATTAAGATCAGACAATCTTCTATAACATGATCAAATTGATGACAGTACTAACACAAAGGGTGCATTGGATTCTGACAGTCACGCGCAAAGTGTCCTGGTTCTCCATAGTTGTAACAAATAATCTAGCCCCGACCTCTTCCAACTCCTCCTCCCCATCCTCTTCCTTGTCCTTGGAATCCTCCACGAGCTATAAGTGAGACTTGGTCGTTCTGCACATGGTTTTCAACCTGTATTCTATACAATAGAGTTCTATCCATCATTAGTTCATAGCTTCAACAATTCCTCTCATCATTACCAATCGATTTACAAATGTTACAAAAGAGTTTCTTTTGAGACTGTATAAACTTCTATAATAGGGAACAATTATTTATCGAATGTTGTCTTGATACTTGACATATGCTACACCAGGTACTTGCATGGTGCTTGATCTAGCAGAAGATTCTGGCTTTAGTGGGTTAGGACCTCTAACAGCTATGTAATCCCGGAACACAGTGCACTGATCCATATGATGACCTTCAACCTTGCATTTTGTGCACCAAACTTTAGAATGTGTCTCTGACTTAACATCCTTTCCTTTCTTCAGATCCTGCAACTCCATAGGCAAGATTGCTAGCTGTGCCTGGATCTGCTAAACTTCTATATTCATATACTCGATCGAAGATGCTTCTAGCTTCATCACGATTTCTAATGTTTCGGCCTGAGACCCATTCTTCAGTTGAGATAACGACAATCTTAAGTGAGGTAACAATGAAGCTACATACCAGTCCTTATGTTGTTCATCTAAAATATGAAGGTTAGCTTGACTTAGTAAGCACTTTAGTGACTGATCTATATCACATGCAGACTCATTAACCCTCTGCTTGATCTCCTTGATTTCAGTCACACATTGATATTGCAACTTCGGCTTTGTAAATTCCACATTTAGTGCATCCTTTGTGTTTGCCAATGAAGCAGTCAGGTGAGTTGTGATGTATCTAATGTACCAGGTAAGCACTCTATCTTGTAGCATTGTAACTAGCTATGCTTTATTCTTGTCATCATCACTGATCTGTTGTGCTCTCCACATAGCCTCTGCGATGAACCAAAATTGATCAGGATCATCTGATCCATAATCCCTGAATACAGGCATTTTCACTATATTTTCCATACTGAATAGTGGACGTGGGGGAAGGGGTGGAGGTGGAGGTGTAGGTGTAGGTTTATGATGTGGAGGCGAAGGTGGAGGTGGAGTGAATGGATGTGGAATTCGAGAATTACCCTGATCTACTCTCTGTGCTGCACCTCTGGGCATACTATGACTACTTCTTTCTTCTTCACTTTTAGACTCTCCTAATAAGGGACTATAATCACCTTTTACACAAAAGCATTTCAATCTAGGTTTTTAGCGGTTTCAGGTACTTACCTCTCAGACATTTAAAGAATCGTCGTTCAACTTTGCTCTAAGACACAAATGTATCTATTGCAAATTCAATGATGAAACCACCCAAGATACTAACAATCCAGTAATCAATTGCCCTTGAACCCTTATAATAAGATCCTTCAAGATGTTTGACTAACTTTGGATTCCATGCAATAAGATCATAGTGCTTCCAAGTAGGTTCTCTATCCGCTAATTTGGACAGCTACTCATGTAATTTGCAAGGGAATGTCGAAAATAAAACTTCGTTTACTTTTGTGTAGAGATATCTTTGTACCACTTTTCTATTGACAAGCACGAATTCTTATTCTCCTGGGGTGTGAATTCGTGAAAATTTCGATCTATCCACTTCTTGATTTCCTTCTTAGTTGGTACCACTTATGCCACATCACACATTCCTCAGATGGATCCCGGTCCTAGAAATGAAACCATTTGTTGACTTGAGGGGGCTTGGACCTAGGTTCAGAGTTGGTTGCACTAACCAACAAATCCCTACACTTTGTGTGGTTATGTCTTCCGGATTCATCGCATTTCACTGTTTTATGTATCGACGTTTCGAACCATCCTCTGTGGTTCATCATCAGGATTAGATATGTGAAGAAGCCAGAGAATGATGTGTGATAAATAAAGGATATGGTAGGGATGGTAGTGTAGAGACCCAACAGGTTTTGATAATGGTGTGGTTTTAATTAATTTATAATTAATTTAATTTAATTTTAATTTAATTTTAATTTAATTTAATTTAATTTATTTTAATTTTAGTTTTAATTTTAATTTAATTTAATTTAATTTAATTTAATTTTAATACTAGAGTTAGGTAAACTAATGGATTAAATGAAATTAAATGAGTTTAATTTTACTAAAGTTTTTAAGGAGTGATTTAATTTTAATTTTAATTTAATTTAATTTAATTAAGTTTTAATTTTAATTTAATTTAATTTAATTTTAATTTTAATTTAATTTAATTTAATTTTAATTTTAATTTAATTTAATTTTAATTTTAATTTAAAACCCTACACTACCAGCCCTTTCGGAAATAACTCGTGTAACGTAGGCTATAATCTCACCTGAGGCAATATTAGGGGATGCTAAAACCAGACTTATGCTTCCAAAAGGCTATGTGATGTGGGGTTAAGGCATTTCCTTAGTTTCAATCCTAATGTTACCTTCGCAAACCTTCATTTGTGAAATCTCCAAACTTACAGTGATTTTCTGTTAAACTGAGTTATTACTCCGCGTAAACATCTATTTTTTCATAAAATCACATAAAATAGTAGATACGGATCTTTGTGGAGAAATAAATACAAAAATATAGATAACTATCATTCAAGTGCGCATAAATATAGAGAACATTTAAGCATACAAATGGAACATAGAGTTGCGTCAATTATTCTTTACTACTTTAGATATTCCTTATGAAAACTTTCCAAACCTTGCGCACACAGCTGCAGGGGCCCCTGCACTCAGTTGCGGACTTACCAAGGTCTCCATGCACTTAGTTGCGAGAGCCTTCCCCTTCGCCAAAACATAGAAAGATTGTATAAACTCAAAACATATCAAAATGCTATTCTATTCATTGATTTCTTAGACTCGCTAAGACACCCTTTTATATAATTTTTCCCATTACAATACCAAGGTCTGTAAACCATGGGTGGATCTTAAAACAATACAAAAACTAAGGGGCTTTGACCTTCATAAGCCCCTTGATTAATAGTGACCTGCGCTACTCACGCTCCACTCCTCAAAATGTGAAGACTTACAATATTTTAACAAAACTTGACCCAAGGGGCCCCATCCCAACAACTCTACAAAGTCACTTAGCATATTTAGAAATATGTCTCACATATGTCTTCTAGGTGAACTCTCTCATGAAAAAAAAGGATGTTCTCTGTACGAGTAGAGTAAATTATGTGTTCTCTAAATGTATTTGTGTGAACTGCTCAAAGTTGTCTCAATGTTCTTCAGTGTGCTTTTACAATGGAAAACAACAAGATCTAATGAATATTTGGGATCAATGTAATATTTTGTACTCTTTCTTGGTGTTAGAAAGTCATTGAGTGTCCATCCAATTGTTATAGATTGTAACTACTACTAGAAGTAAATGATAAACTTCTTAGATTAACCCTAGAGTAATTGCATAATTCCTCATATAATTATTTAAAGGGTGTTATCTCAATGGAAGAGCACCTGTGTTCCGTTGGTGGTTTGGTTTGGTTGTGCCCTAACACGAATTAATCAACGATATTATAGTTTATCATCTTTAACTATAAATTTTTATTGTCTCTATAGAGACAATATCTAGGATTAAAACTTTGTCTTTATAAAGACAATATGTCTTTAATCCCAACTATTGTCTCTGAAGAGACAAAAATGAAATTGTCTCCCAAGAGAAAATAATGCTTGTGTTATATATTGTCTTTATAGAGAATTTTTTTTAAGAAGATAATTTGCATCTCTCACTTAAAGAAAATATTTAAGACAACACATAAGTTTTTTTTTGTCTAATTGTCACAAATATTGTATTTAAACCCCCCTATGTGTTTTAGTGTATGTAACTTATCATGTGATTGTATCCAAATATTTATATAGGTAATCCTTTAATGAACTCTTATTGTATCCACTTTGTTATCCATATCAACTTCCATAGTAGTAGGAGCAATTCCTTACTAAACTTAAGAAATTCATTATCTATGATAGATTCCCAAATGAAAAGGGTTCAAAAAATACTATAAAGACTCAGATCGTTCACCGGCTAATGGTTTCCCAGGAAGTTCTATAATATTTTCAATCAAACCAAAGAGTTATAAGGGATATTGTATAATGATTTACAGAAATATAGTTTATGCCAAAATAAGCTGAGAAGCCAATGAATATGTGAAGTAAAGTAATTACTTGTTAAGTCCAATAAGCTCAAAAAATGAGACAATATCAACATCATGAAGGCATAACATAACAGTGTGCTTCCCTAATGAACACATTGAATAATCTATAGAGTTGTCCTGTTGTTGAACATATCTTCTTCTTCTTACCGAGATTCCTGCGAAGTCTGCTCACTATTGCTTCAAACTGCATAGCTCCTCTTGCAGCTCCCTAGTTGTCTGCACATTGCAAATCAATATTCTCAATAGAAATTGAACTTTCTTTTAGGGTTCGAAATTCAATTCATGACCCTATCGAATAAGCATCTCGCCCAGTTAGAGCCATGTGATGAAGAAACCGATGTAAGAATGCTATATCAGGTTATTCAAGCATCAACGATATTTTGAAATCTCTTAGCTTCAGTGTTTGAAGATGTTGAAGTTTGAAAGGTTTGATCTAAGATCCATCAAATTGGATGCCCCAATACCACACATAATTTAGTGATATGATCCATCGCCACATTACCAGGGGCAGATGCGATCTGCCATGTTGCTAAAATATGGGAAGAGAGGTAAATTGTCTAAATTTCTTAATTAAAATATTTATTTATTAAATTTGCAGTGTGCAAAAGGAGAATGTCAGTCATAAATGTAGTAATCAGATGACGAATATTTTATGAACATTGAGTCATGTTCGTTGAATAATTTTTTTTTGAAATTCCACAAGCCTACATCCATCGTGAGTTGAAACAGGTAGGCAAATAATAATAATAATAATAATATCTTCTATTATTATTATTATTAACCCAAGGGATTAATATTAAAAATATGAGGGATTAATATTGAAAACCCAAGATATTAATAAACCCAAGGAATTTGTATTATAAGCAGAAGGGATTATAAACCCAACGGATTTAAATTAAACCCTAGGATTACTATTATAAACATTATGAATAATATTATACACTAGGAATATGAACCATGGTTGACCATGGTTTATTTTCATCTTGAGACAATCTTTGTCACAATGTTACCATGGTTATTAACCATTGTTGACCGTGATTGACCATGGTTGGTCATGGCTGATTTTCATATTGAAACAATCTTTATCAAAATGTGACGTTGTAACATGGTTGATCATGATTGACCATAGTTTATTTTAATAATAATTAATTAATGATATTAATAATTAATTAATAATAATAATACTAATAATTTTAATTAATAATAATACTACTAATAATTTTAATTAATAATAATAATTAATAATAATAATAAATCCAAGAGATTAATATTATAAACCCAAGGGATCAATATTATAAACCCTCAGAATTAAAACCCACATTTATTATTAATATTTTTAATAAATCCTAAAATTGGAAGGGTCTACTAAATCTACATTTATTAATATTATTAATAAACCCATTAGATTATCAATATTATAAACCAAAGGGATAAATAAACCCAAGAGATTAACATTATAAACCCTTGAGATTAATATTATAAACCTAAGGGATTTATAAACCCAACGGATTATAAACCCTAGCGATTATATTGTTCATAAAGATATAAATATTATAGACCAAATGGACTGATATTATAAATCCAACGGATCAATAAAACCAAGGGATGAATCTTATAAACCTAAGGGATTATCATATTAAAAACCAAATAGATTAAAAACCCAAGGGATTACTAAATCCAAGGAATTATTTTATTGTGTTTATCAGTCAAAGGTCTTCATTTATATTCTCATGAAAAAATATAGTACAAGATATGTCTCTATGACTTCCTTGACCTCATTCCAACCAGATTTTTTAGCAAGGGGAGCCAAAGTATTCAAATGATATTCCCATTTAACCATTATTTCCACGAGGTTGATCGGCCTTAAAAACCAAAGATTAGACAAAATGATCATACAAACTGAAAGCAACATATCATGGAGTAGGATGAGAAGGAACCACAGTAAGTGTAGCAAGAAATCCAGCATGTTCATGCATGTAAAAGTGGATATGTTCTACAAGAACTTCCAACTCATAAAGGCGATCATTGGTTCAACGTTCAGTTCGGTGAATGTTGTCCATTTGCTCTAAAATTTCATTTTGGATGAACTAAATGTCATTCATGTAGGCTACCAATTTGTTTTTTCCTCGTACCTGTGATCTCTAAGGATGTCTAGGTTGGCCTAGATTCCTCAGCGTTGAATTGCAATAGATTCTAGAGATGCCAAGGCATCCACACCTCCTAGGGAGCGGCCTTGGGTTTGAGCCACTTCCCCTTTTCATTCCATACTTGTCGAATTTCCCATAGAAGAGTTGTAATTGTTGTCCTAGTGCCTTGCGAGGTTGTGATTCCCTCCAGTGCGGTGAGGTTTCCCTCTCTGGCATGGAATTACCACCGTAATGTATGATGCCAAATTGCTAACTTAGAGGGAACTCCACCTAGCTTAGTAGGGAAAGAAATCAGGTACCAAAATGAGAACCTAGGAACCCAACCCCACCTATAGGAAACAACTCAATAAAAAATTGAGACTTGAATAGTGTAAAGGTGGCAACACTGAAGACTAGCCCCCAGAAAAATGCAGCACCTACAGAAGAGGGAATAGGCTCTCCAACTCCCAACCACGGCACCCGCCTGGTTGGGGAACCCAGTAGAAAAAAGCCTAACCCGGACAAGAGAATAAACATGATAACCTTGGGCCAGAGGACAACACTAAGAAAAAAGACAACAAAATTAATAGGGGTGGGGGATAAGGAAGCCAGACAATATTGGAAAGGGGCAGAAAGATAGAGAACGAACAATTTCCAATAATAACCACAAACAACACCCAAGAGGCATTTTCCGGAGACCCTCCATCTCAAGCACAGACGACCTCCAACCGGTACAATTCCACAACCACCTTCCAGAGTTCAATTCCACACTGCATAACACAAATATAACTTTGCCCAAAATTCAACTGCAACACAAACTAGAAACACATAAGATACCAACACAAATTGAAAGGATTACCTTCACTGAATAAGGGTCAAGGCTAGCTGACACACCACACCATAAACTTGATTCGATGCACCCAAAATTTGAGCCAGACCCATCGTGGAGAATGAGACCTCCTCTTGAATTTGCTTTGGGGTCCCAAATGACAACCTGAGAGTTGGAATTAAACAAAACAATGGCACAATGAGTGACCTTTGTGTTTCGCCAGCTAAACCAACACCAAGGCGAGCACACATGGCCTTGAATGACATTCCCTACTGCCTTATGCCCAACGCTCATTTCTTGTACTTCAACACCCTTTCCATTTCCAAACGTCATCATTAAATCGCCATTACCCACTTCTGGAGGATTCATACGGTCGCGGTATCGTCGCCTTAATCATTATTTAACACTAAGCATGTTTGTCATGTGCTTTGCGGGGAAAGCCCCAAGGCCCTTCTTCCACTTGTTTTCCCATCCCCATTGGGGGGAATTTGAGGAATTATTTGTATTAGAAACCCAATGAATTAATAGTATAAACCCAAGGAATTGATGAAAAGAACTAATTATTAATATTATAAACCCTAGAGATTAAATGTTGGGTTGTGTTATATTCTTTCCACGACTAACCCACGTAGTTAACTAGGGTTTAGAGGGGGGGAGGTCACAAGGGGTTTGAGTGGTACCCGTAACCCCACTTTATGGGGTCCGGGACAACGCCCTGGAAAATTTTGGTTTTGGACCCTATGTTAGGTTGGGCAGACCCACCTATGGTTTTGTGCATGATTTTTGCACATGTTTTTGGATGCGATGGTTTTCGGTCCATGGTATTGGATGCTTTGGCATGTATAAATATGTATTGTAACATTGAAAGGAATATAATGAAAAATCAAGCTGGTAGTCCCGGTTTTGGGATCCAGGGGAAAATCTTTGTGCATATGTGTTTTACGTGTTATGCTCTCGCATTGTTTATTTTCTTTGTTTAAGAATTCGTATGCAAGTAATTTCTGTACAGGGTTAAAACCTACATTAAAAACCCAAGGGATTAATGAACCCAACTAATTATTAATATTATAAACCTAAGGTAAATAATATAAACCCTAAAATAAGCATTAAACCATAAGATTAATATTATAAACCTTAGTATTAACATTATAAACCCAAGTAATTAATAAACCCTGGGATTAATATTAAATCATAGGAACATAAGCACTAAGATTAATAAACCAAGGGATTAATATTAAATCCTAGGAACATAAGCCTTAATATTATTAAACAAAGGAATTAATATTATAAACCCAAGGAATTATAAAGTGAAGGGATTAATATTAAAACCTAAGATTAATATTATAAACCATAGACTTAATATTAAACCCTAGGAATGCAAACCCTATTTTTAATATTAGAAACCCTAGGATCAATATTATAAACCCATGGAATTAATAAACCCATGGGTTAATATTAAAAACACGAGGGATTATAAACTCAAGGGAATAGCATTATACCCTAGGATTAATATTAAATCATAGGAATATAAACCCTAATATTAATATAATAAACCTTATAATTAATATTATAAACCCAAGAGATTAATACTATAAATCCAAGGAATTAATAAACCTAAGGGATTGATAAACCCAAGGGATTAATTTTAAACCCTAAGATTAATATTATAAACCATAATACTACAAATTATAAACCCAATATTAAACTTCAATAATATAAAACAAGTATTAAAAGGCCCTAATATTATAAACCTTGTATACAATATTATGCTATATTGGATATATTTTTGTATCATTCCAATGTTAAAGTATTAAATCCTTGATTTTATAAACCCAAGGGACTAATAAACCCAAGGGATTAATACTAAAAACCCAAGGGATTATAAACTCAAGGGAATAATATTAAACAGAAGGGATTAATATTATAAACCCTAAGATACATATTATAAACCCTAAAATAAACATTAAACCATAACAAAATTTTTTTTGGTAGGTAAGCACCCACGGGGATTTGAACTAGTGACCTATCACAAAGAGTGCCTTCACAATGCACCCATTCATCGTCAATCCAAAGCCCCATGGGCCATAACATTAATATCACGAACCTTACAATTAATATTATAAACTCAAGGGATTAATATTAAAAACCAAAGAGATTATAAACCCGAGAGAATAACATTAAACCATAGGATGAATATTAAACCCTAAAATTAATATATCCAAGGGATTAATATTGTAAATCCTAGGTGATCTGGATCTCTTGAGCTGCTGGAATTAACAAGATCTTTTACTTCTATGATGTTAGCAGAATTTCATGTGAAAGAGTATGAAAAACCACATGTGCATTTTTTAAGGAACAGGAAACATAGTGGCAATCATCAAATAAAATGATACACACAAATTGATAATGGAGTTCACTCGGTGTGGGTTATATCTCCAGGCTCGATGTTAAGAGTGGGGAGGTTGCTTCACTAAATGTTGCAAGATGATGATGATGTAAATGATATATTATTTTTCATTACAAGGATAATTCCCTCAACAAGAGTGGCATGTCTCTCCACAAGACGTTCTCCCACGGGAACTCTCACTCATATGGGCCCTCCTTTAGCGTGACAAGATAAAAAAATCTCACATGATGTGGCATACAAGTATCCTTCAACATAATGGTAATAAGGATCTCAACAAAAAAATCATCATCTTAACAAATCAAAAGAAAACATGGCATCCCTGCATCATATACCTCCACTTTCAGGGATGGCTTGAAAATGTAAATCTCCATTGATGAAGTGGATTGCATCATTGAATTCTTGGTGCGAAATTGTGCCAAACAACTATAAAATTATCCCTTTTATGATACCGTAAAAATTTGGACCCTCGGGAATCTCGAAAATTTCCCCAAAGATTCCTTCCTATATATGGGTGAAAAATCCATTGCTTGGATGAAGATTTTGAGCACACCATTGTGCTCCTTGCGAAATTTCAAGAAAAACGACTATGAAGTTGGCATCATTTTGCCTCTATAAAAAATGAGCGGCCAAGGGAATCTTCAACATTATGTAAAAATTCCTCGATGCTGACTGCCTGAAATTATGTTTCTTAGATGAGGAAATGGAACACACCATCATGTTCCCTATGAAATTATGGTTCATTTAAGTATAAACTTGGCATGATTCTATCACTGTAAAAAAATTTCCCTCGAGGGAATCTTTTAGATTCCTCTTCGATTCTACATGGAATAGTCTGTGGAATATTCTATGGAATATTCCCCTAGAATATTCTCTGTCACAAAATACTTTCCCGACTTGGGCACTGTTCCTCCTCAGCTCCTAGTTCTGCACTCACTCTCGTTCTTGGCCTCTGGTGTCCTTTCCCCTGGTCGAATGGTTAAACAAGTTTTTTTATATATGTTTTGGGAAAACTTTTCAAAGAGGAGCTCGTGGGTTCAAACCTCAAGTCCACCCTAAAATACTTGGCGGTTAATATTTTTTTTGTTGTTGATTTTTTTAGTTTCGGTTAGTGGCATAACCATTGGCAGAGTGCTGTTATGGTATTGGTTGGAGGTTTGTGTGATTTTGGTTGGCAGTCATTTGACTGTTGTGGAGCTGCCGCATGGGTCAGGCCGACCACCAGCCGATGTGGGTTCAATCCCCACTAGCTCCATCATATTAAGTGCTCTACATATCATTTGGTTGGGCAATTTATGAGCCTCATCATTGGGTAATTATATGGACCTTAATACACCTCCTAACTTATTCAAATCAACTCTTCTCATAATTTATTACATATTTTGATTATATTTTTCTTAATGAGATGAGTAAAAGTGAGATATTATGCATAGTGGCCTAATGTGCATTGATTGCAGGTTTTTGAGAGAAAATCATGGAAATTTTAACTAATTAAAGGATGAAACTCAAATGAGACAAGGAGGAAAGGTTGTAGGAGATATATCCTCCTCATTTACTCCTCACTCATTCGAATATTCCTCCATCAAATCACACTAGCTCGAAGTTACAAGTAGCCAAGTCATGAAGATCAAAAGGCAGCCGAGCTAGTCATAGTTAAAGAGCCAGTTCATCTTCAGTTTAGGAGCCAAGCCTCCCTAGATTTAAGGAACTTGTGGGAGACTTCAGTTGTATAAATAAAAGAAGGCCTAGAGCCTCATTAGGATTTGAATTTTTGATGTAAAAACACTAGGCATTTTCAAGTTCAAGACTTGTGGAAGACATTATTATGTAATTTTTGGATTTGATAATGAGAATGAGAATTTCTTTGATCTAGCACTGAGTTTACTCATAGGGCTGAACCTCTTGGGTTAGGGCCCAACCCTAGTAGTAAAGGATCCTCTTCTTGTATTTGTATGCTTATTTGATTTCATAGATTAATGGTTGAATTGTCTTCAGCATTATTTCATTGCAAGTAGTTGTGGATTTGATTAGTTTGCTTCCATTTGTGCATTGCTTCAGCATTAGCTTGGGAATATAAAGGAATATCAAAAATTTGTTAGTAGGTGGATTTGGCCTCACTCCTTCCTTTAGGGATCATGGTTTGAGGAAAGAACTCCTATGCAGCCCCAAAAAGATAGAATTTCGATTTCTCATGGAATTTAGGGTTTTCTGTTACTTAGGCCAGCATTTTACTAGTTTTCAAGGACATGATTGAATTTCCATTTCTGCTATATTTAGTATTACATTAGATCTCATCAAGGTTTCACATTATTTTGCAAGTTTTCCCATGCATGAAATAGGTAGATAGCTCATGAAATTCTATTTTCCTTAGTTAATTGAAAAGCTTCGTGTATACATGGTTTATGGATAAATGTCAATGATTGATGTAGAGCAGGAGTTTCAATAGTACAGAGATATTTCATGATCAACACCCCATCCTAACGTCATCCATCCATGGTTATCACTTTCTTTCACTAAATCCATCACTAAATTCATCATTCCACAAAAATACTCCTCCAAGCTTGTTGATATCTCACAACTCTGTTTTGAGCTTTGAAGGAGCCCTAGGCACTCCCTTGCCCCATTTAACCCACCATTCACCTTCACTAAGCCTTACATCACCTTCCAAATCACTCCTCTTTCTCTGGGCTATATCCTGGAGGAATACAGGGGATCCTGTAGGAGCATTAGGACATCCTGTAGGTTGACCTGTAGTGGCATGTTTTGAGGTCAAATTGTGGAAAAAACCCCTAGGAAGATAGGATAAGACTCCTACTTGCCTCCCAAGCCTTCTTGCCATTCACCATCACCCCTAATCCATGATCCACATCACCAAAATAATTTAGCATTCACATTTTTACACAAAAAAATACAAAAAGGACAAAGAGTTATTTGTTCATTTACATGCACAGCAGTAGAATGTTTGATGTGACAATTTGCATGCCTAGGATAGTAGGAATGCACATGTGTTAACTTAGCATTCTTTCGAAGCAAAGCCTCTTAGCAGCTAGTTAGATGGATGGTGTGTTTAAGCATTTGATTTCAGTATTTTCCTTACTATAGTAGAGAAGATTTCCTTTAGTGAAAATTTCCCTTCTCCTCATTGGTAATCAAGCTTCTTCTGGATCAATAGAAGTCTGGTTTGAAAAACCATAGTGATCTATCGCCAGCTTAGCAGTGATAAAGAGCGGACCCATCACATTTGCTCATGTATATGGCACTGTCACATCCAAGTTTGTACGAACCCCGCATTGATAAATTAAAGTTGGTAGCCCCAAGAGTTGAAGTGTTCTTGCTGCAATACTAGTGCTCATCACTTTTTGGTGCCATTGTCAGGGAGGTGTATGAGTAAAATGTGATTTTTCTTCCATTTCTTATCTCTTACACTCTATTGTTATCTTCATTTCTATAAAATTAATTGTAAGTTAGTTTTCTTTCTTTTCCATTCTACAAGTGAGATTTCATTCAAGCAGGTAGTTTTTCATTCAGTCGATTAGTTTCCAATCAGTTTGTGATTTCAATTATGCAATTATTCTCAAATCTTGAAGAAAACATAACACAAAACAAAAACACTTCTTTCATGCCTCGTAGGAATAGGTATAACTTAGGAAAATTTCTACCAAATACCCCCACTACTTCAAACAACCAACCTTTCTTCTTCTTCTTCAGTGGCCGTGAATTGGATGACCCCTTAGGTGAACAACCAGAGATATTTAAAGAACCTACAGGGGGAGAAGAAGAATGAGAGCCCATTCCAACTGACCTAATGGATGAAAATAGAAATGACAGAGGAGATAGAGAAATAATTGAGGGTGCCTTTCCCATCAGGGAAACTAATGGGGATACCAAGATGAAGAACATAAACCCCTCCGCTCTTCCTCATTTCCATGGCTTGACCTCAGAAGATTGAGACACTTTCTTGTTTGAGTTTGCTATCATATGCAAAACTTATGATTACACCAATGCTGAGCAGAAGTTGAAACTATTCCCATCCACTCTCAAGGATGTAGTTTTGTGTTGGTTCATGGATTTACTTGGGGATAACCTCACAACCAGGGTGATGAGCATCGGTATTATAGAAAGAATGCTACAACACCTGGAGCTACCAGCTTTAGTTTATTAAGCCAGGGTTCATACAAACTTGGAGGTGACAGTGCTGTATACACAAGTAAAAGTGATGGTTCTGCCTTTTGTCACTTTTCAGCTGGTGAGAGACCGCTAGGGTGTTCAAGCTAGAATTTTATGGATTTAAAAGAAACTTGATTACTGATGAGAGAAATGGAAATCTACTATAAGAGAAAGATGGTCTACTGTAACAAGGAAAATGACTGAAATCCTATGCAAAAAATACACCAATACCTGACTAACTGCTGAGAAACTATGCTTTACAAAAATGTCGAACTAACATTTATGAAATGCTACTGTCAAAAGCATGGAAGTTCAAAACATTAAACATCACTATTGTGCATGTAAAGGACTGAAATGAATTTGTTTTTTTTCTTTTTATTCTTTTTATGGAAAGTCAAGTGTGAACCCTAATCTCTTTTGGTGATGTGGAAAGTGGCTTAGGGATGCTGGTGGTTGATTGGGAGGTTTGGGAGACCCTCAGATACTCTTATGTGGCTTTCTAGAGCTTTTCTCTCAATTCGGCCTCAAAACAAGCCACTATAGGAAAACCTAGAATATGTCCTAAAAGCCTACAAGATTCCCCATATCTCTACAGGATACAGCCTAGAGAAAAATGGTGGGTGTTGGAGGTGATGAAAGGCTTAGGGAAGGTGGTGGGTAGGTGGAATGGAGTGAGAAAATTTCTAGGGTCACTCAGAAATCGAAACCAAGGTTAGGAGATGGTTGGGTTTTCTCAACATGCTTGGAGGAGTTTCTATGTAAAATGATGAAATTGGTTAAGGTCTTGGTGAAAGCAAGGAATGATTATGGATGGATGAATTTGAAAGGTGTTTTCTTACTATGGGATTTCTCTCTACTTCTGAAACACCTGCTCTACATCAAACATTGATATTTGCCAAAAAATCATGTAAACAAGAAGAATTCTAATAAGCTAGAAAAACAGAGTTTAATGGGCTAGTTGTCTAGTTCATGCATGAGGAAAATTACAGAATGAAATGGAATCATTGATGAGACCTAATGTAAGACTAAAGATGGAAGATATGGTAATTAAATCCTACACTTGCAAATTGATCAAATGTTGTTTCAAGTACAGTAAACTCTAACTTCTATGAGAAATTAGAAATCTATCTTTTTGGGGATGCATAGGGGCCTTTTCCTCAAATCATGATCCCTGAAGAAAGAAGTGAGGCCAAGACACCTATTGACAGCTTTGTGATGCTTTTTTCCTTCTAACATGCTGCTAAAGTAAAGCACAAATGGAAGCAAACTAATAAAAAAACTAATCAAATCTACACTGCCTACAATGAAATACTTCTAAGGATAATTTAATCATGAATCTATGAAACTAACCAAAGCATACAGATACAAGAAGAGGAGCCTTTGCTGCTAGGTTTGGGCCCTAACCAAGAGCTTCAACCCTCCAAGTTAACTCAGTACTGGATCATGAAAAATCTCATTCTCATTATCAAAACATAAAGTTACATAGACAAGTGTGGAGCTAAAAAATAATTAGTGTTTTTAAAACCAAAATTTGAATCCTAATGAGGCTATAGGCCTCTTTATTTATACAATTGAAGTCCCCAATGACTTCCTTAAATCCAAGGAGGCTCGGCTTCAAAACTCGAGATGAACTAACTCTTTGACTATCACTTGCTCGACTGCCTTTTGATCTTCATGACTTGGTTTCTTGTACTCCGAGCTGGTGTGATTAATGGAGCAATATTTGAACGAGGGAGGAGTAAATGAGGAGGATTTACCTCCTACAATATCTCTCCCTTGTCCCATTCAAGTTTCAAACCTTAGTCTTGCCAAAATTCCTTGATTTTCTCTTTCAAACCTGCATTCAATGCATATTAGTCCACTAAGCATAATATCTCACCTTAACTCGTCTCATTAAACAAAATACAATCAAAACATGTAATAAATTGTGAAAAGAGTTGATTTGACTAAGCTTGGAGGTGACTTAGGGTCCATATAGTTACCCAATGATGAGGCTCATCATCACCCCCTACTGAAAGTGTTTCTCATCCTCTGAGCAACTTAATTAATATCCATGTGTTTCATAGTTCTAGTGGCCTCCCTGGCATCCCATGCTTCTGCTATGGTTTCATCTTCCTGTGCATAGAATCTTGTCTTCCTTCCTACCTCCTACCACTGCTTTCTTTCTTCCTCTTCCTTCCTTCCTTCTAACATCCCCAAGAGTAGTGGTGGACTGCGTCTCAAGATAATCTAATTGACTTTGAGGCTTTGGATGGTTTGTTTGTACATGGGTGTCTTGTTTAGTGCTTCTCTCATCCTTTGAAGAGAATGGTACTCTCTGATTTTAAAACTATATGGAAAAGTATTCCATCTCCTTTGGCAAGCTTGCATGTTGTCATTCCCTAACAATTTGAATATATCCTCAAAATGTGTAATTGATTGCTCTTGGGTAGAAAGATACCTGGGTGCAAGTTGAGGATCATTTGCAATTAAATTATGTGTGCTAATGACAACCATTGGATTGGACTGCTCAACTCTTATCATGAGAGGCTCAGTTTGTTCCCTTGCCAATATCTTCTTCATTTTTGCAGCCCTTGCTTCCTCATGGTTCATCCATGATGCCAAAGCCATCAACTGTAAATCCCCCAGCTTTGCATTAGGGTCCCATACATTCATATATGTCAAAGCCATGTTATGCAAGTAGAACTCAGACATCTTAGCCCTATCCTCTAATGTACTTCTATCACAGAGATCAATGAACAATGTATAATCCTGGAATGACATAGTTCCTCTCTGTGCTAGGATCTTGATTTAGAACTGTGGCCATTGTTCCTTAAGGTATAATGCATAGGACATAGCTAGCATCCTACACTGGATTTCTTCCAAAGATAGATTGGCCATGGATGCCAATTGATTCTTTCTTTCTTGCAGTTGTCCTTTCAACCATGCATTTTCTATCTCCAATTGAGCCTTCATTATGGCCTCTTTGTCCCTCAGGCTACGTAGTTCTCTACCCATATCTTTGAGCTTTTCCTCCATGTGACCAATGTCTTCCACTCCCTTGGACTTGGCAATCTACATCCACCTATGTGTTCTGGCTCTTTCTTTCTCAAGCTCAAAGAATAATGGAATGGAAATTTTTTGTGGATTGACCCTGCCCCCCTTAGTAAATCTATAGTAGGAGTCAAGGTTAGGTTGAGGAATAGGTTCCCTTAGCTATGGGTCCTCTCTATTTGTTTCTAGCTGCATACTTCCTTCCTTTTAACATTTTTGAGTTTCCTGTAGGGCTGCCTTTTCTTCCTGCAGGTCCTGTTATGTATCCTGTAAGATGTCTTTTCCTTTGGATGAGGTAGATTTGGTTATAGGCCTTCTCACATAGGTGATGGGAGACGTAGGGGAGGTTTGTGTTGAGGATCCTTCTTCTTGAGTGTTTATAAGAGGAGCCATCTTCTCCTGCTGTTTAGGTGAGTCCTCAATAACAATGGGAAGCATGGTTGGAGTTTGGGGTTTTCCCTACCTTATCCTTGTACATTTTTTGTTCTGAAGTATAAGGGGGTTTGCCTCTGTCTTTTTCCTTTTTGTTTGATAAGGGTGCTAAGGGCAGTGAGGGAAAATATTTCCTCTTTCTCAATGGGTTCTGGAGACACCCTGAGTGACTCCTCCTTGTCTTCTACCTCTTCCTTTCCATTGCCATTTTCACCTTTGTCTTTCCCCTCTTCTTCTCCCTATAGATCCTCATCTTGTTTATCAGTATCCTCATTGACATCTTCCTCTATTTCTTCATCACCTTCTTCCTCTTTCTCTTCCTATTCATCCTCATCTATCTCCTCTTCATCCCTCTCTGCATCTTCTCCATCTGTTTCAGTCTCTTCTTCATCCTTTTCACCGAAATTAGGGCTAATATAATATGTGAGGGCTTTGATATCCTCATCTATCTGCATGTCTTTGGAAATTTCCCATTGGATATGAATTCTGAGGTTTTGGAGGGAATCTTCTATGATGATTCAAATTAACCCATGGTGGTCTAACTATTGGTAGTTTACTTCATGCATCTTTATGCTTGTATCTATTAGTGATTGTAGAAAGAGGTATGGTATGTTGAGCCTGTGGTGAGGAGGTTTTTTTGCTCCAAACCTTAATTCTTCAAGAAGCCTAAAGTGATATCCATAATACACACTATACCTACCTTCACATGATATGTATTTTATAAGGTGGTAGCTTACCTCATTCCAGGGGTGTGGTAGGCTTGTCCTCCTTACTCCATTCTTGTCTTCAATGGGTTCCTCTCCCTCTAAGGCGAATTTATTTTTGGCAGTTTGGCTGTTCCCCTTGACTTCCTTTCTCCAAGGCACTCCTAGGGGAAGTGTGGTAATTCGACTTATGAGTTCAGGGGTGAGCTCTATGGAGAGGCCCCTCACCACCATAGTGGCATGGCTTCTTGTCAGTTGAATGAGGAGGAGAGAAAAATATCGGGCTATCTCATCATCATACCCCCTTAATTTCACAAAATACCCCATCCAATTATGCCTTATGAAGATTTCTAGAACAGAAGGGTGTTGGTGAATCCTCACAGTGTTGATGGGCTCCATTCTATTAAACCCCCTTGTCATTTTGTTTGGTGAATTTTGAGGAGCAGAGATGCATGATACAAATTTTAATGGTGGAGGAAATGGGACTGAAATACTTGTCAAAATATTCCCTTACACAACTATCAAATTCAATCAAGCTAGGAGATTTTTCTATTCTTTTAATTTGGAAAAATGAAAGGAAATGTAGAACCTACCACCTCATGGTGCTTGTTGTAGCCAACCCTTGTGTTTCCTCCTCTGAAACTGCTCTTTGCCAATCCTGTAGACAACCTAATTGTATCCTGTAGGATTCCTGTGTGATCCTGTAGGATTTCCTGTGTGATTCTGTATGAAGTCCTGCGCAGGAGAAAAATGAAATATTTCTCTTATGTAGGGTTCTTGGGTATGAGAGTGACTTAGTGAGCCTTGATAAGATGAATGCATCAGTGCATGGGGATCAATGTTTACTTCCTCTTATGGTCGAGTTGAGTGAGGTGGTGTGTTGGTAGCCAAGGTACGATTTTTTCTATTTTTGGACCATTGGTCCCCACTACCACATCATCATTCGCCTCTCCTCGTAATCAACTCCCACTTCGGGCATCCATAATCTCAAATGCTTTTGACCTCATTCTCATTTTATTTGACTTGAATACTATCGCATGTGAGGGGACTAACTGTTTTGTCCTCACTGACTAAACTAAGGTGACCAAGTTAACTGGCCACCTTTCGCTTATAAACTAACTCACTCACAATATTTACATCTTTTGATTACATTATGCAAATCAAAGAGTGAAGTGAGATACTTACCTGTGGTGATAATACCTTGTTGCAGTTTGTTGAGGACATGAGGTGCTTGCTATGTGTTGGCTTCATGTTATTTCTCCCTCCTTTTCTTTATATATATCTTTCCCTTTTGATGATTTCCTTGATATGCAGGTACCTAGTGTTGAAGATGATTATGCTATTACTAGTCTGGAGCTTCTTCTACCCTTGAATCTCCATGCTAGAAGCTCGATGTAACTCGTGATTTTATTATGTGGGATAGGTTGCTACAAGATTTCCTATAGGATGTCCTGTAGTTGCTTCTCCCTCATAATTTTTAATCATTTCCTCTGCCGGGACTTGATGATGATGACATGAATAGAGAGGAGGTCTAGGGGTGTGAATAATGAGAAATACATTTAGGTGTTGTTCCCCTCTGCTCTTTGTTTCATCTTTTCTCTGTGTTTTCTCTTGAAGACTGTGAATTTTTTGAATTATTTATTTATTTATTTTTATTTTTATTTTTATTTTTTATTTTTATGATGGATGCAGGGGTGATCAAAGTGGAGAGAGGTATGGTAATGGAATTGTGATGTAGGGTTTTTTTTTTGACATGGGCAGGTCATTTCCTTGCCCTAGGGTTGCTCACCTTAGGATTCTGAAGCCACTGTAATTCCTACAGGATCATCCTGTAGGTTTTCAGGGGATCCTATAGGTTTACAGGGAATCCTGTAGGTTTACACGGAATACTGTAGAAAACACAGTACCCTTACAAACTGAGGCAAATGAGTGAAAAAATGAAAGGAATGGTGGAATTATGAAGGATAATGAATGGAGAAATAAAAATATGAGTGGAATAGGCCCCTTTTGATTCTCCTTTTCTCTCTAATCGTCCTCCTGCTCACTTGCAAACAATTTTTCATAATTTTTCTTTTCTCTCTCTTTTCTTTTCTTTTTTTGAAAACAACTAGTCTCCTTCCAAGAGGTTTTCATTCTAGCTACTTCCCCTAGGCACCTCAAGAGAGGTTTACACCCAGAGATCTTTTTATTTCTCTCTCTCTTTTTTTTTTTACACCATTGGGCTACCCAAAGAGTTTTTCAACCCAATAGTGGGACTCAGGCACCTCATTGAGGTTTTCACTTGAGTCTCCTTATTTTTCTTTTTTTCTTTTCTCAGTGACTTGATGAGGTAAGAGCTGAGACTTGCTCCACCACCATCACTGTTTTATTGATACCATCAATTAACTCTTTCTTTGACAATGACATTTTGTAAACTTTCAATATGTGCCCATTAACAAGTAAAGGAATGGCCTCTGCATCTATGGTTTTGATATGCACTAAACCATTATCATGACATCTCTCTATAACATCAGGCCATAATCATATTGTCCTTAATTTCCTTTAAAATATTTATATATGGAATCATATAACATGGCCCAATCACCTTCCCAAAATTTCTTATCTTTGATGTTCTTATTATGCCAGATCTTCCTTTAAATTTGAGTTACCTCTGTGTATAGGAGGACCTACATTCTGAACTCGTCTAAACCATTCAATTGGAGTAATCTCTCTTTTTGTGCACTGATGAGATCTAAATATAGTTGGGCTGCCATCCTCAATGTATTATACTCAAATTCAATGGACGACAGCACCCTTTTCCCATAGACTAGCTCATAGGGTGTGAATACAGTGGTGGTCCTCCAGGTGGTATTATAGGCCCAAGTAGCCTCAACTATTCTATCTTCCCAATCTTTCCTGTTGCTGCTAACCACTTTGGTCAAGATGCCCTCCAACACTCTGTTGTTCATCTCCACTTGCCCATTAGCTTGTGGGTGATAGGGAGTGGAGGTTCTATGCTTGATCTTATGCTGGCTTAACAAGTCTTCAATCATGTTGGAGGCAAACTGGCTGCCTTGATCAGTGACCAGTTCTCTAGGGTACCCAAATTTGTAAAATACATTCTCCCTTAAGAACTCAACCACCTTCTCCTCTATTGTTGCCTTAATTGCCTTGATTTGAACCCACTTAGTCAGATAGTCAGTGCACACAATGATATACTACTTTTTCTTGGAAGGAGGGTCAATAGGTCCAATGAAGTCCATGTCCCACTTGTCAACTAGCTCAAAAATCACTTGAGGTTGTAGAGCCATTTCATCTCTTAGAGTAGGCTTTCCGATCCTTTGGCACCAACCACACTGACAAGTATATCTTTTCACATCCTGATGAAGAGTGGCCAATAATACCCAACTTGTAACACTTTAAATGTTGTCCTTTTTGTTGCAAAGTGACCTTCACAACGCCCATCATGACAAGTTAGAAGGATGTCAAAGACTACCTCCTCCCTGACACACCTTCTCTGAATTTGATCCAGGCCTAGTTTGAAGAGGTTGCCCTCAATCCAAGTGAAGGGGGCGCTCTTCCTCACAATCTTACTTTTCTCTTTGGAGGACAAATTTGGTGGGAACTATACAGATACCAAATAGTTTGCTATGTTAGCAAACCATGGAGAGAGAACTGAAATGGAAAATAAGTGCTCATCCGGTAATTGATCATCAACCATTACCTCCTAATCTGTAGGCAAAGTTAATCTAGACAAAAAATCTGCAACAACATTCTCCTTGCCAGGTTTATCAACAATAGTTAAATCAAATTAATGTAGTAAAAGTAATCACCTAATTATCTGGGCATTCACATCAGGTTTATTCATTAAATATTTGGTTGCAACATGGTCAGTATATACAAATGTTTGATAGCCTATAATATAATGTCTAAATTTGTTCAATGAATGCACAATAGCTAGGAGCTCATTTTCAGTCACTCTGTAGTTCATTTAAGCCTTTGACAGATTCTTACTGATAAAGTAAATAGCATAAGGAAAATTTTCATCTATCTGGCCTAGGGCTGCTCCTATGGCTTTATGTGAGGTATCAACATGAATATGAAAAGGAAGGGCCCAATTTGGGCCTAGGAGAATAGGTGCAGTGGTTAGCTTGTCCTTCAGGGTGTCCAGGGCCTCTTGGTTTCTTTTTGACCATACAAACTCTGAGTCTTTGGCCATCAACCCAAATAAAAGAGAAGCCAACTTGCTGAAGTCTTTTATAATCCTTCAGTAGTATCCAACTAACCTTAGGAAACTTCAGACATCTCTCTGCTTTTGTGGAGGTGGGACCCTTTGGATGATAGCCATTTTTTTTGGGCCCACCTGCAGTCCTTGGTGAGGTATTGAATGACCTAGCATGGTCCCTACAGCCATCAAGAATTCACATTTTTCAGGACTGAGTGTTACAGGGAAAAGTGTCTATACAAAACTACTCTATCTCACTAAGGTGTGGCAGCTACCTTAGAAACAAACAAAGTAAAGTCTACTTTCGTTTTCTTTTATGAAAGATAGATGAGAGAAGAATAAAGGAGACCAACCTCTGTCTTGCGCTTGACTCCTTGTTCGGTTCCTCTCTCTTCTGATAGTCTTTCGCTACTTGCCTTCTCGTATACCCAGCTTCACAGAGTACCTGTAGGATCAAAGCAGCATAAAACTATACAAGAACATGGATCTATTATCATAAACAATCTAGGGTCAGATGTAAATTGACCATACAAATGCACAAAACATAAATTACACAAGAGTATGGAAGAAAACTAGAATAGCTTTATTGATAATCAAGAAAGAGCCAAGAGAGTTACAACCAGCTGTTCTGACCCAGCATCATCCTCTTGGCAAGAAAGCCCTCTTTCACCTCATACAAAGCTTAGATCACCCAACACACACTGATGTTGCCTTAAGAAACTAACATCAATTCCTTACAAGATGCAAAATTCCAGCCTCTGGATCTCTCGGATGAGGGATCCATATATAGATATCTGTAAGGGAGATGAGTCAGCTTGTGTTTTGATTAGTGTCCTCCCTCTGATAGTTCTTGCTTCCACTTGGAGATTGATGATCTCTTACTCATCCTTGGTCGAATTCAGAGAGGCAAGTGTCACAGGAGAAACTTCTGGAAGATTCCATGCTTTTCCACCTTGCAGATTGACACTGCCATTTGTCTCTTCTCGCTCATCGCACCCCATAGAAGGGATTTTTGAAATGAAACGCACCCACTGAGTGTACTTAGGTGAGATGCATCGCACCCTGGCCATGGAGCAAGTGCAATGATCCTGTTTTGACCAGTTCTGAGTAGTTTTTCATGGAGAACTTCTGGGAGAAGCTGTAATCAGTTGACCTTGTTCCTTTAGGGGTTGGAACAACACTTTTAGGGACTTAGGAGCCCTTAGTTTATGGATATTTTATGCCTGGGGTTGCAGGGCCCAAAAATATCTATAACACTGAGAGACAGGTTCATTTCAATGAATTTGTGTAGCTCCTTACCTAAGTTGGACAAAGCTTCCTAGAAATCACCTCCATAAGGTGTAAAATCATCCATATAAATTTCTACTGCATCATGGACTAACTCGGCAAAGATACCCAGGATTTCTCTCTGAACAGTGGTAGGAGCATTTCAAAGGCCAAAAGGAAGGACCATATAGGCAAAAGTACCCCAAGGACAAGTGAAGGTGGTTTTATCTCCGTCTTCTAGGCTGATCTGGATTTGATTTTACCCACTGAATCCATCTAGGAAAGAGAAATTTCTTTTCCCTGCCAGGCTATCTAGCACTTGGTCGATGAAAGGTAGAGGGAAATGGTCCTTCTTTGTGGCTTTTTTTAACTCCCTATAATCGACAAAAATCCTCCACTTACCATTTTTCTTTGGAACCAACACCAAAGGGGAGACCCACTCACTATCTGAGATCGGGTAAATGAATTCTCCATCTAGAAGATTTTGCAATTCTTCTTTGACTATATCTTTAAGATATGGATTCATCCTCGTTTGGGGTTGTCGGATTGGCTTGAAACCTTATTTGATATAAATGTGGTGAGTACACAATGAGGGGTGCACTCCCTTCATTTCTTTGTAACTCCAAGCAAAGGCATCAAGATGTTCCTTTATCATGTTGCACAACTTTTCTTCTTAGCAAATAGAAAGAGATGGATTGATTTTCAAGGCTCTCTCAGGGCCGAATTTTATGGTTTTGACATGGAGAGGGTTGGAATCGGCTAATCATAGACAAATTTGATGGTAGTTCTAGGTTCCCTTTACTACTACTTTTAAGGATAATGTACTAGGAGTTGGATTTTGGAGTATGTGTTCAATTAAATCATCTTCATCCTATTGTCCCCCTCCCATGGTCATTTCTAAGGTATAGAGTTGGGCAGAATAAACTTCATCTTCTTCCTCCTCTTCTAGCCACGAAGGTAAATCATCTTCTAGAGATGGCTGAGCAGGAGGGTATAAGACTAATTGCTTGGACATATGCCCATTCTTGATGGTCATATTTCCAGCTCTCAGCTAATGTAAGCATCGACAATGGCTAACCAGGCCCTCCCAAGGATGAGAGGGTAACTAGTAAGCCTAGCCTTAGGCTGGAGAACTAGGAAATCTGCAAGGTATTCACAAGAGTCAATGGAGACCATCATATCCTCCACAATCGCCTCAGGGGTCACTGTGGAGAAGTATACAAGTTGCAAAACTGTTGCAGCATTTCTCAATGAACCTTGGAGGTTGAGCTTTGAGAATTTTGTCCTTGGTCATCAAATTAATGGTAGCCCCAAGATTGATCAAAGTGTGTGGGACAATGGTGACATTGATGTGCACATCAACTACAGAGCTTCTAGGGTCCAAATACTTTGGACAGATTACCTGTCCCAACATTAAGTTGGACAGCTATCCAATGACATTAATGGTAGGGGCATATATTCTTCGCCTCCCTGGATGCTTGAAGCACTTCTCCTTAATCAATGAATTTCAATGAATTTGTGTAGCTCCTTACCTAAGTTGGACAAAGCTTCCTAGAAATCACCTCCATAAGGTGTAAAATCATCCATATAAATTTCTACTGCATCATGGACTAACTCGGCAAAGATACCCAGGATTTCTCTCTGAACAGTGGTAGGAGCATTTCAAAGGCCAAAAGGAAGGACCATATAGGCAAAAGTACCCCAAGGACAAGTGAAGGTGGTTTTATCTCCGTCTTCTAGGCTGATCTGGATTTGATTTTACCCACTGAATCCATCTAGGAAAGAGAAATTTCTTTTCCCTGCCAGGCTATCTAGCACTTGGTCGATGAAAGGTAGAGGGAAATGGTCCTTCTTTGTGGCTTTTTTTAACTCCCTATAATCGACAAAAATCCTCCACTTACCATTTTTCTTTGGAACCAACACCAAAGGGGAGACCCACTCACTATCTGAGATCGGGTAAATGAATTCTCCATCTAGAAGATTTTGCAATTCTTCTTTGACTATATCTTTAAGATATGGATTCATCCTCGTTTGGGGTTGTCGGATTGGCTTGAAACCTTATTTGATATAAATGTGGTGAGTACACAATGAGGGGTGCACTCCCTTCATTTCTTTGTAACTCCAAGCAAAGGCATCAAGATGTTCCTTTATCATGTTGCACAACTTTTCTTCTTAGCAAATAGAAAGAGATGGATTGATTTTCAAGGCTCTCTCAGGGCCGAATTTTATGGTTTTGACATGGAGAGGGTTGGAATCGGCTAATCATAGACAAATTTGATGGTAGTTCTAGGTTCCCTTTACTACTACTTTTAAGGATAATGTACTAGGAGTTGGATTTTGGAGTATGTGTTCAATTAAATCATCTTCATCCTATTGTCCCCCTCCCATGGTCATTTCTAAGGTATAGAGTTGGGCAGAATAAACTTCATCTTCTTCCTCCTCTTCTAGCCACGAAGGTAAATCATCTTCTAGAGATGGCTGAGCAGGAGGGTATAAGACTAATTGCTTGGACATATGCCCATTCTTGATGGTCATATTTCCAGCTCTCAGCTAATGTAAGCATCGACAATGGCTAACCAGGCCCTCCCAAGGATGAGAGGGTAACTAGTAAGCCTAGCCTTAGGCTGGAGAACTAGGAAATCTGCAAGGTATTCACAAGAGTCAATGGAGACCATCATATCCTCCACAATCGCCTCAGGGGTCACTGTGGAGAAGTATACAAGTTGCAAAACTGTTGCAGCATTTCTCAATGAACCTTGGAGGTTGAGCTTTGAGAATTTTGTCCTTGGTCATCAAATTAATGGTAGCCCCAAGATTGATCAAAGTGTGTGGGACAATGGTGACATTGATGTGCACATCAACTACAGAGCTTCTAGGGTCCAAATACTTTGGACAGATTACCTGTCCCAACATTAAGTTGGACAGCTATCCAATGACATTAATGGTAGGGGCATATATTCTTCGCCTCCCTGGATGCTTGAAGCACTTCTCCTTAATCAACTTATTGAAAATAAGTAAATCTTTAATATCTTGGAGAAGTGGAATTTTGACACATAGGTTTTTCAATTCTCCCAGAAGTTCAGTCTCTTGTGGGGTAAGATGGAGTGGTTGGGTTAATCTCTCAGGAAAGGGTGGTGGATTTACTTTAAGCATGTTTTCCTCTTTTTCTTCCTCAACCTCCCTAGGTGGAGGTAGAGGTTGGTTGTCCGGAAGTACTTCCCCAATTCTTAGGTTGATTTCCTAAATTTACACAACATAAGATGGATAGAATTTCTTGCCATTATATATTTGTTGTGCTTGTCTGTTGTTCGGATTCAGATTTGGCTGGGCAGGCATCTGGGGTTGTTTAGGTGGTGCAGATTGTAAAAGATGTGGTTGAGTAGGTGGTGAAGGCAATAAAGTTGGAACATTGATGTATGGGGGCCTCCACCCCTGGGGGCGATGCATTCCACTGAGGTTGTGGTAGAGCATATGGTTGAAATCACTGGTTGGCTAGCTGGGAATGACAGTGAGATGTAAAGGACCAAGGAGGAGGTGTAGACCAAGAAGGATGAGCAGGGGGGCCCCAAGAAGGTATGGATGTGGTTTGGTTGGGTTGTATGGGACGACCCTTGCATGCCATACTGGTATGGCCTAGGCCCATAATGTCTCCTTTGGTTTATGTAGCAGAGTTGCTCAGTGACCCCTTCAGCTCCTTGATATACAACTTCTAGTCCAAGTAGAGAAGGACTCTTGTCTGTGGAGTGGTTTTCTTCACAGACTGAGAAGATTTCAATAGAATTCTATGGACATTCATTCCTAAGGTGCCTACAGGTCAATTTAGGACATAAAATGGCTGAGGATCTCTCTGCTTCCTCCTGTTGGCTTGTTGGGGCCTGAACCAGGTTTGGCGGTGATTTAGCCAAACAGATCCCGGTACCACTGGCCCTTTCGGCAACAGTCCACGGAGCATGAACTGAGGTCTCACCTGAAGTAGTATGGGAGGGTGCTAGAACTAGGTTTCCACACCGTGGAGATGTCTAATGGGGTCAAGTGGTCTGCGGTTCAACCTTGTGCACACATCGCTACGTGCACTTACTCGTATCTCACAGCCTATGATGTTGCCTTCACGCAACCCTACTTGGGGGCTGGACGTTGTTATTAACCAAGTCCTTACTATTATTTCACAGTTATTTGATTAATTTAGATTACTTTCATGTGTAAATTATACTTATCAATATAAATCATTCATACTAGTGCACGCAGTAAATAAATAGTATATTTGCAATTGATAACAAACATGTAACAACTCAAGAATAGATACATAGATTTCAAATAAAACTTATCTTTATTATTCCCTTCCTTCGGTTACAGACTTGACTCCACCCTACGCACTCAGCTGTAGGGGTCCGCGCACTCAGTTGCAGACTACTAAGCCTCTGCACACTCAGCTACAGAGCCTTCTCCTACTCTACGACCCATGACACACTTTACACTTTGCTTCTACTTCTCTATCCTCTATCTATTACTTCTATCCTTTACAACTTAGAGCCTTGCTCTATTTATATAATCCCATGGTTTGCAGACCATGGGTAGGTCAACATTACATTACAAACTAGGGCAGACAACCCTATGACTCTAACATACTTCCACACCTATAATTTGTCGGGATTTACAACATTATTCGGTCAAAACATGGGCTTTGAGCCCCAAAACATGCCTCCGGGGGGGGGTGGTGCGGGATTCTATGCCCAACAGGCCCCCAACACAAATATTGTGACTCGCCCTCGAGTCACTCTATTAGTGTGGCGATCTTCGCGTGAAGTCCCACCAACTGTTCCTAAATTGTGCTGAAGTCAGTAGCGTACTGCTCCACTGCTTGTTGGATCTGTTGCATCCTCGGCTCCATGTCTGAATTGTTTCCCTACATTAGTACTAGCATCTGTTGCATATGTTTACAGTCACGCGCCTTTATCTGGCTCCTTGGAGTGTGAAGACTGTGCTTTGGCTAGCTATTTAGATAGTTGGCCCACCCTTGTAGGGCTTCAAGTGGCTGCCATTTACTTTTCCTGGGAAGGGTTCTCCATTTAGTTTGCCTAGCTGGACTGCACCTCCTTCTGTGATCTCCTTAATCACGCCTGGTCCCAGCCAATGCATTCTGAATTTTCTCAGAAATTTTTCAAACTTACTTTCATACAACAGCACTAAGTCATTTACCTTGAAGGTGCGCAACTTGATATGGCGGTCGTGCCAGGATTTTTCATGTTGCTTTTATACCTATTGATGAAACCTAGCCAAGAATTGTTCTTCCTCAAGCTCTTCTAATTGTGCAAGCCTCTCCTCCAAAGCTGTGTAGTCCATCATCCCTATGAGTGCTGCTATGCGCAAACTAGGTACGATATATTCCATCGGCATGACAGCTTCCACACCATAAAATAGTCGAAAGGGTGTTTGTCCTGTCAGTTTCTTGCACGTTTTCCTATAAGCGCATAGTACTGTAGGTACATGCAGGTCCTAGTCAGTTCACTATATGTTGCACACCTTGGTGAGCACAATCTCCAGTATTTTGTTGAACGCTTCTACTGTCCCATTAGCTTGTGTGTGATACAGTGTGATTTTTTGATGATACATTTGGAACTTTTATGTGAGCGCACTAATGGTTTCATTTAGGAAATGTGTACCGCGATCACTCATTAGTATCTTCGGACATCCAAATCGGGTCAACACGTGTTCAAACAAAAATTTTGCAGTTGTAGCGGCTGTGTAGTCTTTGACCAACTGCACTTATGCACATTGTGTCAGGTACTCTGCTGCAGTGATGATGTAGCGTGCACCCATTTTTCCCTGAGGTTTGATTAGTCCCACAAAGTCGATTGCCCATTTATCGAACGACTACAATGTCATTTGTGGATTTAATGGCATCTCGTCACTTTGTGATGGTTTTCCAGTCCTTTGACATATATCTTAGGCCTTACAATGTGCTTTTGAATCTTGGTGTAGGGTTGGCCACCACTACCATGCATGGAGAATATTTTGTGCAGTCGCTCGTTTGGCATAGTGTCTTCCTGTAGTGCCCCCATGTGCTTCGATGAGCATTTGACTTTGTTCAAATTCTGGTACATTCCTTCGCGATATCTCATCATTTCCCATTTTATATAGGTGTCCCGCAATGACAGAAAAGTCCACCGCCCGCACCACCAATTCCTTCTTCTGTTGGATGGAATATTCCTTCGGTGCAGTCCCTGTTGTCAGAAAATGGATTATATCTTTGAAGTGTCCGTCTGCGATGCACACCGCAAAGAGCTGTGCATCAGGTAATCCTTCCTCCAAACTAGTAGGTTCTTCGCCCGTCTCAATATGCGCCAAGTGATTCAGTCGTGCGTTCAGGCATCCAGGTTTGACTATGACCTCAAAGTCATATTCTTGAAATAACAAGATCCACCTACATATGCACACCCCCAACACAGGCTTATTGACCAAGTATTTTAGTGCGGAATGGTCTGTGTACATCTTGAAATGTCGTCCTAGCAAATAGTGTTGGTATTTTTGGAGCGCATACACCATTGCTAACTTGTCACGCTTGGTTGTGGAATAGTTCTTCTCAGCTTTAGACAATCTACAACTTACAAACACAATAGGGTGGTCCAAGCCTTTGTCGCCCTCTTGTGTGAGCACTGCTCCTAGTGTGATACACGACGCATCAACATGGACATGAAGCTCCACATCCCATTTTGGGAAGACCAGGATTGGAGAGAAGGCCAATTTCCCTTTTAGGACATCCAAGCTCTTGATGCAATCATCATTCCAGCAGAATGTGACATCTTTTTTCAATAGTTGCTCCATCAACGTGGTGATTTGGGCATAGCTTTTGATGAACTTCCTGTAGTATCCTATGTGTCCCGAGGTAGTGCGCAACTATTTAACACTTCACGGTGCTTCCAAATTTAGAATTACTACAATCTTTGTAGGGCCCACCATTACCCCCTATTTGCAGACCACATGTCCCAACAGGTTTCCAAAGGGAACGGGGAATGTGCACTTCTTAAGGTTTAGCGCAATCTGGTGTCGTCAGCAAGTATCTAGCATCAAGCGTAAGCTTGCTACATGGTGTTTAACTAATCCAAAGACAGTCCAATCATCTAGATAAACCTCCAGGAACTTGTGGATGTATTCTTTGAATGTGGAAACAAAGATGCGTGAAAAGATGGCTGGCGCATTCTTTAATCCAAATGGCATAACAGTGTATTGAAAGCAACCCCATTCCATTACGAAGGTCGTATTGCCCCTGTCTTTTGGCGCGATTTTAATCTGATGGTACCCTGAGAACCCATCCGTGAATGAGTATGCTTCTTATCCGCCAACATTTTCCAATACCTCATATGTGTCAACCGTGACAACTTTTCCTTTATCGGCCATTGATAGCTTAGCATGTAGTGGGTTCCTCAGGGAAACGTATATGGGGGCCACGGCCTGTTTATCTTTCTTGGTCCACAACATTCGTGGTGATTTAGGGATTTTTGTCACAACCTTAGATCCTTCTAGAACATCCTCCACCATCGGGGTCTACGCGGCCTCGCTGACGGTTACCTCTTCAATTCCCAAACCATCCTTAGTAGCTGTCATCGTATCTAAGTTGTATTCTTTCACTCGCGAACTTAGGGGCTCAATTATCGCTCGGATCTCAATGCTTAGTGCTCTGCTCAAGTGCTCAATTCTCAAATGACCAAGTGTTGTTCGCTGGCCAACCCTTTGTGTTTTATAGCACCTTTTGAATTCGAATTCGACCGTTCCCCCCAATTTCAGGCCATTAATGCTTTCTTGGTGGCAGATTTTCCCAAATCTTGCCCATAAATCATGTCTTAAATGCCCACCACCCACTCCATTTGACCTCAAATCAAGCATCCCATCATGAATAGTGACACCAATGGTCACTTTTTTGCCAATTCGCGTGGCAGCACAGCCCTCCGTGCACAGTCGTGAACCTTGTGACACTCTGCTTCTGCGCGCATCAACAATATCATGTAATTTCAGGGAAAAATAGTTTATAGTCCCGTGCTTCATTTCAACTGCTCGGAGTGCTAATACTGTCCTTCTTGCGGCTAGTCATGTGGTCACACCACCCAATTGGGGCTCCATCCCGTCCTACACCATGGTTCACAGATAACCCCCACTTTCCATAGTTGTGGTCGACCTCGCGCCCTTTACTACTTGCAATGCGCTACTCTGGTCACTAGGCTTAGCAATGTGCGGTCCAAGCCAAGGCATCAGGCTAACCAATTCATGGTGATAGCCCACCATTGGGTCAGTATGATTGTACGCATCTTGCTATACCATCCTGGGTTTTTCGATGAGAAAATCTTCCTTGATCTCGTCCTCTAGCTTCTTGATCTCCGCGTCCATTAAAGCACTTCTCTCCCTAAGCCATACCCAGCCTTTTTCAGGTTCGCGAAGTCTAAGTTTTTCCTGTGAGATTTCTTCCTAAAGTCTTATGTGTTCTATTTCTCACGGCTGTGTGATTCCTTCATTTCTGGCTACACGGATTGTTGTATCTATGGGTGTTGCTATGCACGAACTAGGCTTTGTATGCTCCATAGGGATCATAGCCCTTGCTTCATACTTTAGTTTTGGAAGTGCTTGCATAGTCAGGGTTTTGGACATGGTCCTATAAGCCCATAGAACCATTGGTACATGAAGGTCCCAGTTAGTGCGTCTCACATGGTGGACCATGTTCAGCACTTCGCACACCTTGTCAAAATATTCCCCATGTATAATCTTCAATTCGATTGGTATTATCATACTTCGTCGATCACGCCCTCGTCTTGCTCGCTCCTACTTACTGTTCATGTTTCCTATCATTAGGACGGTGTGTGTTTGTGTAAGTCGCGTACCATACGTCTGCACCCATCTGGAGAGGTGGGCATGCACACTGTTTCATTCATCATACTCGACTTCCATCCACAGCTGAGGCTTTCCAAATAATATAGCCATCATTCTTCTATAGTCGCACCAGTTCTCAAACCGTCTCTGATGCGTATCCCACCACCTTGTAGGCGTAGCACGCAGTGCCCATTTCAAAATGTCAAAACACTATTGTTTTGGCACTTCTCTTTCAAATTTGGTGTTACACTAAAAAATGTCACCATGACTATTTACAGTTAGTATGGCTCAATCAACAGTCATGCTACCCTCTTAGGCAAGTCTTATGCCTCTGCTATCCATCTCAAACTCAAAGAAGAGAGAAAGTCTTGTAAAAAATGTGTTTATCTCTGGGGACGCAGGTTCTCTCAAGCCTTACCTGCGGGGACGCTCACAATGTTCACAAAGGCTGCGTCCTTGGACGCTCTGTATGTTAAGGGACAGGTGCGTCCTTCTGTAAAAGGCAAAATGCGCAAGTTTCATCTTAAAAAAGTTACTTGTGGTTACTTCTAGAACTTTCTAGAGGTCGGTTTGATGAAATGGATGCGCCTCCAGTTGGTTCGTGTATCCCTATTAAGGAGGAACTTATCCCATCAATAAGGGAGCTATCCCACCCAAAGAGGGGGATTATCCCATTGATGGTGGACCTGAATAACCTCTTTACAGCACTATAAATAAAGGCATTGAGCCAGAAGGAGGGGAGGTTGGAGCTATACATTTTCTTTGGGTAAATGCTACAGGAATTAGGACTCCCATTTAGAACCTTGTGAGGAGAGATTGTCTTTGCTTGATTCTACTTGGAAGTGGGTGAGCTTTGTCAAAGTAGAGGAAAACCCTTGATGGACCCTGGGAGGAACTTGCACAACACCAAGGCCAGGTTGTAAAAGTTTCTTTGTTTCGTTATTAATACAAACTAGTTTATTTTTCTCAATAGCTTGTGTTAATGAGTTATTTCATGTGTTCCTTGGTCTGCATGTTGAATATATGTTTTATTATATGAAATGCAAGTGCTTGGTAATTGTTTGATTGTTTGTGGTTGCAGGAATTGACTTGAAGGAGGAGCTCATCCGGATCGGCAAGGACGAACTACAACAACCGCGTTTTGGAATAAGGTAAGCCTAAACACTTGTAGTTTTCATGTTTTAAAAGGTGTATTTAGAGAAAGATCGCTCCATTTTGTCTTGTTTGTCGCTAGAGAGTTTAGACTCCTAGGGAGGTCAGTTGTGTCCGCACAAACGACTTTTTCCGCCACGACAAATTGGCGACTCCGCTGGGGACTCCATTAATGTGAAAGTCTTTTCCTTTGTGTGAACTTTGCTCTGAGAAAATCATTTTTATTTTCTGGTTTTTGACTGTGAGAATTAGTATTTGGGTGGCTTAGCTTTAGATTTAGTTAGATTTGGTTTTTCTTAACTTTTCCAGAAGGACGCACCCTCTGAGTACTGCACAGTGCGTCTTTGGACGCGCTGTTGCCGTTTGCACAGAGCGGGCCCGCGCCTGTTCTAACGGGTTGCCTGCGTCTTCCTGTAAAAATTTAGGAAAACTCCATTTTTGCTTTAATTGCTTTTAGATTTTGGTTTTTCTTAGTGTTTTCTGCCCAGATCCTTTAGTACCCTGTCAAAAATTTTCACCTGAACTTGTTTCATTAGCATTCCTGCTTTTAGCTTTCATCAATTGGGTGTTTTGAGTCTCTTTTTTGAGAAATTCTTAATTTGATTTCCTTTGGTCATTACTTGGAGGTTTCTCTCAGTCTTTTCACAATTTTGCATCTTTTTGCTTTTGTTTTTGCAAAAAAATTTCCCCCTCATTCGCCGGGGGGGGGCTAAATTGTGTATGAGTGTTAATCGCCTTTGAGTGTTTTTATGTTTTGATCTTTGGAACTCTCACCCAATTTTCTCGACTTGCACTTGATTGGTTCTTAGATTACATTAGAATCATCTTGTGTTTGAGAATTCTCTTGCATAGATCACATTTGCATAATTAGAGTTCTCAGTTTCAGAATATGAATGAAAAATGTGCATAGATTACATTTGCATACTTTTCATGTGAATTGTGCATAGATTACAATTGCATAGTTTACATTCTGAAAAATCAATCGTAGATTTAGATCAGCTTTCTTTGATTTGAATTTACACAAAAATAAAAATAAAAATTGGTTTGGAATTGATTTGCATTAGTTTTTCTTGATGAAATTAGTGCATTAGAGAATTTGTTAAATTTTCTCTTAATGATCAATTTTTTGCATTGTTGGAAGTGAATGGAAACTCTCTCCTTACTCTAGTTAGGATTCATCGAATTGAAAGGATTGCATTATCATATTCGATTGCATTCAGTTGAGTCGGGTCATAACACCATTGGTTTCATCTCCATTTACCCATTTGAGTAATAACAGCCTTAATAACACAGCGCTTAATTAAAATTCATCTAGTAATTTTTACATTTCTAGGGCTCTGAAACACCAACATAGCTTAGGCTAGGGTCTTGGAGTAGGTGAGTACTTAACTCTCCAAGACTACAAAACCAAACAGATAGTTTATCTTGAGTAGAATAAATCCAATTGTTTCAATTGCACTCTGGGAAAGCTCCTCTTAAAGGAGAAGCACGAGCTCGTGTCCGAACCAGTGAGGGGATCATTCCCCCCTCGTTGGGAACGACGCCAGACAGTACGTATTACAAACGGTAAACCTCGGATTAACCATTGTCGAGGAGCCAGGGGTCACTTATCGGTAAACCTTGGATTGTTGTCAAGGAGCCGGTAAGGGGATTGAGCTTGCTACTCTGCCCTTGCGTGCTGTCGGAGTTTAGACTGTTCCCCCAGGTGTATTTGTTACTGTTGGTAACCTTAGTGACCATAATCTTTAGGGTTCTACCGAGGTGACGGTGGAGGGAAGGTCCCACTGTACCTGGAGCAGACGTCGGTTATACTCACTTGGATTTTCCGGGGGGTTCACTTCACTTCGAGACGGTTAAAGTGGAGGAACTTGTGCCGGTCTATTCATTAAGCAGGTTGCCGGGGTAACTGTTCCACCCGCCATTTCTGTACTGAATTCTGCGAGGTTGGGCTTCATCACCAACTAGTGTTTTCGGTCCGGAGAGCTTACTGTTTGTGTGTGGTTTGACTCCTAGATTTGATAGCGCGTGTTAATTTGTTTGTTTTTACTTTTAGAGACCATAGGTGTGAATTGTGAATTTTAGTTGTTAAGTGTGAATTGTGAATTGTTAATTTTAGTTTTAAATTGTTAATAAAATTCACTGAAGTTGAATATAATGGCAAATGTTCCGGAATTTATCAACCTAGGAACCCCTCCTAATGAGAATCCTAGTACTTTTCCTTACTTTGGAAATGTTGGTCCTCCTTATATGGCTACTTTGTCATTACCTGGATTTACAATAGGTTTACCGATATGGTTATTTTCAACTTCGTTGGCCCAAAATACTCCAATTGTTCCATCTCAACCGGATGCTTCACCTCAACAGAGTTCACCATCTCAACATCACCAACCTTCTGTTGACCCTTTACCTTCTTCGCCTAATTTTTCTTCCTCCATTTCTTCCTCTTCGCCTGGTAAAAGCCTTGATGTTAGTAACCAGGAGGCTAAGAAGAAGAAGAAAGGGAAGAAGAAGAAGAAGAAGAAGAAGCAAGATAAGAAAGAAGTCAACCAACCAACCATGGCTGTAAGTGTTAGTTGTGTTGAGGAAAATTCCGACATGCATCGTAAACCCAAATACCCTTGCAGGCTTTGTAAGGGTGACCACTTCCTTGTCAATTGTCCTGGTATTCCAAAGGTCTTGGAAGTATGGTCAGAAAAATCTCATCAACTTTCCATTGATCCATCAACCAGTGATAGTCAGGTTCCTGGGAAAAAGGGTAAAGTTAGGTTTCCTTGTAAGTTATGCAAAGGGAGTCATCAAACTCACATTTGCCCTCACATGGATGAAGCCTCAACATTGTTGGAAAACCTTACTGTTCCACAGCAAGAATTTCCAACTGGTTACCGTAAACTTTCTCCCAACCTACCGTCAACTGACGGAGTGATTGATCTAAATTCAAGTACAGTCGATCACACTCTCTCATTGGAGAGTGAAACTCATGTCACTCAGGTTGATGATCCATTAGTTGATCAAGTGGTCGATTCAATTTCACATTCGGTCGATCACACTCTCCTTTTCGAGAGTAAATTTCATACCGCTGATGTTCTTCTTGTTACATCGGATTCTTCTATGCCGGGGGGCATTTCACCTGTTTCTACAGAACCCCCTCCAAGTACTGAGGTCTTTTCCTTTGATTGGAATAGACTGACAGAACCTCGTCTTCCTTCCTCCATCCCTTTCCAAATCATTGTCAAGGCTGGTGGTAGGGACATACATCGTACTCAGGTAGATGAAGGTGCTTCTGTTAGTATTTTATCCTCAACTGTTTGGAAAGCTTTGGGTTCCCCTCAGCTTGCGCCTATTACGCAGAATCTGAAAGCTTTTAACAGAACCATTAGTGAACCTTTAGGGATCCTTCCTAAGTTTTCTATTACCTTGGAAGGTAAAACTGTCTGTATTGATCTTATGGTAGTTCGAGGTCCCTTGGATTTCAATTTACTCCTTGGGCGAGACTATGTTTATGCAATGAAAGCTGTCGTATCGACACTCTTTCGCGTGATGTCTTTCCCTCACAATGGCAGTATTGTGACTGTAGACCAGCTTTCGTTCCCTAGTCTTGTTTCAACTACCAATAATATGACACCCCTAAATGTTCCTGATTCTAAAGTGGTATCTACCCTGCCACGGGTTAATTATGTGGCAACCGGTCCCATGTTTTCAGTTACCGATGTAAGTGAGCCTCTCACTGTTTGCTCATCTTCCTTTGATTTAGCTCCGGTAATTGACATGGAAAACTCTATGGGATTACTTGAACACGATGTTCTTATCCCTTTTGAGTCCCTTGACATGTGTTCCTTCCAGAGAACTATTCTTCCTTCTGATGAAGACCTCTTGGAAGCCATGATCAAGGTGTGTCCATTGACATGTCTTTCTTCCAGTTGGAAGCCATGATCAATGAGTACGAGGATAGTTTTTTCCTGTATCAACCTCGTTAAAAAATGAAATAGGCTGTAACGAGGAAAGTTCCTTTTACTGTGTCAACCTCGTTAAAAAATGAATCAGTGTGTACGAGGATAGTTTTTTCCTGTATCAACCTCGTTAAAAAATGAAACAGGCTAGCATGAGGATAGTTCTTTTACTGAGTCAACCTCATTAAAAAATGAATCAGCTAGATTTTAGGATATGTAGGTAGATTGTAGAAAGTAGGGTTTTGAGGACAGTTCCTGTTACTGAGTCAACCTCGTTAAAAAATGAATCAGGTTTGAGGATAGTTCCTGTTACTGAGTCAACCTCGTTAAAAAATGAATCAGGTATGAGGATAGTTCTTTTCTTGTGTCAACCTCTTTAAAAATGAAACAACTCCCTTTTCAAGTTAAATATTGAAAGTAAACCTTCATTTCATCCAGCCGGTTGAATGCAATGAAGCCTGGGGGGCATGTACCTCATTTCGCATCATTATGCTGGGGGCATGCGAACTTTTTGAGCATAGTTCCTTGTCTTGTGTCAAGCTCGTTAAAAAATGAAACAAGGGTAGGTTAAGTAGGTAGATTGTAGAGAGTAGTCATGAGCATAGTTCTTTGTCTTGTGTCAAGCTCGGTAAAAAATGAAACAAGGATTTTAGAGCATAGTTCCTTGTCTTGTGTCAAGCTCATTAAAAAATGAATCAAGGTTTTTTAGAGTATAGTTTTTTGTTAGGTAGATTGTAGAAAGTAGTTATGAGCATAGTTCCTTGTCTTGTGTCAAGCTCACTAAAAAATGAAACAACTCCCATGAGTCTTTCCAAGATTTTGAAAGTAAAGCTTCATTCCATCCACCTCATTGAATGCAATGAAGCTTGGGGGGCATGTACCTTGATTTGCATCATTATGCCGGGGGCATGTGAACTTGTAACAAGCATAGTTTTTCGTTTCAAGCTTGTGTAAACATGAAACCGAATCCGAGCATAGTTCTTTTCCTGTGTCAAGCTCGTTTAAAAAATGAAACAAATCCTCCTCTACTTGAGTCGAGAGATTGACTAGACCTCATAGATGTTAGGTTGTACGTTTAGGTTAGTTATTTCAGTTTTTGCATAATTTTCTTACAGTTTTAGGTCGAGTCTTTCAAATGATCTCGTTCTTGAACCTTCATTTCATCCACATTAGTTGAATGAAATGAAGCTGGGGGGCATGCGCTCTAACAGTTATGCTTAGGGGGCATCAAGCACAGTTTTATCTCTGTTTCAAGCTTGTGTAAAAATGAAACTAATTTGAAGCATAGTTTTTCTCTGTTTCAAGCTTTTGTAAAAATGAAACCTATCTTGAGTCAATTTTAGTTATTTTCAAGACTCGTTAAATTTTAGTTATTTTAGTTATGCTTAGGGGGCATCAAGCATAGTTTTTTCTCTGTTTCAAGCTTGTGTAAAAATGAAACTACTTTGAAGCATAGTTTTTCTCTGTTTCAATCTTTTGTAAAAATGAAACCTATCTCGAGTCAATTTCAGTTATTTTCAAGACTCGTTAAACTCATGAAAATCTCGAGATTATTTTGCCATCTTTCATTCTCGTAAAACAAATGAAAATGCCGAGTTCTTTCCGTCTTTTCCTGCTCGTAAATTAAATTGAAAGTCGGTCATATGAGTACATTTTTATCCCTTTTTCGAACTCATTAAAATTTACGAAAAAGTGAAAACCATGAGTACATTTTTATCCCTTTTTCGAACTCGTTAAAACTTAAGAAAAAGTGAAACCTTGGAGTTCTCTTTTAAGCCCTTTTCAGACTCCTAAAATATGAAAAGATTGCCGAGCTTTTCTTTTACACTCGTTAAAACGGAACTAAAAGACGGTCCCCTTTTAGCTCTTTTCTGACCGCAAAATCAGGAAAAGATTGCCGGGTTTTTGTCGTTTCAAACTCGATAAGGAAATAAAATGACGTGTCCTTGATCGCTTTTTACTTTTCAGGTCAACGACACTATTATGAAAGTACTCCTTGGTCGCAAGATCAAGCGGTTCCCCCAGGTATTATTTTATACTTTTTCGGGCTTGAGGGACACAAATATACGAAAAAGTTCAACGTGGAGTCTCCTTTTGTTTTTTCAGACTCTCTAAAATTGAAAAACGCCGAGTTTCTCCTATACTGGGCTCGTTAAACTTTTACAGTAGAGGACCTGTTCAATTACAAACAGGAACGAACCACTCCTTCCTAGGGTTCGAATTTAAACTAGGTTGGACTCATCCGAAGGATGAGCTTATAATCAAGCATATGTTATCCTCCTCAAGCTTGTTAAAAATAAAGAGGTACTTGCCAGAAATGGTGGGGGAAAAGAGAAAAGAATGAACCTGTTTGTTACCTTTTGTCTCAAAAGAAACTTTATTACCACTCTTGAACACGACACTTTTTCATTCACCTGGGTTGGGAAATCTTTTACCTCACAGTTGATCAAACCACTTTGAAAGTCTTTAACCGGGTTCCGGGGATTAACTTTGAGTTATTCGTCACCAAGCCATCTGTCGTGTCGTTATGTGTTCAAGAGGTCTGCAAGCAAAACTTTCATCTGCAAAATACTTGTCATCCATTTGACCTGAGTCAGTCCTTACAGCAACATTTCTTCAACTTGAACAATGATTTCATGTTGCAGCCTTGCCTGCAACGGGTCGCTTTCTATCGACATCGACACATTATCTAGAAAGATGACTTAGGAATCGACAGTACATTGAAGTCTGCATGCATCAATGGCAGGTTTCTCGCCTTTGACGTCAGTTTACATCATTGACTTTCGATCAAAGGATTCCGTGAAGTGTTCGACATCAAAACATCTATTCACATTTCACGGGTTGTGCTTGGTACTTTGAGAACCATTGACATTACTGGTGGTCTCTCTCACGCTTGTTAACAGTTTACATCATCGACTGGTAATGAAGTGGTTTCTAACATGTTCGACATCAAATCATTTAATCACATGGCTAGAATCGTACCAATTCGGGAAGTAGAAGTGAAGACCCTGGATCTAGTTTCTACCATCCAGGCTGCGAGGAGTTTTGTATTCATTATCTATGTAGACTAATCATAAACAGATGGCTGCGTCCATACTGTGTCTACAAAAGTCTATAAAAATGATGTACTGCAAGATCATTCCTGTATCAGAATAGTTAGTCCATTAGTTAAAGTTTTGAATCTGAGTATGGGAATGCCTACCTCAGTAATGATATAATCTTATACATGTATTTTGTGTTGAAAATTGCAGGTTCCAACCAGGTCATCCACAAGACAATCCTTGAAATGATAAAGCGCTTCACCCTTCCTAGAATTACAAAACCCTAATCTATTCCAGGCTTCGCACTTTAGGGGGCAATCTGTTACACTAAAAAATGTCACCATGACTATTTACAGTTAGTATGGCTCAATCAACAGTCATGCTACCCTCTTAGGCAAGTCTTATGCCTCTGCTATCCATCTCAAACTCAAAGAAGAGAGAAAGTCTTGTAAAAAATGTGTTTATCTCTGGGGACGCAGGTTCTCTCAAGCCTTACCTGCGGGGACGCTCACAATGTTCACAAAGGCTGCATCCTTGGACGCTCTGTATGTTAAGGGACAGGTGCGTCCTTCTGTAAAAGGCAAAATGCGCAAGTTTCATCTTAAAAAAGTTACTTGTGGTTACTTCTAGAACTTTCTAGAGGTCGGTTTGATGAAATGGATGCGCCTCCAGTTGGTTCATGTATCCCTATTAAGGAGGAACTTATCCCATCAATAAGGGAGCTATCCCACCCAAAGAGGGGGATTATCCCATTGATGGTGGACCTGAATAACCTCTTTACAGCACTATAAATAAAGGCATTGAGCCAGAAGGAGGGGAGGTTGGAGCTATACATTTTCTTTGGGTAAATGCTGCAGGAATTAGGACTCCCATTTAGAACCTTGTGAGGAGAGATTGTCTTTGCTTGATTCTACTTGGAAGTGGGTGAGCTTTGTCAAAGTAGAGGAAAACCCTTGATGGACCCTGGGAGGAACTTGCACAACACCAAGGCCAGGTTGTAAGAGTTTCTTTGTTTCGTTATTAATACAAACTGGTTTATTTTTCTCAATAGCTTGTGTTAATGAGTTATTTCATGTGTTCCTTGGTCTGCATGTTGAATATATGTTTTATTATATGAAATGCAAGTGCTTGGTAATTGTTTGATTGTTTGTGGTTGCAGGAATTGACTTGAAGGAGGAGCTCATCCGGATCGGCAAGGACGAACTACAACAACCATGTTTTGGAATAAGGTAAGCCTAAACACTTGTAGTTTTCATGTTTTAAAAGGTGTATTTAGAGAAAGATCGCTCCATTTTGTCTTGTTTGTCGCTAGAGAGTTTAGACTCCTAGGGAGGTCAGTTGTGTCCGCACAAACGACTTTTTCCGCCACGACATTTGGTCAAGAATTCATCCACCGTTGTCAACCCATCATACATAGGTAGATCCCTTACTTCTGTTGTCACATAGTGTAGTGATCGTACCATCATGTTGCAATTGAGCGTGGTTACCTCGTGTAACCAGTTCTACCATCGTTCTATTTCCTCATCCGAATCCGATGTGCAGGAGATTTCGCGCTCCCACGAAATCCTGCCATCTGCTGTAGGATTCACCCAATCCCATTCCCAAGTGGTTATCTTGTAGATACAGTCTAGTTCATCATTGCTTTCGTTGTCACACACTTGCTCTGTGTAACGCGATCCTTCCGTAGGGTCTAAAGGTACCACTATGCACAGTGAATTTTTCTCAAAAATCATTTTGCACTTCTTCATATTTATCACTCTATTCATATCAGTGGCCTAATCTATTCCTAGTAGTGTGGGATAGGGATTGCTATCATCGACAATCTCTATCACTTCGAAATCTGCAAGTGCACTCGCATCTTCGATGTCTACTATTATCCCCTGCCATATTCCCATTAGTAAGATCTTATGCTGGTTTGCCATTCACAATTGAATAGGGGACCATTGCAACGCGGGCCTGCCCATGCATTCCCATGTCTGTTTTGGCAGTATGTTCACGTCTGATCCTAGATCCAGAATCACTTGATCCATTTCATATTCCCTGATTTGCGTAGTCAATCTCATCTCCCTTGCTGTTCACATTGTCTGCTTCCTGAGCTTCCAGACTATGCGTGGTTCTCCTGACCCAACACACCTAGTGATGAGTTCCTACAGTCCCTTCATCACCTTGTTGTTGTGCAGCAACTTCATACATGTCTCCAAAAAGGTATTAAGCATCGATGGGTCCATCTCTGGTTCTAGTTTGTCCTTAATACCTGAAGTGGAGGCCTCCATGAAGTTCTTCTTAGCTTTGATGAATGTCTCCTTGGTGCACTCCAAATCGAACTCTGGTTCCTTTATGGGAGCCCTGCGAACCTAAGAATTTTCTTTGGGTTGCTTTCCCTTGTCATCTCTTATCGTAATACCACTTCTGAGCATGATGTTTACATTTGGGTCCTCTTCGCGCGGTTCAGACATCATCATTTGTAGAGTTTGAGCCAGTGGAGGCTGGAGTATTCCTTTATCACACAACCTCGCTATCAATGTGGGGTAGTCCTCCATCTCATGATCAAACTAGGTACAATATAAACATGATGCTCTCATCATATTTGTACACTCACGGGCATAATGCCCTGGCCCTCCGCAGTTGTAACAAATCAGCTGTCCGTGACCCCTTCCTGGTCCCATTCCACCTCAACCTCGTCCACACCCCTGAAATCCATTGCACACTATCCCTATAATTTGATCGAGGGCTCATGTTTCGGTCCGAACTCTGTAGGCAGGAGTCTAATCCATCATCAATTCATAACTTCTACAGGTGAATTCATCATGGCCTACTGACCTACAAAAATTATAGAACAACTGCTAGGACGTCTATGTATACTTTTGTAATAGGTGACAGTTATCTGTAGCATGCTTCCCTCCTGCCTAACAAATCGCACACCATAATGCAGACGCCGCACTTGGCCATACTTGTGCCTTTGGTCTCAATTACATTGGCCCTCCTCTTGTTAGGTAGTTCATGAAGACTGGACAATTGTCCTTGTCATGCTCCTGGCCCTTGCATTTTATGCACCATACCTCTTCGCACCCCTCTGGCCAAGTTGTCCTATCTTGTCTCAAACTCTGCATCTCAAGACACATGTTCTGCAGCTATGCGTGGATCTGTTGAATTCCCAGTTTAGAATCTAGTATCCGGGTTTTGTGCAGTCTCATCTGCATCTCCAAGGCTTCTGCCTGAGTGGTTAGCTTATGTTGTGACAACGCATTCCTTAGATGCGGCGTTAGTGATGCTACAAACCACGCACATTGTTGTGTTTGTCAAGGTCATATTAGCTTCACAGATCTTACTCTTCAGTCTCTGATCTAGCTCCCAGGGGGTCTCACCTAGAAGCATCGTGATTTCCTTAAACCCAATAATCAATTGTGTTTTTGATTTTGGCTTGCTAAATTCCCATTTTAGCAGAGCTTGGATATCCGCAATCCCTGTGTTTGGATTGTGATTAGAATTCTTGATGTACCATGTTAGTGCGTGATCCTGCAAGGCACTAACCAGTGTTGCCTTCTTGATATTATCATCCGTTAATCCTTGCACTTCTGATACAACTTTTACTATGAACCAAAATTGGTTCAAATCTTCATTTTCTACTCCTCTCAATACCGGAAACTTTATTTCACTCACCATATTAAACTGTGGTGGTGGCGGAGGTGGTGTGGACGAAGATGGGGTTGAGGATGGTGAAACTGATGGTGGTGTGAGTGTGGGTGGTATGCGCGGAATTCGCTATCTTATCAGACTAATCACACTTCATGGTGAAACTTTCATGAGCTCCTCCTCACTCTCTCATGGAGGTGACATCAAGGGACTAGTCTCTAATTCTTCGCTACCTTTGTTTTTGTAGATCCTCCCACTTCATGTAGCCCTAAACATCAATTTATTCGCATAACTCACTTTTCACACAGTAGAATTTTAATCCAAGTGTTCAAAGATTTAGTGTACTTGCCTCGTGGTCCTTTGAGGAAATGTCATTCCACCTTGCTGTAGCTGAATGAAGTATCTATTGTAAATTTGGTGATAAAACCTCCTATGATTCGTTCGAGCCAATGGCCTAAAGTGCGTGCGATCTTATCTTTTGATGCTTCTAGTCTGCACACCACTTCTAGAGTCCACACAATTGTTTTGTCGAGCCTACACCTTCCCTGACTATCCGCTAGCTTCGCGATCCACTCTTACAACTGAAAGGGGAAGGACGCAAAGAAAATTTCATGGATTTCCATATATAAGTAGCGCTCTAACCACTATTCCTTCGATACTCATGAATTCCTATTTTTTTGCATCGCAAACTTATGAATTTTTCTGTCCAGCTACCCTTCAATTTCTTTCTTTGTCAGATTCCAATGGCACGACATCAGACATCCCTTATGCAGATCCCAGTCCTGGCAATGGAACCATTTGTTGGCTTGTTGGGGCCTGACCCAGGTTCGAAGGTGATTTAGCTAAACAAATCTCAGTACCATTGGCCCTTTTGGCAATAGTCTACGGAGCGCGGATTGAGGTCCCATCCGAAGTAGTATGGGAGGGTGCTAGAACTAGGTTTCCACACTGTGGAGATGTCTGATGGGGTCAAGTGGTCCACGGTTCGACCCTATGTGCACGTTACTACACGCACTTACCCGTATCTCGCAGCTTGTGATGCTGCCTTGGTGCATCCCTACACAGGGGCCAGACACTGTTATTACCCAAGTCCTTACTAGTATTTCATCGTTAGTTGATTAAATTAGTTTACTTGCATGTGTAAATTATACTTAGCAATATAAATCATTCATACAAGTGCGCGCAATAAATAAACAATATATTTCCAATTGATAACAAACATGTAACAACTCAAGAATAGATACATGGGTTTCAGATAAAACTTATCTTTATTATTCCCTTCCTTCGGTTACAGACTTGACTCCACCCTACGCACTCAGCTGTAGGGGTCCGCGCACTCAGTTGCGGACTACTAGGCCTCTGAACACTCAGCTACAGAGCCTTCTCCTACTCTACGACCCATGACACACTTTACACTTTGCTTCTACTTCTCTATCCTCTATCTATTACTTCTCTCCTTTACGACTTAGAGCCTCGCTCTATTTATACAATCCCATGGTCCGCGGACCATGGGTAGGCCAACATTACATTACAAACTAGGGCGGATAACCCTATGACTCTGACATACTTCCACTCCCACAATTCAGGAGGCTTTACAACATTATTCAATCAAAACATTGGCTTTGAGCCCCAAAACATGCCTCGGGGGGATTCCATGCCCAACACCTCCTGATTTCTCTTAATTTTCATAGTGTCCATATGTAGGGAAATGGTTTGCAACATCTCACTCTTGAAATCCTCCAACATATTTCCAAGTTCACCCTTTATGGATGAATTGGAAGAGGATGGGCTGACCATAGGTTGACTACCCCTACCCTTTTTCCTAGCTGCCCTAGAATGGTTTCTAAATATAGTCTTGATATCCTCATAGGGTAACTGGTAGATATCCCTTCCTGCTAATAAGTGTAGGGTATCCAGAAGATCTTCCCTTACTCCTCTAAGAAGGACCAGCTTCAGTGACTCAGGGTTAAGTGTGTTCTTGCTCCTTTTGTAGCTAAGATGGAATCTTTCTTCGTAATCCCATAGGGATTCATCACTTTGTAAGGTCATCCTAAAAATTTCCTCTTTATTGTCTTTAGACCTACAGTAGTCTCGGTACTTATTGTTGAAGGCTTACTGCATCTGAGCCCAAGTTGTGATGCTATCTCCAAGTAAACCCATGAACCAGTGCAAAGCTGCATCCTTGAGAATGGATGGAAATAATTTCAACTTCTGCTCATCATTTGTATAGTCATAGGTTTGGCATATGACAACAAACCCAAATAAGAAAGTGTCTGGGTCTTCTGTGGTCAGGCCATTGAAATGATGAAGGGAAGAGGGGCTTATGTTTTTCATCTTAGTATCCCCATTGGTTTTCTTGAGGGGGAAGGTACCCTCAACTCTTTGTCTATTTCCTCTTTCATTTTTCTTTTCAGCCATTGGTTCAGTAGGAATGGGTTCTTCTTCTTCTTCTTCCCCTATAGGTTCTTCAAATATGTCTGGTTGCTCACCTAAGGGTTCCTCCATTTCATAGCCATCGAAGAAGAGGGAAGGTTGGCTGTTTGAAGTAGTGGGGGTATTTGGCAAAATTTTCCCTAAGTTATCCCTATTCCCATAAGGCATGAAAAAAATGCTTTTGTTTTGTTTAGTGTTTTTTTTTTAAATTTGAAAGTAATTGCAGAATTGAAATTGCAGACTGAATGAAAACTACCGACTGAATGAAAAATTAACTATTTGATTGAAATCTTACTTGAAGAATGGAAAGGAAAGCAAAGAATGCAGCATGGAAAAGGAAGAAATCTAAATTACTTTTTCAGAACTAAAACTAATAGCAGAATATCAGAGAAAAGAAATGGAAGAAAGAAAGCAGTAATCACATATTACTCAGACACCTCCCCGGCAACAGTGCCAAAAAGTGATGAGCACCAGTATTGTAACAAGAATGCTGCAACTCCTGGAGCTACCATATTTACTTTATCAACCTGGGGCTTGTACAAACTTGGAGGTGACAGTGTTGTATACACAAGTAAAAGTGATGGTTCTACCTTTTTTCACTGTTTAGCTGGCGAGAGATCATGAGGGTGTTCAAGCCAGACCTCTATGGATTCAGAAGAAGCTTGATTACTGATGAGGGAAAGAGAAATCTACTATAGGAGAAAGTTGGTCTAATGCAATAAGGAAAATGACTAAAATCATATGCTAAAAACACTCCATTCCCTAACTAACTGCTGAGAAACTATGCTTTACAAGAATGCCAAGCTAGCATGTACGAAATGCTATTGTCTAAAGCATGGAAGTTCAAAACATCAAACATCACTATTGTGCATATAAAGGACTGAAATAAATCTGTTTTTTTCTTTTTATTCTTTTTATGGAAAATCAAGTGTGAACCTTAATCTCTTTTGGTGATGTGGAAGCTGGCTTAGGGATGCTAGTGGATGGTTGGGAGGTTTGGGAAACCCTTAGGTACCCTTGTGTGGCTTCTTAGAGCTTTTCCCTCAATTCAGCCTCAAAACACGCCACTATAGGAAAACCTAGAGGATGTACTAAAAACCTACAAGATTCCCTGTATTTCTATAGGATACAGCTGAGAGAAAAATGATGGGTGCTGGAGGTGATGGAAGGCTTAGGGAAGGTGGTGGGTAGGTGGAATGGAGTGATAAAATGGCTAGGGTCACTCAGAACTCAAAACAAAGTTTAGGAGATGGTTGGATTTGCTCAACATGCTTGGAGGAGTTTCTATGTAAAATGATGAAATTGTTGAAGGTCGTGGTTGTTGGCATTATGATACAGGTGTTTTCCTTGATGGAAACTCACTCAGATGACAGATCATAGTGCAGTAGGTCAATAGCAAAGAATTAATGATCAGACTACAAAGAATGAAGAAAAAGAGGTATACGCAGGTTCACCTTGACAAAAGAGCGTATACATGCAGTTTAACAGAACAAAAGGAGCATATAGCGTACACACACTTTCACCGAAGGAAAAGCACGTATATATTGGAAAATTAAGTTTTGGTCCATGGTATTTTGATCCATGGTATTGGTCCAAGGTATCTGGTCCAAGGTATTGAACCTAGGTATTTGGTCCAAGGTATTGGTCCTAAGTGGTTTTGGTCCATGGTATTGAGAAAGGCCTAAAACTATAAAAGGAGGAGAAGAACATTAGGCCAAGTGTGCAAGAATTGAATATATGATGAAGTGTGAGATCCAGTATGCAGGTCATGGGTTTGTGATGCTTTGCTTGATCTGAACCAAGGATGCACCTATGTGGATGATGATGGATGATGGATCGAGATCTTAAGGCTTGGAGTGTATTATCATTATGTGGTTTGATCATGGATAGACTAGATTTGAATACTGATGCATGTTTTATTCTGCAAATGTAATGATCTGGGTATGACTAAATTCTGAAATAGTTGTGAAGGTTTGTAAGTTAGTATTTGCATATCTGTACGTGGTTTCGCTTTGGCAAGAGTGCGTATACATGCTAGTTCGGCTCATCATAGTAGCGTATACATTATGAAATATGATATCTAAATTTGTAGATGGTTCTAGTGGTTGTTGCAGAGTTCTGGGTTCTGCTATGTGTTCTGGTGACTGTGTGATTTAGTTGTGGGTGATTTAGAGATTGATGATTGAGTATTTAATGATTGGTTAATGCAATGGTTGTATTGTAGTGGTTATTGATTTTGAGCTTCAATGTTGTTGGTGGGTCTAGTATGAAAATTGGATGAAACGTGGCCTTCAGTTTATGGTGTTATGTTCCAGGAGTATCCAGTCAGAAAATTTATGAAACGTGGTCCCTGGAGGAAGAGAGAAGGTCGTAGCCTTTTGTAGGTTGGCGCCTACATACTGGTAAACATATCAGCCAATATAAGAGCTAGGGGGTTGGAGCTCCCTTCCAGTAGTAGCTAGAAAACGAGTGAAGGTTGTAGCCTTCAGTAGGCCGACACCTACATACTAGTAAACATATAAGCTAGTACAAGAGCTAGGGGGTTGTAGCTCCCTTCTAGTAGAAGCTAGAGAATGGGAGAAGGTTGTAGCCTTCTACAGGTGGGTGCCTGCATACTGGTATGAGTCTGCACTAGTACAAGATTGTAAACAGGTTTTTCTTATATTAAAAGGAAGACAACAGTAGGTGGTTTTTGTCCCACATTGGGTTTCCACCTTATATGTTGGTGTTCATGTGTGCTTTTATGTGTGATGGTCTATTCTGTTTTTACTGCACCTGGTTACTATTTATATGGTTAAATGAAGTACTGATGCACTGATTAAAGATCAACATATGATGAATTAACTGAATTATAAGTTTCTTGGATATACACTGGTTGCCTTAAACACAGTTGCGTGTACAAGTGAGTTCCATTAACTGAAGTAGCGTATATAAATCTGATTATGGAAATGAAAAGTTATTGACTTGCTAATACTGATTCAACTCCCCCCCTCTCAGTATTATTTCCAACAATTGGTAACGGAGCAGGTCCTTTGGTAGAAGCTTGATCGCTTGAAGGAGATCCATAGAACAATGGGAAAGAAGCTAAAGAAGAAAGCGCCTCAGGAGAAGAAGACAGTTCAAAGGAACAGTGACAGTGGGAGAGAAAACTGGCCTTTAGATGGAAGTAAGGATTCAAATTCCAAATCACCTCAAGATGAACAAGAAATGAAGCATTAGATAAATTCATAGATCAACAAGATCTATTTAACAAAAGGGTGTGTTCCCTCAAAGAAGAAGTTACCAGATTAAAAGCTCAGCTGGAGTGTGCCTTCAAAGTATGTCAATTGCTATAGGATGAAGTGATATCATTAAAAAATAAGAAAAATGAAGAACTACATCAAGCAGATAAAGAATAAGAAAATGAGATTCTCAAATTAAGGCAACAAGTGGAAGAAGGAAGAAAGGATGAGGAAATCTTGAAGAAGCAACATCTGTAAAAGCAAGAACAACATCAGGTTGAGGTAAATATCTTAAAAAGTAAATTATAAGAATAGGATAAGCTCTTACAATTTCAAGATAGTACTAAGATCTTGGATGATATTCTTAGTACTCAAAGGTGTCCTGCGATCAAAAATGGTCTTGGTTTTCATGAATCTGTTGAAGGTTAATCTAGCTCATAAGGTGAGGCAAGGAACTCTAATGCAAAATCTGAAATGCTCAATAAGGAGATGAGAGGTCAACCCGTCAACAACCAAGGAAAGAAAGTCTTCAAAGAAAATCTTTCACTCCTAACCGTGGAAGTGATAGACAGTTATTTCCTCCGATGAATGATGCTGAATGTTTTATGTGTCATAATTTTGGACATTTTGCAGCCAGATGCAGAAGTATAATGGTTCAATACCATCAGACAGAAAGATCATCACATTCCAGGTATTTTAAGGGATATTGTTTTTCTTGCAATATATTTGGTCACAAAGCCATTGACTGCTATAGAAGGAATATGAAACATGTAAGATGTTATGCATGTAACAAGCTTGGACATATAGCAAAGGAATGCAGGAGAAGATTTCGGGCACCATACCAAAAGGAGAAAACATCATCACAATCGAAGATATGGAAGAAGAAGGAAGTATAGTCAGAAAGATGTGGCATAGCAGAGTATACAGACATGACAAACTTAGAGGGAGCTGAAATTGTGACACTTCAGTGTTCTAAATCTCATACGCAAGTTTCATGAAGACAAGTCATGTATATATGTGAGTTCGAAGCTACACAGTCACATATATGTTGGTTTAAGGAAAAGCAGTGGGACAGACTCAAGAAAAAGGGTTTGATATGGTTCAGTCAATTATTTTCTCTGTTTGATGATAGTTACAATCTACTGATGATGTGTGGAAATGTATTGGTACTCATAAGATGTTATTTAGATGTGCTTTTGATCCTCACAAGTAAACTTGGTGTATATCTGATTGATGACGATGCCTTGATAATTCTTGCTGATATATGCATGATCAGATCTGACAGTGAACATATGGAACAGGTTCAGGGGGAGCATATGCTTTGAATAATGCATTGTTGGCATTATGGTTAGAAGTCTTTGGTGATGATGCTTATGTGGTTAAATGTTACATCTTGTTATCTCAGATGATACTTGGGGTCACATTGTTGGTATTCAGATTAGATTCATGGATGATCACTTAAGTGGCATATTATTTTTGGTTGGCCAAGAGAATGGTATTGCAGGTTATAGGTTTGGATGCTATTGATAGATGCTTATGGTGCAAATCATATATGGTGTATGATAGTTTCTGATGACTATCATGGTTGCTGGTACTTTTTATAAAAGTCATGTATAACATTTGATGTAAAGGTCATGCAAAGACCTAATTTGTAACCCCACTATGCATGAGAAGGATGATGTAATATTTTCTATGTCAGTTATGTATAAACGTTTGGTATATCCCCACTTGGTTGGGTGGATGAGTCAAAATTGGTGTATCCCCACTTGGTTGGGAGATTGATGTATGTATGAGTCATTGGTGATAGGAAGGTCATACTCACTTAGTTGAGTTGTAGAGTCATGTTATTCTTTTGAAAAATATTTTTGCAGACTCTGCATGTGCTCAGGGGGAGCATGGACAGATTGGTACATCTTAGCATGTACAAAGGGGGAGCTCAATCAGAGATTTTAACATGTACTCAGGGGGAGTATGGATAGCATAATGTATATCAAAGGGAGAGAATATCTTGGTCCACCCTTTGCCCTTGATGTCAAAGGGGGAGAGTGACTTGGTGTTGTTGTTGCCATCAAGTCCAAAGGGGGAGATTGTTGGCATTATGATACAGGTGTTGTCCTTGATGGCAACTCACTCAGATGACAGATCATAGTGCAGTAGGTCAATAGCAAAGAATTAATGATCAAACTACAAAGAATGAAGAAAAAGAGGTATACATAGGTTCACCTTGACAAAAGAGCGTATACACACGGTTTAATAGAACAAAAGGAGCGTATAACGTACACACACACTTTCACTGAAGGAAAAGCACTTATATCTTGGAAAACTAAGTTTTGGTCCATGGAATTTTGATCCATGGTATTGGTCCAAGGTATTTGGTTCGAGGTATTGACCCTAGGTATTTGGACCAAGGTATTTGGTCTGAGGTATTGACCCTAGGTATTTGGTCCAAGGTGTTGGTCCTAAGTGGTTTTGGTCCATGGTATTTAGAAAGTCCTAAAACTATAAAAGGAGGAGAAGATCATTAGCCCAAGTGTGCAAGTATTGAATATCTAATGAAGTGTGAGATCCGGTATGTAGGTTATGGGTTTGTGATGCTTTTCTTGATCTGAACCAAGGATGCACCTATGTGGATGATGATGGATGATGGATTGGGATCTTAAGGCTTGGAGTGTATTATCATTATGTGGTTTGATCATGGATAGACTAGATCTGAATACTGATGCATGTTTTATTCTGCAAATGTAATGATCTGGGTATGATTGAATTCTGAAATAGTTGTGAAGGTTTTTATGTTAGTATTTGTAGATTTGTACGTGGGTTTGCTTTGGCAAAACCACATATACACGCTTGTTTGGCTCATCAGAGTATCGTATACATTATGAAATATGATATCTGAATTTGTAGATGGTTCTAGTGGTTGTTGCAGAGTTCTGGGTTCTGCTCTGTGTTCTGGTGACTGTGTGATTCAGTTGTGGGTGACCTAGAGATTGATGATTGAGTATTTAATGATTGGTTGATGCAATGGTTGTATTGCAGTGGTGATTGATTTTGAGATTGAATGTTGTTGATGGGTCCAGTATGAAAATTGGATGAAATGTGGCCTTCAGTTTATGGTGTTGTGTTCCAGGAGTATCCAGTCTGAAAATTTATGAAACGTGGTCCTTGGAGGAAGAGAGAAGGTCGTAGCCTTCTGTAGGCTGGCACCTACGTACTGGTAAACATATCGGCCAATACAAGAGCCATGGGGTTTGGAGCTCCCTTCCAGTAGTAGCTGGAAAATGAGTGAAGGTTGTAGCCTTCAGTAGGCCGGCACCTACGTACTGGTAAACATATAAGCTAGTACAAGAGCTAGGGGGTTGTAGCTCCCTTCCAGTAGAAGCTGGAGAATAAGAGAAGGTTGTAGCCTTCTGCAGTTGGGTGCCTGCGTACTGGTATGACTCTGCACCAGTACAAGATTGTAAACATGTTTTTCTTATATTAAAAGGAAAACAACAGGAGGTGGTTTTTGTCCCGCATTTGGTTTCCACCTTATATCTTGGTGTTCATGTTTGTTTCTTATGTGTGATGGTCTATTCTATTTTTACTGCACCTGGTTACTATTTACACGGTTAAATGAAGTACTGATGCACTGATTAAAGATTAACATATGATGAATTAACTGAATCATAAGTTTCTTCGATATACGCTAGTTGGCTTAAACACTGTTGCATGTACATGCGAGTTCCATTAACTAAAGTAGCGTATATAAATCTAATTATGGAAATGAAAAGTTATTGATTTGCTAATATTGATTCACCCCACCCCCCCCTCTCGGTATTATTCCCAACAGTTGTGAAAGCAAGGAATGATTATGGATGAATGAAGTTGGAAGGTTATTGCTTGTTATGGGATCTCTCTCTACTTCAGAAACACCTGCTCTACATGAAACATTGATATTTGCCAAAAAAATCATGTAAACCAGAAGAATTCTAATAAGCTAGAAAAATATAGTTTAATGGGCTAGCTGTCTACTTCATGCGCGAGGAAAATTGCAGAATGAAATGGAATCATTAATGAGATCTACTGTAAGACTGAAGATGGAAGAGATGGTAATTAAATCCTACACTTGAAAATTGATCAAATGCTGGTTCAAGTACAATAAAATCTAAATTCTATGAGAAAATAGAAATCTGTCTTTTTGGGGCTGCATAGGGGTCCTTTCCTCAAATCATGATCCCTGAAGGAAGAAGTGAGGCTAAGAAACCTAATGACAGATATGTGATTCTTTTTTCCTTCTAACCTGTTGTTGAAGTAAAGCACAAATGGAAGAAAAGTAATAAACAAACTAATCAAATCCACATTGCATGCAATGAAATACTTCTAAGGACAATTTAATCATGAATCTATGAAACTAACCTAAGGATACAGATACAAGAAGAGGAGCCTTTGTTGCTATGGTTGGGCCCTAACCCAAGAGCTTCAGCCCTGTGATTTAACTTAGTACTGGATCATGAAAATGCTCATTCTCATTATCAAAACAGAAAGTTACATAGAAATGTCTTCCACAAGTCTGGAGCTCAAAAATGACTAGTGTTTTTACAACCAAAATTTGAATCCTAATGAGGCTCTAGGCCTCATTATTTATACAACTGAATTCCCCAACGACTTCCTTAAATCTAGGGAGGCTCGACTCCCAAACTCGAGATGAACTAACCCTTTGAATATCACTTGCTCAGTTGCCTTTTGATCTTCATGACTTGACTGCTTGTAATCCGAGATGGTGTGATTAATGGAGGAATATTCAAATGAGGGAGGAGAAAATGAGGAGGATTTACCTCCTATAATCTCTCTCCCTTGTCCCATTCAAGTTTCAAACCTTAATCTTGTCAAAATTCCTCGATTTCCTCTTTCAAACTTGCATTCAATGCATATTAGTCCACTAGGCATAATATCTCACTTTAACTCATCTCATTAAACAAAATATGATCAAAACATGTAATAAATTGTGAGAATAGTTGATTTGACTAAGCTAGGAGGTGACTTAAGGTCCATATAGTTACCCAATGATGAGGCTCATCACTGGGCTCAGATGCAGCAAGCCTTCAAAAACAAGTATCGAGGCTATTGTAGGTCCAAAGACACTAAAGAGGAAACTATTAGGATGACCTTGGGGCATAATGAATCCCTACAGGATTATGAAGAAAGATTCCAACTTAGCTACGATAGGGCCAGGTGCACCCTTGATCCTGAGTCATTGAAGGTAGTCCTTCTAAGAGGGGTAAGGGAAGATCTTATGGATACCCTAAACCTGCTAGCAAGAGGGGACATCTACCAGCTATCGTATGAAGATATCAAGATTATCTTTAGTAACCATTCTAGGGAAGCTAGGAAAAAGGGTAGGGGTAGTCAACCAATGGCCATTCCATCCTCTTCCAATACATCCATCAAAGGTGAAATTAAAAATATGCTAGAAGATTTCAAGAGTGAAATGTTGAAAACCATTGCCCTACAGATGGATACTATGCATATCAAGAGAAAGTAGGACGAAGCAGAGAGGGCCTTAGCCATTTTCTGCCCTAGATGCACAAGGGTGTTATAGACATTTTTGTGCCTAATAGCATGAAGCATGAAATGTCGATAATCTAAGGGATCCAAAGTCCCTAAACATGTTGTTCCTACCCCTAGAGGAACAAGGTCAGCAAACCACAGCACTAAAAATCAGTTCTCCACCTGAAAACACTCAAAAACAAACTATTTTTGGATCATGTCAGCTGCTCCACTGAGCATCTACGCTGAATGTCAACTGCTCCACTCTGTACCTGCGCTGAATGTCAAAAGCAATGAAGGCTACCTGCGCTGGGCGAGATTGGCCAAGTGGCACAGTCATTCTGCAAGGTGTCAAATGCCCAGGAAGCTTCCAAAATGACACTTGGATCAGGGAACTCGCCTTGTGATGAGTAAGAGGATCTAGATCTCCAAGTGGAAGAAAGAAACTCCAAGTGGACTCAAGAACTGAAGTATAACTGAAGTGGGAGAGGACACTAGTCAGCTTCATGCCAAACTCAAGCTGACTCATCCTTTCTCCAAATCTCCTATATATAGAGCTCTCTCATGAGGTCTAAGGAGGCTGGAATTTTGTGAATGTAAGGAAGTGCTGTTGGTTTGTGCATAGAACTATTGGGTGATTGCTTTGAAGGAGGTGAAGAGGAGATTTTTGTCAGCTGGTAGGTGTTGCTGGATTGGGCCTCTTATGGTTGTAACACTCTCAGAACTTTACTTCTTCCATTAATAAAGCATTTGAGGTTCTTCTATATGCATGTGTCTTTGTGGCGTATTGATGCTTGTATATTTGATTTATTCTAATCCTTGAATCAATTATGGATGTATGCTTCTTGTAGTTTCCCTTTCTTGTGCTTTTGCAGGATCTTTGTGTAGCTGGGCCAGTGAAAGAGCAAGGAGCTGGGAGCAAGCAGCAAAGAGGGAAGATTGGATCAACCATTAGCGGAAGACAACGGTTAGTGGATCCCTTTCTCCTCTCTCTTACATCTCATAAAGAAGTAATCTTGAATAGCTTTGTATTCAGTTGTTGCTGAGGTACTATCACCCTTAGAGTGGGATAGGGTCTTTCCGTATTGGATACTTTTCCCAACAACAAATTGGCGACTCCGCTGGGGATCGTATCTTGTTGGTTGTTTATGTTTTTTCTATTCATTTCATAAACAAAGGGAGTACCGAATCGAACTGTATTTGGATCCTTCAAATACAAAGTAGAGGGCAGCTACTCTAGCTCAGTTTCTGGGCAAGTTTATGATTTGAAGAGCTGATCCACGAGGACTCTAATAAGCTCTTAGTGATAGCTTTTCATCCTCCTTGTCATCCCTTAGTGTGTCCTTGACTGATAGCTTCTGATTTGAGCAAAAACTGTGAATTTTTGAGCAATCTGTGACCCGGAAACCAAGAGAAACGAAAGTTTCGTTCTTCAGTGCAGGCTGTAAAAAGGCTGTCTGCATTTCAGCGTAGTTCCCGAAGGGGCTACCTGTGCTGAAGGTCAAACAGACAGTGTCCCACCTGCGCTGGACCAGTCTTGCTTTGTGCTACTGGGGTCTCCTGCTGTTTCTTGCTCTGTTTTCACTCTTGTTTTGCTGCCTGTTACCAGTCAATGTGCCTATCTGAAACCAACTTTCCTTGCCACTATTCTGCCTCGGTTGTATAAATAAACTGTGTTTGTTCTTTGTGTATTTCTTATATCATTTACAGTTTCCCATAACGAAAGTGAACTAGTCTTGCTGTGACCTCTTAGATCTAGACCTGTGATAAAGTGTCGTTTTGATCTTAAGAGTTAGTTTGTTTGCTGTTCATAGCTGATTGAGCTTTTTCTTTCGTCATTTGGTTTGAGTTTATATATTTCTAGTGTCGAAACAAGTAAATCTTAAGGTGTCTTTTGATTTTGGATGAACTTGTTTGCTTTCACTTGAAATTGAATTCAAAGTTATACAACAGCTTTCTTTTTGTGTCGCACGAACATTAAGAAAAGGAAAAGAAATACTTGCATTTTTGCATTTTGTGTATAAGTTTGTATGTTGATTTAGGGAAAAAGTGCATTAGCGAGCGCTCTTTGATCTGTGTGAAAAGATTTGTCTCTCTTTTCCCTCAGTAGTTAAGATTTTCATAAGTCGAAAAGATTGAAAAAGCTTGCTTCTCATCTTAGACTGCATTTAGGAATTTGTATCAATACATCTCGTGGTGAACCTTGAAAGGCAAACTTTAAAAAGATCAACTTAAAATATATTGAATGAACCTAACAATGCTTTGAAACATAACGCAAACATCTAGAGGTCTAAGCTAGAGACGTGTTCCGGCGTCGTTAAACGTAGTGACTGTCGATCTCGACGAAGGTGGGTGATTCCTCCTGAGAGTCGGTGGCACTAATACGGACTTGTGCTCCCACGTACCGTCGCGTATATATTGGGAGACCCCTATAGGAATAAAGCCTTTATCCATAGGAAACCATGTCGGCCGCCCTACTGATCGCAATGCAGTGAACACAGCATTCACGAAGATCGACCACTCGTACCGTAAAACGTATTCTGTGGTTTTGCGAAAGGTTTGGCACACCCTCTGCCTAGATCTCCAGAGCAGTTTCTTTTGGCCTTTTTCAAACTCTATAATTGAAAAAGTCCAACTGAGCATTTGTCACTTCGGGCTCGTTAATACATCGAAGGAGACTAGAGTCATCTTTAGCTTTTTCTCGACTCTTAAAAAGTGAAAAAGCAAGTTGTGTCTAAGCGTCGTTATAAAATTTATTTTAAACGGAACATAATCACCTCATATTCCCACGTTGATCTTAGGTTGAGAACATGGAACGCCCCAACCAAGGAATTCCACATGATGGAAATCCTAGTCCATTCTCCTCTTGGGGAGAAGTTGGTGCGCCCCACATGGCCACATTGTCACTTCCAGGACTGACAATTGGCCTGCCAATCTGGCTATTCTCAACCAATGTAGTTCAGAACACCATGGTTCTTGAACAGTCGAGTCAACAGTTAGATCAGTCTAGAGCTGTCCACCAGCCTTCTACTTCTTATAACTCTTCCTCCAATCCTTCATCTTCGCAAGGTAGAGCCGGCAAAAGCCAAGATCCCATGGAGAAGAAGGAGAAGAAGAAGAAGGAGAAGAAGAAGAAGGAGCCTAAGGCGCCTGGGGGCAAGCAAAAGACATCTGACAAAAATCCACACACAACACAGACCGGGCCTAAATCGCCATGTGTCATATGTAGAGGAGACCACTTCCATAGAGATTGTCCCTGTATTCCCCGGATACTAAGGGACTGGTCCCCTCATTTGCACAATTCGGGAGCATCAACCTCTGATAGCCATGTTGATTGCTTACCGTCAACCAGGGAAAGTGAAGGTTCAAGACAAAGAGGGGGAGCAAGATCCCCCTGCAGACTGTGTGAAGGCAATCACGCCATCCACCGTTGTCCCTTCTTAGACGGAGCGAAGAGAGTTTTGGAAGATTGCCCGGTTTCACCGTTGGGACTTCCTCCTGGATACAAAAAACTCGTGCCAAGTCCTTCGTTGGTTGAAAATACAGCTGGCCCGCTCAAGTGGTCAGCTGAAACGTCAGTCATTGAAAATGAACCTACTGAACCCAGACCAGACGAAAGTCTAAAGGTCGATACGGCAGTTGACCCGGTTCTTCCTTCAGAGGTTTCATCCTCAAATGACACCGTCACTGAAGATTCATCTTCGAATGACACCCTCACTGAAGAGAATAAGGATGACACCATCCAGATTCTTTTCATCAACACCGACTCTGATGAGCATCAGGGCAATGCGCCCATTCCTTTATCGCAGGAAGGAACATCGTCAAGGTCATATCCGGCCGTGTATTCGGTCCCACCACCAAGCAACCTGGTTGTGTCCTTTGATTGGAACCAACTAGGCAGACCCCGGTTACCAGCCAGTATACCATTCAGAATCATAGTCCAAATTTACAGGATGGTAATGGCTGGAACTATCATTGATGAAGGGGCATCTGTGAGTATCCTTTCCTCTATTGCTTGGAAAGCACTGGGTTCCCCAGAGCTTTTGCCTGAGATAAGAAATCTCTCGGGTTTTGATAAAGGAACCAGTCGACCATTAGGGATCCTCCCCAATGTACCTGTTACGTTGAAAGGGAAGACCGTTCAGATGAACGTGATGGTTGTTCAAGGACCCTTGGATTATAACCTACTCCTTGGACGAGACTATATATATTGCATGGGAGCTATAGTCTCCTCACTCTTTAGAGTAATGTGTTTTCCACACGAAGGAAGAATGGTCAAGCTCGTAGACCAACTTTCATTTCCGGGATCACGCATCGCAAATAGTCACATACCAACCCTCAATGGTCTATTCACTCAAGAAATGTCTCCACCCCCAGTCCTCCTTCCCGATGAGTGCAAGTGATTCGGAAAGATGGGACTGGAACCCAGGGGGCATGCATCCTGGTCTGCTTCGGGCAGAAGAAACCTTGGGTATAAGGTAGAATTTCCGCGGGAGAATATGACTAGTCCGTACCCCGTCCGTGGATGGAAGAGGGGTTGTTCTAGAACAGGATTCTTTTGTCAAGGTTATGTGTTTGACGGAACAGGGTCATTCACCATTGTCTATTTCGGTAGACAGTGCCGAGGATATGTTTTCGTTTGATGGTGTTAACAAAACAATCTTTGGGTAACCAGAAAGAGGCAAGCCTCACCCTTTAAAACAAATGTTTTATCGGATAAGTAGGGGCAGCCTTGAAATTATACCTTACACCTGGGGGCATGCAACCTTTTGGAGTGCAAGCAAGGGACGACTATTTATTTTTTAAATTTTTAGGTCCTCCCTTTAAACCTGTAGGTCTAACCCTTTAAACTCGTAGGATTAGCCGTTTCCAAACTTGCATAAAGAAAGGATATGAGGAGCATAGCTTCATGAGATAAAGCTCCATAAAAAATAGCTATCTCATAGGAGACATTCTTATCTTATGACTGGTATAATCGAGCAGTTTTACCGCAGAATTTATGCTCGTTAAAAAATAGAAAAGCGAGATCCGAGCAGTTTTAACGCGGAATTCATGCTCGTTAAAAAATAAACATAAGCATTGAGCAGTGTTTTGGCGCATTCAAGCTCTTTAAAAAATGAACCCAGTACCGGTAAATAACCATTTGTGATCGTAAAACTATTAGCCATAAAAGGCCTTGGTCGTGTTTGCACCTGCCACCTCCATTCCATTTGGCCGATCGTTCGCCCCCATATGATTGTTTACCCATTTTGAGGAACAACTGCGAAGGGTGATTTCACTTAGCCATCCTTGTGACACCGCCGTGATTGGAAAATTCCAACCTGTACCTGGAATCTGCTGCTATCCCTGTTTATCACTCGTTCCTCAAAAGACGAGTCTTCTTTGAGCTCTTTTCATCTGACTCGTAAAATATGAAAAGTTTGCCGAGTTTTGGCCTTCCAGCTCGTTAAAGTGACCGGAAGAGCTCTCCCTCCTCTAGATTTTAAACTTTTTGGACCTGAGGGATTATTGCACAAAAAGGTCGAGCGCTTGTTTTATTCGGCTCGTTAAAATTATCGAAAACTCATCCCTTCTGTATTGTTTTATACTTTTTCGGACTTAAGGGATTAGATGACGAAAAAGGAATTTTGGAGTTAACTTTCTGTACCTTTTCAGACTCTCTAAAAATGAAAAGGACCGAGTTTTCGTTGTCGTTAGACTCGTTAAAATGATTAAATAGCGACAAACTTGTCTTTAGACGAGAACGAGTTTCCCTATCGCTAAGCTCGTTAAAACATAGCGATGGGCTTGCCCGAAGGGCAGGTTATAGAACAAGCATATGTTATCCTCCTCAAGCTTGACAAAAATAAAGAGGTACTGGTCAGAAATGACTGGGGAAAAATTGGGAGAACCTCAAAGCTTTAATGGTAGCAAGTCGCTCTTGAACATGACACTTTGTCCTCCGTATCACTTCGGGTTGGGTTGTTTCATTCACCGGTCTCATCACCATGGTCCTCGCCAAACCATCCACATTTGGGGTAATGCTACTGATCCATCACATTAGTGTCGTTATATGTTCAAGAGATGTTGTTCAGAAAGAGTCAACCGTGTCCCATCCACTGCCATACATTATCCTTCATCCACCCATGATCGCCACCCTGAATCATATTTCACAGATTGTTTTCACCTCCACTAAAATCATTAGCTCCGTTTCGTGTTATTGATGTGGGATTCATTAAGGCCCTCCTTTGACGGATCGCTTCTTGTCGACTTCAGCTCATTATCCAAGAAGTTGATCTAGGAACAACCCCCTCAGTACTTTGAAGCTTGCATGCCTCAATGGCAAGTTTCTCACTTCCGGCGACAGGTATACATCAATGACCTTCGACCAGAAGATTTTGCGTGGTGTTCGACGCCAAGTCCTTTATTCACACCACGTGAATTGTACTGCAGTACCTTGAGGATCATTGTCATTATTGGTGATTCTCGCGCTTGTTAACGGTTTACATTATTGACCGGTAATCAAGCGATGTCTTTCCATGTTCGACTTCAGTGCAATTCTCACATGGATCGACTTGTACTTAGAGTGAAGATCGAACGAGTTTTGAAGACCCCGGATCTAGTTTCATCCATCCGGGCTGCGATATATATTCAAGAAAACCACTCCACAGACAAGTGCCCTTCTCTACCTAGACTAAAAGTTGTGTATCAAGGAACTAAAGGGGTGATTGAACAACTCTGCTACATAAATCAAAGGAGACCTCATGGGCCCTAGCCATACTAGCAGGGCATGCAAGGGTCATCCCATGTCTATTACAATCCTAACCAGACCACATCAATTCCCTCTTGGGGACCCCCTACTTATCCTTCCTGGTCTACAACTCCTCCTTGGTCTTTTGTACCTCAGTACCATTCCCAGCCAACCAGCTAGTCATTTTAGCCATATGCTCTGCCACAGCCTCAGTGGAATGCACTGCCCCAGGGTTGGAGGCCTCCATATAATAATGCTCCAACTTTATTTCTTTCACAACCTACTCAACCATAGCTTTTACACCTTTCTCCACCTAAATGACCTCAGATGCCTACCCAGCCAAATCTGAACCCAAACAATAGAGAGGCACAACAAGTGTATATGGAGAGATATCCTATCCTGCTTATTCTGTGGAGATTCACGAAATCAACCTGAGATTAGGGAGAGTACTCTCAGACAACCAAACTCCACCTCCACCTAGGGAGAGTGAGGAGGAAAGAGAGGAAAGCATGCTTAGATTAAATCAACCACCCTTTCGTGAGAGATTAACTCATCTAGACTAGCCTACCCCAGAAGAGAATGAACTTCTAGGTAAAATGAAAAATCTATATGTTTGTTGACGGTGTTCGACCTGCCAACATGTCAAGGGGATCTCCTCGGTAAGAAGTCCCTCTTAGACCTCAGACCGTTTGGTGTAGGAGTCCCAGTAGTGGGTCGTAAGGTAATGCCTTGCCCACGATGTCGCACAGAGGCAAGTAGAATAACTATGTCAGCAACAAGGCTGTGACTAATGTAGTGAGTCAAGGAAGGTGTATGATAGGTTCCAAGACTTCGAATGGGGAAGGAGGTGAATGTGAGTTCCAGGTGGAAAGGGATCAGTCCCAAGTCGACTAGGAACACACAACACAAAGGACAAGCATAGCTTCCAGTGGAGTAGTCGACTCTGATATGGAACTCACATCATACAAGGTAAGATAACACCTACAACACTCACGGATCAGTTTGAGATGAGTGTGACAGTTGTTATAGAAAGGTTCAAGTGAAAGGTCTGTCTAATTTCTGGCAGAGCAGTCAACAAGGACGGTGACAGCATTAACAACATACGCAACACATTAACAATAAGATTCATATAATTGCATGTGAATCAGTTCATACACAAGTATGTAAGTTAAACAACATATATCATTAAAGGAACCAGAGCAGTCCAACTACAATAATAACATATGCATGAAAATGTGTTGCCTCTTATTATATAAAGAAGTGTAAGTCACGATCATACAATACATCTATGTAAACCTTCTAGCCCCAACAATGGAATGCTACAGCCACATCTGTCTGCTCCTCCAAAGAGATGTACTAGATCTTTCCAATGGAGAAGCCAAGGCATGTTACAATACTTTCCAAGCCTTCTTCAAAATAGTCTTAGTAGAAGATTGGCTGACCAAAAGCCTATACAATGAGTTATGAGGGACTATTTATAGCAAAGGGTGGGGTGACCCTTGACATTCCTGTTTATGACCATTCAACTACCCTCATGACTCTTCACCTACTCTATGACTGTTACATCCACTCTTGACACTTGACTTGCACTTGACATGACTCAACATTACAATGCACATGTACCCATGTGAACAATGGCTTGGACAAGCCAAACTAGACTTCATTCAGACTTAGACAACCATAGAAGTTCAACTGCTCAACATTCTCATGATGATCAATAGTGACATATTGATGCCAAGATTGGTAGTCCTTGAGAGTGTCTGTGTGTTCTTTTGTGACATCTGTCTGAAACCTAAACGTTGTCTCCATAGCATTTAGGTACACTAGTCGGTCTCCTTTACCTAACTCATCTATGAGCATGCGCATCATTGTCTTTAGTGTGGCCAGAATGGAAACATACTTGCGCATGATGTCTGCATTGATAGGAAAGTCTGGGTTGGTGGCGGTGTGCATCAACTCTTCGAAGTATGAGTCAAGCTCTTGTTGGACCTACTTCTTGGTCTTTGCCTGGGTGAGGGTCCCAAGTGATGGGATCACATGAGTGTGCACTATAGCATCCAGGATTTTGAATACTTGTGCATAGGAAGCTTATATTCTAATGATGAGTTATGGTAGGTCTTCATAGTTCTAGATCTGACTTCGGATACGTGCCTGCATCTCGACCGCATTGGCCTTCATCATCTTTAGCAAGTGAAGCGAGGCTCCCTTGTACTTCATCATCCATGCTCACATGTTATCAACAATAGTATGTATGTTCTTCAAGATGCATACTCTTCTTTCACATCGTTGCTACCATCCATGGAGATGAACGACTGCTTGATGCACGGTACCAAACTTGGAGTACAATGCTCGAATAACTGTGTCCAAGGACAATACTTTATCTAGTATTGCCTTCTTCAGTTCATCTTGGGTGGAAATTGTCACCAATTCTCCTCCATACTTGGCCACTTGTAGTTCCTTCACCATTCGCTCATTCTAAGCTATGAGAAAGCGAACACTTGAGCTAGTTGCTTCGGCATACACTCTAGTTGCATTAGCCAACGTAGCTAGATGCTTGTGCACATCAGTCGCGATCACTTGCTCTTCAAATTGCATAGGGGATGTTTGGTCCTCCAGAGTCGGTACTCTCTGAGATTGTACAACTCTATGATGAGATTCGTCAAAGGAGATGTTGTGCATCTCTAGTTCCGGTTGACCACCAAGGATCTCAGTGCCTCCTTGGTCATCCAAGACTTGCTCATCGTCTGGATGCATTGAAGTAAGTGATTCGGCCTCTCTTTGGTGAGGCATGATGTCAGTGTCCTATTCTAACTCCTACGGCTTCATGTCTACATCCAAATTTTCAAGAGCCAATTCTATCTCATGAGCAAAGTCTTGCCCCTACGAGGGTTCACTCTGTTCGCCTAACGCCAACTATTCAGAAGAATCAACTACTTGTACGAGCATTACTTCGTCTGTCTACACGTGATGTGCCCCTTGCTGAATCTGATGCTACTGTGCTTCCTTCTCATGTTGGCACAGCTCTTGTTATTTTCGAAGTTGCTCCCTCAGCTCATGCAACTCCTTCTTGTTTCTTCCATTCTCTTCTTATCCCTCTGCCTTCATGTGGTTTTCTTGTCGCGTTGTTGCCTCTTCTATTGAATAGCCATAACTGCTTTTTATACAAGTGGATCTGATCAAAACTTGCAGCTTTTCTCCTCTTCCATGCGGTCGACAATATTTCTCTTCCCTTTGTCGTGCATAGGTATGCTTGGCTCTTCTACCTCTACTACTATTGGTGTTCTCTGTGATGCTGATTCATGTTGTTGTGCTAACCATTCTATGGAAAAATTGACATGTTCATTGGGTTTGGAGGAATTGTAATAGTATCTCCATGAGTCCTCTTTAGCCCAATGAAATTCCCCATGGATCCAATTGAACTGAACTCTCATGCAGTGATCCTTCACAATGCAATGCGGGTCATACAGGTTGAAGCTTCGAAGGTCGAATGAGTACTTCTTCATATGTTCAACTTCAGCATCTACTTGCTTGATACTCTGGATCTCATATAACCCAATACACAACGGAAGAGTGGTCCAAGGTGCCTTCTTCTTCCGCTGCAGCCTAGCTGTCAATCCTATAGAGATATGATACGCTACTTCTTGCATGATAAGCATGCCCAATGCAAACTTTGGCAGAACATGCAGAGGCTTCTCCGCACTGAACACTCATATGAATGTGCCGGCCAGTGAGACATACCAATCTGCAATGCCTAACAATTCCTTCATCACTTCTTCTGACATGTAGGGTGGATCTTGTTCGAATGTAAACCTATACACTGGGGTGACAATATGGTCAGACAATTGTATGATCACTCCTCTGAAGCTGCACTTGGATAATAACTTGAAATACGTGCTCACAACAGTCTCTATTAGTGACCATGCCCACTCTAAGCGCAGGAACTCATGTTGGGCATAGACAACATCTAGAATGTAGGTGGACATATAAATCTCTCCATGCATGCCTTCAGGTGACTATCGAGCCTTTGTGACTTGCTCCTTCAGCTAATAAGCCAGTATGATGGACCAGTTGCATGGTCTTCCTTCTCTAGCCAGTTGGTCTAGCACTACCACCCAACTTTGAGGGAATATCTCAGTGCTCACTTCGCCACTCAGTCAACATGTGAATATGACCAAGTATTGGTATTCCTTCCTCAATATCTTCATCTTATAGATCTGATTGGGGGTCATCCTGAAACGACCTGACTCCTTTACCCAATCCTTCATAATGTCTCTGTAGTGGCCTATGCTTTTGGGCAAGCTAAATGGGGGAGACATGACAGTCATGGGCTCGGTCATCTAATACATCTCATCATAATCTCATGCTCAGAATGTTGCAAGCTTTGTTCCACTGACACTGCTCAAGGTCATCATCTCGGGGTCATTGTGAGAGACGATCTAGTGAATCATGTCCGCAGGGTATCTGCATGTAGTCTGGTACAAGCTAGACTTATGAATGTTCATGTACACATGAACATCTTCAAGGTCTTCCCTAAAAGTATCTACAAATGTTTCATTCACCTCTTGCCACTTCAGTTCAATGTCCTTGTCTAGATACAACTTTGTATCTTCAGAGATCGGTAAACCACAAGACACCTACTCAGCTGCTACTCCAGCTGCCATACCATTAATGTCTTGAGATCCTATTCTCTTGGAAGCCATTGAAACAGATGAACACCTGAAAGATATGGAAACAAGCATCATGCATGGAAAGAAATATGTTAGTGAAAACAAAGCAAATCTAGGGGAGGACACAACACATATGTAGGAAACTGATGAGAAATATTGTGCAAATTTCATTGGGAGGTTGAGTGACTAGCTTCCAGAACTGCAGAAAAGGAAGTATGGACTATTTGGGAGGCTATAATGGTCATTGGATCTACAAAATGCAAAATCTAGTTGGGCAACTGGCTGTTGGGATTGCGCAATGTGCAATCCCAACCGGGAAAGACTACTGGCCCAGGGACAGATTTGCACAATTTCCTAGGCCAACCAGCCGCTATCCTCCAAGAATGCACAAAATAGTCCAGGAGGCAGTGCTAGGAAGAATGCGCAAATATGGAGAGGAAGGTGAGCCTTCCTTCCCCAGATTGTGCAATGGAGCCTTGGTGAAGGTAGAGACCAGGCCAAGGTTGGCTCGACTCGCTGACGGGCAACTGAAATCATGTAAGTTAGTGAATGCATGGTGCACTAAGTGATAGAAGAAGTTATTGAAAGTGCATGCAAAACATGAATGAAATATTCAACAAATAGATTAAGATGCATGTGGGAGCTTGCCAGTTGGGCAAACGTCCGTGCAAAATAGTTTCATGCATGTGACAACAGTGAGATAGCAACGAAAACTGAAATAGAGCTAGTACAAGCTAGTATATATGTAAATGACAACAAGAATTCAAATAAATCAAGAAAATAGTACTCCTACAAGCGAAAATAGAAAAAAGTGACAGAAATGCAGCATAAGGCATGAGAAGTGGGCTTACCCCAAAACCGCTGAGCTGAATGTGCCAACTGCTCCTAGATGTGATATGGGATGTTAGAGCTACAAGGTTGATGTGAGGAATGAGCTCTACAGCATCCGATTGATGAGTTTTGATAACATCGAGGTTGTGACGCGCATGCCACGAATCTAGGGAAAGTGACACTTGGTGGGAGGTTTCGAAATTGCTCCTTGCATGTAAACTCCAACTGCTAAACATAGATCCTTGAAACAAGGGATGCCTTTGCATTCTATCTTTGGAGAAGCAACCCATGTATGCAAGCCTATTTTGATCAGTCCCGGAGGGAACCAATCAACTCGGCTGCACATGAAAGATACTGCTTGACTGCTGGAGAAACATGCATATTTCTGGTCGGGAGCTGGGCTGGCTGCCTAGGATATTTGTGTAATTTCTAGGAAAAGCAGTTGAATACTACCCAGATTTTCACAAATCCTGGGCTGAATAGCTTGCTTCTTGGAAAATTTGCACAAATCCTGCTAAGAGGGTTGGTTGGCAGGATTGCGCAATCTTGGAGCTCGGCAGGCTGTAAGAGAGGATTGCGCAATTCCTAGAGTGAAGGTTGTTTTCCCTCCAGAAATGCATAATTTTTAAGGGGAAGCTTCTCAGCCTGTAGCTAGACCAAGTCCGGGTGAGCACCCTATGAGGGGAATGGATCAACTGTGATCGACAGACTGCGTTTATGCGAGGAAAAAACTTGAAGCTTGAGCACTTGATGAAGCAAGCCAGAGTGTTGTGTAAGGTTGGTAGGGAGGCTCCAAAATAGGGTAAGGAAAATTTTTGGAGGGTGGTTTTAGCCACTACAACACTTGGTGACACACTGGTAGAACTCCATCTCTCTGAATGGACCTTGTTCATGAAAAGAAAGTCTAACACCTCCCCAAGTATTGTTCAGCTCTCATCTCATCTTGGTTTCACACTAGTTTAATTGTAAGATGTAGCATCTACCAGACTCTTGGTTGATTGACACACATTCCAAGCCAAGGCAACATAGTTATTTCGATTGGGGTTAAGGGGTATATAGGTGCACAAGTAGTATAGTTGTCAGAGTCTTAGTTTCATCTCTGGTGTTGCTCCACTGCCAACAGGCCTAGACAGTACCCCGGTGGAGTCACATAGGAACACAAGCATGGCTCCGCTACCAGTGAGCCTAGTCAGTACCCCGGCGGAGTTACTTGCATCACCTCCCTGCGCAGGAAGCCTTTCTCTTCTTTTTCCTTATTCATTTTTCATTTTGATTTTTTTTTTTCACTTTTCATTTTTTTCATTTTCACTGTGCATAACACTTATTCATTTCAGAGGCGGAAGAGGGATCCTGACTTATTGAGAGAAGAAGAGGTTGTTCCAATAGATAAGTAGTTTATTATATCTCTGACGTGCTTGTTAAGGTTTTCCCCTCACCTTACTCTACTTGACTAAGCTGACAAGGGTTAACCCAAAAACTATCAACTTCGAGAAGGTGACACTAGTTGGTGCACAAGCGTTGTGTTTACAACAAGGTTCACTTCGAACATTACATATTTTCCTTCGACGTATCATGGAATAAAAGTAACAAGCTCATCATACAGAGGCAAGATGACAGATAACTAAGTAGTGATCGTTGTACAAGCCCTATTGTACTTTACCTAGCTCACTTCTGTAGAAATTTTGAATAATTTAACACATATTCAACAGAGATTATCCTGATCATGTACTATTGCGGAATACATACACAATACATAAGCTCCTCTACGTTGATCATCAATATAGCAGCATCAATAACAATAAAACATCAAGAGCATTCACACATTAACACAGTATGTAACCCAGGGAAAGCATCTCACTAAAAATCCCACACTATCTGTATATTAATGATTGAGAACATGTAACATTACAAAGTACAATGCTTATCACAAGCAATCCAGTACCAGCTCCACTTGTTACACACAATACAGCTCAGATCTGATCTCCAAATCTATTCCACTGCTTGCCTACCTCCACAACTCAATACCTGCTCAAGAACTGATGAGAATGGTTTACCAAACTCGTATTTCACCTGCAAAGAATCACTCACACTATGTTGGACGTGAGCACAGGCTACAATTCTTGGTATTGGCCAATTCATTGGCATACTCAATCCCTCTGATTGTGCAAATCATCATGCACAGCTATAGTCACAACTGATAGCAATCTGATCCTCTAACACCTGTCCCTGCTGAACTGAACATGCACTGACATGCAACTGAGTTAACTGATGTATTCTATAGTTGCATTATGAGTTAATAACTTGTGAATTAATTAATAACTAATTCACCCAACTCATCTCTAGTCTATTTGCCAGTTAGACTAAATACAACCAGTTTAACAAAGCTAAACTGAACACAACTCCATCAAATGCACCTCCAGTCCACTAAACTCAACTCACTTGAGTTCTAACTGAAGTCCTGTATGCAAATATTAGTCATCCCATAGGTAACCACGTATTTCCTTCTGGGATCTGCATGTACCACATCCGTAGCTCATCCTGAAGTGCTCCAAGAGAATAAGACAAAGTTTATAGTCCAAATATTATTATGAGCTAATAATATTTGACTGTTCTATATTTAGACTAAGCAGTCACTCTACTGTGATCTAAAAATAGAAGTCCATCTATTTTTCCCAACTTGACCAATCATCCATAAACAGCAACCTACAATCCATAGACATGATCCATATGTCTAAAAATAGACATAGTCTAAAAATAGACTTGCGCCAAAAATAGCCTGCGGGCCCACTTACTGAAGGCGACTCTTTTCACTAAGCTCCATCATCTTGTTGTAATCTCAACACTCCCTCTCGACAAGATATGGATTATCAGCAACCCCTATCCTGCCTCGGTGGTATTCGAGTTTTCTCCTGGTGAGAGCCTTCGTCAGAATATCAGCATCCTGATCCTCCGTTGGAATGTATGAAAGTAACATGATCCTCCGCTGCACACAATCTCTAATATTATGGTACCTGATGTCCTTGCTGCCATATACTCGGCCTCTTGAGCTCCCTGCCCAATCTGCATCCTCCTGTCTGTACCAAGATCCATATCCTGATGTGCCTCTCAAGTAGCGCAATACATGCTTTCCAGTCTTCCAGAAGAGCTTGGTAGGCTTAACCATAGCTTGTGAAAGCTGGTTAATTGCATAGCATATATCGAGTCATGTATTGACCAAATACATCAGTGACCCCACCAACTGTCAATAAAGAGTGGCATCCACTTCTTCTCCCGAAGTGGCAGCCTCCTTCCTCCAACCTCCAGGAAGAGGAGTATCAACAGGCTTGCAACCATGCATGTTGAACTTCTCCAGTATCTCCCGAGCATACTTGCCCTAAGAAACAAACAGTCCACCACTGCGCTGCCATATTTCCAATCCTAGGAAATAGTGAAGGAGGCCCAAGTCCTTCATCTCAAACACTGTAGCAAGATCCTTCTTGCATGACAGTATCAACAGCTCATCACCCGTTAGAATCAAATCATCAACATACAGTACAATGATAAGCAACTTACCCTCCACCACAATCTGGTATAGGTTCGGATCCGCCTTGCTCTTGGAGAATCCAAGTCCTGTGAAATAGCTGTCTATCCATGTGTACCAAGCACGTGGTGCTTGCTTCAACCCATACAGCGCTCTCTTGAGCTTGCACACATGCGACTCACTGCTGAAGACCTCAAAGCCTTCCGGCTGCTCAATGTACACCTCCTCCTCAATGACTCCGTTGAGGAACGTAGTCTTCACATCCATCTGATGAATGTGCCATCCCATCTGCGCTGAGAGAGCAAGAATCGTCCGTATGGAATAATACCTTGTGACAGGTGCAAAGGTCTCCTCATAATCGATCCCCTCTATCTATGAAAAGCGTCGGGCAACAAATCTTCCCTTCTACTTCTCCATACTCCCGTCAGCTGCCTGCTTAACTTTGTAGATCCATCTCGAACCCACCACTGATTTCCCTTCCAGTCTAGGAACAATCTCCCATGCACTGTTTCTGACAATAGAATCATACTCTTCCACCATGGCGTCTACCCATGCAGGATCCTCCACAGCTTCCTCAAAAGAGGATGGCTCAGTCACAACACACTTGCTCATAAGAGCCATGTATCCAGTGTATCGATCCGATGACTGTCTCTGCCTGCGTTGGGCTGTAGGTGGTCCTACAACTTTCTCTGCATCATGAGCCAGCCGCTCAGCTTCTGTCAAGCGCTTTCGCCCTCTGATGGTTGGCGCTGCATGAGTGGTCTCTTCCACTCCATGAACCTCATCCTGCGGCTGATCCATGTCTTGAAGCTCATCCTTAGGAACTAATAGCTCCTCATCTGCATGCAAGTGTAGCTCCCTCTCAAGCAAACACTTCATGGCTTTCTCCTCCTGAAATTTTATATCCCGTCGCACAACAGTTTTACCACTGTCTGGAAAATACACACGATAGTTGTGGGGTGTATCAGTGTACCCCACAAATATCCCAACCTCTGCGGTCGGCTCCAACTTCTTCCTGGAATCCTTCGTCACATGCATGTAAACGTTAGCACCAAAAATCCTTAAATGAGAAAGATTAGGATTCTTACCAGAATAAGCCTCCTCGGGTGTACTCATGCCAAGTATCCTATGAGGACAACGGTTCCACACATAAACTATTGTATTGCATGCTTCCACCCATAAGTGAAGGGGTAGGCCCTGATCATGCAACATCGCCTGTGCAGCACCCACGATCGTTTTGTTCTTCTGCTCAGCTACTGTGGGTTATCGAGAGCTATGAGCTCTCTACGAATCCCTTCTGCCTTGCAGAAATCCTTGAACTCGTCTGAGATGTATTCACCACCGTTATCGCTCCTAAGAGCCTTCACCTTCTTCCCTGACTCCTTCTCAACTAGTGCTTTGAATTCACAGAACTTTGAATATGTTTCACTCTTCTTCTGCATGAAGAAGATCCAGCACTTACGAGAGAAATCATCAACAAAAATCACATAATACCTATGTTTTGTTGTCGAAGCAATTGAGAAAGGTCCACACACGTCTGTGTGAATTCTCTCAAGGATCGTCGTGGCGCGACTATCCTTCTCGTGAAAGGTGGCTTTCACAAACTTCGCCAAAGTACTCCCCTTGCACTGATCTGACTGCGCAAGAGTGCCTTTAGGAAGCCCTGTAGTGATCTGCTGCAGTATCTTCAAGACTCCATTGTGAAGGTCACCCAATCTCCTGTGCTACAACTCGCCATCATCCCGGCTCACCAATCCTTTTGCCTTGCCTGCCATTACTGCGTATCCATCTACATGCAACTGATAAAGGTTCCTTACTTGAACCCCTATCTTCCGGGTCTCACCAGTTGTCTTGCTGCGCAGGAAAGCTTTTCCCTCACTGAAAACAACATCATACCCCTTGTCTTATAACATCGCCACAGAGATGAGATTCTTCTTCAATCCTGGAACATGCATGACTTCCTTCAATAGGAAGGGTTTACCAGACTCCCTCTCAAAGGAAATGGTACCGATACTGGTCACACTGTATCTACCATCATCGCCCATCTCGATGTGCACTCCAAGATCTTTGTCCTCCATATCAGAAAACAAATCTCTATCTCCCGTCATGTAAAAAGATGCACCACTGTCCTGTTACACTAAAAAATGTCACCATGACTATTTACAGTTAGTATGGCTCTATAAACAGTCATGCTATCCTCCTGGGCAAGTCTTATGCCTCTGCTCTCCATGTCAAACTCCAAAAAGAGGGAAAGTCTTTATAAATGTATTTATCTCTGGGTACGCAGGTTCTCTCAACCTTACCTGCGGATACGCACCTAATGTTCACAAAAGCTGTGTACCTGTACGCTCTGTATGTAAAGGGGCAGGTGTGTACCCCTGTAAAGGTCAAAATGCGCAAGTTTCATCTTTAAAAAGTTACTTGTGGTCATTTCTAGAGCATTCTAGAAGGTTGTTCGACGTGTATTGAGCGCCTCCAGATGGTTCATGTACCCCTACCAAAGAGGAACTTATCCCATCAATAAGGGAGCTATCCCATCCAAAGAGGGGATTATCCCATTAATGGTGGACCTGAATAACTTCCTCTAGACCACTATAAATACAGGCATTGGGCCAGAAGGAGGAGAGGTTGGAAGCTAAACATTTCTAAGGGTAGATGCTGCTGGAATTAGGACTCCCATTTAGAAGCTTGTGAGGAGAGATTGCCATCTTTGCTTGTTCTATTTGGAAGTGGGTGAGCTTTGTCAAAGTAAAGGAGAACTCTTGATGGACCCTGAGAGGGACTTGCACAACACCAAGGCTCAGGTTGTAATTGTTCCTTTTGTTTCCTATTAATGCAAATGAGTCCATTCTTCTCAATAACTTGTTATTTATGAGTTATTTCATGTACTCCTTGGTCTATGTGTTAAATATGTTTTATTTTATGAGATTATCAAGTGCTATTTAATCGTTTGATTGTTAGTGAATGCAGGTTTCGAAGTGAAGGAGGAGCTCATCCGGATCAGCGAGGCTGGACTACTACAACAGCGTTGGACTACAGGTAGGATCTAAATACTTGATTTCTTATATAGTAAATGCATGTTTAGAGAAGGATTGCTCTCGTTTGTCTTGTTTGTCACTAGAGAGTCTTAGGCTCCTAGGGAGGTTGGTTGTGTCCACACTATCGACTCTTTCCGCCTGACAAAATGGCGACTTCGCTGGGGAATCCATTGATGTGAAAGTCTTTTCCTTTGTATGCAACTTTGATCTGAGAAAAGTCATTTATTTTCTGGTTTTTGGCTCTGTGACTTTGTATTTGGGTGGGTTAGCTTAGGGTTAGATTGAATTTAGTTTTTCTTGGCTTTTTCAGTAGTACGCACCCTCTGAGTATTGCACAATGCGTACTTGTACGCACTGTTGCTGTGTGCACAGAGCGGGCCCACACCTGTCTTAATGGGTTGCCTGCGTACCCTGCTAAAAATTAAGAAATTTCCATTTTTTACATTTTTCCTCTTAGATTTTGCTTTTTCTTAGGTTTTACTGCCCAGATCCATTAGTCTCTTGTCAAAGATTTTCACCTGAACTTGTTTCGATAGCATTGAGTGTTTTAGTGGATTTCATAGAAGTTTAAGCCCTAGGGTTTGATTTTTGAGTAGGTCCTGTAGTGACTTTGGCGGTAGAAGTTGTCGAGCCTTAGATCTCTCTGGTTTTGTCAGCCTTCTTAGAAGTCGGACCTGTCATAAAGTCTACCTGTGAGAGCAACTTACCTTTGAGTCGTCTCTTTGGCAAATTTCGAAGTGCTTGTTGATTGAGTATTGAATTCCATTTTACAAAAAGAACAAAAAGATTTGAGTTTTGTTTTGACTGGTCTTTTGATTCTGCATTAGCTGGTCCTTGGCTTGATTGTGGTCAAGTAAAACAACCTAGAATCATCTTTGTAGGCTTTTGCCTCGTTAGGTTTGCTTAGAGTAAATTTCTTTTTGATTTGCTTGTGAGTCAAGTTTTCATAGATTTTATAACTTTTGAGATTGATTTTCGTTAAAATAGATTTATATGCTTTATTAAATAAGAGAAAATACAAAAACATCTCCTTTGAAAAGTTTTGTTTCAAGTAGCTTTGAGGGGTTTTGAAAGAAAAAGAGTTTTTCGTGCACGTAAGGAGTGGTCATGTTTGTATGCTTGGAAAGATAAAGAGAATTGTTTCTTTGATTGTCTTTACTAAGAAAGTTGTTTTCTATAAAATTTGCATTTCTCAACTCTCTTAGTTAGGAATTTCATTGAAAGAGAAAAGTAGCGTAAATCATCTTAGGTGCATCTTTGTAGTGGTTTTGAGTCGAGTCTACACACCATTGGTTTCATTTCCGCTACCTTTTTTCTTTAAGAAAAACCATAAAATTAACGCTTAAAGTAAAATCAACGTAGTAACTTTTATTTACTAGGGCTCTGAAACACCAATTTAGATCAGGCTAGTGTCTTGGAGTAGGAGAGTAATTAACTCTCCAAGACAACAAAACCAAACAAGTAGCTTATCTTGTGATAGAATAAATCCAATTGTCTCATTTGTACTCTGGGAAAGCTCCTCTTAAAGGAGAAGCACGAGCTCGTGTCCGAACCAGTGAGGGGATCAATCCTCCCTCGTTGGGAACGACGCCAGACACGCACGTATTACAAACGGTAAACCTCGGATTAAGCATTGTCGAGGAGCCAGGGGTCACTTGTCGGTAAACCTTGGATTATTGTCAAGGAACTGGCAAGGGGATTGAGCTTGATACTCTGCCCTTGCGTTCTGTCAGAGTGTAGACTGTTCCCCCAGGTGCATTTGTTGCGGTTGGTAACCTTAGTGACCATTATCTTTAGGATTCTACTGAGGTGACGGTGGAGGGAAGATCCCACTGTACCTGGAGCGGGCGTCGGCTAGACTCACTTGGATTTTCTGGGGGGTTCACTTCACTCGAGACGGTTAAAGTGGAGGAACTTGTGCCGGTCTATTCATTAAGCAGGTTGCCGGGGTAACTGTTCCACCCGCCACTTCTGCACTGAATCCGGCGATGTTGGGTTTCATCTCCAACTAGCGTTTTCGGTCTGGAAGGCTACTGTTTGTGCTTGGTTTGACGCCCTAGATTCTTTAGGCGTGTGATTCAAATTTGTTTGGTTCTTTAGAGACTTTAGGTGGTTTGATTTGAGATTTTACTTTGTTTTCGTGTGTAGTAGTTAAAAGTTTTTAGCTGTGGCGGAATTACCGAGACAGTCCCGTAGACTTCGGGGCCAGTCTCCTGAAGTTGTTTCTGTGGCCGAATTGTTGAGGAGATCCCGTAGACTTCGGGGTTAGCCTCCTCGAGACGACCCCAGTAATCTAGAAGGTTTGAAGGTCCTTGTAACTCCTCCTAGTGGCAGTAGAGTAGGTTCACCTGAAGAAGGAGAATCTTCCTTGGTAGTCCATCCAGATTACCAAAGTCTAGAGACAGGTTATAATCCCGAAGCTGTTACAGTTTCCGAGCTTGCAGGTAGTTTTTCGTCTACTAGTGATATATGCGAAGAACCTGAAATATCTGAACCTATTACTCCGACTTCTAGTGTTCCAGATTCACCAAGAGTAGAACGAGTTATCACCGAAAATCTTCCTACTGGTTTGATTGCTATTGAAGAACTTGCTCCAGAGGAAGAAATAGGCGTCTCTAACCTTGAAGATCAACTTACTATTGACCTCAGGGAGCGTGAATCTATCTTTTACAGTCCTCCTAGAAGTACCACTTGGTACCTTTCGTTAACCAATTATTTAGACAACTCAGGGGTAGGTTTTTCTACACCTCGTACTCCTTTTCCACTTAGAGGTATTTATACTCCTGTAAATATGTCTGGTCAATCGTCCGTGTTTACTCAAACTCCTGAATCTTTCTTACATGGCGGTCCTTCTGTTCCCACCGGGTATCAATCACTTTCTGGTACCTTTGCGGGGGCATCTCCTCAACCCGTTGATCATGGGTTATTAGCTGGAAACAATGGTAATATACCATTGGGTGTAGGAGACATTTACATGATGTCAGGTTCAGCTCCCGTTTCTCAAACTCAAGGTGGCCAATTACCACCTGGGGGGCAGCCTCAATTAACCCCTGGGAGGCAACCTCAAGGTACAAAAATTGTGTCTGGGGGGCAACCTCAAGGTCAGTATGTACCTATGGTACAATACATGCCTCAAGGTCAACCCCAGCCTCAATATGTACCCGAGGGTCAACCTCAGTATCAATATTTACCTCAAGGGTATCAACCCCAAGGGTATCAACCTCAAGGGTATCAACCTCAAGGTCAAGGTCAACCCCAGTATCCGTATTTACCTCAAGGTTATCAACCTCAAGGTCAATACTCGAGTCAAGGTTATCAACCACCTCAAGGTCAGTCATATGTTCAAGGTATGGGAACTGTACCTCTCAATTATCAATCCTATCCTCAATCCGGTTATGGATCTCAGTATCCTCAACCTGTTACGGGTCAATACCTCGGAATGCTAGTGTGGGATCCATCACAGGGTCAACAGATGTTGCAGCCAAGTATACAGTTGGTAGCTCAAGCTGGACAACCCATAGTTTCTGGTCCACCCCAGCAACCGCAACCTGTCCAGTCAAATGTTCAAACTTCTGTAACTTCGGTAGTTACTCAGCCACCAATTGCACCTAGTACTCCATCTCAAACGGCTGCTGCAACTACCGCTACATCTGCCGCACTTACTTCTGGAGTATCGACAGCTCCGGTTTCTACTGTCTCTGCAACCACTCCTCAGACATCTTTACCGTTGTCTGGATCTACGATTCAAACCACGGTCCAGATGCCTACAGGTCAGCCTGGTATAAGTACGGTTGTCACTACTCAACCTCAATTTGTTCAACAACCGTACCAGGGACAGTACCAACATGGGCAAGCTGTCCAACAGCCGGTTTACCAGTATCAACCGTATCCTGGGTACACTTATCAACAACCCCAACAACCCCAGTACGGTCCGGTTAATCCTGGTTTTCCAGGAGGATATAATATCCCTAATGCGACTCCTGTTCCTAGTTATCCTGGATATCCTCCTCCTGGGACTGGTCTTGTGACCCAGAGTTTTAGAGATCCTAACCGGCAATTACCGTTTATCGCAACTCTAGATTTACCAGACTTGACGCGCCTAACGAACGATCCAATTCAATATCTTCCGTTCTGGCCGCCAATGCCAAATAAGTTGCCCAGTGATATACCCAAGTTCGAAGGTAAGTCTAGAGAGGATCCGTCCAATCATGTGATGACTTACCATCTCTGGTGTGCTTCAAGTTCTATCTCGGATGATTCGATCCGCTTACGTCTTTTCCAGCGTACACTCATTGGTCTCGTGGCCAAGTGGTACATTGAGTTACCACGGGCCTCTTTTTACAATTTTAGCCGGTTAGCTACCTCGTTCTTAACTCACTTTCAGTTACCGGTTAGATACGATAACGGCACGGAGTTATTAACTTCACTAAAACAATCAACGTCCACGTATATTTCTGATCACGTTCATGAGTGGAGACGTCGAAGAAGGCTAGTGAAAGTTTTTATTCCAGACCAAATCTTAGCTGAATGGTTTGTTAAATCATTATTACCGAAGATTACTGAAGATGTAGCTAAGGCCGGAGTAGTTACTGAGGAGCAAGTCATTGCTCAGGCGCAGTACCTTGACTTAGTTTATACTCAGTCGGGTACGTTACACGAGAAGATTCCAGATCTTCCAAAATCGAATCAAATCGCTGCTGCTCCTTCGGGATCTCATGCCGCTGATGGTATGATTGGCATCGTGAATACAAAGAGCAAGAAGAAATCTTCCAAGACTTCTACTACTCCTATAATCACTTTGCCTGATTCCCCGACAGGAGAGTCTTCTCCTGAACTTTCCGCCGATATTCACGCTGTAGAGTCATCTACGGCCAAATCAAAAAACGATGGAAAGAAGAAAGGAAAGAAGAAGGCTAAAGCAGACAAGGCTCCGAAGGAGAAAACAGAAAAGTCGGAAACCAATGACGAAAAGCGCAAACCTCGATATCCTTGTCTTATTTGTGAAGAAGATCATTTTACAAGAGATTGCCCTCATCGGGCCGAGGTTGTAAAAATAGTCAAAGGTTCTCCCACTCCTGCTGTATTAAAAGATCCATTTCCAAAGCAGGAGAGTAAGATGATAGGTTCTTCCTCGACTGCCAGTGAAGAACCCATTTTGATGATGTCTCATGTGCGGATTGCGACCCAATCGCAAGATTATGGTACTAAGAATCCTGTTGATGGTAAGGAAGCAGAATCTTCTCATTCTAATCCATCAACCTCAGCTCCTGGTTCTGATCCACTACAGATCGAAAAACCTAACCCGAACTTAGTAATTAAACCGCCCGCCAAGGGTGTACTTCGAAGGTCTGCCTTCAATCCACATGCGAGAGCAGCCCAGAATTACAACATTGTTGAGGACTTAGTTGTTTCACCCTCAGCAATGTCGGCTTTAGAAGTGCTGCAATCATGCCCAGCACAACGAAAATTACTTTTGTTGGCTATCGGAGCTGTTGATGTTCAGGACCCGAATCTGATAATCTTCGATCTAGAAAATAGTACACTGCGTCTACCCCATCAAATGGCTTTCCAAATTCCAGTGATAGTCAAAAACAGACCTATTCATCGGACTGTGATTGATGAGGGAGCTTCTACGTGTATTATGTCGATTCAATGTTGGAGATCGCTTGGTTCTCCTTCGTTGAACCAATCCCCGACCATCCTTAAGGCCTTTGATGGCCGTGGGTTCCATCCGTTTGGTATTCTACAGGAATTGCCTATAGGGGTAGAAGGTAAAACCGTTAGTCTGGATGTGGAGGTGGTTGATGCCCCTCTAGACTACAACCTTCTTTTGGGTCGAAGTTGGTCATATGCTATGACAGCGGTCGTTTCATCGGTCTTCAGAGTAATTAAGTTTCCACATAACGGTAAGATCGTGACGATTGATCAGCTGACATACTTTTCATCCGACCCAGCCTCTTCAGAGAGTATCCAGCATGTCGGTAAGACGACAATCCCTTATAGGGACGTTGGCGTAGATTTAGTTAAAGATTCCGGTTTACTGGGAACTTTTCCTTTCCCTCCAATCAACGCAGACCCTTCATTTGCATCAATTCATATGATTACATCAGACAACATTATTTATGATGATCCTTGGATTGTCCCATCTGAATCTGAGATAGACTCATTCGGTGATGCTATGCCTTTGAGTCCATATGAAATTGCTTATGAAGTCGTCATGTCTTTTACCGACTCGCGTTCAACCGAAATCGACCAAATGAATGTGGTCAGTGAAGAATCACTTTTCACATCAACCTTAGAATGGATAGCGTTTCCCGAAGTCGTGTCATCTGACGAGCAACTTCGCGAAATCCTAAGTGTAGACGATCTACCATGGGAAGATCTCCATCACAGATCTTCGTTTTTACCTAAGGATGATGCTTTTGAAAATGATTTTTCATCTATCTTTACCGCTGAATATGTCAAAGACGCTCAGAATCCAACGAAACATTCTGATTCAGAGTTGAATTTAGGGAATATTTCTCGCACTATTCCCATTGATATTTCAGTGAAGCCCGGAATTGAGGAAAACATTCATATAGGTGCCTCATGTACAGAAGATGAAATTCAAACTTACAAGGCCCTATTCCAAGAATTCCGCGATGTGTTTGCCTGGTCTTACGAGGAAATGCCAGGAATCGACCCTGCCATTGTTGTTCATGAAATAAAGACCTACCCGGACGCTAAACCCGTCCGGCAACGGTTGCGTCAGATTCACCCTCGGAAAGCGGCTGCGATTAAAGCAGAAGTCGAGAAGTTGTTGAAAGCAGGTTTCATTTATCCAATCCCGTTAACGGATTGGGTATCGAATATTGTTCCGGTCAACAAGAAACAAGGAACAATAAGAATCTGTATCGATTATAGGGATATAAATCGAGCTTGTCCAAAAGACAACTATCCTACGCCTTATATCGATCAAATTATTGATGATTGTGCCGGAAGTGAAATGTTTTCCTTCATGGATGGTTTTTCGGGCTATAATCAAATCAATATTCTACCTGCCGACCAACCAAAAACGGCATTCATTTGTCCATGGGGGACATTTGCTTATTGCAAATTACCTTTTGGGCTTAAGAATGCCGGGGCCACTTTTCAACGGGCGATGTCTTACGCATTTCATGACATCAAGCACATTGTGCAACCGTACCTCGATGATTTGCCTGCTCATTCTTTACATCGAGCTGATCACCTTGTCCACTTACGAGCAATCTTTATGAGGTGTAGGCATTATCGAATTCGGTTGAATCCCCACAAGTGTGTTTCTGTATAGAGACGGGTCGATTGCTGGGATTTGTTGTTTCAAAAGCCGGCATTCGCGTCGATCCCTCGAAGGTCGAAGCTATCATCAAATTGCCTCCTCCTTCGAGTTTGCGCCAACTCCAAAGTTTGCAAGGGAAAGCGAACTTTTTACGCCGATTCATTCCAAACTACGCCGAGGTCACTAAAGGTTTTACACGGTTGTTGAAACAGAACGCTCAATTCTTTTGGGACGAGATTGCCCAACAATCTTTTGATGCACTTAAACACGCGTTGACCCATGCACCGTTGTTGCATCCTCCCAACTACAACCAGGACTACTTCTTATACCTCGCAGCTTCGCATTCCACCATTGGAATGGTGTTAGTTCAAGAAGATGAATTCGGAGCGGAACATGTGATATATTATCTTAGTAGGACATTAAACCCCACTGAGCTAAAATATTCGCATGTGGAGAAATTGGCCCTGGCAGCCGTTCAAGCTGTCCAGCGTTTTCGTCACTACATTCTTCTCCGTAAAACTACAGTTATTTCGGATTGCAACCCTATGATTTATATTTTGACAAAACAACTGCTAGGGGGCAAGTACTCTAAATGGATCGTTATCCTGCAAGAGTTCGACTTGGAGTTTGAGAAGTCCAAGTCTAAGAAATCCTTAGTTTTTGCGGAATTGATGTGTGATTTCCCGCGTGCTGACACAGAAACTGTGGCAGAGGAGTCCATTGCGGACGAATCTTTGTTTCTTATCAGTACTTTAGATCCGTGGTACGGGGATATAATCATCTATCTCCAAACCCAAACCTTTCGGCCTGAAGCTTCAAAGTCGGAACGTCGAAAAATTCGGTTTCAATCCCAGCAATACAAGATTATTGGAGATACACTTTATCGCCGGGGGCAGACTTAGTTTTTCGACGTTGTTTAACTCACGAAGAGGCTGAGAGGGTTTTGAATGATTGTCACTCTGGAGCATGTGGCGGTCATATGTCTGGGTATGCCACAGCTCAGAAGGTGTTGCGCGCTGGCTATTTCTGGCCGTCCATGTTTAAAGATTGTATCATTGCGGTCCGGAAGTGCCACAACTGTCAAGTGTTTGATCGCAAGATGCGCGCACCACCTGCTCCTCTCCATCCTATAATTGCCGTTGGTCCTTTCGCCAAATGGGGTATCGATTTTATTACTTGTAACCCTCACTCGGCCGGGGGGCATGCGTATATCATCCTCGCGGTTGATTATTTTACTAAATGGGCCGAGGCGATGCCTACATTCGACGCAAGCGGCAAAACAGCTGCAGTTTTCGTATTCAATCATATTATAACTAGGTTTGGTGTCCCACAAGCAATCATCACTGACCATGGGAGCCATTTTCGAAACATCATGATGACTGAGCTTACAAGCCAGCTTGGTTTGCGCCACGATAGCTCTACTCCTTATTATCCGCAAGCCAACGGTTTGGTTGAGTCTATCAACAAAGTTCTGGTTATCATGATCCGACGAACCATTGGTATTCATCGGTCGAATTGGCACAACATGTTATTTTCAGCGCTATGGGCATACCGAACCTCAGTGAAAACTTCAACAGGGTTCACTCCTTTCCAGCTAGTTTATGGCTTGGAAGCTGTGTTACCCATTGAATGCGAAATCCCATCACTTCAAATGGCTGTCGAATTACTCCCAGCTACTTCCGAAGAGGAGAAACGTTTATTATACTTAGCTCAGTTAGATGAGACTCGACGTGACGCTGCATTGGCAATCGAGACTCACGCGAAGCGAATGAAAGCTCAGTATGATAGAAATGTGACCCCTCGAAGTTTTTCGGAGGGAGACCTAGTGCTATTATATGATCAAGCTAACGATAAGCTAGGTGCTGGAAAATTCGTTCCTATGTGGCATGGACCCTACATTGTAAAGCGAAAGCTAGCAAAAGGGGCCTATGAGCTGGTAGATTTTGATGGGGACTCTTTGGGTAAACCCAGAAATGGACTTTACCTAAAGAGGTATTATGCTTAAATGATGGGTATGGAGAATTTTAGTTAGGTTAGGTTTTCTTTCTAGCTAGTATGTTTGTTAGTTTAGATAGTGTGCTTAGCTTAGAAAGTGTGTTTTTCGTCGTTATTCTGGCTTATCTTGGTTTTACTCTTGATATTGCAGATGTCGACGCCTCTCCAAACATACATTGGATTTGCTGATGGTGCTTGTCGTAGTACACGGAATATCTCTTCCGCAGCTTGGGTTATCTATTCGCCCTCTGACGAGTTAGTTTCTATGCATGGGGTAAGCCTCGGTCAAACGACGAACAACATTGCAGAATACAGTGCAGTGGTTGAATTATTATCTGAATCTATTTCATTTGGAATTCGACGTTTGATAGTGAGGTTAGATTCTGAACTTGTTGTATTACAGCTTAATAGAGTATATGCCATTAGAAATCCTGTGTTATTAAGGTTGTTTTTGAGAGTGCGTCTCTTGGAACGTGAATTTGATTACATTGAATATCAGCATATTCCAAGGTCTTTAAATACATTAGCAGATGCAATTGCTTCTCGAATGTTGGACAGACATTTACGATAATCATGCAAGTAAATTTAAAAACATTTCATCACATATGTTAAACAAGATAAGCCGGTAATAATGATATATATATAGATAGGAGTGTGTCAAAAAATATACATCGTCTTCGATCATAGGTTGAAAAACACCTTATGATCGGCAAAAATGATAAGTACAAAAAACCAAAAATGTCATATGTGTCTACAAAAGTGACTAGCCAATCACTGGTGGTGCTCTCTATACGAGACCACTGCCCGCGCTACCCTACACAAGAACCTCCTAAAAGGTCCTGGGACTGCGACCACATAGCGCTGAAGTCGAATGGGAATGTCATCTATGGTGGTCTCTGGTATATCCACCGTCAGACGCTCTAGATCCTGTTCCAGCTCGGCTAAGGTCTCTGCGGCCGCATCCTGTGGGGCTGGTGCTGGTACAGCTGGTACTCTCCTCTCAAAAGCCCGGAGGTTGGCTGGACGCCGTGGACCTACATCTGCATTTTGAAAATTTGTGCTGTCAGTTTTGAGGCGATATATAAAAACAAAAAATACATAATTTGAAAACTCGTGGAAAATGAAATACCTCTGTCGTCCCATTGTTCTCCCTGTGGAAGAACCATGTCCGGATCATTCCAAAAATCCATTCCGGCATAAGGAAAGTCCTGAATAGCAAAGACCTGGCTCTCTAGCCAGTGAAAGTAACCATCAGGAAATCGAACAACTGCTGCGCCCTCATCAGGATGTCGGGCCATTACCGCAACCCATCTCGTCAGCTTAGGCTCCCGAGGCGCCCCGACTGGAACTGTAAGATGCTGGGGAACCAGCATTGGAACTCTCTCTAGGGCAAAGCTCACAACTATAGGCCCATATCCAAAGGTCTTCAGTTGTCCTCTCTTTGCCCTGGTTAGTTGGCCCTTCAAATTAGCCAACACAGCATCACACCAGTTGAAAATGGTGCCATGGAAACAGTCTATAGCCATCCGCATTTGGGACCCGGTGGCTTGGTGCAAAGCGGCTGCGCCGCAAAGTCTGGTAACAGTAAAGGCTATCACCATAAGTTCAGGTCGGGATATGTACTTGATTTCTATCCCCTTCTCATGGTTTTGGTTGTTGCACCACTCTAGTCGGAGACTAGCAAGGGATTGGCCACCCGGCCTAGTCCCGAATAGAGAAAGTTGCTCGCCCCTGTTAGGCAAGCCAGTGAGAAAATATATATCGGAGGGCTCTATCTCGAGCTGGTGCTCTCCGATGTAGAAACATTGCTCCTGAATGTTCCACCTTTCAACCAGCCACTCAAGAAAAGGCACTTGGCCCCTCATGCCAGGTATGGCCCAGTATTTGTATAGTCCGCATGCTTTTAATGCATCAATGGAAGGTTGATGACCTATCGCGGCCAAATCAACATCCTCGTGCTCTCTTTCACGCCAATCAAGCATGGTGTGCTTCCTGCACATCATAAAACATCAGTGAGAATCCATAAAATTTAAAAATTTTGGTCTATTTTGGAGGGCCAAGGGTTTCAATTTGTGTTTTGCGGGGTACGCACCTCGGCCTTTAGGGACAGAGCGCCCGGACGCAGGTTCCTTTAAGGCCGGGTGCGTACACCCCGTAATTTTCCCATTGGGAAAATATCGGGGTACGCAGGTCAGCAGTGCATGACCTGCGTACCCCGAAGGGCGCATTTTGAAACCCCAATGCCCCCAAAAAATCAAATAAAAGCTTAAAAATGAATTCTAAACGGATGGAAAACAAGAGAGGGGTGTTGTAGAATACCTGGTGAAACGGCGTTCGATTCTGACGGTCGGATTCTCCGCAATCTTCACGGGAAGTTTCTTGTCAAAAGCCCTTTTCTCAACCTCAACAGTAAAATGGTAAAAATGACATGGTAAGAAGTCTTTTTATAGGTTTTTTGGATAAATAAATGCTAGATTTGTTTATTTTTCACCATGAAAGGACATTTTCGATGTATTTTTTGCCCATCTTAAACAGGTATGAGTAATGTGTTGTTTTTGTGCAGGACAAAGGGACTTTAGGGTAAATTATCATTTTTCACATCAGAGTCATCTTTTAAGCTCTTTTCTGACTCCTAAAATATGAAAAGATTGCCGAGCGTTTCTTTTACACTCGTTAAAATGGAATTAAAAGACGGTCCCCTTATAGCTCTTTTCTGACCGTAAAATCAGGAAAAGATTGCCGGGTTTTTGTCGTTTCAAACTCGATACGGAAATAAAACGACGTGTCCTTGATCGCTTTTTACTTTTCAGGTCAGAGACACTAATCATGAAAGTACTCCTTGGTCGCAAGATCAAGCGGTTCTCCCAGGTATTATTTTATACTTTTTCGGGCTTGGGGACACAAATTTACGAAAAAGTTCAACCTGGAGTCTTCTTAAGTTTTTCAGACTCTCTAAAATTGAAAAACGCCGAGTTTCTCCTATACTGGGCTCGTTAAAATTTCACAGTAAAGGACCTGTTCAATTACAAACAGGAACGAACCACTCCTTCCTAGGGTTCGAATCAAAACTAGGTTGGACTCATCCGAAGGATGAGCTTATAATCAAGCATATGTTATCCTCCTCAAGCTTGTTAAAAATAAAGAGGTACTTGCCAGAAATGGTGGGGGAAAAGAGAGAAGAATGAGCCTATTTGTTATCTTTTGTCTCAGAAGAAACTTTATTACCACTCTTGGACACGACACTTTTCATTCACCTGGGTTGGGAAATCCTTTACCTCACAGTTGATCAAACCACATTGAAAGTCTTCAGCCGGGTTCCGGGGATTAACTTTGAGTCGTTTATCACCAAGCCATCTGTTGTGTCGTTATGTGTTCAAGAGGTCTGCAAGCAAAACTTTCATCTGCAAAATACTTGTCATCCATTTGACCATCCCTGAGTCAGTCCTTACAGCAACATTTCTTCAACTTGAACAATGATTTCGTGTTGTGGGCTTGCCTGCAACGGGTCGCTTTCTATCGACATCAGCACATTATCTAGAGAGATGACTTAGAAATCGTCAGTACCTTGAAGTCTGCATGCATCAATGGCAGGTTTCTCGCCTTTGACGTCAGTTTACATCATTGACTTTCGATCGAAGGATTCCGTGAAATGTTCGACATCAACTCATTCATTCACATCTCATGGATTGTACTGGGTACTTTGAGAACCATTGACATTACTGGTGGTCTCTCTCACACTTGTTAACAGTTTACATCATCGACTGGTAATCAAGTGGTTTCTACCATGTTCGACATCAACTCATTTATTCGCATGGCTAGAATCGTACCAATTCGGGAAGTAGAAATGAAGACCCTGGATCTAGTTTCCACCATCCAGGCTGCGAGGAGTTTTGTATTCATTATCTAAGTAGACTAATCATAAACAGATGGCTGCGCCCATACTGTGTCTACAAAAGTCTATGATTATGATGTACTGCAAGATCATTCCTGTATCAGAGTAGTTAGTCTGTTAGTTAAAGTTTTGATCTGAGTATGGGAATGCCTACCTCAGTGATGATATAATCTTATACATGTATTTTGTGTTGAAAATTGCAGGTTCTGACCAGGCTCTCCACGAGATAATCCTTGAAATGATAAAGCGCTTCACCCTTCCTAGATAATACAAAACCCTAATCTACTACAGGCTTCGCACTTTAGGGGGCAATCTGTTACACTAAAAAATGTCACCATGACTATTTACAGTTAGTATGGCTCTATCAACAGTCATGCTATCCTCCTGGGCAAGTCTTATGCCTCTGCTCTCCATGTCAAACTCCAAAAAGAGAGAAAGTCTTTATAAATGTATTTATCTCTGGGTACGCAGGTTCTCTCAACCTTACCTGCGGGTACGCACCTAATGTTCACAAAAGCTGCGTACTTGTACGCTCTGTATGTAAAGGGGCAGGTGCGTACCCCTGTAAAGGTCAAAATGCGCAAGTTTCATCTTTAAAAAGTTACTTGTGGTCATTTCTAGAGCATTCTAGAAGGTTGTTCGACGTGTATTGAGCGCCTCCAGATGGTTCATGTACCCCTACCAAAGAGGAACTTATCCCATCAATAAGGGAGCTATCCCATCCAAAGAGGGGATTATCCCATTGATGGTGGACCTGATTAACTTCCTCTTGAGCACTATAAATACAGGCATTGGGCCAGAAGGAGGAGAGGTTGGAAGCTAAACATTTCTAAGGGTAGATGCTGCTGGAATTAGGACTCCCATTTAGAAGCTTGTGAGGAGAGATTGCCATCTTTGCTTGTTCTATTTGGAAGTGGGTGAGCTTTGTCAAAGTAAAGGAGAACTCTTGATGGACCCTGGGAGGGACTTGCACAACACCAAGGCTCAGGTTGTAATTGTTCCTTTTGTTTCCTATTAATGCAAATGAGTCCATTCTTCTCAATAACTTGTTATTTATGAGTTGTTTCATGTACTCCTTGGTCTATGTGTTAAATATGTTTTATTTTATGAGATTATCAAGTGCTATTTAATCGTTTGATTGTTAGTGAATGCAGGTTTCGAAGTGAAGGAGGAGCTCATCCGGATCAGCGAGGCTGGACTGCTACAACAGCGTTGGACTACAGGTAGGATCTAAACACTTGATTTCTTATATAGTAAATGCATGTTTAGAGAAGGATTGCTCTTGTTTGTCTTGTTTGTCACTAGAGAGTCTTAGGCTCCTAGGGAGGTTGGTTGTGTCCGCACTATCGACTCTTTCCGCCTGACAAAATGGCGACTCCGCTGGGGAATCCATTGATGTGAAAGTCTTTTCCTTTGTATGCAACTTTGATCTGAGAAAAGTCATTTATTTTCTGGTTTTTGGCTCTGTGACTTTGTATTTGGGTGGGTTAGCTTAGGGTTAGATTGAATTTAGTTTTTCTTGGTTTTTTCAGTAGTACGCACCCTCTGAGTATTGCACAGTGCGTACTTGTACGCACTGTTGCTGTGTGCACAGAGCGGGCCCGCACCTGTCTTAACGGGTTGCCTGCGTACCCTGCTAAAAATTAAGAAATTTCCATTTTTTGCATTTTTCCTCTTAGATTTTGCTTTTTCTTAGTTTTTACTGCCCAGATCCATTAGTCTCTTGTCAAAGATCTTCACCTGAACTTGTTTCGATAGCATTGAGTGTTTTAGTGGATTTCATAGAAGTTTAAGCCCTAGGGTTTGATTTTTGAGTAGGTCCTGTAGTGACTTTGGCGGTAGAAGTTGTCAAGCCTTAGATCTCTCTGGTTTTGTCAGCCTTCTTAGAAGTCGGACCTGTCATAAAGTCTACCTGTGAGAGCAACTTACCTTTGAGTTGTCTCTTTGGCAAATTTCGAAGTGCTTGTTGATTGAGTATTGAATTCCATTTTACAAAAAGAACAAAAAGATTTGAGTTTTGTTTTGACTGGTCTTTTGATTCTGCATTAGCTGGTCCTTGGCTTGATTGTGGTCAAGTAAAACAACCTAGAATCATCTTTGTAGGCTTTTGCCTCGTTAGGTTTGCTTAGAGTAAATTTCTTTTTGATTTGCTTGTGAGTCAAGTTTTCATAGATTTTATAGCTTTTGAGATTGATTTTCGTTAAAATAGATTTATATGCTTTATTAAATAAGAGAAAATACAAAAACATCTCCTTTGAAAAGTTTTGTTTCAAGTAGCTTTGAGGGTTTTGAAAGAAAAAGAGTTTTTCGTGCACGTAAGGAGTGGTCATGTTTGTATGCTTGGAAAGATAAAGAGAATTGTTTCTTTGATTGTCTTTACTAAGAAAGTTGTTTTCTATAAAATTTGCATTTCTCAACTCTCTTAGTTAGGAATTTCATTGAAAGAGAAAAGTAGCGTAAATCATCTTAGGTGCATCTTTGTAGTGGTTTGAGTCGAGTCTACACACCATTGGTTTCATTTCCGCTACCTTTTGTCTTTAAGAAAAACCATAAAATTAACGCTTAAAGTAAAATCAACGTAGTAACTTTTATTTACTAGGGCTCTGAAACACCAATTTAGATCAGGCTAGTGTCTTGGAGTAGGAGAGTAATTAACTCTCCAAGACAACAAAACCAAACAAGTAGCTTATCTTGTGATAGAATAAATCCAATTGTCTCATTTGTACTCTGGGAAAGCTCCTCTTAAAGGAGAAGCACGAGCTCGTGTCCGAACCAGTGAGGGGATCAATCCTCCCTCGTTGGGAACGACGCCAGACACGCACGTATTACAAACGGTAAACCTCGGATTAACCATTGTCGAGGAGCCAGGGGTCACTTGTCGGTAAACCTTGGATTATTGTCAAGGAACCGGCAAGGGGATTGAGCTTGATACTCTGCCCTTGCGTGCTGTCGGAGTGTAGACTGTTCCCCCAGGTGCATTTGTTGCGGTTGGTAACCTTAGTGACCATTATCTTTAGGATTCTACCGAGGTGACGGTGGAGGGAAGATCCCACTGTACCTGGAGCAGACGTCGGCTAGACTCACTTGGATTTTCCGGGGGTTCACTTCACTCGAGACGGTTAAAGTGGAGGAACTTGTGCCGGTCTATTCATTAAGCAGGTTGCCGGGGTAACTGTTCCACCCGCCACTTCTGTACTGAATCCGGCGATGTTGGGTTTCATCTCCAACTAGCGTTTTCGGTCTGGAAGGCTACTGTTTGTGCTTGGTTTGACGCCCTAGATTCTTTAGGCGTGTGATTCAAATTTGTTTGGTTCTTTAGAGACTTTAGGTGGTTTGATTTGAGATTTTACTTTGTTTTCGTGTGTAGTAGTTAAAAGTTTTTAGCTGTGGCGGAATTACCGAGACAGTCCCGTAGACTTCGGGGCCAGTCTCCTGAAGTTGTTTCTGTGGCCGAATTGTTGAGGAGATCCCGTAGACTTCGGGGTGAACCTCCTCGAGACGACCCCAGTAATCTAGAAGGTTTGAAGGTCCTTGTAACTCCTCCTAGTGGCAGTAGAGTAGGTTCACCTGAAGAAGGAGAATCTTCCTTGGTAGTCCATCCAGATTACCAAAGTCTAGAGACAGGTTATAATCCCGAAGCTGTTACAGTTTCTGAGCTTGCTGGTAGTTTTTCGTCTACTAGTGATACAGGCGAAGAACCTGAAATATCTGAACCTGTTACTCCGACTTCTAGTGTTCCAGATTCACCAAGAGTAGAACGAGTTATCACCGAAAATCTTCCTACTGGTTTGATTGCTATTGAAGAACTTGCTCCAGAGGAAGAAATAGGCGTCTCTAACCTTGAAGATCAACTTACTATTGATCTCAGGGAGCGTGAATCTATCTTTTACAGTCCTCCTAGAAGTACTACTTGGTACCTTTCGTTAACCAATTATTTAGACAACTCAGGGGTAGGTTTTTCTACACCTCGTACTCCTTTTCCACCTGGAGGTATTTATACTCCTGTAAATATGTCTGGTCAGTCGTCCGTGTTTACTCAAACTCCTGAATCTTTCTTACACGGCGGTCCTTCTGTTCCCACCGGGTATCAATCACTTTCTGGTACCTTTGCGGGGGCATCTCCTCAACCCGTTGATCATGGGTTATTAGCTGGAAACAATGGTAATATACCATTGGGTGTAGGAGACATTTACATGATGTCAGGTTCAGTTCCCGTTTCCCAACCTCAAGGTGGCCAATTACCGCCTGGGGGGCAGCCTCAGTTAACGCCTGGGGGGCAACCTCAAGGTACACAAATTGTGTCTGGGGGGCAACCTCAAGGTCAGTATGTACCTATGGTGCAATACATGCCTCAAGGTCAACCCCAGCCTCAATATGTACCCCAGGGTCAACCTCAGTATCAATATTTACCTCAAGGGTATCAACCCCAAGGGTATCAACCTCAAGGGTATCAACCTCAAGGTCAAGGTCAACCCCAGTATCCGTATTTACCTCAAGGTTATCAACCTCAAGGTCAATACTCGAGTCAAGGTTATCAACCACCTCAAGGTCAGTCATATGTTCAAGGTATGGGAACTGCACCTTTCAATTATCAATCCTATCCTCAATCCGGTTATGGATCTCAGTATCCTCAACCTGTTACGGGTCAATACCCCGGAATGTTAGTGTGGGATCCATCACAGGGTCAACAGGTGTTGCAGCCAAGTATACAGTTGGTACCTCAAGCTGGACAACCCGTAGTTTCTGGTCCACCCCAGCAACCGCAACCTGTCCAGTCAAATGTTCAAACTTCTGTAACTTCGGTAGTTACTCAGCCGCCAATTGCACCTAGTACTCCATCTCAAACGGCTGCTGCAACTACCGCTACATCTGCCGCACTTACTTCTGGAGTATCGACAGCTCCGGTTTCTACTGTCTCTGCAACCACTCCTCAGACATCTTTACCGTTGTCTGGATCTACGATTCAAACCACGGTCCAGATGCCTACAGGTCAGCCTGGTATAAGTACGGTTGTCACTACTCAACCTCAATTTGTTCAACAACCGTACCAGGGACAGTACCAACATGGGCAAGCTGTCCAACAGCCGGTTTACCAGTATCAACCGTATCCTGGGTACACTTATCAACAACCTCAACAACCCCAGTACGGTCCGGTTAATCCTGGTTTTCCAGGAGGATATAATATCCCTAATGCGACTCCTGTTCCTAGTTATCCTGGATATCCTCCTCCTGGGACTGGTCTTGTGACCCAGAGTTTTAGAGATCCTAACCGGCAGTTACCGTTTATCGCAACTTTGGATTTACCAGACTTGACGCGCCTAACGAACGATCCAATTCAATATCTTCCGTTCTGGCCGCCAATGCCAAATAAGTTGCCCAGTGATATACCCAAGTTCGAAGGTAAGTCTGGAGAGGATCCGTCCAATCATGTGATGACTTACCACCTCTGGTGTGCTTCAAATTCTATCTCGGATGATTCGATCCGCTTACGTCTTTTCCAGCGTACACTCATTGGTCTCGCGGCCAAGTGGTACATTGAGTTACCACGGGCCTCTTTTTACAATTTTAGCCAGTTAGCTACCTCGTTCTTAACTCACTTTCAGTTGCCGGTCAGATACGATAACGGCACGGAGTTATTAACTTCACTAAAACAATCGACGTCCACGTATATTTCTGATCACATTCATGAGTGGAGACGTCGAAGAAGGTTAGTGAAAGTTTTTATTCCGGACCAAATCTTAGCTGAATGGTTTGTTAAATCATTATTACCGAAGATTACTGAAGATGTAGCTAAGGCCGGAGTAGTTACTGAGGAGCAAGTCATTGCTCAGGCGCAGTACCTTGACTTAGTTTATACTCAGTCGGGTACGTTACACGAGAAGATTCCAGATCTTCCAAAATCGAATCAAATCGCTGCTGCTCCTTCGGGATCTCATGCCGCTGATGGTATGATTGGCATCGTGAATACAAAGAGCAAGAAGAAGTCTTCCAAGGCTTCTACTACTCCTATAATCACTTTGCCTGATTCCCCGACAGGAGAGTCTTCTCCTGAACTTTCCGCCGATATTCACGCTGTAGAGTCATCTACGGCCAAATCAAAAAACGGTGGAAAGAAGAAAGGAAAGAAGAAGGCTAAAGCAGACAAGGCTCCGAAGGAGAAAACGGAAAAGTCGGAAACCAATGACGAAAAGCGCAAACCTCGATATCCTTGTCTTATTTGTGAAGAGGATCATTTTACAAGAGATTGCCCTCATCGGGCCGAGGTTGTGAAAATAGTCAAAGGTTCTCCCACTCCTGCTGTGTTAAAAGATCCATTTCCAAAGCAGGAGAGTAAGATGATAGGTTCTTCCTCGACTGCCAGTGAAGAACCCATTTTGATGATGTCTCATGTGAGGATTGCGACTCGATCGCAAGATTATGGTAGTAAGAATCCTGTTGATGGTAAGGAAGCAGAATCTTCTCATTCTAATCCATCAACCTCAGCTCCTGGTTCCGATCCACTACAGATCGAAAAACCTAACCCGGACTTAGTAATCAAACCGCCCGCCAAGGGTGTACTTCGAAGGTCTGCTTTCAATCCACATGCGAGAGCAGCCCAGAATTACAACATTGTTGAGGACTTAGCTGTTTCACCCTCAGCAATGTCGGCTTTAGAAGTGCTGCAATCATGCCCAGCACAACGAAAATTACTTTTGTCGGCTATCGGAGCTGTTGATGTTCAGGACCCGAATCTGATAATCTTCGATCTAGAAAATAGTACACCGCGTCTACCCCATCAAATGGCTTTCCAAATTCCAGTGATAGTCAAAAACAGGCCTATTCATCGGACTGTGATTGATGAGGGAGCTTCTACGTGTATTATGTCGATTCAATGTTGGAGATCGCTTGGTTCTCCTTCGTTGAACCAATCCCCGACCATCCTTAAGGCCTTTGATGGCCGTGGGTTCCGTCCGTTTGGTATTCTACAGGAATTGCCTATAGGGGTAGAAGGTAAAACCGTTAGTCTGGATGTGGAAGTGGTTGATGCCCCTCTAGACTACAACCTTCTTTTGGGTCGAAGTTGGTCATATGCTATGACAGCGGTCGTTTCATCGGTCTTCAGAGTAATAAAGTTTCCACATAACGGTAAGATCGTGACTATTGATCAGCTGACATACTTTTCATCCGACCCAGCCTCTTCAGAGAGTATCCAGCATGTCGGTAAGACGACAATCCCTTATAGGGACGTTGGCGTAGGTTTAGTTAAAGATTCCGGTTTACTGGGAACTTTTCCTTTCCCTCCAATCAACGCAGACCCTTCATTTGCATCAATTCATATGATTACATCAGACAACATTATTTATGATGATCCTTGGATTGTCCCATCTGAATCTGAGATAGACTCATTCGGTGATGCTATGCCTTTGAGTCCATATGAAATTGCTTATGAAGCCGTCATGTCTTTTACCGACTCGCGTTCAACCCAAATCGACCAAATGAATGTGGTCAGTGAAGAATCACTTTTCACATCAACCTTAGAACGGATAGCGTTTCCCGAAGTCGTGTCATCTGACGAACAACTTCGCGAAATCCTAAGTGTAGACGATCTACCATGGGAAGATCTCCATCACAGATCTTCGTTTTTACCTAAGGATGATGCTTTTGAAAATGATTTTTCATCTATCTTTACCGCTGAATATGTCAAAGACGCTCAGAATCCAACGAAACATTCTGATTCAGAGTTGAATTTAGGGAATATTTCTCGCACTATTCCCATTGATATTTCAGTGAAGCCCGGAATTGAGGAAAACATTCATATAGGTGCCTCATGTACAGAAGATGAAATCCAAACTTACAAGGCCCTATTCCAAGAATTCCGCGATGTGTTTGCCTGGTCTTACGAGGAAATGCCAGGAATCGATCCTGCCATTGTTGTTCATGAAATAAAGACCTACCCGGATGCTAAACCCGTCCGGCAACGGTTGCGTCAGATTCACCCTCGAAAGCGGCTGCGATTAAAGCAGAAGTCGAAAAGCTGTTGAAAGCAGGTTTCATTTATCCAATCCCGTTAACGGATTGGGTATCGAATATTGTTCCGGTCAACAAGAAACAAGGAACAATAAGAATCTGTATCGACTATAGGGATATAAATCGAGCTTGTCCAAAAGACAACTATCCTACGCCTTATATCGATCAAATTATTGATGATTGTGCCGGAAGTGAAATGTTTTCCTTCATGGATGGTTTTTCGGGCTATAATCAAATCAATATTCTACCTGCCGACCAACCAAAAACGGCATTCATTTGTCCATGGGGGACATTTGCTTATTGCAAATTACCTTTTGGGCTTAAGAATGCCGGGGCCACTTTTCAACGGGCGATGTCTTACGCATTTCATGACATCAAGCACATTGTGCAACCGTACCTCGATGATTTGCCTGCTCATTCTTTACATCGAGCTGATCACCTTGTCCACTTACGAGCAATCTTTATGAGGTGTAGGCATTATCGAATTCGGTTGAATCCCCACAAGTGTGTTTTCTGTATAGAGACGGGTCGATTGCTGGGATTTGTTGTTTCAAAAGCCGGCATTCGCGTCGATCCCTCGAAGGTCGAAGCTATCATCAAATTGCCTCCTCCTTCGAGTTTGCGCCAACTCCAAAGTTTGCAAGGGAAAGCGAACTTTTTACGCCGATTCATTCCAAACTACGCCGAGGTCACTAAAGGTTTTACACGGTTGTTGAAACAGAACGCTCAATTCTTTTGGGACGAGATTGCCCAACAATCTTTTGATGCACTTAAACACGCGTTGACCCATGCACCGTTGTTGCATCCTCCCAACTACAACCAGGACTACTTCTTATACCTCGCAGCTTCGCATTCCACCATTGGAATGGTGTTAGTTCAAGAAGATGAATTCGGAGCGGAACATGTGATATATTATCTTAGTAGGACCTTAAACCCCACTGAGCTAAAATATTCGCATGTGGAGAAATTGGCCCTGGCAGCCGTTCAAGCTGTCCAGCGTTTTCGTCACTACATTCTTCTCCGTAAAACTACAGTTATTTCGGATTGCAACCCTATGATTTATATTTTGACAAAACAACTGCTAGGGGGCAAGTACTCTAAATGGATCGTTATCCTGCAAGAGTTCGACTTGGAGTTCGAGAAGTCCAAGTCTAAGAAATCCTTAGTTTTTGCGGAATTGATGTGTGATTTCCCGCGTGCTGACACAGAAACTGTGGCAGAGGAGTCCATTGCGGACGAATCTTTGTTTCTTATCAGTACTTTAGATCCGTGGTACGGGGATATAATCATCTATCTCCAAACCCAAACCTTTCGGCCTGAAGCTTCAAAGTCGGAACGTCGAAAAATTCGGTTTCAATCCCAGCAATACAAAATTATTGGAGATACACTTTATCGCCGGGGGGCAGACTTAGTTTTTCGACGTTGTTTAACTCACGAAGAGGCTGAGAGGGTTTTGAATGATTGTCACTCTGGAGCATGTGGCGGTCATATGTCTGGGTATGCCACAGCTCAGAAGGTGTTGCGCGCTGGCTATTTCTGGCCGTCCATGTTTAAAGATTGTATCATTGCGGTCCGGAAGTGCCACAACTGTCAAGTGTTTGATCGCAAGATGCGCGCACCACCTGCTCCTCTCCACCCTATAATTGCCGTTGGTCCATTCGCCAAATGGGGTATCGATTTTATTACTTGTAACCCTCACTCGGCCGGGGGGCATGCGTATATCATCCTCGCGGTTGATTATTTTACTAAATGGGCCGAGGCGATGCCTACATTCGACGCAAGCGGCAAAACAGCTGCAGTTTTCGTATTCAATCATATTATAACTAGGTTTGGTGTCCCACAAGCAATCATCACTGACCATGGGAGCCATTTTCGAAACATCATGATGACTGAGCTTACAAGCCAGCTTGGTTTGCGCCACGATAGCTCTACTCCTTATTATCCGCAAGCCAACGGTTTGGTTGAGTCTATCAACAAAGTTCTGGTTATCATGATCCGACGAACCATTGGTATTCATCGGTCGAATTGGCACAACATGTTATTTTCAGCGCTATGGGCATACCGAACCTCAGTGAAAACTTCAACAGGGTTCACTCCTTTCCAGCTAGTTTATGGCTTGGAAGCTGTGTTACCCATTGAATGCGAAATCCCATCACTTCAAATGGCTGTCGAATTACTCCCAGCTACTTCCGAAGAGGAGAAACGTTTATTATACTTAGCTAAATTAGATGAGACTCGACGTGACGCTGCATTGGCAATCGAGACTCACGCGAAGCGAATGAAAGCTCAGTATGATAGAAATGTGACCCCTCGAAGTTTTTCGGAGGGAGACCTAGTGCTATTATATGATCAAGCTAACGATAAGCTAGGTGCTGGAAAATTCGTTCCTATGTGGCATGGACCCTACATTGTAAAGCGAAAGCTAGCAAAAGGGGCCTATGAGCTGGTAGATTTTGATGGGGACTCTTTGGGTAAACCCAGAAATGGACTTTACCTAAAGAGGTATTATGCTTAAATGGTGGGTATGGAGAATTTTAGTTAGGTTAGGTTTTCTTTCTAGCTAGTATGTTTGTTAGTTTAGATAGTGTGCTTAGCTTAGAAAGTGTGTTTTTCGTCGTTATTCTGGCTTATCTTGGTTTTACTCTTGATATTGCAGATGTCGACGCCTCTCCAAACATACATTGGATTTGCTGATGGTGCTTGTCGTAGTACACGGAATATCTCTTCCGCAGCTTGGGTTATCTATTCGCCCTCTGACGAGTTAGTTTCTATGCATGGGGTAAGCCTCGGTCAAACGACGAACAACATTGCAGAATACAGTGCAGTGGTTGAATTATTATCTGAATCTATTTCATTTGGAATTCGACGTTTGATAGTGAGGTTAGATTCTGAACTTGTTGTATTACAGCTTAATAGAGTATATGCCATTAGAAATCCTGTGTTATTAAGGTTGTTTTTGAGAGTGCGTCTCTTGGAACGTGAATTTGATTACATTGAATATCAGCATATTCCAAGGTCTTTAAATACATTAGCAGATGCAATTGCTTCTCGAATGTTGGACAGACATTTACGATAATCATGCAAGTAAATTTAAAAACATTTCATCACATATGTTAAACAAGATAAGCCGGTAATAATGATATATATATAGATAGGAGTGTGTCAAAAAATATACATCGTCTTCGATCATAGGTTGAAAAACACCTTATGATCGGCAAAAATGATAAGTACAAAAAACCAAAAATGTCATATGTGTCTACAAAAGTGACTAGCCAATCACTGGTGGTGCTCTCTATACGAGACCACTGCCCGCGCTACCCTACACAAGAACCTCCTAAAAGGTCCTGGGACTGCGACCACATAGCGCTGAAGTCGAATAGGAATGTCATCTATGGTGGTCTCTGGTATATCCGCCGTCAGACGCTCTAGATCCTGTTCCAGCTCGGCTAAGGTCTCTGCGGCCGCATCCTGTGGGGCTGGTGCTGGTACAGCTGGTACTCTCCTCTCAAAAGCCCGGAGGTTGGCTGGACGCCGTGGACCTACATCTGCATTTTGAAAATTTGTGCTGTCAGTTTTGAGGCGATATATAAAAACAAAAAAAATACATAATTTGAAAACTTGTGAAAAATGAAATACCTCTGTCGTCCCATTGTTCTCCCTGTGGAAGAACCATGTCCGGATCATTCCGAAAATCCATTCCGGCATAAGGAAAGTCCTGAATAGCAAAGACCTGGCTCTCTAGCCAGTGAAAGTAACCATCAGGAAATCGAACAACTGCTGCGCCCTCATCAGGATGCCGGGCCATTACCGCAACCCATCTCGTCAACTTAGGCTCCCGAGGAGCCCCAACTGGAACTGTAAGATGCTGGGGGATCAGCATTGGAACTCTCTCTAGGGCAAAGCTCACAACTAAAGGCCCATATCCAAAGGTCTTCAGTTGTCCTCTCTTTGCCCTGGTTAGTTGGCCCTTCAAATTAGCCAACACAGCATCACACCAGTTGAAAATGGTGCCTTGGAAACAGTCTATAGCCATCCGCATTTGGGACCCGGTGGCTTGTGCAAAGCGGCCGCGCCGCAAAGTCTGGTAACAGTAAAGGCTATCACCATAAGTTCAGGTCGGGATATGTACTTGATTTCTATCCCCTTCTCATGGTTTTGGTTGTTGCACCACTCTAGCCGGAGACTAGCAAGGGATTGGCCACCCGGCCTAGTCCCGAATAGAGAAAGTTGCTCGCCCCTGTTAGGCAAGCCAGTGAGAAAATATATGTCGGAGGGCTCTATCTCGAGCTGGTGCTCTCCGATGTAGAAACATTGCTCCTGAATGTTCCACCTTTCAACCAGCCACTCAAGAAAAGGCACCTGGCCCCTCATGCCAGGTATGGCCCAGTATTTGTACAGTCCGCATGCTTTTAATGCATCAATGGAAGGTTGATGACCTATTGCGGCCAAATCAACGTCCTCGTGCTCTCTTTCACGCCAATCAAGCATGGTGTGCTCCCTGCACATCATAAAACATCAGTTAGAATCCATAAAATTTAAAAATTTTGGTCTATTTTGGAGGTAAGGGTTTCAATTTGTGTTTTGCGGGGTACGCACCCCGCCTTTAGGGACAGAGCGCCCGGACGCAGCTTCCCTTAAGGCCGGGTGCGTACACCCCGTAATTTTCCCATTGGGAAAATATCGGGGTACGCAGGTCAGCAGTGCATGACCTGCGTACCCCGAAGGGCGCATTTGAAACCCCAAACCCCCAAAAAATCAAATAAAAGCTTAAAAATGAATTCTAAACGGATGGAAAACAAGAGAGGGGTGTTGTAGAATACCTGGTGAAACGGCGTTCGATTCTGACGGTCGGATTCTCCGCAATCTCCACGGGAAGTTTCTTGTCAAAAGCCCTTTTCTCAACCTCAACAGTAAAATGGTAAAAATGACATGGTAAAAAGTCTTTTTATAGGTTTTTTGGATGAATGAATGCTAAATTTGTTTATTTTTCACCATGAAAGGACATTTTTCAATGTATTTTTGCCCATCTTAAACAGGTATGAGTAATGTGTTGTTTTTGTGCAGGACAAAGGGACTTTAGGGTAAATTATCATTTTTCACGTCAGAGTCATCTTTTAAGCTCTTTTCTGACTCCTAAAATATGAAAAGATTGCCGAGCGTTTCTTTTACACTCGTTAAAACGGAATTAAAAGACGGTCCCCTTATAGCTCTTTTCTGACCGTAAAATCAGGAAAAGATTGCCGGGTTTTTGTCGTTTCAAACTCGATACGGAAATAAAACGACGTGTCCTTGATCGCTTTTTACTTTTCAGGTCAGAGACACTAATCATGAAAGTACTCCTTGGTCGCAAGATCAAGCGGTTCTCCCAGGTATTATTTTATACTTTTTCGGGCTTGGGGGACACAAATTTACGAAAAAGTTCAACCTGGAGTCTTCTTAAGTTTTTCAGACTCTCTAAAATTGAAAAACGCCGAGTTTCTCCTATACTGGGCTCGTTAAAATTTCACAGTAAAGGACCTGTTCAATTACAAACAGGAACGAACCACTCCTTCCTAGGGTTCGAATCAAAACTAGGTTGGACTCATCCGAAGGATGAGCTTATAATCAAGCATATGTTATCCTCCTCAAGCTTGTTAAAAATAAAGAGGTACTTGCCAGAAATGGTGGGGGAAAAGAGAGAAGAATGAGCCTATTTGTTATCTTTTGTCTCAGAAGAAACTTTATTACCACTCTTGAACACGACACTTTTCATTCACCTGGGTTGGGAAATCCTTTACCTCACAGTTGATCAAACCACTTTGAAAGTCTTCAGCCGGGTTCCGGGGATTAACTTTGAGTCATTTATCACCAAGCCATCTGTTGTGTCGTTATGTGTTCAAGAGGTCTGCAAGCAAAACTTTCATCTGCAAAATACTTGTCATCCATTTGACCATCCCTGAGTCAGTCCTTACAGCAACATTTCTTCAACTTGAACAATGATTTCGTGTTGTGGGCTTGCCTGCAACGGGTCGCTTTCTATCGACATCAGCACATTATCTAGAGAGATGACTTAGAAATCGTCAGTACCTTGAAGTCTGCATGCATCAATGGCAGGTTTCTCGCCTTTGACGTCAGTTTACATCATTGACTTTCGATCGAAGGATTCCGTGAAATGTTCGACATCAACTCATTCATTCACATCTCATGGATTGTACTGGGTACTTTGAGAACCATTGACATTACTGGTGGTCTCTCTCACACTTGTTAACAGTTTACATCATCGACTGGTAATCAAGTGGTTTCTACCATGTTCGACATCAACTCATTTATTCGCATGGCTAGAATCGTACCAATTCGGGAAGTAGAAATGAAGACCCTGGATCTAGTTTCCACCATCCAGGCTGCGAGGAGTTTTGTATTCATTATCTAAGTAGACTAATCATAAACAGATGGCTGCGCCCATACTGTGTCTACAAAAGTCTATGATTATGATGTACTGCAAGATCATTCCTGTATCAGAGTAGTTAGTCTGTTAGTTAAAGTTTTGATCTGAGTATGGGAATGCCTACCTCAGTGATGATATAATCTTATACATGTATTTTGTGTTGAAAATTGCAGGTTCTGACCAGGCTCTCCACGAGATAATCCTTGAAATGATAAAGCGCTTCACCCTTCCTAGATAATACAAAACCCTAATCTACTACAGGCTTCGCACTTTAGGGGGCAATCTGTTACACTAAAAAATGTCACCATGACTATTTACAGTTAGTATGGCTCTATCAACAGTCATGCTATCCTCCTGGGCAAGTCTTATGCCTCTGCTCTCCATGTCAAACTCCAAAAAGAGAGAAAGTCTTTATAAATGTATTTATCTCTGGGTACGCAGGTTCTCTCAACCTTACCTGCGGATACGCACCTAATGTTCACAAAAGCTGCGTACTTGTACGCTCTGTATGTAAAGGGGCAGGTGCGTACCCCTGTAAAGGTCAAAATGCGCAAGTTTCATCTTTAAAAAGTTACTTGTGGTCATTTCTAGAGCATTCTAGAAGGTTGTTCGACGTGTATTGAGCGCCTCCAGATGGTTCATGTACCCCTACCAAAGAGGAACTTATCCCATCAATAAGGGAGCTATCCCATCCAAAGAGGGGATTATCCCATTGATGGTGGACCTGAATAACTTCCTCTTGAGCACTATAAATACAGGCATTGGGCCAGAAGGAGGAGAGGTTGGAAGCTAAACATTTCTAAGGGTAGATGCTGCTGGAATTAGGACTCCCATTTAGAAGCTTGTGAGGAGAGATTGCCATCTTTGCTTGTTCTATTTGGAAGTGGGTGAGCTTTGTCAAAGTAAAGGAGAACTCTTGATGGACCCTGGGAGGGACTTGCACAACACCAAGGCTCAGGTTGTAATTGTTCCTTTTGTTTCCTATTAATGCAAATGAGTCCATTCTTCTCAATAACTTGTTATTTATGAGTTATTTCATGTACTCCTTGGTCTATGTGTTAAATATGTTTTATTTTATGAGATTATCAAGTGCTATTTAATCGTTTGATTGTTAGTGAATGCAGGTTTCGAAGTGAAGGAGGAGCTCATCCGGATCAGTGAGGCTAGACTACTACAACAGCGTTGGACTACAGGTAGGATCTAAATTTTTGATTTCTTATATAGTAAATGTTGGCATTATGATTCAGGTGTTGTCCTTGATGGCAAACCCATTCAGGTGATAAATCAAGAAGGACGCAGGAAATATGTTCAGCAAGTGCGTCCCCGCAGATATACCATACAGAACCCGCGTCCAGGGACGCAGGCCAGCCGTTCAGGAGGTGCGTCCGCCCAGTGCACACATTTCAAGGCAGAGAAAAGCACGTGGGGGTTTCTTGTGTGGTATCTAGCCGACGGTTTTGTGTTTCTATGGTGTCGGCTCGTGGTTTTGTTCCATGTTTTGGGGAGAAGCTTGCCTATATAAAGCAAAGGAGTTCATTTGGATTAAGCATCATCTTGGTTGAATATCTTTTGGTGAGATCTAGTCCAGATCTATGAAGGCGAATCTTCTAATGGACTGTGATCTCTATGGCGCATGATCAGATCTGTGGATCTGAGTGTTTGGGTTGGTTCTGAAGTCCTCATATCTTTTATATCTGAAGGGACGCAGGTTCAGTGAAGGGAAAGTGCGCCGGGACGCAGTACAGTAAAGGCTCAGGTGCGTCTCGGAGGCAAAGGACGCGGCGTGACTGTGTTATTGGGTGCGTCTCTGAAGCAAAAGACGCGGCGCGATAGTGTTTCTGGGTGCGCCGGTCACAGCAAAGCATAGAGGAACAGTGCGTCGGCACGCAGAACAGTGGAAGGTAGACTGCGTCCAGTCGCAGGTCACAGAAAGAAAATATGCGTCCCTGTCTTAAGATGATCTGTTGACTGTATATTTCTGTTCATAAGGTGTTTCTGGGTTATTTCTGTAATTACTGATCTGATATTGTAGTGGACTGTATCTGTTGTATACTTGTTGATCATTTGATTCTTCATGAAAAGAAGTAGGGGGTTGTAGCTCCCTTAGAGACTGGAAAACGAGAGAGAGTTTGTAGCTCTCTGCAGGTTGCAGCCTGCGTGCTGGTAAAGGACTGCACCAGTACAAAATCATTGTAAAAGAATTTCTTGAAAGAAGATAGAGACATATTGCAGCAGGTGGTTTTCTCCCGCATTGGGTTTCCACCTTACATCTTGTGTTCTTTGGTGTGACTGTCTATTTTCTTTATTCATGCTCATTATTTTATGGTACTGATATGCAAGAATAATTCAAAAGATCAAATAAGGAAGATTTGGTAAATTGCTTGATAATACTGATTCACCCCCCCTCTCAGTATTATTTCCAACAATTGGTATCAGAGCAGGTCCTTCAGAAAAGCTTGATCGCTTGAAGGTAGATCGTTCATCATGAGCAACTACGAGAGAGAAGCATCAATCAGGCCACCAGTTTTTGATGGGACAAACTTCAATTATTGGAAGGTAAGAGTTACTGCATATCTTCAATCTCTTGGTACTGAAGTTTGGGACATTGTAGAAACAGGCTATGCTTTTCCTTCAGCTACTCCTACAGATCCAGCTGAGAAAAAGAAGTATGAAACAAATGCAAAAGCAGTCAGTACTCTATTAGGAAGTATATCCCAAACAGAATTCATGAAGGTAATGCACTTCAAATCAGCAAAAGAAATATGGGACAAAATGATCACAAGCTATGAAGGAGATGAACAGGTAAAACAAGCCAAACTTCAAACTCTCAGAATTCAATATGAGACTCTCAAGATGTATAATGATGAAAGTGTGGCTAATTATTTTCTTCGGGTAGATGAGATTGTAAATTGTATGAAAAATTTGGGTGAAGAAGTAAAGGAGTCTCTAGTAGTTCAAAAGATTCTAAGATCATTATCCCCCAAGTTTGAATCCAAAGTATCTGCAATAGAAGAAAAGAAAATCTCCGTGTTCTTACTATGTCTCAGCTACATGGAATTCTAACTGCTTATGAAATGAGAAAGGGAGGACCATCAGACAGAAGGGAGGCTGCTTTTAAAGCATCAGGCAAAGAAGATTACTATGAAGCAAGCCATGATCCAGAAGAAGAGGAAGAAGAATCAAATTTTGTCAGAAATCTTCAAAGAGGTTCTGGAAGGTTCAAGAGGTAAGCTACCTTTCAAATGCTTTGCTTGTGGAAGAGTAGGTCATTATGCTGCAAAATGCTCTTATAAGGATAAAGGAAAGGAACCATTTAGATGGAACAAGAAACAAAGCAAGAAAAGCTACTACACCCATGAAGATAGTGATGGCTTATCAAACAGTGATGAAGATGAACAAGGTAATAAATATAGGTGTTAATGGCATTTGAAGATGATGATTATGAGGATGCTGTAGATGTGGATAACCTTTATGATGAAATTACTAGACTCAAGAGATGCATAGAAGAAAAGAACATGATTATTGATACTCTACAATTCCAAATTGATGAAAAGGAAAAGAATCTTGAAAAATTAGAAGGTGAAATTGTTGGTCTTAGAAAAGAAATTGAGAAAACAAAAACTATTAATCTCAAGTTTGTCAAAGGAAAAGAAACTTTGGATGAGATTATCAGTGTGCAGCGGTCTCCACTAAATAAGACAGGTTTGGGCTATAATGGAGAAACTTCTCAAGCATCCACTTCAAAAAGTTATCTTGATGCAGCAAGAAGAAATGAGCAAGAGCACTTGGAAGATCATCAGGTAAAGCAGGACAAATGTCAAGCAGAAACTATCAGGGGCAATCCAGCTTAAGGGTGAACAAAAGCCACAACCAGCCACAGGTAAAATCTTCTCAATTTGGTTCAAGAATAGATGAAAATAGAAATTACAATCAGTTGGCTGGTAGATCCAATAATCGCAGAAGCTTCTTCAATGGCCCATGCTTTTCTTGCCATAACTTTGGTCACAAAGCAGCTCAATGTGTTGCGTATAAAACAATCATGACTAGGGAAGCTCAAAAACAAAGAAGTATGACAGGGATTACAAAAAGGACCTATAACAACTTTTCAGCTCTTGAAAATGAAGTTGAATGTTCTATTTGCAATAATTTTGGACATAAAGACTTTGAATGCAGAAGCAGGTTGCCGAAAGAAAGGGGGACAAGAGCAGAAAAAGGAACAAGCCTCAGGCGCCAAAACATGGAGAATAAAGGAACCTCAAACAGAAAGATGTGGGATAGCATTTTATGCAGAAGGACAAGAAAATCTATGGTACATTGACAGTGGATGTTCGAAGCATATGACAGGTGATAAAGAAAAACTTGAGTCTTATTCTAATTTAGAAAAGGGAAAGAAAGTCTCTTTTGGAAATGATACTCCTGCAATATAAAAGGAAAAGGTATTGCTCCTTTAAAAGAAGATGTTAAGGCTGGAAATGTTTTGTTTGTTGATGGATTGAAGCATAATCTACTAAGTGTCAGCCAGATGTGTGATCAAAGAACCGAGGTTATATTCAGATCAAATGGATCTCTTGTTCGTGATCTTGATACAGGTAAAACAGTTCTCAAAGGAAAGAGAACTCCAAATAATCTATACATATTTGATGAAGGACAACAACAATGCTATCTAAGCAAGAATGAAGAGCACTGGTTATGGCATCGAAGGTTGGGACATCTAAGCTTCTCACAAATAAGGAAAGCTTGCAAATATCAGGCAGTTCGCGATCTTCCAGATATCAAAATTCCTGACAACACCATATGCAGATCATGTCAGTTTGGAAAACAAACCAGAACTAACTTTCCAGAGAAAGAAGGATCAGCTAGCATGCCTCTTGAGCTAGTACATACAGATGTATGTGGGTTATTTCAGAAAAAGAACACCTGAGATCTGTAGAGGAATACTTGATATTATTTATTGACATTTTCTCCAGGTTTGTTTGGTTAGCTCTTATGAAGCACAAAGATGAAGCATTCGAAAAATCTCTGCAGGTTCAAAGCCTGCGGCTGAAAATGAATCAGGTCACAAAATTAAGTGCCTCAGATCTGACAGAGGTGGGGAATTTACTTCAAATGAATTTTTCGATTTCTGTGATGAACATGGGATAAGGAGAGAATTCTCTACAGCTAGAACATGCCTCAGCAAAATGGAGTGATTGCAAGAATGAATTCAAAAGAATCAAATAAAAGATTTGGTAAATTGCTTGATAATACTGATTCCCCCCCCTCTCAGTATTATTTCCAACAGTAAATGCATGTTTAGAAGACATTGCTCTCGTTTGTCTTGTTTGTCACTAGAGAGTCTTGAGGCTCCTAGGGAGGTTGGTTGTGTCCGCACTTCGAATCTTTCCGCCTGACATGTCCATGAACCACACTGAGATCAGCTTGAAACGAAGCATGCGATCAATGAAAAATCAAGCTTCTGAGGCTAAGGCCTCTCCCCCTGCAGATCCAGCAACTTGCTTGTTCTTCTTCTTCTACGGACAATTTGTGGCATAGTGTCCGTGTTGGTGACAATGAAAACACTTCACCTTGGATATGTCCTGCTTCTTGCCTTTCGCACCAGACTAAGAAGCTTTCTTGCTCTTCCCTTTCTTTGCTTTGGCAGCCAAAGCGCAATTCTCTTCATCGTCTCCCTTTAACGAAGATCCGTCCCTGGTACTCCGCCTGATCTTCTCCTGCACAAGATCTGACCACAGTCTTTCCATCCTGGAAATTTCTCCCGACCATTGATAGAGTCCTTATAGGAATGCCAACTCTTCAGAAGACCAAGGAGAGCCAAGCTCACCAAGTCCTCATCATCGACAGTAACCCCACACTTCCCAGCTCATCTCGACACTGAGTGAACCTCGTGAGATACTTGGGCATACTGTCACCCTTCCTGCATTTGATGTTTCTGAGTTTATCTTTGAGCGCCAGCATCCTCTGATCGCTCTTGCTTTGGAATAATCCTATTAATGATTTCCACATAAAATATGGAGTAGCCTTTCCATGGAGGTTGGACACAATGTGATCCCTTACGCCCTCCAACGGAATTCTTCGACATTTGGCTATCTTCTTTTGCCAAGCTTCAGCTTTAGCAGCATCAGTAGGTTTTGGGACATCCGCATCCACGAACTCCTTCAGCCCATTATCATCTAACATTGCCTCCATCCTGTCCTTCCATGCAATATAATTCATACTACCCTCAAGGGCATACTCTAATCACAATCCTGTGAAAGACATCTTAGTTTTGACACCAAGAAAACACTCCTGCAAATTTGAATTCCACCAGCAACCAACTCAACCACCTTGGATCTAATATTCGTGAGAACACAATATTTCTCGTACAGAGATCGACTATATGGGAATTCACCGGATATTTCACCTTCCAAAAGAAGGATGAATCCAGAGGCTACCTGGCCCGATTACAGACTCTGCCTAAAGAAATAGAATGTAAAAACTTCCTGAATAGTAGATCTGATGATCAACAGCTCTGATACCATGTAGAAATTCTTCTACAAATCAAAGCGCTCTGATACCATGTAGAAATTCTTCTACAAATCAGCTACCTCTGATACCATGTAGAAATTTTGAATAATTTAACACATGTTCAACAGAGATTATCCTGATCATGTACTATTGCGGAATACATACACAATACATAAGCTCCTCTACGTTGATAATCAATATAGCAGCATCAATAACAATAAAACATCAAGAGCATTCACACATTAACAGTATGTAACCCGGGGAAAGCGTCTTGCTAAAAACCCCACACTATCTGTATATTAATGATTGAGAACATGTAACATTACAAAGTACAATGCTTATCACAAGCAATCCAGTATCAGCTCCACCTGTTACACACGATACAGCTCAGATCTGATTTCTAAATCTATTCCACTACTTGCCTGCCTCCACAGCTCAATACCTGCTCAAGAACTGATGAGAATGGTTTACCAAACTCATATTTCACCTACAAAGAATCACTCACACTATGTTGGACGTGAGCACAAGCTACAATTCTTGGTATTGGCCAATTCATTGCCATACTCAATCCCTCTGATTGTGCAAATCATCATGCACAACTATAGTCACAACTGATAGCAATCTGATCCTCTAACACCTGTCCCTGCTGAACTAAACATTCACTGACATGCAACTGAGTTAACTGATGTATTCTATAGTTGCATTATGAGTTAATAAATTGTGAATTAATTAATAACTAATTCACCCAACTCATCTCTAGTCTATTTGCTAGTTAGACTAAATACAACCAGTTTAACAAAGCTAAACTAAACACAACTCCATCAACTGCACCTCCAGTCCACTAAACTCAACTCACTTGAGTTCTAACTGAAGTCCTGTATTCAAATATTAGTCATCCCATAGGTAACCACGTATTTCCTTTTGGGATCTACATGTACCACATCTGTAGCTCATCCTGAAGTGCTCCAAGAGAATAAGACAAAGTTTATAGTCCAAATATTATTATGAGCTAATAATATTTGACTGTTCTATATTTAGATTGAGTAGTCACTCCGCTGTGATCTAAAAATAGAAGTCCATCTATTTTTCCCAACTTAACCAATCATCCATAAACAGCAACCTACAATCCATAGACATGATCCATATGTCTAAAAATAGACATAGTCTAAAAATAGACTTGCGCCAAAAATAGCTTGCGGGCCCACTTAGTGAAGGCGACTCTTTTCACTAAGCTCCATCATCTTGTTGCAATCTCAACAACTTCAAGGGTCATACATGGCTTCATGGAAAACTAACCTATGAATGAAACAAGTGAATGAACAAACAATCAACAAAGAAAAGCAAGAGCAGAAGAAAAAATTAAAGTGAAGGAAGTAAATAAAGAAGAAAACAAATCATGTAAGAAAACAAGCATGCAAGCAAACAACTGAATGCAAGCACTACTCCTACTCCTACACTAACAGTACATGGGCCTGATCATGTGAAGTGATACTTCCAATGCAGGCACAACACATTGGTAGACCCATGTTGGTGAAGTCTTGATCCGCGAGAAACCCGGTTGTGCGAACCAGCAAGCAAGAAAGATATAATAATGAATACAACCACACTTCGTGATTCTGTGGACTTATCATGGTGCTGTGTGACACTACGTGCAACTTTGAAGCATAAGCACACTCTTGACTGTGACATGCAAGCAAATGAAAGAAACAAAGATAACTTTTGTCGTGCACGAGTGCTTGCAATGTAAGACTCCTCCAATGTATTTGCAATGGGATCGTGTAGTTCGAGTGGAGGAAGTAAAATATGAGTGTTGGATTGATCATATCAGTGATGAGGAGCCTTGAGTGTTTGAACAATTTCCTGATCAGAAGCAAAACCAACCTCAAGACAGCGAGGGCCTGACATAACCATTAGCTCAGGTTGAAGTGCCTCGACGGTCTGTAGGGTTTTCACCTCGTTAATAGATGGATATTCGTGGACCAGTGGCTTAGATGGATTAACGATGATTGAATCAACATCATGATCAGATGATGAGGTGAAGAGATCATGACAACCAAGATCAAAAAATTAAGGATGTTGGTCGGAATCCTCATGGTTGGATGAATCACACAGAGGGGTAGATGAAAAGCGAACAAACTCATCCTCTGTGTTTCTGGAAAATACAGATGAAGGATCAAGTGGATTTTTAATGAGTAACTTATCCTCTCTGTTGTCGAATGATGGACTAACATCCAGTGAGTCCTGCGAGTGATCAATAATGGGTGCATCTGTGGATGAAGATACACATGCAAAATCATGGATGGCAGGTTCACCAAAGAGGTTAGGAAAGAATGGAGGGGACTCAGACAGAAGGGAGTCATCCTTCGTCGAGTGTTGATGTTCAAGCTCCCACTCATACTCTTCATGAATGATAGTGCATGTTGGTTGTGCAACATCAACTTCGTTAGTGGGTTGTTCCTCATTCACAATAAGTGGAGAGTCTGGAATGGACGAACACAAGATAACATCATCTGGAGGAACACCTGAGTGTGAAGACAGAGGTCAAAGAAAAGAATGCATATGAGAACTCGAAGGACTCACAACCAAATCTGTGCAAAAATCGAGTGGAGTGATGTTGGGAGAGTGTGAAGGATGAACAGGTGTGTGAGCATGATCCTCAACATCACTGGGCAGTGGTGGAGCTGCTGAATGAGAGGGAGGCATACAGTCAGTTGAGATAGTGCCCGCTCCCACATGAGATTATGCAGTTCCATCAATGAAGAATGTTGAGCGAGGCTTGATATCAAGATTCCTCTTGGGATGAGCATATTTCTTAAGGAAATACTCGAACTGGTCCCAAAGATAAGAAAATTTCATCTAGCTCTTCGAAGCTTGAAATTGCAAGTCACGAAAGCGCTGCCAAAAATCAATAATGGATTCATGCAGAGCCCTCCATTTTTGTAACAGTTTTTGGTCAAGATATTCTGGATCGAAATGATAAAATGTGTCTTCAATGAGATCACATAAGTGCTCAAATGAGTGCATGATGTCAGCTGGAAGGCTGAGCACCCAACGAAATGGAGATTCGCGAAGTGTGTATGCAAGCAGTAGATAGGCTTGTTCATAAAAAAACTCAGCTTCCTCATAAATCATGAAATAAAGTTATATAAGTTCTCAGTCTAGGCCACTTTGCCTTCACCATCATACGTGTGAGTGGACAAGAGATCGAAAATCTTCCCTGAGATGGAGACATCTTCACAATTTGAAAAAAACCTCAGGGGAAGAAGAGTGCAAGACTCCATGAAAGATATGCAAAGGTTCAAAACTAGATGAGAGGACACAGCTTGTCATGAAACCCTCCTTCTAGCACCAAAAATGTTGACTGTGCTAGACCCTCCAACATGTCAAGGGGATATCCCCAGTAAGAAGTCCCAATTAGACCATAGATCATTTGGTGTAGGAGTCCCAACAGTGGGCCGTAAGGTAATGCCTTGACTGTGGTGTCGTACAAAGGCAAGTAGAATAACTCTGTCAGCAACAAGGGTGTGACTGATGCAATGAGTCAAGGAAGGTGTATGAGAGGTTATAACACTTCGAAGGGGGAAGGAGGTGAATGTGAGTTATAGGTTGAAAGGGATCAGTCCCAACTCGACTAAGAACACACAACACAAAGGACAGGCATAGCTTCTGGTGGAGTAGTGCACTCGGATGCGGAAGTCACATCATATAAGGTAATATAACATGTACAACACTCATGGATCAGTCTGAGACGAGTGTGATGGTTGTTATAGCAAGATTCAAGTGAAAGGTTTGTCTAATGTTTGGTAGAGCAGTCAACATGGATAGTGACAACATTAACAACATATGCAACACATTAACAAGAAGATTCATATAATTGCATGTGAATCAGTTCATACACAAGTACGTAAGTTAAACAACATATATCATTAAAGAAACTAGAGCAGTCCAACTACAATAACAACATATGCATGAAAATGTGCTGGCTCTTATTATATAAAGAAGTGTAAGTCACTAATCATACAATACATCCATGTAAACCTACTAGAACCAATAGTGGAATGTTATAGCCACATCTGCCAGCTCCTCCAAAGAGATGTACTAGCTCCATGCAGTGGAGAAGCCAAGGTGCATTACAATACTATCCAAGCCTTCTTAAAAATAGCCTTAATAGAAGATTGGCTGACCAAAATCCTATACAATGAGTTATGAGGGACTATTTATAGCAAAGGGTGGGGTGACCCTTGACATTCCCCTTTGTGACCATTCAACTACCCTCATGACTCTTCACCTACTCTATGACTGTTACATCCACCCTTAACACTTGACTTGCACTTGACATGACTCAACATTACATCTATGTACACTGCTCGGGCTCCTCTGTCCAACTCATTTGTGAGCATGTGCATCATTTTATTTAGTGTGGTCGAACCAGCAATGTACTTTTGCATGATGTCTGCAGTGATAGGTAAGTCAAAGTTGGTGGCAGTGCGCATCAACTCGTCAAAGTAGGACTCAAGCTCCTGTTGGACCTACTTCTTGGTCTTTGCTTGGGTGAGGGTAACAAGTGATGGGATCGCATGAGTGTGCACTATAACCTCCATGCTTTTGAAAACTCGTGCATGGGAAGCTTGTATGCTAGTGATGAGTTGCGGTAGGTCTTCATAGTTCTGGATTTGACTCCTGATACATGCTTGCAACTCGACTGCATTGGCCTTCATCATCTTTGGCAAGTGAAGTGAGGCTCGCTTATACTTCATCATCCATGCTTGCATGTTATCAACAATAGTATGTATGTTATTCAATATGTGTACTCTTCATGCACATCACTGTTGCCATCCCTGGAGATGAACAACTGTTTGATGCACGGTACCAAACTTGGAGTACAATGCTTGGATAACTGTGTCCACGGACAATACTTCATCTAGTATTGCCTTCTTCAGTCCAGCTCGGGTAGACATTGTCACCAAGTCTCCTCCCTGCTTGGCCACCTGTAGTTCCTTTGCCATTCGCTCATTCTTAGCTATGAGAAAATGAACATTTGAGCTAGTGGATTCGACATACACTCTAGTTGTGTCGGTCGACGTAGCTGGATGCTTGTGCACATCAATCATGATCACTTGCTCTTCAAATTGCGCAGGAGATGTTTGGTCCTCCGGAGTAGGTACTATTTGAGACTACACAACCTTGTGATGATATTTGTCAAAGGAGATGTTGTGCATCTCTGCTTCCATTGACCACCAAGGATCTCAGTGCCTCCTTAGTCATTCGAGACTTGCTCATCGTTTGGATGCATTGAAGCAGGTGAGTTGACCTCTCTTTGGTGAGGCATGAGGTCACTGTACTATTCCAACTCCTGTTGCTCCATGTATACATCCAACTGTTCAAGAGCCTATTCTATCTCATGAGCAAAGACTTGCCCTTGCGAGGGTTCACCCTGTTCACCTGATGCTAGTTATTCAGAAGAATCAACTACTTATATGGGCATTGCTTCGTCTGTCTGCATGTGATGCACTCCCTGCTATATCTGCTACTGATGTGCTTCCTTCTCATGTTTCTGCAACTCTTGTTGTTTCTAGAGTTTCTCCCTCAACTCATGCAACCCCTTCTCTACTTCTTCCATTCTCTTCTTATCCCTTTGCCTTTGTGCAATTCGCTTGTCACGCTGCTGCCTTTTCTATTGAATAGCCATAGCTGCTTGTTCTATAAGTGGATCTTCTCGAAACTTGCATCTTTGCTCCTCCTCCATGTGGTTGACAATATTTCTCTTCCATTTTTCGTGCATAGGTATGTTTGGTTTTGCTACCTCTACTACTGCTACTACTGCTGATGTTCTCCATGATGTTGCTTCATGTTGTTGTGCTAACCATTATATGGAAAAAATGACCTATTCATTGGGTCTGGAGGAATTGTAATAGTATCTCCATGAGTCCTCTTCAGCCCAATGAAATGCCCCATGGATCCAATTGAACTGAACTCTCATGTAGTGATCCTTCACAATGCAATGTGGGTTATACAGGTTGAAGCTTTGGAGCTTGAACGGTTATTTCTTCATCTGTTCATCGTCGACATCCTCTTACTTGATGCTCAAAATCTCGTATAACCCAATCCGCAATGGAAGAGTGGGCCAACGTTCCTTATTTTCCACTGCAGCCTAGCTATCAATCCTGTTAAGATATGATAGACTACTTCCTACATGAAAACATTCGGAGGATTCTCCACACTAAACACTCTGATGAATGTGCCAGCCGATGAGGCATACCAATCTACAATCCCTAACAATGCCTTCATCTCTTCTTCTAATATGCAAGGTGGATCTTGTTCAAATATAAACCTATACACTTGGGTCACAAGATGGTCGGACATCCGTCTGATCACTCCTCTGAAGCTGCACTCAGACAATAACTTGAAATATGTGCTCACAACAGTCTCCGATAGTGACAATGCCCACTCTAAGCCCGGGAACTCATGTTAGGCACAAACAACATCTAGAATGTAGGCAGACATATAAATCTCTCCATGCATGCCTTTGTGACTCTCGAGCCTTTGTGACTTGCTCCTTCAGCTGATGAGCCAGTATGTCAGACCAGTTGTATGGTCTTCCTTCTCTAGCCAGTTGGTCCAACGCAACCACCCAACTCTGGGGGAAGGTCTTAGTGCTCACTTGGCCACTCAGTCAACATGAATATGACCAAGTATTGGTATGCCTTCCTCAATATATTCGTCTTATAGATCTGATTGGGGGTCATCCTGAAACGCGTTGGCTCCTTTACCCAATACTTCAGAATGTCTCTGGAGTGGCTTCTGCTCTTGGGAAAGTTGAACGGGGGAGTCATGACAGTCATGGGCTCTATCATCTGATACATCTCATCGTAATCTTGTGCCCAGAAGGTTGAAAGATTTTTCCCACTGACACTGCTCAAGGTCATTGTCTCGGGGTAAGTGTGAGAGACGATCCAGTGAATCATGTCTGTGCATGGGAATGAGGGGTCTCTACATGCAATCTGGTACAAGGTGGACTTATGAATGTTCACGTACACATGAACATCTTCAAGGTAATCCCCAAAAGTACCTACGACTGTTTTATTTAGCTCTTGCCACTTCAGTTTGATGTCCTTGTCTAGATACAACATCGTATCTTCATAGATTGACAAACCAGAGGACACCTGCTCAACTACCACTGCAGCTGCCATACTGTTAGTGTCCTGAGATCCTTTTCTCTTGGAATCCATTGAGACAGATGATCAGCCAAAAGATCTAGAAACAAGTAGCATGCATGGAAAGAAATATGTCAGTGAAAACAAAGGAAATTCGAGGAAGGACACATCACATACCTAGGAAACTGATGACCAAGATTGCGCAAATTTCACTGGGAGGCTGAGAGGTTGGCTGCTAGAACTATGCAAAATGCAGTCTGGATTGTCTGGGAGGCTGGACTGGCTACTAGATCTGCAAAATACATAATCCAGTTGGGCAGCTGGTTGTTGGGATTGCGTAATGTACAATCCCAGCTGGGAAGGACTGCTGGCCCAAGGACAGATTTGCGCAATTTTCTGGGCCAAGCAACCACTATCCTCCAGGAATGCGAAAAATAATATAGGAGGCCAATGCCAGGCCAAAATGTGAAAATCTAGAGAGGAAGGTGAGCCTTCCTTCCCTGAATTACATAATGCAACCTTGGTGAAAGCAGAGACTGGGCCAAGGTTGGCCCGACTTGCTGAATGACAACTTAAAGCAAGTAAGTCAGTGAATGCATGGTGGCACTAAGTGATAGTAGAAGTGATTAATAGCGCATGCAAAACATGAATGAAAGATTCAACAAACAGATCAACATGCATGTGGGTGAGGCAGTTCACCGGTTGGGCGAACATCCTTGCAAAACAGTTTCATGCATGCGACAACAGTGAGATAACAACAAAAACTGAAATAGAGCTAGGTCAAGCTAGTATATATGTAAATGACAACAAGTATTCAAATAAATCAAGCAAACAATACTCCTACAAGCAAGGACACAAAAAAGTGATAGAAATGCAGGACAAGGCATGGGAAGTGGGCTTACCCTAAAACCACTGAGCTGAATATGCCGACTGCTCCTAAATGTGATGTGGGCTATCAGAGTTGCAAGGTTGATGTGAGGAATGATTTTTGTAGTGTTCGGTTGATGATTTTTGATAACATCGAGGTTGCGATGCACATGCCACGAATCTAGGGGAAGCAACACTTGGTAGGAGGTTTCAGAATTTCTCCTTGAATGTAACCTCCAACTGATAAACATAGATCCCTGAAACAAGGAATGCCTTTGCATGCCACCTTGGGAGAAGTAGCCCATGCATGCAAGTCTATTTTTCTCAGTCCAGAGGGGAATCGGTCAACTTAGCTGCACATGCAAGAGACTACTCGACTGCTAGAGAAAAATGCACATTTCTGGCTAGGAGCAGGGCTGGTTGCCTAGGTGATTTGAACAATTTCTGGGCAGAGTAGCTTAATTTTTCCTGGTTTTGCGCAAATCCTGGGCTGAACAACCTACTGATAGGAAAATTTACGCAAATCGTGGTGGGAGGGTTGGCTGACAGGATTGCGCAATCCTGGAGCCCTACAGGCTGTCAAAGAGGATTGTGCAATTCCTGGAGGGAAGGATGGTTGCCCTCCAGAAATGCGCAATTTTCAAGAGGAAGTTGCTCAGCCTATAGCTGGACCAATTCTGGGTGAGCAGCCTATGAGGGGAATGGATCAACTGTGATCGGCAGGTTGCCTTAGTGCGAGGAAAACACTTGAAGCTTAAGTACTTGACGAAGCAAGACATAGTGCCATGTAAGGTTGGTAGGGAGGCTCCAAAATAGGCTAAGAGAAAATTTTGGAGGGTGGTTGTAGCCACTTAAACAATGTCAAAATTACAATTCTCCAAGCCATCAAGGATGTACCTATTTACAACAAGTTGATTAAAGATAAGTGCTTCAAACATCCAGGGAGGCGAAAACGAGACACCCCTATCATTAATGTCATTGGAAAACTGTCTGACTTAATGCTGGGGCAAGTAATTTTCCCAAAGTGTTTGGACCCTGTAAGCCCTGTAGTAGATGTGCACATCAGTTGCATCATTATCCCACACACTTTGATTGATCTTGGGACTGCAATTAATGTAATGAATAAGGATACCATGCTCAAGCTCAATCTCCAGGGTTCATTAAGAAAGACCACAATAGTATTGCAACTCGCAGATTGTTCCACAGTGACCCCTGAGGGGATTGTGGAGGATGTGATGGTCTCCATTGACTCTTCAGAGTACCCTGCAGACTTCCTAGATCTATAGTCTAAGGCTAAGCTTACTGGTTATATTCTCATCCTTGGGAGACCCTGGTTAGCCACTTCTGATGCCTACGTCAGCTATAGGGCTGGAAATATGACTATAAAAAATGGGCATATGTCCAAGCCATTAGTCTTGTACCCTCCTACTCAGCCATCTCTAGAACATGAGTTACCTTTATGGCTAGAAGAGGAGGAAGAATATGAATTCTACTCAACCCTACTCTGAACCTTAGAAATAGCCATAGGAGGAGGACAACCGGATAAAGATGATTTGATTGAGCACATACTCCAAAGTCCAATTCCTAGCACCTTGTCCTTAGAGGAAGTAGTAAAAGAAACCCAAAAAAACCATTAGATTGATCTATGCTTAGCTGATTCAAATCCTACCCATGTCAAAACCATAGAATTCGTCCCTAAGAGAACTTTTAAAATCAACCCATCTCTTTTTGTACAACAAGAAGAAAAGTTGTGCAACATGCTAAACGAAGATCTAGATGCCTTTGCTTGGAGTTACAAGGAAATGAAGGGAGTGCACCCCTCGGTGTGTACTCACCACATTTATGTGTAAGAAGGTCACAAACAATTCTGACAACCCCAAAGGAGAATGAATCCAACTCTCAAGGATATAGTCAAAGAAGAACTGCAAAAGCTGCTAGATGCAGGATTCATTTACCCTATCTCAGACAGTGAGTGGGTCTCTCCTTTGGTGTTGGTTCCAAAGAAAAATGGGAAGTGGAGGATTTGTGTCGATTATAGAGAGTTAAACAAAGCAACAAAGAAGGACCATTTCCCTCTACCTTTCATTGACCAAGTGCTAGATGGCCTAGCAAGGAAAAAGTTTTTCTCTTTCCTAGATGGGTTCAACGGGTACAATCAAATCCAGATCAGCTTGGAAGACCAGGATAAAACCACCTTCACTTTTCCTTGGGGTACTTTCGCCTATAGGGTCCTTCCTTTTGGCCTATGCAATGCCCCTGCCACTTTCCAGAGAGCAGTCTTGAGTATCTTGCTGAGCTAGTCCATGATGTAGTAGAAATTTATATGGATGATTTTACACCCTATGGGTGTGATTTCCAAGAGGCTTTGTCCAACTTAGGTAAGGTGTTGAACAAATGCATTGAAATGAACCTGTCCCTTAGTCCCGAAAAATGTGAGTTCTTGATGATTGCAGGAACTGTTCTAGGTCATTCAATATCCCAGAAAGGACTGCAGGTGGACCCAAATAAGATAACCATCATCCAAAGGGTCCCACCTCCACAAAAATAGAGAGATGTCAGGAGTTTTCTAGGTTTAGCTGGATACTATCAGAGATTCATAAAATACATTAGAAAATTAGCTTCTCCTTTATTTGGGTTATTGGCGAAAGAATCTGAATTTTTATGGTCAAAAAGTTGTCAAGAGGCCCTGGACACCCTGAAGGACAAGTTGACCACTGCACCTATTCTTCGAGGCCCAAATTGAGCCCTTCCTTTTCATATACATGTTGATGCCTCTCACAAATCCATAGGAGCAGCTATAGGCCAAATAGATGACAAATTACGTTATTCCATTTACTTCATCAATAAGAATCTGTCAGAGGTCGAACTAAACTATACAGTAAATGAGAAGGAGCTCTTAGTTGTTGTGCATTCATTGAACAAATTTAGGCATTACATTACAGGTTACCAAACATTTGTACATACTAACCATGTTGCAATTAAATACTTGATAAATAAGCCTGATGTGAATGCCCGGATTATTAGATGGTTACTTTTATTACAGTAGTTTGATCTAACTATTATTGATAATCCTAGCAAGGAGAATGTTGTTGTGTATTTTCTATCTAGATTAACTTTGCCTACAGGGGAGGAATGAATGATTGATGATCAGTTATTGGATGAAAACTTATTTTCCATTTCAGTTCTCTCTCCATGGTTTGCTGACATAGCAAACTACTTGGTGTCTGCACAGTTTCCACCGAATTTGTCCTCCAAAGAGAAAAGAAATATTGTGAGGAAGAGTACACCATTAAATTGGATTAGGGGCAATCTCTTCAAAATAGGTCCAGATCAAATTCTAAGAATATGTGTTAGGGAGGAGGAAGTCTTTCACATCCTTCTGACCTATCATGATGGGCCTTGTGGAGGTCACTTTGCAGCCAAGAGGAAAACATTCAAGGTGTTACAAGCTGCTTATTATTGGCCCACTCTTCACAAGGATGTGAGGAGGTATACTAGTTAGTTTGATCGGTGCCAAATGATGGGGAAACCTATTCCAAGGGATGAAATTCCTCTACAACCTCAAGTGACTTTCGAGCCATTTGGAAAGTGGGGCATGGATTTCATTGGACCGATTGACCCTCCATCAAGGCAAAAGAAGTACATCATTGTGTGCCTTGGCTATTTGACCAAGTGGGCTGAAACCAAGGAAATCAAGGCAACAACAGAGGAGAAAGTGGTCGAGTTCTTAAGGGAAAATGTATTATATAAGTTTGGGTACCCTAGAGAATTGGTCACTAATCTAGGCAGCCAAATTACATCTCACATGATTGAAATTTTGTTAATCCAACACAAGATAAATCATAGAACATCCACTCCTTATCACCCACAAGCTAATGGGCAAGTGGAGGTGACCAACAGAGTGCTCGAGGGCATTCTGACCCAAATGATTAGCAGCAACAAAAAATATTGGGCAGATAGATTAGTTGAGGCTACTTGGGCCTACAATACCACCTTGAAGACCACCGCTTGATTCACTCCCTATGAGTTGGTTTATGGGATGAACGCCCTGTTGTCCATTGAATTTGAGTACAATACATTAAGAATGACATCACAACTATATCCAGATCTTACCAATGCACAAAAAGAGAGATTGCTCCAGCTGAATGGGTTAGATGAGTTTAGAATGTAGGCCCTCTTGCACACAAAGGTGACTCAAGTTCAAAGGAAGATCTGGCATGACATGAACATAAAGGAGAAAAAATTCAAAAAGGTGATAGGGCTTTTTGGTATAATTCCAAATACAAATATTTTAAAGGCAAGTTAAGGACTAGATGGTTAGGGCCTTATGTCATAAAGAAATGTCATGATAATGGTTCAGTGCATATAAGAACCATTGATGTAGAGGCTATTCCTTTACTTGTCAATGGGCAGAGATTGAAGGTCTACAAGAAGCCCTTGTCAAATAAAGAATTAATTGATGGAATTAGCAAGATAGTGATGGTAGTGGAACAAGTCTCAGATTCCACCCTATTAGGTCACTGAAGAAGAAAAAAAAAAAAAAACAAAAAACAAAAAAAACAAAAAAGACAAAAAAACAAAAAAAAACAAAAAAAAGGAGATTCAAGTGAAAACCTTCATGAGGCACCTGAGTCCTACTATTGGTTTGAAAACCTCCATGAGGCACCTAAGTCCCCATGTCTGGTAGGAAACCTCTTTTGAGGCACCCAGGGCAAGCAGCTAGGATGAAAACCTCTTGGAGGAAGACTAGTTGTTTTAAAGAAAAGAAAGAAAAAAAACAAAAAAGAAAAAAGGAGAAAAAAGAGAGGAAAGAAAACTTTGAAAATGTTGTTTATAGGCCAGCAGGAGGAGGATTAGAGCAATAAGAGAGGATCAAAATGACCTATATAGTTCATGTTTTCATTCCTCCATTCCATATCCTTCATCATCCCGTCATCCCCTCCATTTATGGACTCATCTAGCTCAGTTTGTAAGGGTTCTATGTTTTCTACAAGATTCCCTGTAAACCGACATGATTCCCTGAAAACCTATAGGATGATCCTGTAGGAATTATAATGGCTTGGAAATGTAAAGGGAAGTAACCCTAGAGCAAGGGGATGACCTGATTATGTAAAAAAAAAATACATGTCTACTTCACCATCTCATCACCATGCCTCTCTCCACCATGATTACCCCTACATTCATCCAATAAATTCAGTTTCAAGAAATTATAGTTTTCAAAAAAAAAAAAAAAAACAAATAAAAGAGGATAGAGACCAAGAACAAAGGGGACAACACCTGAAGGCTATACCTCTCATTCACCAATCCCTATACCCCTTCTCTATCCATGAAAACCATCTTCATGCTCCAGAAGTGAAGGAATGAATAAAAATTTGGGGGAGAGGCAGCTACTGACATCCTATAGGCAATCCCTATAGTAGCCTATCCCACAAAACAAAAAAAAATCACAAGTTAAAGTCAGCTTCAGCACGGAGATCCAAATGTCAAAGAAACTCCTCCAGAGCTTAGCAGCAACAGCAGGATCATCAGAATCACCATCCAGTACCTACACATCAAAGAAAACATCAAACTAGGACAATAAAAAAGGAAGAAGAGAAAAACACATGTAGCAAATACATAGCGAAGACTTCACTCTCCAACAAGAAGCATCGAGGCATCTTACCACAGGTATGTTATCTCGCTTCAACTCTCTCATTAGCATAATATGATCAAACATGTAGATTTTTGGAAGAGCTAGTTTTATAAGAAAAAGGTGGCCAGTTAACTCGGTCGCCTTCGATCAGTCAACAAGAAGAATACAGTTAGTTTGTTTACACACGTGGAAGCAGTCAAATCAGGAGAAGGAAGAGATGAGGTCAAAAGTGGTTAAGTTACGGATGCCTGAAGTGGGAGTTGATTATGAGTGAGGAGAATGATGATGTGGTAGTTGGACCAATGGTCCAAAACTAGGTACACGTATTTCAGTTGCCAGCACACCATCTCACTCAAATCACCCATATGAGGAAATAAAACATTGATTCCCATGCATAGGAGGCATTTGTAATCTTGAGGCTACATCAAAGAAAAGTTGCTTTCGGCCCCTGAAGTATTCTATAGGAAAGAGAGTGAGCAGTATTTCCAGCGCAGGAGAACCTATAGGATCCTACAGGATACAGAACAGTCACCTACAGGATTGGTAGAGAGAATTTTAGAAGGGAAAAACCAAAGGTTGGCTTCATCAGGCAGTGGAAAAGAGGTAGAAGTTATACCTTTCCACATTTTCCAAGTAAAAAAATATAGAGAAGCCTTCTATTTTGTTAAAGAGATTGCAGTCTAGGGGAATTGTATACATATTTTTCATTTGAAATCTCTCACCCATTAGAATTTGGAGTTAGACCTACACAGCCCTCCACATCCATCAGAGAAAAATGACAGGGGGATTTAACAAGAGGGAACCCACCAACATAGTGAGAATTCATCAGCACCCTCCTGTAGTAGAGATATTCACAAGGCACAATTGGATGGGCTTCTTTGAAAAAATGATGGGATATGATGATGAAGTGGACAGAGACTTTTCTCTCTCCCTCATACCACTAACTAGGACCCATGCCACTATTGTGGTAAAAGGCCTCTCTGTAGAACTCACCCCTAAAATCATAGGCAGAATCACCACACTTCCTTTAGGGTCACCTTGGAGAAAGGAGGATAAGGGTAATAGCTAAATTGAAAAGAAGAAATTACTTTTGGAAGGAGAGGAGGCAATGGAAGATAAAAATGGGGTCAGAAGAGAAAGCCTACCATATCCTTGTAATGAAATTAGATACACACTCATTAAGTATATATCATGTGAAGGTAGGTATAGTGTGGTATATGGATACCATTTTAGGCTTCTCCAAGAGCTGAGGTTTGGAGTAGGCACACCTCGTCAAAACAGACTAAGAATACCCTACTTTCTTCTTCAATCAGTGATAGATGTGAGCATTAAGGTGCAAGGAAGAAACCATCAACAGCTAGCCCATCATTGGTTAATTAGACTTATCCTAAAAGATACCCTCCAAAACCTAAGACTCCCTATCACATGGAAAAATTTCAGATACATGCAGATAGAGGAAGACATAAAAGCCCCTGAATATGAAAAAATCCCCACTGCCAATGAAGGGGATGAAGAAGAAATAGAGAGCGATGAAGAGGAAACTGAGGAGGAAGAAGAGGAAGAAAAGCAGATGGAAAGTTGTGAAGAGACAAAAGTAGATGCAAAGGAAGAAATTGATGAACAGAGTGAGGAACTAGAGGGAGAAGAAGAGGAGAAAGACAAGAGCAAGAAGGAAAATGGAAGAGAGGAAACAAAAGACAAGGAAGAACAGAGGTCTACAATGCAAGGCAAAGATGAGGAGGAGTCACCAAGCGGATCTCTAGGACCCACTAAGAAAGAGGCGGCAGCTTCCCTCACTGCCCTAAGTACCAATATCAAGCAAAAATGGAAAAGACAGAGAAAAAATCCACTGTACTTTAGGACAAGAAAAAGTACAAGGATCAGGTAAGGAAAACATCAAACATCCACCAAAGTTCCTATTGTCATTGAAGACTCACAAAAACAACAGGAAAAGATAGCTCCTCTTGTGAGAAATCAAGGAGAATGATCATCAAGACAAGCCTCCCCCAAGTCTCCTATCACTTATGTTAGAAGGGTTGTCACCAAATCTGCCTCATCCAAAGGAAAAGGTCTCGTACAGGGGACATAGAAGGACCTATAGGAAGCAAAGGCCATCCTATAGGAAACTATGTTAAACCTACAAGAAACTCAGAAATTGGACAAAGAATGGATCATGCAACAAGAAACAAAGAAGGAGGATCCAGAACTGAGGGAACCTAGTCCTCAACCCAACCTTGACTATTACTATAGGTTCATTGAAGTGGGTAGGGTCATTCCATAGAAATTTTCCATTGCCTTATTCTTTGAGCTTGAGAAAGAAAGGGAAAGAACAAATAGGTGGATGTAAATTGCCAAATCTAAAGGAGTGGAGGATATATGCCACATGGAGGATAAAGTAAAGGAGATGGGCAGAGAACTAAGCAGTGTAAGTGATAGAGAGGCAATGATGAAAGCTTCGTTGAAGGTAGAGAATGCATGGCTAAGGGGAAAACTACAAGAGAGGGAGAGTCAATTGGCATCCATGGCCAATTTATCCTTAGAGGCAATCCAATGCAGGATGCCAACAAAGTCCTATGCATTGTATCTTAAGGAACAATGGTTGTAGTTCCAAATCAAGACTTTAGCACAGAGAGGCACTATGCCCTTCCAAGACTATAGACAATTCATTGATCTCTATGATCAAAGCACCTTGGAGGATAGAGCTAAAATGTCTGAGTTTTACCTACATAACTTAGCCTTGATAGATCTGAATGTGTGGGACCCTAATTCAAACTAGGGGACTTGCAATTGATGGCCTTGGCCTCATGAATTAATCATCAGGAGGCAAGGGCTACAGATATGAAGAAAGTAATAGCAAGAGAAGAAACATAACCCTTGATGATAAGAGCTAAGCAATCAAATCCAATGGTTGTCATCAACACCCACAACCTAATTGAAAATGACCCTAAACTTGCACCTAGGTACCTTATTGCCCAAGAGCAAGCAATCACACACTTTGAGGACATGTTCAGGTTGTTAGGGGATGACAACATGCAAGCTTGCCAAAGGAGATGGAACACTTTTCCCTACAGTTGAAAATCAGAGAGTACCATTCTCCTCAGAGAATGAGAGAGGCAATAAATAGAACACCCATGTACAAGCAAGCTCTCCAAAGACTCAAAGTCAATTAGATTGGATTGAGACTCAGTCCACCATTGCTCTTAGGAATGTTGTAAGGAAGTAAGGAAGGGGAAGAAAGAAAGTAGTGGGAGAAGATAGAGAGGAAGGCGGGATTTTATGCACAGGAAGAGGAAACTACAGTAGAAGCATGGGATGTCAGGGAGGCCACTAGAGCAATGAAATACATGGATATAGATTTAGTTGCTCAGAGGATGAGCAACGCTTTCAGTAGAGTGTTATGATGAGGCTCATCATTGGGTAACTATATGGACCTTAATACACCTCCTATCTTATTCAAATCAACTCTTCTCATAATTTCTTACATATTTTGATTATATTTTGCTTAATGAGATGAGTAAAAGTGAGATATTATGCCTAGTGGACTAATGTGCATTGATTGCAGGTTTTTTAGAGAAGATCATGGAAATTTTAGCTAATTAAGGGCTGAAACTTGAATGAGACAAGGAGGAGAGATTGTAGGAGATATATTCTCCTCATTTACTCCTCACTCATTCGAATATTCCTCCATCAAATCACACTAGCTTGAAGTTACAAGCAGCCAAATCATGAAGATCAAAAGGCAGTTGAGCCAATGACAGTTAAAGAGCCAGTTCATCTTGAGTTTGGGAGCCGATCCCCCTAGATTTAAGGAAGTCATTGGAGACTTTAGTTGTATAAATAAGAAGCCCTAGAGTCTCATTAGGATTCGAATTTTTGATGTAAAAACACTAGGAATTTTTGAGTTCAAGACTTGTGGAAGACATTGTTATGTAATTTTCGGATTTGATAATGAGAATGAACATTTCCTTGATCCAACACTGAGTTGAATCAGAGGGCCAAAGCTCTTGGGATAGAGCCCAACCCTAGCAGAAAAGGCTCCTATTATTGTATTTGTATGCTTAGTTGATGTCATAAATTAATGGTTGAATTGTCTTCAACATTATTTCATTGCAAGTAGTTGTGGATTTGATTAGTTTGTTTCCATTTGTGCATTTTGACGGGCCTCTAAATTAGACATTAATTAATGCCCATGCCTCCAATTTAAAACATCAATTAAGGCCTATGACCATTCTTCAGCACATTAGACCTCTCTTTTTGCATTAGATAATTTACTTTTAACTTTAATATATTCATTAGGAAGGTTTATGAATAATTGAATATTAGGCAAATTATGAAGAGATGGAGGAGGAGATAATTTATGGACTTGTTCCCTACTACTGGAGGATCAATAATAAATAATAAGTCAACAATATATTATGGAATTATGGCACAAATTGTGGAACTCCAATGATTGAGAAAATCTAGGAATGTGTTCCACTAATCAAGGGAGCAGATCCACCAAGCAAGGGAGCAGATCCACTAATCAAGGGATTTCGGTGGGTAAATCTTCCTCCATCTATGGGGATTGATTATTAATCATTTTTTATAAGTATCAAGTCGAATTTTCCTCTAGGGAATGATTTAGAAAATTTAGGAATGTGTTCCCTGCCATTTAATGCAAATTCCTAGTATTGGGGACTAGATCCACTAATTAAGGGATTTTGGTGGGGAAAGCTTCCTCCATTCATGGAGAATGATTCATAATCATTTTGTATAGGTAACAAGTCGAATTTTCCTCCAAGGTATAGATTTTCATTATTGTTATTGTGGAGAGAGCTTGTATTTTTGCAACTCTATTGTATTTTCTTGCAGGGATGTAATTCTATTGATGAAAATAATGAAGAATGGTGTCATGTTCAGCTTTTAAATCTTGTTCTCCTCCATAGATCTATGATTTTCCTTGGGCTTAGACATCCCACGAACCTCAGAGCACTTTTGTATCATTTTCTTTCCTTCTTTTAATTGCTTATTCACATGCATCTCTAATTTTTATTTCCATCTATTTCTGCATTTTGTATTAATGATTTCTTGTTGTAGGATTGAGTTGAATGGTTGATGTAAGTTCTTTTGCAGGATCACAAGCATTATTTTTTTCTTAAAAAAGATTTGGAAGTTCATAATGATCATTGAGTTACTTGGATTATTCTTCTTATTCCCAAATCTAGATTGTTGGACCTCCTTTTTAGCAAAGAACAGTAAATTTATGCTATTTTTTAGAGAATTCTAATGAGCTTCAATCAAATTTATTCCACTTGAATTATATCACAAAAACATTCTTGTTCATAAAAAAAATTACTCCATTGCATTTTCACTTGATTTGGTTGGGCAATTTTTAGATTTACTAGCTCACTAGTTCTCGAATTTCTAGATTTTCGACTAGTAATGTTTTTTATTTTTTTTTAGAATGGGTTAACAGAGGTATTTTTGAGTGATTCCACATGGAATGGGGACCTAAGACATCCTAGTTAATAACAAAATTTTTCCCATCCAATTTGGATTTGATTTACTTGGTATTCAATGAATTATAGTGAATCTATACATCTTGTAGGAAACTTCTCGAAGTTTTTTGAGCAAATCCATCCATCTCCCAACTTTGGTTTTGAGTTCTGAGTGATCCTAAGAATTTTATCACTCCATTCCACCCATATAACACCTTCTCTAAGCCTTCCATCACCTCCAACACCTTGCATTTTTCTCTCGACTGTATCCTATAGGTTTTTAGGGGATCCTGTAGGTTTCTAGTACATCTTGCAGGTTTTCCTGAAATGGCCTGTTTTGAGGCTGAATTGAGAAAAAACCTCTAGGAAGTCACCAAAAACCTCCCAAGGGTCTTCCATACCATTTGACCATCTCCTAACCCTTCCATCCAACCTCCAACATCCTTAATTCACCTGCCACATCACCAAAGGAAATTAGTTTGCATACTTGATTTTGCATGAAAAGACAAAAAGACAAAAACAGAGTTATTTCAGTCCCTTTACTTGCACATTAGTGATGTTTGATGCTTCTTACTTCAATTCTTAGATAGTAGAATTTGGTTCATGATAATTTATCATTATTGCAAAGCATAGTTTATTGGCAGTTAATTAAGAAATGGTGTGATTCAGCATTGAATTTCCATCTCTTTCCTTGTACTTTCTTTCTTGCAATAGGTTACGGTTCCATTTTGAACATTTCATTTTCTGTGACTAGTTTGGGATTTGACTTCAATACATGCACTCCATTACATCATGACAGCAAAGGAAGGACACATTGTATGCTGCACATATAGTGCCAACACCTCTTAAGTTTGTATGAACCTCGGGTTCATAATTAAAGTCGGTAGCCTTTGGAGTTGCAGCATTCTTGTTGCAATACTGAGGTTCATCACATTTTGGCGTCGTTGTCGAGGAGGTTTCAAAGTATGTAATGTTTTCTTCCCTAGTTGATTCATTTCTTTTTATTTTTTGCAAAAACAAAAAAAATAATTGCATTAGGCGTATTTCATTTCAAAAATAGAAAAGTGCATTGCATTACTATTTTCATTCAATCATAACAACAACAAAAAAATCTCCAACACCAACCCACTCCCCCGAATTGATCATGTTGTGTAGTAAGAGCGACATCACCATTCACTTTTGCAGGTAGAAGAAGAAGATGACAAAGAATGTAGAGGAAATGGATGAAGATGACAATGAGCCATCCACAACATCCTCAATATTTTCCTCAATATCCTCCATACCCAACTCCATGTTATCCCTACCATTCATCTCCACCACAACCACAACCCCAACTACATCCATCACAAATATCCACTCCCACTGAACTACCTATACAACAATTTCCAAACCCACACATTAAAGTAGCTCAGTCCATTTACAATGCTGAGGTACAACACTTCCAAACATCTCCTATTAAGATCAATGGTATTCACCATAGTTAGGAAGAGTATTGCAAAAAATAGATTCTCTTGATACCATTGAAGGACTACATCTTGAAGAAGAAGATTCAAAAGAGAAGATCATAGAATCATGGGTTGCACTTGATGAAGAGCAAACATCAAAATCAAAGATCGAGAGAGCTTCCTCATGGTTACCATCAAAACCTCCCTGTATTCAAGAGATCAATCAGTAAAAAGAGGAAGACTTGAAGGTCATGGTAGAAGAAGACATACAAGATTATCTAAATCAACAAGTGGACCAGAGACATCACAACTATATTGAAATATGGTTCTAGACAGTCACTAAGTTGCAACATCACTCTCTTCCTCATCTATGCTTGATCCTTTCAAAGTCAATTGATTTAGTCTCTGAAATCCAGGTACATGTCAAAGCATACATTTCAAGTCCCCACATCATTTTGCTTGTCATCTTGATGTGCACAAGGCTCCATTGGAAGTATTCTTATACTTGAAAGTGATTTTGTTTTTCACGTAGGATAGGGTAGAAGAAGAAAAAATAAAAATAAAAATAAAATAAGAGAAAAATAAAAATCTAAGGTGAAAACCTCCTTGGAGGCACCTCAAATTGGCTCATTGATTGAAAACTTCCATGAGGCAGTTAATGGGTTGAAAAAAAAAAAAAGAGAAAAAAGAAGATCCTAGGTGAAAACCTTCTTTGAGGTGCCTAGGTAGACCTGCTAGTTGAAAACCTCATTGAGGTGGCTAGTAGGTCTAGAAGAAAAAAAGAGAGAGAAAAAAAAAATAATCCTTGCTCCATGCATGCATGTACTCTCCAACATTTGCAAGCAACAAGCACAAGTTGGTACCAAAAGGAAAATTGGCCAAGCCTAGTAAAAAGAAGTCAAATTTTGACTTCCTCCTACTTCGCTCAAATGCTTAAGGCCAAGGATATGCCAACTCATCACCCTCATCTATTTTCACCATCCGCCCATCATTTTCAAGCTTCTACCACTCATTTGCCTTGTTGTCCTAAAAACTACAGGATGCTCTGTTTTACTACAAGATGAAAAAATACATAAAGCAGAAATTTGTTTTTGCCATAACTTGAAAACCATGCATCCATTTCCCAATCTGTTTCAGGGGGAGATGCATATGGATGATGGTAACATGCACAAGAAATTTCATAAAATTCCAGTGCACGATTTCCAAGAAATTGGCCTCCATCACTTTCAGATTTTCGCATTTTCTCAATATTCATGCATCCATTTAAAAAGTTGTTTCATGGGGAGATGCATATTGATGATGTTAACATTCCCAAGCAAGTTCAGCAAATTCTGGTGCATGGTTTCCAAGAAATCAGCCTCCATCACCTTCAGCCATGTTTATTTTTTCTAGAGATCCATGCAACCATTGACCAAAATTTTTCTATGGAAAGGTGCATAATGATGATAGCAACATGCTCAAAAACTTTCAGCTCAATCCAGTATACTGTTTGGGAGATATGTACAAAACAAGTCATTGTCCTGTAAACCTACAAGATACAGAACATCACCTATACGATTGGCAATGAGAAGTTTTAAAGGAGATCCAGAGGTCAAAGAATCTCCTCTAGAGCTTAGCAGCAACATCAAGATCATCAACACCACCATCCAACACCTACACATCAATATCAATTCAACAGCAGCATGCATGTCTCTCCAACAACCATCATGTAGGTACAGGTATAAAATATTCTTGACCTCTTCCCTTGAGCATATTATAGTTAGAAATTTGTTGTCAATGCATGAGAGATGAGATTTTATAAGCTAAGGATGAGTCAGCAGTCTCAGCCGCCTTCAACTAGTTGATTGCAGCTCACTCCTTCACTCATGCAATGTTGAAAAGTCAAATTATGAAGGGTGATGATTTCAAGGAATGAGGGCAGTAGTTAAAAGAAGAAATTATTCCAAAGTACAAGGTCACCACAACACTCCAAGCCCTCCGTCCACTTCATATTCACTATCTATTCATCATTAATCCATCCCATTTCATTCTTGAAAAAGAAAGGAGCATCCTCTCCATTTTCATGAAATTTCCATTTGCAGGTCAGCAAGAAGGATGGTCAAGGAGCAAAGGAGAATCACAAAGAGACCCCTGTCACTCACATTTCATTTTACCACTCATTACCATTCATCTTCCACCATTTCTGTCATTTTTTCCACTCCTTTACTTCAGTTTACAAAGGGACTGTGTTTTCTACAGGATGACCATGTAGGAACTACAGTGACCCAGAAATCCTACATGAGGTAGTCCTAAGGAAAATAAATGACTTGCTATGCTAATAAAATGCGCCCCCTTCATCATTCCATCACCATACCTTGTCCACCATCATCACCCCTAGATTCACCCTTAAAAACAAAATCAGTTTCAAAAAAAAAGTCAGTGTTCGAAAAGAAGGGAAACAGGGAGGAATAGAGAGCATCACTTGAGTATTCCTTATTCTCCACACTTTTAATCTTTCTCTCCATCCATGTCACCATCTCAACAAAGTGTATGATTAAGAGTTTTTAGGGAGAAGCAGCTAGAGGACATCCTGTAGGAAATCCTGTAGCAGCCTATCCCACATAATACAAATCATAACAACAGCAAGCCTCCAGCATGATGATCCAAGAGCAGAAGGAGCTCCAAAGCAGCACCTACACCAGCATCTTCAACCACAGGTACCTGCACAAACAAAGGAATAATAAAAAAACAACAAGAAAGGGAAAAAGGCTCTCATGTAGTAATAAGACCCTGAAAGAGGAGGAATGACTACTATAGGAAGGTAGAATGTTGCTACAAGAAGGAAGAAATGAACAAATTATGCTAAACACCAAGATGGCAAAGCTTTTTCAGAGAACTCCAAGGCAATTAGGCAGTCACCTAGGCCACAAAAGAGAAGAAGAAGGCAACAAAAGGAAGTGGGGCATTCACTGGTGAGCTTCAGTATTGCAGCAATAATGTTGCAACTCCTGGGGCTTCCTTCTTTACTTTTATCAACTCGGTAGTTCGTAACAAACTTGGAAGCGATGGTGCTATATGCACAAGTACTAGCTCTTACTGCAGGCTGTCACTTGATCAGCATTCACAAGTTCGCTAGGAGCTTAAGCCAACTTCTATGATTTCTCAGAAAAAGTTTTTACTGTGATGGAAGAAAGCTAACTCTACAAGGGCTATTCTACTTGCAAAAAAGAGAAGAAAAACTGAAATGAAACGCAAACCCTAGCAAACCCTAATTTTGCAAGAAAGGAGATGGAAACTATTGAAGTGGGTACCATTGGCTACTGAAAAGGTAAATTGCATTTATTCAAGCTATTTCTGAAGTTAAATGAGAAGAAATCATCTTTTTGTACTTTTTGGGTATTTTTATGTGGGATTATTATGCTTATGGTTTGACTGGTTGTGACTGTGCAGAGGTTTAGTGGAAAAGAAGGATGGAGTTTGTTGTTGCTGAAGATGAGGAAAGTGTGGAGAGGTCCCAAGAAGTCCATCGTACCCTTTTGGAGACTTCCATTGCGATCAGACTTTGAAAAATCGCTGGCATGATCTTCTACAGGAGGCTAGAGGGGATCTACAGGAGATTCTACAAGAGGATCTACAAGAGGAGGCCGAAAGTGGCTTTTGGAGGTTTGAAGGTGGAAAAATGGTGGGAAAAGGGAAATGAAGGCTGGATGAAGGTGTTGAAGGGTCTAGGACTCTGTTAATGAAGATTAGGAATGAAAGAGAGGGTTGGATTTATTCAAAGGGGAAGAAAGCAACTTTGTACAAAAACACAGAAGTTAGGGTAGATTGGCGACATGAGGCGAATGAATGGGGAAATATTGAGAGATGAAATGGTACAGGTTGTGCTCTGGATGAATGATAAGTTGGAGTGTTTTACAAGTGAGATGCACACTTACTTCCCAAAACTGACCTAAGCAAGAACTGAAAAAAACAGAGTTTGTCTATTTTGACCTAAAAACAGAGACCTGCTGAACAAAACTTCATGAACAAAAAATTATGTGAGGAAGCCATGGTAAATGAACAAGAAAGGATCTAAGCATGTGAATCCAAACTAATATCTACTTTTTCAACTCAAAACATCATACTAGTAATTGCATAAAGGGCAAAAGCTATGTTTTTGGTGGCAGCAGTAGTGCCTTGACCTCAAATCATGGTCCCAAGGAGGGAGAAAGGAGGTCAAGACTTGCTGGTAGCCTTTTTGGATATTTCTCTATTACTACAGCAAACTACTTAAGCAACTTGAAGCAAGAACAACTATTTTAACCATAAAAAAAAACCTATTTTACCAAAGCAAGATTTAACCTAAACAACAAAAATTATCCTATGAATGCAAGAAAAAACATATAAATACACAAAGGAAGTGTTGGGAAGCTTGGGTTGGGCCCTAACCCAAGTGCTTCAGCCCTCTTGAAAAGACCAGTGCTGGTTCAAAATTGGATTCATCTTCATTGATCAAAAAATAGTTGTTACATCACAAAACTGTCTTCGAAAAGAGCTCGAAAATGAGCTGAGTACAAGGCTGCAAAAAAGTGCGAAAATAAAATATCAAATGGCTAATTTACTGAGGCTTGAAGCCTTCTTATTTATACAAGTTAGGACTCCCAACAGTCCTTCTAAACTTAAGGAATTCGGCTGCCTAAAATTGGAGATAACAACAACCCTACTTGACTTGCTCGGCTGCCCCTTGGAATCATCGATGTGGTGGCCTTTGTACTCCGAGTTGCTGATGGAGAACTCGAGGAAGGTGCCATTAATGAAGGAGACACCCCTCCTATAAGTCCTCAGCCATATTTCCTCGAATTCAGCTACCATTCTGCTCATAAATGCCTGGTCCTTGTCCAACAATTTTCCAAAAATCTGCAATAAACACTCATTAGACTATGTGGCAAAGTGACTATCCCCATTCACTCAATTGACATAAATATATTCAAAAATATGCACAAAACTATGGAGAATGGTATATTAAATGAAAATAATAGGCAAAATGATCCCATATAGTTACCCATTTCTGGGGTTCATCATCACCCCCCGCTGAATGGGTTGCTCATCCTCTGAGAAACTAATCCAGTTCTTCATCTTTAATAGCTTTAACAGCTTCCCTGACATCCCAAGCCTCTGATGTTATATCCTCTTCTTTGTCATGAAAACCTACTTTTCTGTCCACTTCCTCCCAATGTTTCTGTTCTTCCTCCTCTTTAACCCCTTCCAACAGTCCTAGCAGTAGTGGAGGACTGAACTTAAGGCCAATCCAATTGGCTTTCAAGGTTTGCATTGATTGTTTATATAGGGGCACTCTCATCATAGCCTCCCTCATTCTGGTTGGGGAGTGATACTCCCTGATCTTTAGGCTATGTGACAAGGTATTCCACCTTCTCATGCATGCATGAAGGTAGTTATCGCCAAATAGTCTCTCCATATCTTCAAAATGAGCGATAGCTTGTGCTTGTCTATCAACATAATCAGGGAGAACTTGAGGATTGTCTGCAAGGTGTTGATGGGCATAAATGAGAGCTAAGGGGTTTTCTGGTTCTGCCCTTATCATGAGGGGTTCACTTAGCTCCTTTGTCATGATCCTTTGAATTTCCACTGCCCTCTTATCTTCATGGCTCAACCAGGAAGCCATAGCCATGAGTTGTAGGTCTCCTAGTGCAGCATTCGGATCCCATAAGTTCATGTCTGGTAGTGCCATATTATGGAGGTAAAATTCTGCTAATTTGGCTCTATCCTCGGCTGAACTATTATCACATAAATGCATAAACTGATCATAATTCTGGAATGGGATTGTGCCCCTCTGGGCCAATGTTTTGATCTGGAATTGGAGCCATTGGTCTTTGAGATATAGTGCATAGGATCTAGCTAGTTGTCTGCACTGCAAGGCCTCCATTTCCCAGCTAGCCATGTAGGCCATCTGGGCTTCCTTTTCCTGCAACTACAGTCTCAAAATCAGCACTTCAGTTGCTGCATGAGTTTTTTTTTTTTTTTGCTGCTATTTCATCATTATTTCATCATCAGTCTGTGGCTCTTCCTCTTGCTATTGTTTCTCTGTTGCTTCATTATCTGCTAGGGGACCTTCCTATTGTTGCTGTCCTTCAAAAATTGGTGACTTGTCTCCCCCTTGAGTTTCCTATTCCTATAACTTCTTTTTCAGCAGTTCATTTTCTTCCTGTACTTGGGCTCTTCTAATGCTCTCTATCTGCCTTACCATGCCCAACTCCATTCTCAACTCTCTCAACTAGTCTTCCATGTACCCTATATCTTCAACTCCTTTAGATTTAGCAATTTGCATCCAAGTGTGGGTTCTGACCCTTTCTTTTTCTAATTCAAAGAAAAGAGGCACATCAAATTTTTGTGGGATGATCTTCCCACCTTCTAGCAGATTTTAAAATGAGCCTAAATTAGGCTAAGGTCTTGGGTCAAGTATTTCTTTTGCCTTACCTTCCTCTTATGACTGTTCTGCTGCCTCCTCTTCCAATTGTTCAGTTTCTTTCAGCTTGGCCAGTGTCTCCTGTAGAGAGGTTTGAGCTTCCTATAGGACTGCCTTGGAGTCCATCAATTTGACTCTTTCCTTCCAAGTAGAGGTTTTGGGACTCCCTCTCTCATTGGTGATAGAGATTTTGGAGGGTGATTCCTTATTTTTCCCAGTCGGTGCATCCTCAATGATTATGGGTTATTTTGATGGTGGTTGGGGCTTGCCTACCTTAATCTTGGTGCTCCTCTAGGCTTTGAAATACATTGATGTCTATCTTTTGCTCTTTCCCTTTTGCTTACTTGGAGTGCCCAATATAGCAAGCACAGCTGCTACTTCCCTTACTAGTGTTTCAGGGGATGTTTCTTCCTGTTGTTCTTCTCCTTCATTTCCTGCAGTTTTTCCTGCGTCTGTTGTTTTTGCTTTTGTCTCTACTACCTCTGGTGGTGTTTTCTCCTTATCTTGTTGAGTCCTTGCCTCTCTTGAGGTAGTATTTTTCTGAGCTTTCTTGGGATTTTTCTTCTTAGCCTTTTTCCTCTTCCTCTTCTCTATTTTTGAGGCTATTTTCCTTTATACCTTAGGCTCAACAAGTTTATCCTCTTCTTTCCGCTTCTCCTTTGTTTCTTCTTCTGTTTGAATATCTTGGGCCTCCTCATGAATTTCCGTCTCAATTATCTCCTTCTGCTCCTCCTCCTCACTGCCAGATGGGCTAATGTCCTCAGTCAAAGATTTGATGTCATCTCCTCTAGACATATTCCTGAAAATTTCCCAAGCTATGGGGATGGTTGTTACAGGGAAAAGTGTCTACACAGAATTGCTTATCCCACTAAGGTGTGGTAGCTGCCTTAGAAACAAACAAAGTAAAGCTACTTTCATTTTTCCTTTATGAAATATAGATGAGAGAAGAACAAAGGAGACCAACCTCTGTCTTGCGCTTATCTCCTAGTTCGATTCCTCTCTCTTCTGATAGTCCTTCGCTACTTGCTTCCTTGTATGCCCAGCTTCACAGAGTACCTGTAGAATCAGGGTAGCAAAACACTATACAAGAACATGGATCTATAATCATAAACAATCTAGGATCAGATGTAAATTGACCATACAAATGCATGAAACATAAATAACACAAGAGTATGGAGGAAAACTTGAATAGATTTATTGATAATCAAGAAAGAGCCAAGAGAGTTACAACCAGTTGTTCTGACCTGACATCATCCTCTCAGCAAGTAAGCCCTTCTTCACCTCATGCAAAACTTAGATCACCCAACACTATGTAGTTGCCTCAAGAAACCAACAGCAATTCCTTACAAGATGCAAAATTTGAGCCTCTGGATCTCTGGGATGAGGGATCCATATATAGATATCTGTAAGGGGGATGAGTCAGCTTGTGATTTGATTAGTGTCTTCCCTCTGATAGTTCTTGCTTCCACTTGGAAATTGATGATCTCTTACTCATCCTTGGTCGAATTCAGAGAGGAAAGTGTCACAGGAGAAGTTTCTGGAAGATTCCATGCTTCTCCACCTCGCGGATTGACACTGCCATTTGTCTCTTCTCGCCCATCACACCCCATAGAAGGGCTTTTTGAAATGCAACGCACCCACTGAGTGTACTTAGGTGCAATGCAACACACTTTGGCTATGGAGCAGGTGAAATGATTCTGTTTTGACCAGTTCTGAGTATTTTTTCATGGAGAACTTTTGGGAGAAGCTGTAATTAGTTGACCTTGTTACTTTAGGGGTTAGAACAACACTTTTAGGGACTTAGGAGCCCTTGGTTTATGGACATTTTATGTTTGGAGTTGCAGTGCCCAAAAATGTCTATAACAGTTGCCCCCTAAAGCATGAGGTCGTTAATCTTTTTTGATGTCGGGTGAAATGCTTTATCATGAGGATCCGAAGTTCTTTCAAGCTAGGAGGAGACCTGTAATAAGATACAATACAATACATTATCTTCATAATATTTTCATGATCTAGCTGAGGTGGGCATTCCCATGCTCAGATTTATAAATTCATCTTCATGTACATAGGACAGACAATCGTCTGAGTGTAGACTGATGATTCTGGTAGAGTCATCATCCCTTTGATTGGATGATTATCTGTGCAGCAATGATGTACATTTGACGTCTTTATTTTCCTGAATATATATCGCAGCTCGGATGGATGAAACTAGATCTGGGGTCTTCAATCTCATTCGATCTTCACTCAAAGTACAAGTCGATCCATGTGACAGATGTTCTGGAGTCGAACGTGGAAAGACATCGCCTGATTACCAGCCAATGATGTAAGCTGTTAACAGGTGCGAGAGGAATCACCGATAATGATAATGATCCTCAAGGTACTACAGTAAAATTCACGTTGTGTAAATAAAGGACTTGGCGTCGAACACCACGCAAACTCTTTTGGTCAAAGGACATTGATGTAAACCTATCGCCAGAAGTGAGAAACTTGCCATTGAGGCATGCAAGCTTCAAAGTACTGAAATGGGTGTTCCTAGATCGACTTCTTGGATAATGAGTTGATGTTGACAAGAAGCGATCCGTCATAGGAGGGCCTTAATGAATCCCACATCAATGACACGGAACGGAGCAAATGATTTTAATGGAGGTGAAAATGATCTGGTGATATAAGGTTCAGGGTGGAAGTCATGAAAGAAGATGTATTGTAGTGGGTGAGACACAGGTGAATTCTCTGAGTGAATTCTCTTGAACATATCGGCGACACTGATATGATGGATTGGTAGCATTAACCCCAAATGTGGATGGTGTGACGTTACCATGGTGATGTGACCGGTGAATGAAACGACCCAACCCGACTTGGATGCGGAGTGAAAGTGTCATGTTCAAGAGCGACTTGCTACTAACAAAGTTTCTTCAAGTTTTCTTCCCAATTTTTCCCCAGTCATTGCTGACCAGTACCTCTTTATTTTTGTCAAGCTTGAGGAGGATAACATATTCTTGTTCTATAATTTTCCCTTCGGGCAAACCCATCGCTATGTTTTAACGAGCCTAGCGATAGTGAAACTCGTTCTCGTTTATAGACAAGTTTTTCGCTATTAGGTTTTTTAACGAGTTTAACGACAAAGATAACTCAGTACTTTTCAATTTTAGAGAGTCTGAAAAGGGACGTAAAGGAAACTCCAAAATTCCTTTTTCGGCATCTAATCCCTTAAGTCTGAAAAAGTATAAAACAATACAGAAGGGATGAATTTTCGATACTTTTAACGAGCCGAACAAAACAAGAGCTCGATATTTTTGTGTAATAATCCCTCGGGTCCAAAAAGATTAAAATCTAAAGGAGGGATAGCACTTCCAGTCACTTTAACGAGCTGGAGAGGCCAATGGCTCAGCAATATTTTCATATTTTACGAGTCAGTTGAAAAGAGCTTAAAGGAGACTCGTTTTTTGAGGAACGAGTGATAAATTTGGGTAGCAGCTGATTCCAGGTAAGGTTTGGAATTTTCCAATCACGACAGTGTTACAAGGATGGCTAATAGGATCACTCTTCGCAGCTGTTCCTCAAAAGGGGTAAACTATCAAATGGAGGTGAATGATCAGCCAATACAAAGTGGAGGTGATGGTGAGAACACGACCAAGGCTTTAAAGGCTGAAGTACTACATTCACAATGGTTATTTACCGGAAATTAGTTCATTTTTTAATGAGCTTAAACGCGGGAAGAAACATTTGCTCATGACTTATGTTTATTTTTTAACGAGCTTGAACTATGTGCTAAAACTGCTCGATCCAATCGTATAATAAGAATGTCTCATTTAAAAACGACAATTTTTCAAATCTTTGCCCCACATCCTTTCTTTATACAAGTTAGGAAACGACCAATCCAAAAAATAGATAAATAATCGCTCTTCACTTGTACGCCAAAAGGTTTGCATGCCCCCAGGTATAAAACAGAGTTTCAAGGTCACCCTTCTAATCTCAGACAAAACATTTGTTTTATTAGGAAAGGTCTACCTCTTTCAGGTTACCAAATATTGTTCTATTCACAGCGCAAACAAAACACTTCTTCGGCGATGTCTACCAAAATAGACAAAGGTGAGACAATCCACTCACATAACTTTGACAAGGGAATCTTATTCCAGTCGAACCCCCTCTTCCAATCACGGACGGGAGTACCAGACTAGTCATATATCTCTCGCGGAAACCTACTCTATACCCGAAGTTTCCCTGCCGAAGCAGACCAGGGTGCATGCCCCCTGGGTTTCAGTCATGTCCTCCGAATCACTTGCGCTCATCAGATGGACGGACTGGGGATTGATGAGACATTCCTTGCATGAAAATACCATTCAGGGTTGGTATATGACTATTTTCTACGTGTGATCCGGGAAATGAAAGCTGGTCTACGAGCTTGACCACTCTTCCTTCGTGTGGAAAACACATTACTCTAAAGAGTGAGGAGACAATTGCTCCCATGCAATAAATATAGTCTCGTCCGAGGAGTAGATTATAATCTAGGGGTCCTTGGACTACCATTACATTCATTTGAACGGTTTTCCCTCTCAATGTTATGGCACATTGGGAAGGATCCCTAACGGTCGACTGGTTCCTTTGTCAAAGCCTATTAGATTTCTCATCTCAGGCAAAAGCGATGGCGAACCAAGCGCTTTCCAAGCAGTTGAGGAAATGATACTCACAAAATCCCCTTCATCAATGATGGTACCGGCCATAACCATTCTATATATTTGAGCAATGATTCGGAATGGTACACTAGCCGGTAAACGGGGTCTGCCTAGTTGATTCCAATCGAAGGAAACAACTAGGTTGCTTGGAGGTGGGACCGAATAGACGGTCGGGTATGACTTTGACGAATTTCCTTCCTGCAGTAAAGGAATGGGTAAATTGCCCCCATGTTCATCAGAGTCTGTGCTTACGAAAAGAATTTGGACGGTGTCATCCTTGTTCTCTTCGGTGACTGTATCATCTGAAGATGGAACCTCTGAAGGAAAGACCGGGTCAACTGCCGCCTTGACCTTTTGACTTTCGTGTGGTGTGGATTCAGATGGTTTATCCTCAATGATAGATGCTTCGACCGACCACCTCGGCCGGTCAGTTGGATTCTCAACTAGTGATGGACTCGGCAAGAGTTTTTTATATCCAGGAAGAAGTACAGTGAAACCGGATGATCGTCCAAAACTCTTTTAGCCTCGTCTAAGAAGGGAAAACGGTGGACGGCATGATCGCCTTCGCACATTTTACAAGGAAGTCTATATTTTCCTTTTTGTCCAGGGGCTTCACTTTCACTAGTCGACGGTGTGTTATCAACGTGATCATCAGAGGTTAACGACACCGGGTTGTGCAAACGAGGAGACCAGTCCCTTAAGATCCGAGGGATGCAGGGACAATCTCTATGATAGTGGTCTCCTTTGCAAATGACACATGGCGATTTAGGCCTGGTCGGTGCAGTGTGTGGATTTTTGCTAGACGGCGCTTGGTTTCCCCTTTTCGCCTTTGGCTCCTTCTTCTTCTTCTCTTTCTTCTTCTTTTCCTTCTTCTTCTCTAGTACTTGATTTTTGGCTTTACCAGCCTTATCAAGCGAAGAGGAAGGAGGAGAGGAAGAATTGGAGGAAGTAGATGGTTGGGGGGTAACTCTAGAATTGTCTAGTTGCTGACTCAATTGTTCAGGAATTGCGGTGTTCTGAACGATGGAGGTTGAGAAAAGCCATACGGGCAAGCCTATTGTCAATCCTGGAAGCGACAATGTGGCCATATGGGGCGCACCAACATCTCCCCAAGAGGAGAAGGGACTAGGATTTCCTCCAAGGGGAATTCCTTGGTTGGTGGACTCCATTCTCTCAACTTAAAACCAACGTAGGAAAGTTGATGATTATTCCATTTAAAATAAATTTTAGACGCTTTGACACAACTTGTTTTTTCAATTTTAAAGAGTCGAGAAAAAACAAAAGATGACTCTAGTCGCAATCGATTTTTAATGAGCCTGAAGTGACAAGTGCTCAGATGGACCTTTTCTGTTAAGGAGTCTGAAACGGAATGAAAGGGACTGCTCTGGAAATTTAGGTAGAGGGATTACCAAACCAATCGAAAAACTGCAGAATACTTTTTACGGTACGGCAATCAATCTTCCCGAATGCTGTGTTCAGTGCATTGCGATCGATAGGGCGGCAGACACGGCTTCCTATGGATAAAGGATTAAGCCTATTGTGGTCTCCCAAAATATACTCGACGGTACGTGGGAGCACAAGTCTGTACTGGCACTTATCGTCTCAAAGTGGAGGAATCACCCAACCAACAGTGAGAACAACAGTTACCAGGCTTTACGATGCCGAATACGTCTCTAACCTAGACTTCTAGATGTTGTGTGTTAGGTTCCAAAGCATTGTTAGATTCATTGAATTTATTTTATAGTTGATCTTGCTTAAGAAATTTTCCTTTCAGGTTCACCGCGTGATGTATATACACAATTCCTAAAATGCAATCTAAGATGATAAATAGTCTTTTTATCTTCTTTGTGCAATGAAAATCCTAGCTACTAAGGAAAGAGAGACAATATTCTTTCACAAAGAGAAAAGAGCACACACTATATGCACTATCCTAAATCAAACCAATCAAATAGTCTAAATGCAAATGCACATGCATGTATTTGTTTTCGACTTTCTTAATATGTGACTGATAAAAAGAAAGCTAATGCGAAAATCTGAATTACTTTTCAAGTGACAATTACTAACAAGTTTCTTTTCAAAATCAAAAAATGAAGACAATCACAACACTTTACGATTCGGAAATGAATACTTGCTTTCGACACTAGAAAAACTACAAATTTAGACCAAATACAATAGTAACAGGGTAATGGACTATCAAGGGCAACCAAACTCTCTCCTATGACTGAAAACGACACTTGCAACACTTTCAATTCAAGGATCGGCAGTACAACTACGTTACTTTTTGCAAAGGAGAACTGAAAATGACTCAACAAATACACAAAAACATTTACAGTTCTTTTGCACAATGGAGGCAGAATATCAGCAAGGAAAGGGGTTTCAAACAGAGATATACTAATTACAGGCAGCAAAATTCATGAATAGAACTGAAAAGAATGAATCACAGAAACCAAAACTGAACAATGCCTAGTCTGATCAGCGCACCTGTAACACAGTGAACTTGAAATGCAGCGCACCTACTACACTCGGGAAGTGCACTGAATTTCAGATTCATAGAACAGAACTTGCGTTGGGCCAGAGACAAGACTTTGCTTGGGTTCCGGGTCACAGTTTGCAGTTCAGTTCATGGGTTTTGGTTGAGAAAATGGTAATCAGTAACGCAAAAATCAGGGGTAGATCTAAGGAGGTTACTAGAGCTACCACAAGGAGCAATCAGGGAGTTTGTAAATCAGTTGTTTAATTCATAAACAAAACCTGGAGATTGACTGAAGCGACATTTATTTACTTTGCATTTTCATAGCAAATGCAGTTCGAAAGCTACCTAGCTCGACTTCAGGCTCTGTCTGTAAGTTTATAAAATAAACAACAAGGTAGATAAACAAACAACCTAGTCGCTCCCTAGTGGAGTCGCCATTTTGTTACAGGGAAAAGTGTCTACACATAACTGCTTATCCCACTAAGGTGTGGTAGCTGCCTTAGAAACAAACAAAGTAAAGCTACTTTCGTTTTTCCTTTATGAAATATAGATGAGAGAAGAACAAAGGAGACCAACCTCTCTCTTGCGCTTATCTCCTAGTTCGATTCCTCTCTCTTCTGATAGTCCTTCACTACTTGCTTCCTTGTACGCCCAACTTCACAGAGTACCTGTAGAATCAGAGTAGCAAAACATTATAGAAGAACATGGATCTATAATCATAAACAATCTAGGATCAGATGTAAATTGACCATACAAATGCATGAAACATAAATAACACAAGAGTATGGAGGAAAACTTGAATAGCTTTATTGATAATCAAGAAAGAGCCAAGAGAGTTACAACCAGTTGTTCTGACCCAGCATCATCCTCTCAGCAAGTAAGCCCTTCTTCACCTCATGCAAAACTTAGATCACCCAACACTATGTAGTTGCCTCAAGAAACCAACAGCAATTCCGTACAAGATGCAAAATTCCAGCATCTGGATCTCTGGGATGAGGGATCCATATATAGATATCTGTAAGGGGGATGAGTCAGCTTGTGATTTGATTAATGTCTTCCCTCTGATAGTTCTTGCTTCCACTTGGAGATTGATGATCTCTTACTCATCCTTGGTCGAATTCAGAGAGGCAAGTGTCACAGGAGAAGTTTCTGGAAGATTCCATGCTTCTCCACCTCGCGGATTGACACTTCCATTTGTCTCTTCTCGTCCATCGCACCCCATAGAAGGGATTTTTGAAATTCAACGCACCCACTGAGTGTACTTAGGTGCAATGCAACGCACTTTGCTTATGGAGCAGGTGAAATGATCCTGTTTTGACCAGTTCTGAGTATTTTTTCATGGAGAAATTTTGGGAGAAGCTGTAATCAGTTGACCTTGTTCCTTTAGGGGTTAGAACAACACTTTTAGGGACTTAGGAGCCCTTGGTTTATGGACATTTTATGCTTGGGGTTGCAGTGCCCAAAAATGTCTATAACAATGGTGTATGTGTGTAGGGAATCTTCCACCAATAATTGAATGAGGCCATGGTGTTCGAGTTGGTTTGGAACCCCGACATTCAACTTGGTGCCACATTCTATCAAAGACTAGAGGAGGAAATATGGGAGACTAAGTTTCCTAGCTACAGGTAGGTCCATCCCATATCTCAATTCATGCAACTACCTGAAGTGATATCCATAAACTATATTGAATCTTCCTTCACAAGTGATGTATTTCATGATTTGGTAGCTAACTTCACTCCATGGAGGAGGTAAGCTTCTCCTTCTAACCCCATTCTTATCCTCTATAGGATGTTCATTAGGCTGAAAGAATGTCTTTTTAGCAACTTGTCCCAACAGTTTTTCCTCTTTGCTCCAAGGGAGCCCAAGTGGAAGACCTGTGATTCTGCTGATAAAATCTGGTGTAAGCTCTAGGGTCAGACCCCTGAAACTGACTATAGCATGTGTTTTCGAGTGGGGTCTTAAGGACATAAAAAATTCTTCAGTTACCTCCTCATCATGCCCATGAATTCTCTCAAAGAAATACATCCAATTTTCCCTGGTGAAGAGGGCCACCACCTCAAGGTGCTCATGCAATTTGTTGGAGTTCAAAGGCTCCTTTCTCATAAAACCTCCTGGCATGGTGTTTAGTGGTTTCTGAAAGTGCTCAGGTGAGGAAAAAAAACAATTTCCAAAACCAGAAATAGAGGGACAGCTGAGTTTTGTTTTTTTCTGAAACTGTAGGAGGAATTTCCGTGTGCTTCTTCTTTACAACATCAATTTGCAATTCTTCCCTCTTCAAACTGTTCTTAACCTGAATTTGCTTCTCGGTTTTTGAAAAAATAATCAAGACTTTGACAGAATAGAGAATGTATAACGCAATTTTTTTCTTCAGAGAGTAGACAGACTTGCAAATTCATTTTTTCACAAGCTTGGTTTCTATAGTTGCATCCCTTTTTCAGAAGAATGTGAGGAAAAAAAAGACAGATTTTGAATGCAAAGAAGGAAATGGAGAGACTATGTAGAACTCAGAAAAATACAGGTAGACTTTTAAGCTTCGCTTTCCTTTCTTTTTCTCAACCCAATGCTGTATTTTGAATCCACCACCTTATATAAATATATCATATGCAGAGTGGTTTCCCAAGCTTACCTCTTTTCAAGCTCAAATTTGCCAAAAATTCTGACCTTTTCTGCTACAGAGCTACTCTCTGGCCTTCCTGTAGAAAGCCTCGTGTAGATGGTGTTCCTGCTTCTGTAGAATGTAGCACTACTCCTGTAGAGCCCGATAGGAAGGAGGGTTTTGAAAAACTGGCAGAAAACGACTAGTTTGATGCTCTGAAGGTGGTAGGTGAGTACAACAATTGAGAACTTCATGATTGAGATTGAAACAAAGGGTGGTGGAGGCTTAGACCACACTGTACTTAACTAGTGGCGTAATCCGCAGTGAGGAGGTGAGGTGGCTAGATGGGTATGTTATCCCCATATGGACTGTTGGTCCTACTCTAGTGTAATTACGGTTCTGCATGTTGCCTAACCGCCATCACCTCCCTCATCCCGTTATACGCCGCCAAAACTAACAATTGTGAGTTTTTCTCTTTTCGAGTTGATGGGCCACACATGCTCACTGCGTGTCTGATCTGTGGTTTGCATTGGACAAGGCTCATTTGAATTCCACAAGGGTGTGTGAACTAAACTAGGGTGGCCAGTTAGCTGGACACCAATTTTGTTTACTCGTGACCATTCCCATAGTTCATGCAAGTTTATCAATAATATTCATGTAATCAAGGAATAGGTTTAGCCACTTACCTGTTAGTCGCCGTTGTTTTCTGCATGCTTCGGATCTTGGTGCTTTATTCACTCATTGTTGTTGCTGTTGTTGCTTTGCATGCTCAACTTTTGGTTTATGCTGGTGATTTCTCGATCAAGTTGTGCTCCTTGCATGCTTCATACATCCTGCTACGTTGACCCTGTCTCTGGAGTTTGTTTTTCAAAGGGATCAACTACTACAGGAATCTTGTAGGATTTCCTGTAGCTACTTCTCCTTCTAAAATTTAGGCTGATGCTTGAGTAGGGCTGAAAATACTGCTGAAGAAGGTCTCGAATGCAAAGAAATAATAGCTGGAAGGTATCAGGTAGGAATAAGCAAGGAATGCTGCTAGTTTATTTGTCAATATTTTTTCTATTTACAAAATGAAAGAAACAAGATTTCTATATTTATCTGTGCAGGGAAAAAAATGAGTGGAAATGTGGGTGTGCAGAGATGGAGTGGAGGTTTAAGCAGATGGATGGTGTCAGGGAGGTTCACAGGCCTCTTAGACAAATTTCCAACCCTCGGGGTCTTCTCTGAACTTGATTTTGGCCTCTCTGTGATTTCTACAAGAGCCTCCTATAGAATACACAGAGTTTCTTGAAGGATGCGAAATTTTCAGCACAAATGAGACCAAGGCTTGGGAAAGGATAACGACGATGGAGGGATGGACTAGGAAGGGTGTATGCAGTCTGACCATGTCTTTTCCTCTTGTGTGACCCTCCTGTAACCTGCAATTTATTCCTAAGAAGTTAGGTTTTTTTTCTTTTTTCCTCTTTTTTTTCCTTTTTTTTTTTAGACAGCTGGGGCGCCTCCAGGAGGTTTTCACCCTCACTACCTACCCTGTGTGCCTCCAAGAGGTTTTCACCCAGGGATCTTTTATTCCTTTTATTTTTTCTCTATTTTTTCCTTTTTCCTCTATATTTTTTTTTCTTTTTTTTATTGCTCAGGGTGTGGGTGGAGTGGAGACAGGGACCTACTTCAGTACCAACATTGTTTTTCCCAGATTCTCAATGAACTCCTGCCTGGAAAGGGGCTTCCTGTAGATCTTCAATCTATGCCCATTGATGAGCATGGTAATGCCTTCTTCATCTATGGTCCAGATAAGGACTGAACCATTGTCATTGCATTTTTCTACTGTGTATGGTCCCAGCCATATTGTCCTCAATTTTCCCTTGAAATCTCTATATCTTGAATCATATAGTAGTGCCCAATCTCCTTGCTGGAATTGTTTTTCTTTGAGGTGTCTGTCATGCCATATTTTTCTTTGAAGTTGGTCTACCTCTGATTGCAGTAGGGCCTGCATTCTTTTCTCATCCAATCCATTTAGTTGAAGCAATCTTTCCTTTTGTGCATGGCTAAGATCTAGGTCCAGTTGCGCTGCCATCCTTAATGTGTTATATTCAAACTCTATTGACAGCAGAGCCTTCTTCCCATAGACCAAATCATAGGGTGTAAATCCTGTGGTGGTTTTCCAGGTGGTGTTATATGCCTAGGTGGCCTCAACCAATCGATCTACCCAATATTTTTTGCTATTGTTCGCTACCTTAGTCAAAATCCCTTCCAAATTTTTGTTAGTGACTTCCACCTGCCCATTTGCTTGCAGATGATAGGGGGTGGAAGTTTTGTGCTTAATCTTATGGTGTGTGAGCAGCTCATCAACCAAATTGGAGGTGAATTGACTCCCTTGATCAGTGACTAACTCTCTTGGATAGCCAAACTTGTAGAAGATATTTTCCCTCAAAAAATCAGCTACTTTTTCTTCTGTTGCTACCTTGATTGCCTTTGTTTCTGCCCATTTTTTCAGGTAATCAATACACACAATGATGTAAGATTTCTATTTTGAAGGAGGGTTGATAGGACCCACAAAGCCCATGCCCCACTTCTCAAATGGCTCAAAAGTCACTTGGGGTTGCAGGGGCATTTCATCCCTTGGAGTAGGTTTTCCCATCCTTTAACATCGGTCACATTGGCTGATATATCTCCTGACATCTTGATGAAGAGTGGGCCAATAGTAACCTGCTTGCAGAATTTTGAAGGCAATCCTCTTTGCTGCAAAGTGGCCCCCACAGGGCCCATCATGACAGGTTAGGAGGATGTCAAAAACTTCTTCCTCCTTGAGACATCGCCTCAAAATCTGATATGGGCTAAGTTTAAAAGATTGCCCCGAATCTAAGTGAATGGGGCACTTTTCCTCACAATCTTGCTCTTATCTTTTGAGGACAGGTGTGGCAGAAACTGTGCTGAAACCAAATGATTTGCTATATTAGCAAACCATGGAGAGAATGCTGAAATAGCAAAGAGGTGTTCATCTGGCATTTGATCATCCACCATTCCTTCTTCACCTGCAGGCAGATCTAGTCTAGATAGAAAATCAGCAACAACATTTTCCTTACCTGGCTTATCAATAATTGTCAAATTGAATTGCTGCAATAAAAGTAACCATCTAATGATACGAGCATTTACATCTGGTTTATTCATCAAATACCTAAATGCAGCATGATCAATGTGTATGAATGTTTGATAGCCGGTGATGTAGTGTTTGAACTTGTTTAGAGAATGGACTACAACTAGGAGCTCCTTTTCGGTCACAGTGTAGTTTAATTCTGCCTTGGACAGGTTTTTACCAACAAATTATATGGCATAAGGCAGCTTCTATTCAACTTTCCCTAAGGCTGCTCTTATCGCTTTGTTCGAGGCATCTGTGTGAATGTGGAAAGGTAGGGCTCAGTTTGGACCTCTCAAGATTGGGGCAGTTACCAACTTACCTTTCAAGGCTTCCAGAGCCTCTTGACAGCTATCAGTCCATATAAACTCAACATCTTTTCCCAAAAGACCAAACAATGGAGAGGCTAGCTTATTAAAATCCTTAATGAATCTTCTATAATACCCTGCTAAGGCTAGAAAACTCCGAACATCTCTTACCTTTTGAGGAAGTGGGACCCTTTGGATGATAGCAATCTTGTTTGGATCCACCTGTAATCCTTGCTGAGAAATTGCATGACCTAACACAGTCCCTTCAGTCATCAGGAGTTCGCATTTTTTTAGGACTGAGGGACAGGTTCATTTCAATACACTTGGCTAAAAATTTACCCAGGTTAGTCAAAGCTTCCTGGAAATTAGAATCGTAAGGGGTAAAGTCATCCATATAGATTTCCGCTGAATCATGAACCAGTTCAGCAAATAGGCTCAGTATTGCTCTCTAGAAAGTGGCGGGAGCATTGCACAACCCAAAAGGAAGGACTCAATAGGCAAGGGTACCCCATGTACAAGTGAAAGTGGTCTTGTCTTGGTCTTCTACGCTGATTTGGATCTGGTTGTACCCGCTAAACCCATCTAGGAAGGAGAAGAACTTCTTCCCTGCCAGGCCATCTAACACTTGATCTATGAAAGGCAAAGGGAAATGGTCCTTCTTGGTGGCCATGTTTAGTTCCCAATAGTCTACATAGATTCTCCACTTCCCATTTTTCTTTGGCACTAGCACCAAAGAAAAAACCCATTCGCGATTAGAGATGGAGTAAATGAATCCTTCATCCAACAATTTTTGCAATTCTTCTTTGACAATGTCCTTGAGGGCTGGATTCATCCTCCTTTGGGGCTGCCTGACTGGTTTACAATCTTCTTTAATATAAATGTGATGAGTACAGACTGAAGGGTGGACTCCCTTCATTTCCTTATACCTCCAAGCAAAAACATCCAAGTGATTGTTCAACAAGCTACACAGTTCTTTCTCCTGAGAGGTGGATAGGGATGAGTTGATCTTCAAGGTTTTTTTTAGCCAAATTCCACATTATTAACTATGAGAGAAGTCGGATCAGCCACACAGAGATCATCTAAAGGATTGGCTTGGGTTTCTTCCACCAACTCTTCTAAGGACAACACACTGGGGGGTGGATTCTGAATCAAGTTCTCAATAAGATCATTCTCGGTTTGCAGACCCCCATAGTAGCCTCTACTGTACACAATGGTGCGGAATAGACTTTATCCTCCTCTTATTCCTCCAACCAGAGGGGTAAATCATGTTCTAGCAGAGGTTCGGTAGGAGGATAGAGGACTAGCTATTTTGACATATGCTCATTCTTGATTGTCATGTTCCCAGCTCAACAATTGATGTAGGCATCTGCAGTAGCCAACCAAGGTCTTCCCAGGATTAGAGGATACCCAGTGAGCTTTTCTTTTGGTTGGAGAACTAGGAAATTAGCAGGGTACTCCCAGGAATCAATAGAGACCATGACATCTTCCACAATCCCCTCGGGGGTCACGGTTGAGTGGTCTGCTAACTGCAATACTATTGAGGTCTTTCTTAGGGAACCCTCAAGGTTGAGTTTAAGCATAGCGTCCCTGGTCATCACATTAATGGCAGCCCTTAGATCAATCAAGGTATGGGGGATTATGGTTCCATTGATGTGGACATTGACTATAGGACTTCTAGGGTCTAGATATTTCGGATAGATTACCTGCCCAAACATCAGGTCGGACAGTTGTCCTATGACATTGATAGTTGTGGCATCTCTCTTGTGCCTGCCTGGGTGCTTGAAGCACTTCTCCTTGATCATCTTGTTGTATATAGGCACATCCTTTATGGCTTGGAGAAGTAGTATTTTTACACATAATTGTTTCAGTTCTCCCAGAAGTTCAGTTTCTTCTGGGCTAGGTTGTGTGGTTCCAGTTAGTCTCTCAGGAAAGGGTGGAATGAATTTTGGTTCACTTTCCTATTTTTCTTCCTCATCCTTCTTAGGAGGAGGTTGGATATCTAGGAGAACCTTCCCAGATCATAGTTTTCTCTCCTGAATCTCCACAGCATAAGTCGGGCATGATGTTTCTCCACTATATATCTGCTGGGCCTGTCTGTTGTTGGGGTTCGGGTTTGGTTGAGCAGGTATTTGGGGTTGCCTTGGAGGAGCAGGAGGTAATGGTTGTGGTTGACCATGTGGTGGAGGCAATAGAGGCGGGAGGAGAGTTATACTGGGGCCTCCACCCCTGATGAGGTGCATTCCACTGAGGCTGTGGCTGAGCATAAGGATAAAATGAATGAGCAACTAGAGGAGCTTGGTATTGAGGAGGATATGACCAAAGAGAGGGTGTGGATCAAGAAGGATGAGTAGGGGGTCCCCAAGAAGGCATGGAAGTGGCTTGATTGGGGTTGTAATAGCTCTGGGGTGTCCCTTGCATTCCCTGTTGGTAAGGTATGGGTCCATGTGGCCTCCTTTGGTTCATGAAATAGAGTGGTTCAGTGGCTCCTTCAGCCCCCGATATGCAGCTTTGATTCCGGGCAAGGAAGGGCACTGATTCGTAGGATGGTCTTCTTCACAGACTAAACACACTTCTATAGAGTGCAATGGACATTTGTTCCTAGGATGCTTTCTAGTGCACTTGGGACAAAAAATTTCCAAAGCCCTCTCGGCTTCCTCTTGTTTCCTTTTGATATGCAAGGTATCCATTTGCATGGCAAGAGTTTGCTTCACCTCACTCTTGAAATCTTCTAGTCAATTCTCAAGCTTGTTTCTAAGGGATGAACTGGATGAGGATGTACTGGCTAAAGGTTGACTTCCCCTACCTCTCTTTCTAGTTGACTTGGAATGGTTTCTAAACATAGTCTTTATGTCATCATAAGGTAGCTGGTAGATGTCTCCCCCAATCAGAAAATGGAGGGTATCTAGAAGGACTTCAGGGACCCCTATGAACAGTACCAACTTCAGAGATTCAGGGTCAAGTGTGCACCTAGCCCTTTTATAACTGAGTTGAAACCTCTCTTCATAGTCTTCTAAAGATTCATCACTACCCATGGTCATTCAGAAGATCTCTTCCTTAGTATCCTTGAGGGTAGAAGGGAACAGTTTCAATTTCTGCTTGTCTTCTGCATAGTCATAGGTTTGAAAGAGAACATTAAATTCAAACAAGAAAGTATCAGGATCTTCAATAGTTAGTCCATGGAATTGAGGTAAGGTTGAAGGACTTATGTTTTTCATTTTTTTGTCGCCATTGGTCTCTCGGATAGGAAAGGCACCTTCTATTCTTTCCCCATTTCCTTTAACGTTTCTGTTTTCATCCATGCTCTCAGGAGGAATGGTTTCTTGCTCTTCTTCTATTATAGGATCTTCGTATATCTCTAGAGGTTCACCTATAGGTTCTTCTAGATCACTACCACCAAAGAAGAGAGAAGGGTGACTCAGCTATGTGGTGGGGGTGTTGGGTAGGAATTTTCCTGAATTGTTTCTGTTCCTACGAGGTATGAAAGGAAATCTCTTTTTTTTTTGGGTGATTTTTTTGTTTCTTTTTTCTGCTTGTACCTGCAAAAACTGAAATGGATTGAACAAGAATTGCAACTAACTGAAATGAATCTACTTTTTTGAAATGAATTTTGAAGAATTGGAATGAAAGCTGGAAATGCCTAATTTATGCTTACTGAAATGAAATTGTAGAATTGAAATGAAAGTAGGAAATGTCTAATCTATGCTTGCTGAAATGAAATTGCAAAATTGAAATGAAAGCAAGAAATGTTTAATCTATGCTTGCTGAAATGAAATTAGAGAATTGAAATGAAAGCAGTAAATGTCTAGTCTACTTTTGCAGAATTGAAATGAAACAACTACTCTACTCTTGCTGAAATAAACTACTTAGTAGAATGTTGCAGTAGAGAATAGAAGAAAAGTAGTAATCACGAATACTCTGACGCTTCCCCGACAATGGTGCAAAAAAGAGTGGTGAGCTCTAGTATTGTCGCACTAATGCTGTAACTCCCGGGGCTTCCTTCTTTACTTTTATCAACCTAGTAGTTTGTAACAAACTTGGAAGCGACGATGTTGTATGCACAAGTACTAGCACTTACTGCAGGCTGTCACTTGATCAGCTGGCGAATGTTCGCTAGGAGCTTAAGCCAACTTCTATGAGTTCTCAGAAGAATATTTTACTGTGATGGAAGAAAGCTAACTCTACAAGGGCTATTCTACTTGCAGAAAGAGAAGGAAGTCTGAAATGAAACGCAAACCCTAGTAAACCCTAGCAAACCCTAATTTTGCAAGAAAGGAGATGGAAACTACTGAAATGAGTGCCATTGGCTACTGAAAAGGTAAATTTCATTTATTCAAGCTACTTCTAAAGGGAAATGAGAAGAAATCATCTTTTTGTACTTTTTGGATATTTTTATGTGGGATTATTATGCTTATGGTTTGACTGGTTGTGACTTTGCAGAGGTTTGGTGGCAAAGGAGGATGGAGTTGGCTATTAATGAAGATGAGGAAGGTGTGGAGAGGTCCTAAGAATTTCCTTGTACCCTTCTGGAGACTTTCATTGCAATTAGACTTCGAAAAATCGCTCGCATGATCTTCTACCGGAGGCTGCAGGGGATCTACAGGGGATTCTACAAGAGGAGGCCGAAAGTGGTTTTTGGAGGTTTGAAGGTTGAAAAATGGTGGGAAAAGGGAAATGAAGGCTAGGTGAAGGTGTTGAAGGGTCTAGGACTCTATTAATGAAGATCGAGAATGAAAGAGAGGGTTGGATTTATTCAAAGGGGAAGAAGGCAACTTTGTACAAAAACGCAGAAATTAGGGCAGATTGGTGACATGAGGCGAATGAGTGAAATATTGAGAGATGAACTAGCACAGGTTGTGCTATGGAGGAATGATAAGCTGGAGTGTTCTACAAGTGAGTTGCGCACTTACTTCCCAAAACTAACCTAAGCAAGAACCGAAAAAACAGAGTTTGTCTATTTTGACCTAAAAACAGAGACCTGCTGAACAGAATTTCATGAACAGAAAATTATGCAAGAAAGCCATGGTAAATGAAAAAAAAAGGATCTAATCATGTGAATCCAAACTAATATCTACTTTTTCAACTCAAAACATCCCACTAGCAATTGCATAAAGGGCAAAAACTATGTTTTTGGTGGTAGTAGTAGTGCCTTGACCTCAAATCATGGTCCCAAGGAGGGAGAAAGGAGGTCAAGACCTGATGGTAGCCTTTTTGGATCTTTCTCTATTACTACAACAACCTACTTAAGCAACTTGAAGCAAGAGCAACTATTTTAACCATCAAAAGCAACCTAATTTACCAAAGCAAGATTTAACCTAAACAACAGAAATTATCCAATGAATGTAAGTAAAAACATATAAATACACAAAGGAGGTGCTGGGTAGCTTGGGTTGGGCCCTAAATCAAGAGCTTCAACCCTCTAGAAAATATCAATGCTGGTTCAAAACTGGATTCATCTTCATTGATCAAAAAATAGTTGTTACATCACAAAACTGTCTTCAAAAAGAGCTTGAAAATGAGCTGAGTACAAGGCTGCACAAAAGTGCGAAAATAGAATATCAAATGGCTAACCTACTGAGGCTTGAAGTATTATTATTTATACAAGTGAGGACTCCCAACAGTCCTCCTAAACTTAAGGAACTTAGCTGCCTAAAACGAGAAATAAAAGTAGCCCTACTTGACTTGCTCGACTGCCCCTAGGAATCATCAATGTGGTGGCCTTTGTACTCTGAGCTGCTTATGGAGAACTCAAGGAAGGGGCCATTAATGAATGAGACACCCCTCCTATAAGTCATCAGCCCTGTTTCCTCGAATTTGGCTACCATTCTACTCATAAATACGTGCTCCTTGTCCAAAAATTGTCCAAAAATTTGCAATAAACACTCATTAGATTATGTGGCAAAGTGACTATCCCCATTCACTCAATTGACATAAATATATTCAAAAACATGCACAAAAATATGGAGAATGGTGGATTAAATGAAAATAATAGGCAAAATGAGCCCATATAGTTACCCATTTCTAGGGCTCATCATTCGCCATGAAAACAGAACTCAAATTGTAGTGATAAAAAGAGGGTTTCCAAGAGGTCTCTAATCTCTTTCTAGATTTTGTCCAAGGCCTAAAAGATATAAAAATGGGAGAAAGGCATGGAAGTCAAGTAATGGCCTTCCCTAACCTCAAACTATCATTGATGCTCAAAACTAGTATTATGTAGTTTTAACAGGGTTTCTTGTAGTTTTGATAGGAATTACTACAAGATGTCGTAGTTCTAATCTAAAGGCAGTTTGAAGGTTTTAGAGGTGTCGAAATGGTGGAACAAGGTAGCAGAAGGTTGATAAGGGTGTGGAAGACCTTTCCAAACTAAAAAAATATTCAAGAACTCATCTTGAAAAAGGGCAAGAAATCAAGCTAATGGTCTCAAGAAACAATGATTTTTCTTTGAACAAATATGTTTTTAGGCTTGTCCTTACAGAGCTTACAACCAAGATTCTTAATGCACAAGAGAGAGGCCATCAGGGCCATGTATGAGGCACAATGAGGTCACTAAGTTGCTTAGAGGATGAGCAACACCTTTAGTAGGGTTTATGATGGGCCTCTAAATTAGACATAAATTAAGGCCCATTCCTCTAATTTAAAACATAAATTAAGGCCTATGACCATCCTTCAACACATTAAACCTGTATTTTTGCATTAGATCATTTATTTTTAACTTTAATATATTCATTAGGAAGGTTTATGAATACTTGAACATTTCTGCCTAATATTATTTATTTTTTGTGGAATAATATGAAAATATTGGGCAGATTATGAAGAGTTGGAGGAGGAGATAATTTAGGGACTTGTTCTATACAACTAGAGGATCATTAATAAATAATAAGTCAAAAATATATTATGGAATTATGGCACAAATTGTGGAACTCCAATGATTGAGAAAATCTAGGAATGTGTTCCACTAATCAAGGGAGCAGATCCACTAATCAAGGGATTCGGTGGGGAAAGCTTCCTCTGTCCATGGGGAATGATTGTTAATCATTTTTTATAAGTACCAAGTCGAATTTTCCACTAGGGAACGATTAAGAAAATCTAGGAATGTGTTCCCTGCCATTTAATGCAAATTCCTAGTATTGGGGACTAGATCCACTAATCAAGGGATTTTGGTGGGGAAAGCTTCCTCCATTCATGGGGAATGATTCGTAATCATTTTTTATAATTACCAAGTCTAATTTTCCTCTAGGGGATAGATTTTCATTGGTGTTATTGTGGAGAGAGCTTGTATTTTTGCAGCTCGATTGTATTTTGTTGCAGGGATGTAATTCTATTGGTGAAAATAATGAAGATTGGTGTTATGTTCAGCTTCTAAATCTTGTTCTCCTCCATAGGTCTCTGATTTTTCTTAGGCTTGGCCATCCCAGGAACCTCAAAGCCCTTTTGTATCATTTTCTTTCCTTCTTTTCATTGCTTATTCACATGCATCTCTAGTTTTTATTTCCTTCTATTTTTGCATTTAGTATTAATGATTTCTTGTTGTAGGATTGAGTTAAATGGTTGATGTAAGTTATTTTGCAAAATCACAAACATTATTTTATCCTTGGAAAAGCTTTGGAATTTCATAATAATCATTGTGTTGCTTTAATTAGTCTTCTTATTCCCAAATCTAGATTGCTAGACCTCTTTTCTTGCAAAGAACAATAAATTTCTGCTATTTTAGAGCATTCTAACGAGCTTCAATTGACTTGATTCCACTTGCATTAGATCAAATATATATATATATATATATATATATATATATATATATATATATATATATATATATATATATATATATATATATATATATATATATATAGATATAGATATATATATATATATAGTTCATAACAAAAATTTCCCCATTGCATTTTCACTTGATTTGATTAGGCATTTTTTAGATTTACTAGCTCACTAGTTCTCGAATTTCTAGATTTTAGACTAGTAATGTTTTTTATTTTTTAGAATGGGTTAACAGAGGTCTTTTTGAGTGATTCCACTTGTAACGGGGACCTAAGACATACTAGTTAATAACAAAATTTTTCCCATCCAATTTGGATTTGATTTTCTTGGTCACTCGATTAATTATAGTGAATTTGTACATCTTGTAGGAATCTTCTCCAAGCTTTTTGAACAAATCCATCCATCTCCCAACTTTGATTTTGAGTTCTGAGTGATCCTAGGAATTTTCTCACTCCATTCCACCCATATACCACCTTACCTAAGCCTTCTATCACCTCTAACACCTTCCATTTTTCTCTCGGCTATATCCTGTAGGTTTTCAGGGGATCCTGTAGGTTTCTAGTACATCCTGTAATTTTTCCTGAAATGCCCTGTTTTGAGGCTAAATTGAGAGAAAAACTCGAGGAAGTAAAAAAAATCCTCCCAAGGGTCTCCCAAAAACCATCCAACCTCCAAAATCCTTAATTCACCTAATACATCACCAAAGGAAATTAGTTTGCATACTTGATTTTGCATGAAAAGACAAAAACAGATTTATTTCAGTCCCTTTACTTGCACATTAGTGATGTTTGATGCTTCTTACTTCCATGCTTATATAGTAGCATTTGGTTCATGATAATTTAGAATTATTGCAAAGAATATTTTCTTGGCAGTTAATTAGGAAATGGTGTGATTTAGCATTGAATATCCATCTCTTTCCTTGTACTTTTTTTCTTGCAATAGGTTAAGGTTCGATTTCAAATATTTCATTTTTTGTGATTAGTTTAGAATTTGACTTCAATACATGGACTCCATTACATCATGATAGAAAATGAAGGAAACATTGTATGACGCACATATAGTGCTGGCACCTCTTAAGTTTGCACGAACCCCGAATTGATAATTAAAGTCGGTAGACTTGGGAGTTGCAGCATTCTAGTTGCAATACCGAGGCTCATCACATTTCTTTAGCATTAGTTGAGGAATATAAAGGAATATCAAAAAATTTCTAGTAGGTGGATTTGGCCTCACTCCTCCCTTCAGGGATCATGGTTTGAGGAAAGAACTCCTATGCATCCCCAAAAAGACAGAATTCTGATTTCTCATGGAATTTAGGGTTTTTTGTTACTTAGGCCAACATTTTACTAGTTTTCAAGGATAGGTTTTAATTTTCATTTTTGATATATTCATCCTTACATTATATCTCATAAAGGTTTCACATTATTCTGCAAGTTTTCCCATGCATGAAATAGGTAGCTAGCTCATGAAATTCTGTTTTCCTTAGTTAATTGAAAAGCTTCTTATTTACATGGTTTATGGATAAATGTCAATGATTGATGCAATGCAGGAGTTTTAGTAGTACGAAGAGATTTCATGATCGGAAACCCCTTCCTAACCTCATCTATCCATGTTTATCACTTGATTTCACTAAATCCCTCAATAAATTCGTCATTCCACAAGAATACTCCTCCAAGCTTGTTGAGCAAATCCAACCATCTCACAACTCTTTTTTGAGATCTAAAGGAGCCATAGGCACTCCCTTGCCTCATTTCACCGACCATTCACCTTCCGTAAGCCTTACATCACCTTCCAAATCACTCCTCTTACTCTTGTATGTGTCCTGTAGGAATATAGGGGATCATGTAGGAGCATCAGGACATCCTATAGGACACATTAGAACATCCTGTAGGTTGACCTATAGTGGCCTGTTTTGAGGCCGAATTGTGGAAAAGCCCGTAGGAAGATAGGAGAAGCCCCTACTTTCCTCCCAAGCCTTCTAATGATTCACCATCATCCCTAATCCACCTTCCACATCACCAAAAGAAGTTAGCATTCACATTTTCACACAAAAAAAGACAAAAAGGAAAAAGAGTTATTTTGTTCATTTACATGCACAACAGTAGAATGTTTGATGTTTCAATTTGCATGCCTAGGACAGTAGGATTGCACATGTGTTAACTTAGCATTCTTTTGAAGCAAAGCCTCTTAGCAGCTAGTTAGATGGATGGTGTGTTTAAGCATTTGATTTCAGTCTTTTCCTTACTACAGTAGACAAGATTTCCTTTAGTGCAAATTTCCCTTCTCCTCATTGGTAATCAAGCTTCTTCTGAATCAATAGAAGTATAGTTTGAAAAACCATAGTGGTCTATTGCCATCTTAGCAATGACAAAAAGTGGATCTAGCACATTTACTCATGTACACAGCACTGTCACCTCCAAGTTTGTATGAACCTCTGGTTGATAAGTAAAGTTGGTAGCCCTAGGAGTTGCAACATTCTTATTGCAATAGTGGTGTTCATCAGCGGCTAGTTTGATTTTAATGTTGGTTGTTACATATGGGCGTGATTTTTTCTTGGGCCGCCACATCGGGCGGGTCACCCTCCCGTCAAGTTTGGGTTTGAACCCCACTAACCCATTTTAAAATGGTTCCAATACAATGGAACAAGGGTGGTGGGGTTTGACCACCTACCACCCCTATTTAATATGACGATTTTGGGGGTTGGAGGGTGGTCGGCTTTAGTATTGTAGCAATAATGCTACAACTCCTGGGACTCCCTTCTTTACTTTTATCGGCCTGGTTGTTCGTAACAAACTTGGAAGTGACGGTGCTATATGCACAAGTACTAGCTCTTACCCAGGCTGTCACTTGATCAGCTGACACAAGTCTGCTAGGAGCTTAAGCCAAATAATTTGAGCACTTAGAAGAAGCTTTTAACTGTGATGGATGAAAGCTAGCACAAAAGAGGCTAGTCTACCTGCAGAAAGAAGCTGAAAGCTAAAAAGAGATGCAAACCCTAGCAAACCCTAGTTTTATCGACTAACCCTACCGGTGCAAGACAAGAGATGAAAGCGGTGGAAATGGATGCCATTGACTCTTGGAAAGGTAAAGTGCATGTGACTAAGCTACTTCTAAAGTAAAATATGGAAAAAAACATCTTTTTGTATTTTTGCAGAATTATTATGCATGTGCTTTAACAGTTTTTGACTGTGAAGAGGTTGATTGGCAAAAGGAACTGGAGTGGGTGCTTGCAAGAGGTTGGGAGGGTGAGGAGAGGGCCTAAGGGGTCCCTATCACCCTTTCATAGAGATTCACAGTGATAAGATCTCAAAAAAATACTCACGTGAACTTCTACAGGAAGTCTGCAAGGGTTCTACAGGATGTTCTATAAGAAGTTCTACAGGAAGAGCCGAAAGAGGATTTTAGAGGGTTGATGGTGGAAAAATGGTGGGAACATGGAAATGGAGGATGGATGAGTATGAAAAGGGGTCTAGGACCTGGTAAATAAGGCTAAGGAGTGATGAAGGTGGTTGGATTTGTTCAAGGATGGAGGGAGCAATGCTGCACAAGAATGTAGAAATTAGGGAAAAGTGGAAAAGTGTGGCAAATGAAGGGAAGGAATCTTGGATTAGGAGCTGGAGCAGTTTGTATGATAGAGGAAGGATAGGTAGGGATGTATTACAGGTGTTCTGCACACTATTTTCCAAAACTAATCAAACAAAGACTAGGAAAACTAGAGATCTATCTATTTTGACCTAATCTAATCTAAAAGCCAGAAACATGATGAACATAAGTTTATAGACAGGAAATCATGCAAGATAAATATGAAAACTAAGCAAGAACAGATATAAACATGCAAGTACAACTGGTATCGACTTTTCCAACTAAAAATCTAACACTAGCAATTGCATGGAAAGGCAAAAACAATGTTTTTGTGGCAGCAAGTATACCTTGGTCTCAGCTCATGGTCCCAAGGAGGAAGAGACGAGATCAAGGATTTCTTGGTGGTATTTTTGTAGATCTTTTCTGTTACCAAACTTTCAAATCAACCTGAAGCATGAAAAACTATTTTAATCATAAAAAACAACCTAAGTAACAAAGCAACATCTTAACCTAAATAACAGAAATTATTCTATGAATGAAAGGAAAACACATAAAAGTATACAAAGGAGGTACTGACACTTGGGTTGGGCCCAACCCCAAGAGCTACAGCCTCCTAAGAAAGCTCAGCGCTGGTGCAAAGTGGAATTTATCTCCATTACTCAAAAAATTATCATGTCACAAAACTGTTTACAGCAAGAGCTCGAAAATGAGCTGAAATGTGGAGCTGCACTAAGTGTGAAAAACAATTGTTCAAAATCAAAACTACTTATGCACCACGAGGACTCCCAACATCCCTCCTTAACTTTAGGAGCTTGGTTGCTCAAAACTGCAGTTAATCAGCCACTTCACAAAATCTGCTCGGCTGCCCCTTGAAATCATCTTTGGTGGGTTGTTGAACTCTGAGTTGATGGTGGAGAACTTGAGGAAGGGGTCATTTAGTGCAGGAGACACCCTTCCTACAAATCCTCAGCCTTGTTCCTTCGTATTTGGCTGTCAACTTTCTCATAAATGCTTGACCTTGGTCCAAAAGATGTCCAAAAATCTGCAATAAGCACATATTAGAGTTTGTGGTCAAGTGACTATTCTCATTCATTCAATTAACATAAATATATTCAAAAGCATGCATAAAACTATGAAGAATGGTGGATCAATCGAGAATAATAGGAAAAATGAGCCCAATAAATTACCCATTTTTGGGGCTCATTATCACCCCGCTGCTAAATGTGTTGCTTATCTTCTGAGTAACTAATCCAGCTCATCAACTTTGATAGCTTTGACTGCCTCTCTGACATCCCAGGGTTCTGAGGTGATGTCCTCTTCTCGGTCATGAAACCCTGCTTTTCTCTCTACCTCCTCCCATTACTTGTGTTCTTCTTCTTCTTTGACCCCTTCCAGCAGTCCCAAAAGCAATGGAGGACTAAAATTTCAGCCAATCTAGTTGGCCTTCAGATTTTTCATTGACTGTTTGTAAAATGGTACTCTAGCCAAAGCCTCCCGCATCCTCGTTGGGGAGTGGTACTCTCTTATTTTCAGACTGTGGGACAATGTGTTCCATCTCCTTGTGTGCATGAATGCAATTATCACCAAACAGTATTTCCATGTCCTCAAAGTGAGCAATGGCATGAGCTTGCCTTTCAATGTAGTCTGGGAGAACCTGAGGGTTGTTGGCTAGGTGCTGATGGGCATACACTAAAGCTGAGGGATCTTCTGGTTCTGCTCTGATCATGAGTGGCTCACTTAGCTCCCTGTCCATAACTTTCCGAATTTCTGCTGCCCTCTTTTCCTCATGGTTTAACCAAGAGGTCATGGCCAATAGTTGCACATCTCCCAATGCATCATTGGTATCCCATAGATTCATGTTTGGAAGTGCCAAGTTGTGTAAATAGAATTCTACTAACTTAGCCTTATCTTCAGTTGAGCTATTGTCACATAAATACATGAAATGATTGTAATTCTGGAATGGAATGGTGCCCCTTTGGGTCAGTGTGTTAATTTTAAATTGCAACCATTGATATTTAATATATAATGCATATGACTTAGCAGGTTGCCTACATTGTAAGGCTTCTATTGCCCAGCTAGCCATGCAGGCCATTTGGGCTTCTTTCTCTTACACCCATTGTTTTTAAACCTGTATTTCTTCCGCTGCCTGTGACTCCTTTTCTTGTAGCAGTTTTGTCAGCATCTCAACCCAAGCCTGTAGCTTTTCCTCTCTCTGTTGTTCCTCGGTTGTTTCCTTGTCTATTGGAGGTCCTTCTTGCTACTGCTATTCTCCCAAATTGGACAGTTTATCCTCCTTATGACCTTCCTGTAGCTGTAATTGCTTTCTCTGTAGCTCATTCTCTTCCTGTAATTTGGCTCTTTGATTGCTTTACAGGTGCCTCACCATGGGCAACTCTTTTCTTGATTCTTTTAGATATTCTTGTAGGTGGCCTATGTCTGCAACACCTTTGGATTTGGAAATCCTCATCCAAGTGTGAGTCCTAACCTACTCTTGTTCCAATGCAAAGAAAAGTGGTACAACAAACTTCTGTGGGATGACCTTCCCACCTTCTAGTAGGTTGTAATATGAGCCCAAGCTAGGCTGAGGGCTTGGCTCCAATATCTCCTCGGTCTTTTCTTCTCCCTGTGATTGTTTGGCTACCTTCTCCTCCAATTTCTCAGTCTCTTTTAACTTAGCTAGAGTTTCTTGTAGAAATGCTTCAACTTCCTGTAGAGCTATCTTTGAGTCCTTCATCCTAATTCTTTCTCTCCAGGTGGAGGTTTTTGGGCTTCCTCTTTCATAGGTGATAGATATCTTTGAAGGAGACTCTTCTTTCAGTTTAGTGATTGTGTCCTCAATGACAATTGGTTCCTTTGATTGTGGTTGGGGTTTTTCCACTTTGATCCTTGTGCTTCTCTAAACTTTAAAGTACATGGAGGTTTGCCTCTTTCTCTTTCCTTTTTTTTTTCACAGGTGTGCCTAATGCAGCAAGCACAATTGCTACCTCCCTTGCCAACGTCTCAGGGGATTTCTCTTCCTACTGTTCTTTTTCTTTACTTCCTGTAGAAATCTCTATGTCCATTGTTTCTATCTGTATGACTGATATCTCAGGGTGTGCCCTTCCCTTTTCTTTCTGGGTGCCTGCTTTGGCTATGGCAGCCTTCATTTGGGATTTTTCAGCCTTTTCCTTTCTATTCTGTATCCTCTTTTCCCTTGATATTTTTACTATCGTTTCTTCCTCTGTTTTAGGCTCAGCAATCTTGCTACTTTATTTCTGTTCTTCCTATGCTTCCTCTGTTTTTCCCTCTGTTTGAATGTCCTGTGTTCCCTCATCATTATTTTTCTCAATTTCTTCAGTTTTCTCCCCCTCCTCATTGCTGGATGGAGTGATGTTTTCAGCCAAAGTTCTAATGTTATCACTTCTGGACATGTTTCTGAAGATTTCCCAAGATAAGGGGATAGTGTAGGTGTGTAAAGCATCTTCCACCAATAGTTTGATGAGCCCATGGTGGGCCAATTGATTTGGGATCCCTTCATTTAGCTTTGTACCACATTCAATTAAAGACTGAAGAAGGAAATATGGGATGCTCCGTTTCTTAGCTGGAGGCAAGTCAATCGCATGCCTTAATTCACATAACAACCTAAAATGATATCCATAGATGATGCTAAACCTCCCTTCACATGTGATGTACTTCACAATTTGATAACTACCTTCACTCTAGAGAGGAGGTAGGATTGTCCTTCTAACTCCATTTTTGTCTTCTACAGGATGCTGCTTAGGCAGAAAAAATGTTTTCTTAGCAAATTGGCCCAATGATCTCTCTTCCTTGCTCCAAGGGAGCCCCAATGGTAGACCAGTAATTCTACTTATGAGATCAAGGGTGAGTTCTAGGGTCAAACCCCTAAAAACTATGGCATGTGTCTTTGAATGTGGTCTTAGGGACATTAAAAACTCTTCAGTTATCTCCTGATCATGACCCTGGATTTTGTCAAAGAAGGATATCCAATTTGCCTCGGTGAAAAGGTCCATCACCTCAGGGTGCTTGTACAGCTTGCTAGAGTCTGAGGGCGCTTTCCTTATGAATCCTCCTGGCATGGTGTTGAGTGTTATTTTTATGTTTTAACCAGAAAAGAAAATGCTCAGGAAAACAACAGTCAATCGTTGAAACAGCGGATAGCTGAATTCGGTTTCTTCTGAACCTGTTGAGGGCCCCGAGATCGGGTCAGCAACAAGGGGGATACCCACCCGGTCCGGAACCTGGTTGGCGGCTCCTTGCCCGTTTGGTGTAGCGGGTCCGACTGGGGATAATGGGACCAGCTTCCCAATCTAAAGGTTAATGTGTGTGTGTGTAGATTTTGATTATGCTGATTTTGAAAGTATTTGAAAGCTGACTCAAATCTAACTAGCAAATAGATTCTATACTATTGCGATCTAATGAAAACAACACATCTAATCTACGCTAAGTCGAGACATGTCTCTTATATTATGCGATCTAAAAATATTTCGAACAATAACTGGTAATAAAGATCATTCAGTTATCATAAGAATATGAACCATTTAAAATAAACCATTCTGCATAAGAAGTTAGGCAGAACAATTGTGAACATCATATCGCATAATAAATCATTCATATGTCAAGCACAAACAAATTATTCCACCGTACAGAAGTGCCAAATGGTAACCCAAACATTCATACATTAACATATAAACAAATCAGCTGTATAAGACTCTAAGAATATGAGCAGAAATTAATCAAGAGATAAAAGTACCATTTATGACTGATTTCACTCACAAACTTCAAGCAATAACGATTCACCTCTACTTACTTCTAACATCTACTAAGAGTACAGAAGTGCAACATCAGTAGCAGACATTAAAATGCAACCATAAGTAAATCTCGATCCTTCCATTCATCAAAACCTCCTCTGAGGGTGCAGAAGTGCATGTTCCGAGGACAAGTTTTTGACAAATTTCTGGACCCTTCTCCAATGCAATGAGAAGGGTTAAAATACTAATTCCTAATTCTAATAATAGTATCATTACAAAATTTTAGGATACGGTTTTCAAATGACCATCCTTTTTCTAATCTAGTTAAAAGAGAAAAAACAATATTCTAAATGAAATCATTTGTGAACTTGGTCTTTGAAGTTGCAAGTGTCCAGCATAGGCTTGAGAAGAGTCGGTTGGCTGATTTCTGCGCTGAGCTGGGCTGCGAAAACGGCATCTATGAGAGCAAGCGCTGCCTTCTCGGCTGCGTTCGTAATGCACTTCACCGTCATCCATTGGCTGTGTGGTTTAACCAAGTATGTCCAGTAACCTTGCCAATTTAGCCTAGCCAATGCTTGGATTGCCTTCCCTTTTGCCTGTGCTTTCTACCTCCATTCTGTCTCCAGTTGCAACTTGCTTGGTAGGTATCCCAGGGTAGTCTCTGTAATTAAATTGGCCCTGTGTAAATTTTCATTTACACAGTCGATAAGAATGCTCGCATGTGTCGCCGCTGTCTCTGCTGCTTGCTCCGCCTGCGTGATTTGTTTGTCCCATTTATTAAAGAGTAGCTCCTTATGATTTTCATTAAGCCTGGGTGCTCCTACTCTTTTCCCTTCCTCATCATCTTTCCAATTTAGATATTCTGTCACCTTCTTGTCGTTCTAATCATAGTCGCTCCGCAATTCCACCACCTGACTGGTGATTTTATCGCTCAGCTCACAAAAGTGCCTCCACTGTGATATTTTACGTCCTAACTCTTCCTGTTACTGCAGTAGTTGCTCGTTCAAGCCAACGGACTCTGAAATAAACTCTGTCAGTTTAGGCTCATCTTTATGCATTTCTTGCACCGTCTGCAGTTGTTTTTCTTCTTCTTCAAGACTTTTCTGGTAGCCTATTTGCATCTGTTGAAAGTCTTCCTATAGCTTTTCTAGCTGTCTAGAAGCTTCAGTGTTCGCGTTGGCTTGTTGCAACTGTTGTTGTAGCAGTTGTATATGATTTTCTTGTTCCTTTAAGAGTTGCTGAACTTTAGAGGCCTTGTCAATGGTCGCAGAAGCATACACTCCTGCAATCTGAGACAGCTTCGTGAGATTTTCGGTCGGATTATTATTTGGGTCTTTCCACAAGACGTCCAGATGTTTAGTACTTTGAGACAGTGTATTCTCAAGCTTTCTCGTCTTCCTCTGTCTCCTCACGACTGCTTTGTGCTGGGGACTATAGAATACATCCAGTGGGGGAATTTCTTCTACGTTAAGTAGAAGTTCTGAGGCTGGAGCGATAGGAAGGTGTTCAGCTTCTGTGGCACTACTGACCATGGTCGAAACGACTTCTTGCACCACCTGTGTATTGCTCACAGGTGTCTTCGGGACTTGCCCTTCAAGATTAATTAATTCATTGAAGGTTTCCCACTCTTTATCTAGCTCTGTTGTGACAAGGGGTGCTTCGATGACAGGAGGTGGGACATCTCTTGGTGGTGAGGCGATAACTTGCTGCTGAGACATTGCACTCGACTGAGCTGTGTCTTTGGTCGTTTCTTCGTTTTTTCCTTGTTCGTGACCAGACTCTTCAGGATGCTCAGATACTTCTTGTGCGGCATTGGACTTAGACCTGGAAGTGCTGGTGTTCTCACTCAGGCTGATGCTCGGAGTCGGTTCTCTAGTAGGTATTTGCAGCCTCTCTAGTGGAATACTAGCCAGCCTTCTTTCTCTGTATAACGTGAATTTTTGGAGGTCACCTGAAGACAACCTCGACTGAGCTTCCTGCAAAATTTCTTTGAGCGAGCTCTTACTCTGAAAGAGATCATCAAACAGATCTTTCTTTCCAGAGAACACTCTTATCTTGACGTTCGTTGTGAATTCTTGGGCCACATTATTTGGGTCGAATGGCCTCGCTGAGAACTTAAATAATTGAAGACACGTCACATTCTCCACCTCGTCAAAAGCGTGTCCTACATCGAACAAAGAGAAGGCCCCACAAGTGACGGGAAATTGAGGCCAAATGGCCTTCTTCTTGTCCTTTAGGTCCTTGGTTAAACTGCCTTCAGAACAGGTTTGATAAGCGATTTCCCGGGCCAAAAGTTTATCAGGGATATATAGGGGTAGGACATGTGGAGGTACAGTGCTTCCAAAAACTCTAATGTAGGTAAACCATTCTTCCCCAAACCATCTTGCGATGGGGATGATGTCAATTTGGGCCTCGGGGGAGCACCTTGGGGGGTCTTTATCGTATATCATTCTATATAGGGGCAAAATAACCCCGTGGCAAATCTGGTAAAAATGAGGGGCAAACTGGGAATCCCATAAGATCTTGTGATAAACATGGATGGGAAATGGGTCTTGGGTAGTCCATTTCCAACCCATAACAGGAAAATTAGATACAAGACAAACATAATCCATAATATAGGCAGACAGATAAAAAGGAGGATAGACCCTTTGAGAAAAGGATCTTTTGGACCGATAACTGACAACGGCCGTGTATAGAGTATCAGAAAGGATTTTGGCCCAATCTAGGATTTCGGCATTAGTGGCAGCATCAATTAATGGCAGCCATTCAGATGAAAACTTGTTGATATCTGGCATCCCAAATAACCTACAGAGCATAGCCACAGCAAAACAATATGGGGAGGTGAGGGAACCAGTGCTGTACATACCGTTTTTATCCTTCTTTAGCGGCTCATCTCTTCTAGACCATTCTTTAGTGGTGTATGATAGATCTGGATTCTCCACCGCGAACTTCCTAACGAATTCCGCATTATAGGTCGCTTGAGGTTCAAGAAGATGATACATAAGTTTCAAATCTTGCGCAGCAAATGATCCTACAAGCCCATGTCCATGAACTTTGAATTGTCTGCCCTTCAATTCTGCATCATCCAATATCCATTTGATCACACCTATGTATGGTAGAATTTTGGGTCTTGCAGCTATTTTGTGGAGGAATGAACATGCTAGGTCTTCTAAGGTCAACTCAGAAGAGCGTGGAGCGCCCGCGACAACAGTCACCTTCATTATTCTAGGCTTTTCTTCTTCTAGCAGCCTGTACATACCGTCCCATGTTGATATCCCTGTGTCTTTGTTGCAGGCTGTGTCTGTGTACAGGGGTGCCATCTCCTTGGTCTTCTCCCTTGCTTCGGAGCTTTGAGCTTTGTTCTTCTTTCCCATTTCGCTTTGCGTTTCTGTCTGAGTCGTCTTCGCGTTTTGTCCCTGCAGGTTACGAGTGAAATGGAAATGACTAATTCAAAAAGGTGATGGGAGAGTTTTAAATGCAAGAGATAAATCAAATACGCCACCTTACGTGAAACAAATCTCTACCAAGGCACGCGTCTTTAATCCACTTAATAACTGACAACTAATTCATTTACTATCATTAAAAGCGCATGATTTCGGGTCAGATTATAGAAAGTGGCTTTTTCTTTGAATGGCGCGCCCGAAGGATTCGTACTGAAGTGGTTTATGATTTGCTGACGTAACCTCGCATGTCGCGCGATCGCTAATCACATCATCGCAAATCGCATGGATGTGGCATCGCAATATCGCAGATCGCAGGAATTCGATATTCACAAAATCTTGCCTGGCTTATTTCTGCGATATGCGATTTTAGCGATCGGCGTTATCGCGGATCGGGGGATCTTTAAATTTTCTTCTTGAGCATTACCGATTTGCGACGTGATGCCATTATTAACATGAGGATCTTGCGCATAAAAAGGGAAATGAAGGTGTTTCATACTTTTTGCAATGCGACCTTAAGGTTTTCTCTTTTATCATAGACTTAGGTTTTTAAGAGGATTTTTCCAAGCGTATGATTGTGATTTCAAAAAGAAACTCTTGTTTTTCCAAAACAAAAATTTAACTAAGGGTCCCCATTCATCCAGTATCATGGCTGATACTTAATTGAATAAGGGGGGGTGTTGCTGGCTACAACAATTGGCGATTCACTTGGGAGAACCAGTTATCTCTGCTTTTATGCTTTCAAACTTCCTGAGAAAAATGTCTTAAAGAAAAACTTGAACTTTATTATAAAAAGATAAAACAAATAATACTTTAAACTGTCAATGATGTTTCGTTTCAACCTGTTTCTATTTCAATTACTTGCGCCTTCAGCTTGTCTTTGCATTTAAACCAGTCATTACTTGGTCTTGTAAAACATAAAATAAAGTCTTCTCTGTGTGTTAGCTCTTTTTCCTCAAATATGCTCCTTTGTCGCAGGTAGAGCCTCTGCTGCCAGCAGGCGTCCATAGCCTCGACAGGGTTACCTATTACCCAGCAATGATCCTTTATCCTGCTTAAGGTTATTTACAACTTTTTCAGAGAAAAATCCTTTTTTGACACTTTTTCCTTTTTTTATTCTCTAAAGAACAATGTCTTGGTTTGGTGGCCAAATTATGACACAGTCATTCACTTGATTTACACTTTTGCTGAACAAGCTGGCTCGTGATGAGACCCCTTGCCTTTTGATTGCAACAATCTTGAGTCATTGCCCTGTTTTGGTAGACAGTTTTGGCAAAGTCAGCAAGTTATAATATCTGTGATCATGATAAGCCGGCTCGTGATGAGACCTCTCATTCTTTGAGATATAGCGTCTTTTTAGATTATTCCTCTGAATGCTGCGTTTTCCTTTAGCAGGGAGGAAGTCAAACTTCTTTCCTTAAGAAAGTTCTGGATGACAATGATAGGGCTATTTTTGGTAATGGCTGCTTTCACAGAGAATTTTTATTTTAATATTGATACCTTTCATTGTGCTGACCTAAAAACAAATTTTCCACTGAGATAGCTTTCTTTAAAGTTCTTTGCAGTTGAAACTATCATCATATCTGGGTTAAATTTCTATTGATAATAAAGATCAAATTCCTAAAAGATTTGCTGTTCGTAGAAGCAGAAGTTTCAAAAAAAAAAAATTCAATAGAGAAAAAGGTGTCTTTAGTAAATGCAAAATGCCGTTAACCAAAGCAAACATTATTATGAGAGGCGAACATTCCCTAGGGTTATGTAGAGAATATGAATAATTTTGCCTATCGATTTATTAAAAGCAAACCTAATAACCTAGCTAAATTACTCCTACTCCTATTCTAACTATATACAGGAAATAACTATGTGAAATGATATTTCCAATGGAACCATGTATTTATTTTTATTCCTAGCCGTATGAATCTTCCAAGTATGAGTAAAAAGAACCAAACTTTCCTTGGATCATGAATATTGGCTGTGGAATAAAAACATACAACCCCAATTGGAATTCTGTCTGATTTTCCTTTCTCATGAAAGCCTTTTTCCAACTGGATTCCTATTGGATCATAAAAATTAGGATGAATTTCTGTTATGAATTGATGATCTCTTAATAGGAAGGATAACAAGTCATATTGCGAAAATGATTTTTTAGTTTTAACGACTTGTAACTTGTTTTTTGTTAACGCTGAGTTTTTAGCGATTTCGTTTGAAATGAAAGTTCTCATATATAAATCGCTAAAACAAAATCTATCAAAAGTTTGAAAATTTAAAAAGAAATCCGATTTTGTACAAAATGAGTGCAAGTGAGAAAGAAGTGATTGGGTATTTACAGAAATAGTGTTACAGCACCACTGGGATCTACTTGTAACATCTTGCTCCTCACAAGAACTGGCTAGGTTTTATGGATCAGGAACTAGGTTATGATTGTGAACAGGGATGAAGCTTTCTTCACGATATGAATCATAGATCGGGGTATTGTCTTGGATAGTAAAATTGTTTAAATGAGCTTTTACTTTGAGATGGGGACCGACCGATATGATTTCTGATTTAGGATGTTCCTTATTATCTGACCCTAGTTGAGTTACTTGAGATAACTCAACAACATCATCATCGTCAAAGTAACTATCGCAAAAGACTCTACAGATTTCCTTAGGCTCCTCTTTTTCATTATATGTTTTCAGACAAGGAAGGTCAGGAAGCTCTTGTTTGACATTTATCAGAGGTTGTGCTAAAGTGGTCTCTTTATCTTGAAAATCTAATGATGAGTCGTTTGAATAACCCTCTATGTTTTTTGAGATATGCTTAATATTGAGAGGGGAAACATTGTCATCACTAAAAACATCGGGATAAAGAGAAAAATGTGAATCTGGAATACTGCATTTAAAAACATCATGAAGCAAATTTTGTTCATCAGATTCATCATAAACATCGGGCTTTAGATCATACCTTTGTGCGCTGATACTTTCTGAAAGAGAAACAGTTGGTTGATCTAACCTTGGCATAGGCATTCGTTGATTTGAAATGATATTGTCTGACTTTATGTCAGAGTCATCTTCTGGTTTCAAGGTAGTTCCCCTTTGAGCACTTTCGTCTTTATTTTCTGGTATTAGAGCATGCATGACTCCTAGGCTTTGCATATTTTCTTTATTATGGATGATCTGTATATTTGACTTGAAATGCTCATCTATATTAGAAGAAAACGAAACAAAGGTCGAACTAATTTCTGCTTGGTCAGATAAAGGAGGTAGGAAATACTCATCATAATCTGAAGATTCTTCATCTGTGAGCTCATCCTCGAGATCACACTGTAGACATTTGAGATGAAATCGCATATTGAAATCCCTTACGGGTTCATCTTGTTTCCGTAGATAATCAATTTCATCATATACCTGGTCATAGTCATAACAATCAAATTCCAAGATGAAAGTCCTAACGAATTGGTCCCAGCTGTGGATTGATGCAACTGGGAGGGTTTTGCACCATTTTCTAGCTTCCGCTGTAAATGTAAGAGTAAAAATCCTGCACAAAATGCCTTCATCAATTCTCTGAATGTCAGAACTCGAAACTTTTTTAATGAACTGAAGGGCATGATTAAATGCAGAAGAATTATTCTTACCGTTGAATTTTACCTGAGACAAGAGCCTTACCACATTTGGTGGAGTGTTGGAAGAGGTAGGAACATGGATGCAACTCCAAATAGGAATTCTATAAGCAGCCATCCTGTTTCAAGATTTATAATTTGGAAAACATTCCAACGGACATTATGCTCAGGCCCTCCTTCTAGTGCCAAATATGTTGAGGGCCCCGAGATCGGGTCAGCAACAAGGGGGATACCCACCCGGTCTGGAACCTGGTTGGCGGCTCCTTGCCCATTTGGTGTAGCGGGTCCGACTGGGGATAATGAGACCAGCTTCCCAATCTAAAGGTTAATGTGTGCGCGTGTAGATTTTGATTATGCTGATTTTGAAAGTATTTGAAAGCTGACTCAAATCTAACTAGCAAACAGATTCTATACTATTGCGATCTAATGAAAACAACACATCTAATCTACGCTAAGCCGAGACATGTCTCTTATATTATGCGATCTAAAAAGATTTCGAACAATAACTGGTAATAAAGATCATTCAGTTATCATAAGAATATGAACCATTTAAGATAAACCATTCTGCATAAGAAATTAGGCAGAACAGTTGTGAACAGCATATCGCATAATAAATCATTCATATGTCAAGCACAAACAAATGATTCCACCGTATAGAAGTACCAAATGGTAACCCAAACATTCATACATTAACATATAAACGAATCAGCTGTATATCACTCTAAGAATATGAGCAGAAATTAATCAAGAGATAAAAGTACCATTTATGACTGGTTTCACTCACAAACTTCAAGCAATAACGATTCACCTCTACTTACTTCTAACATCTACTAAGAGTACAGAAGTGCAACATCAGTAGCAGACATTAAAATGCAACCATAAGTAAATCTCGATCCTTCCATTCATCAAAACCTCCTCTGAGGGTGCAGAAGTGCATGTTCCGAGGACAAGTTTTTGACAAATTTCTGGACCCTTCTCCAATGCAATGAGAAGGGTTAAAATACTAATTCCTAATTCTAATAATAGTATCATCACAAAATTTTAGGATATGGTTTTCAAATGACCGTCCTTTTTCTAATCTAGTTAAAAGAGAAAAAACAACATTCTAAATGAAATCATTTGTGAACTTGGTCTTTGAAGTTGCAAGTGTCCAGCATAGGCTTGAGAAGAGTCGGCTGGCTGATTTCTGCACTGAGCTGGGCTGCGAAAACGGCATCTATGAGAGCTGGCGCTACCTTCTCGGCTGCGTTCGTAATGCACTTCACCGTCATCCATTGGCTGTGTGGTTTAACCAAGTATGTCCAGTAACCTTCCCAATTTAGCCTAGCCAATGCTTGGATTGCCTTCCCTTTTGCCTGTGCTTTCTGCCTCCATTCTGTCTCCAGTTGCAACTTGCTTGGTAGGTACCCCGGGGTAGTCTCTGTAATTAAATTGGCCCTGTGTAAATTTTCATTTACACAGTCGATAAGAATGCTCGCATGTGTCGTCGCTGTCTCTGCTGCTTGCTCCGCCTGCGTGATTTGTTTGTCCCATTTATTAAAGAGCAGCTCCTTATGATTTTCATTAATCCTGGGTGCTCCTACTCTTTTCCCTTCCTCATCATCTTTCCAATTTAGATATTCTGTCACCTTCTTGTCGTTTTGATCATAGTCGCTCTGCAATTCCACCACCTGACTGGTGATTTTATCGCTCAGCTCACAAAAGTGCCTCCACTGTGATATTTTACGTCCCAACTCTTCCTGTTGCTGCAGTAGTTGCTCGTTCAAGCCGATGGACTCTGAAATAAACTCTGTCAGTTTAGGCTCATCTTTATGCATTTCTTGCACCGTCTGCAGTTGTTTTTCTTTTTCTTCAAGACTTTTCTGGTAGCCTATATGCATCTGTTGAAAGTCTTCCTGTAGCTTTTCTAGCTGTCTGGAAGCTTCAGTGTTCGTGTTGGCTTGTTGCAACTGTTGTTGTAGCAGTTGTATATGATTTTCTTGTTCCTTTAAGAGTTGCTGAACTTCAGAGGCCTTGTCAATGGTCGCAGAAGCATACGCTCCTGCAATCTGAGACAGCTTCGTGAGATTTTCGGTCGGATTATTATTTGGGTCTTTCCACAAGACGTCCAGATGTTCAGTACTTTGAGACAGTGTATTCTCAAGCTTTCTCTTCTTTCTTTGTCTCCTCACGACTGCTTTGTGTTGGGGACTATAGAATACATCCAGTGGGGGAATTTCTTCTACGTTAAGTAGAAGTTCTGAGGCTGGAGCGATAGGAAGGTGTTCAGCTTCTGTGGCGCTACTGACCATGGTTGAAACGACTTCTTGCACCACCTGTGTATTGCTCACAGGTGTCTTCGGGACTTGCCCTTCAAGATTAATTAATTCATTGAAGGTTTCCCACTCTTTATCTAGCTCTGTTGTGACAAGGGGTGCTTCGATGACAGGAGGTGGGACATCTCTTGGTGGTGAGGCGATAACTTGCTGCTGAGACATTGCACTCGACTGAGCTGTGTCTTTGGTTGTTTCTTCGTTTTTTCCTTGTTCGTGACCAGTCTCTTCAAGATGATCAGATACTTCTTGTGCGGCGTTGGACTTAGACCTGGAAGTGCTGGTGTTCTCACTCAGGCTGATTCTCGGAGTCGGTTCTCTAGTAGGTATTCGCAGCCTCTCTAGTGGAATACTAGCTAGCCTTCTTTCTCTGTATAACGTGAATTTTTGGAGGTCACCTGAAGACAACCTCGACTGAGCTTCCTGCAAAATTTCTTTGAGCGAGCTCTTACTCTGAAAGAGATCATCAAATAGATCTTTCTTTCCAGAGAACACTCTTATCTTGATGTTCGTTGTGAATTCTTGGGCCACATTATTTGGGTCGAATGGCCTCGCTGAGAACTTAAATAATTGAAGACACGTCACATTCTCCACCTCGCCAAAAGCGTGTCCTACATCGAACAAAGAGAAGGCCCCACAAGTGATGGGAAATTGAGGCCAAATGGCCTTCTTCTTGTCCTTTAGGTCCTTGGTTAAACCGCCTTTAGAACAGGTTTGATAAGCGATTTCCCGGGCCAAAAATTTATCAGGGATATATAGGGGTAGGACATGTGGAGGTACAGTGCTTCCAAAAACTCTAATGTAGGTAAACCATTCTTCCCCAAACCATCTTGCCACGGGGATGATGTCAATTTGGGCCTCGGGAGAGCACCTTGGGGGGTCTTTATCGTATATCATTCTATATAGGGGCAAAATAACCCCATGGAAAATCTGGTAAAAATGAGGGGCAAACTGGGAATCCCATAAGATTTTGTGATAAACATGGATGGGCAATGGGTCTTGGGTAGTCCATTTCCAACCCATAACAGGAAAATTAGATAGAAGACAAACAGAATCCATAATATAGGCAGACAGATAAAATGGAGGATAGACCCTTTGAGAAAGGATCTTTTGGACTGATAACTGACAACGGCCATGTATAGAGTATCAGAAAGGATTTTGGCCCAATCTAGGATTTTGGCATTAGTGGCAGCATCAATTAATGGCAGCCATTCAGATGAAAACTTGTTGATATCTGGCATCCCAAATAACCTACAAAGCATAGCCGCAGCAAAACAATATGGGGAGGTGAGGGAACCAGTGCTGTACATACCATTTTTATCCTTCTTTAGCGGCTCATCTCTTCTAGACCATTCTTTAGTGGTGTCTGATAGATCTGGATTCTCCGCCGTGAACTTCCTAACGAATTCTGCATTATAGGTCGCTTGAGGTTCAGGAAGATGATACATAAGTTACAAATCTTGCGCAGCAAATGATCCTACAAGCCCATGTCCATGAACGTTGAACTGTCTGCCCTTCAATTCTGCATCATCCAATATCCATTTGATCATATCTGTGTATGGTAGAATTTTGGGTCTTGCAGCTATTCTGTGGAGGAATGAACATGCTAGGTCTTCCAAGGTCAACTCTGGAGAGCATGGAGCGCCCGCGACAGCAGTCACCTTCATTATTCTAGGCTTTTCTTCTTCTAGCAGCCTGTACATACCGTCCCATGTTGATATCCCTGCGTCTTTGTTGCAGGCTGTGTCTGTGTACAGGGGTGCCATCTCCTTGGTCTTCTCCCTTGCTTCGGAGCTTTGAGCTTTGTTCTTCTTTCCCATTTCGCTTTGCGTTTCTGTCTGAGTCATCTTCGCGTTTTGTCCCTGCAGGTTACGAGTGAAATGGAAATGACTAATCCAAAAAGGTGATGGGAGAGTTTTAAATGCAAGAGATAAATCAAATACGCCACCTTACGTGAAACAAATCTCTACCAAGGCACGCGTCTTTAATCCACTTAATAACTGACAACTAATTCATTTACTATCATTAAAAGCGCATGATTTCGGGTCAGATTATAGAAAGTGGCTTTTTCTTTGAATGGCGCGCCCGAAGGATTCGTACTGAAGTGGTTTATGATTTGCTGACGTAACCTCGCATGTCGCGCGATCGCTAATCGCATCATCGCAAATCGCATGGATGTGGCATCGCAGCGATCGCAATATCGCAGATCGCAGGAATTCGATATTCACAAAATCTTGCCTGGCTTATTTCTGCGATATGCGATTTTAGCGATCGGCGTTATCGCGGATCGGGGGATCTTTAAATTTTCTTCTTGAGCGTTACCGATTTGCGACGCGATGCCATTATTAACATGAGGATCTTGCGCATAAAAAGGGAAATGAAGGTGTTTCATACTTTTTGCAATGCGACCTTAAGGTTTTCTCTTTTATCATGGACTTAGGTTTTTAAGAGGATTTTTCCAAGCGTATGATTGTGATTTCAAAAAGAAACTCTTGTTTTTCCAAAACAAAAATTTAACTAAGGGTCCCCATTCATCCAGTATCATGGCTGATACTTAATGGAATAGGGGGGGGGTGTTGCTGGCTACAACAGAACCCAAGAAGGAATTTCTCGTGTGTTCCTTACAATATCAAATAGCAATAATTCCTTTGTTTTAAAACTGCTGTCACCCAGAATTCGACTGTCTGTTTATGAAAAGAAGAATTTTGTTTTTACAGAACAGAGCATAAGGACACAGGTTCTCTTCTCAGCACATAGATAGATATGTAAATTCAATTTTTTCACACACATAAGCTAGCCTCTACTACTGCATGTATCTTCCTTACAGGACAATTTTAAAAATGATTGGGAGATTTTAGAATGCAGAGAAAGAACTGGGTAAACTCAGTGAAATATGCAGGCAAACTTTTACGTTTTTTCCTCAATGCATAGGAAGACTTTTAATCTCGCTTTTCAAACTGATGTTGTTCAATTCACCACCTTGCACAAACAAATCATGCACATAGAAGTTCTCTTGAGCCTACCTTGTTTGGAGCTTGAAATTCAATGAAAATTCCGGGTTTCCCTTCTGCCGAGCAGTTCTATGCCTTTCCTGTAGAACCCTTCTTGTAGAAGGCTCCCGGTTCCTGTAGAATGAAATTGTGCTTCCGATAAAGCCCGATAGGCATAATATTTTTGAGAACAAGTAGAAAAATTGGTGGAGGATGACTGGTTAACTGTTCTAGAAGCGGTGGATACGTACTTAGTCGAGAACGTCGTGGGTGCAGAATGAATAGAGGGTGGTCCATGTTTCAACTGAGCGTTTTTTAACTGTGGCATGATTCGTGGTGAGGGATGAGGTGGCTGGACCAGACCATTGATCCAACATCACAACCATAATGTTTCTGCATTTTTCTGACTGCCATCACCTCCTCTCTCCCATTATCCGCCGCCATCACTACCAGTCTTGACAATTTCTCCTTGAATGGACACTACACACGTGCTGGCTGCACATCTATTCGGAAATTTTGAAAGTGATGGGGCTCGTTTGGATTCCATGAATATATGTAACTGGCCGAGGGTGTCCAGTTGACTAACCATCGATTCCACTCAATCCGAACCATTCCCATAGTCATGCAGCTTTAAAATATGATTTATGCAATTGAAGAACGAGTTTAGGCACTTACCTGCGCGCTCGCGGCCGTGTTATGCAGATTTTAGGTTTTGGAACCCATTCCTTCGTTTGCTGTTGCCGCATGCACACTGCATGCTTGGTCTCTGCTATTGCTGATGTTCATACGTTCAAGTAAAGCTCCATGCATGTCTCTGCGGTCATAATTTGTTGTCCCTGTCTCTGGAGTATGTCTTTCAGAGGGATTAGCTGCTACAGGATTCCTGTAGGATGTCTTGTAGGTGCTTCTCCTCCTGGAATGCAAGCTAGAATGAGCAGGGCTATATTGCTAACGAGGGTCTCGGCTGATGAGGAGTCTAGATCGAGGGTAATAGGTATGGTGAGTGAAAAACTGCTGCTTGATTTGTCATCAAAAAGTTTTTGCTGGTAGTATGAAGAACACAGGATTTCTGTGTGTGACTATGCAGGAACATAAAAAAATGAGTGCACTGGAGGTGTACAGAGATGGAAAAAGGCAACATATTGCGATGGATGGAAGCAGGGATGTTTACAGGCCTCATAGATAGATTCCAAACCTTTGGGTCCTCGTCTGAGATCAATTTTGGCTTATCTATAGGCTCTACAGGATCTTCTTGTAGAAGACACAGAACTTCCTGTAGAAGGTGAAATCTTAGCCCGAATGAGACCAAATCTTAGGAAAGAGTAGTGGTCATGGAGGAATGGATTGTGAGGGATGCTTGTAGCCTGGTGCTGACCTCTATCTTTGTCTTGTGCGATCCTCCTAACCTGCAATGTCCTTCCTACAACCTATAATTATTCAATCAGAAATTAGTTTTTTTTTCTCCTCTTTTTTTTTTAGTCTGAGATAGATGGGGCACCTCCAGGAGGTTTTCACCCTCATTGTCTGCCCTGGGCACCTCTAAGAGGTTTTCACGCAAGGATCTTTTATTTTTTCTTTTATTTTTTCTGTTTTTTATCTTCTTTTTTTTTTGTTGTGTTCAAGGTATGGGTGGAGTGGAGACAGGGGCCTGCTCCACTACCAACACTGATTTATGCAGAGTTTCAATGAACTCCTTCTTAGAAAGGGGCTTCCTGTAGATTTTCAATCGATGTCCATTGATGATCATGGAGATGGCTTCTTCATCGATGGTCCTGATAAGGACTGAACCATTGTCATTGCATTTCTCCACTGTATATGGTCCTAGCCATCTTGTCCTCAGCTTCCCTTTAAAATCCTTGTATCTTGAATCATATAATAGCACCCAATCTCCTAGCTGAAATTGCTTTTCTTTAAGGTGCCGGTCATGCCATACCTTCCTTTGAAGTTGGACCACCTCTGAGTGGGGAAGGGCCTGCATTCTGTGTTCATCTAGTCCATTCAGCCGAAGTAAACTTTCCTATTGTGCATGGCTGAGATCTAGGTCCAGTTGAGCTGCCAACCTCAATGTGTTATATTCAAATTCTATGGACAACAAAGCCTTCTTCCCGTAGACCAGCTCATAAGGTGTGAAACCTGTTGTAGTTTTCCAAGTAGTGTTGCAGGCCCAGGTGGCCTCAACCAAGCGATCTGCCAAATCCTTTCTACTCTGCTCACCACTTTAGTCAAAATCTCTTCCAAAGCTCTGTTAGTGACTTCCACCTGTCTATTTGCTTGCAGATGATAAGGGGTGGAAGTTCTGTGATTAATCCTCTAATGAGCGAGTAGGTGTTCAATAAAGTTAGAGGTAAACTGACTTCCTTGATATGTGACTAACTCTCTAGGGTAGCCAAACTTGTAGAAGATACTTTCCCTCAAAAACTCAGCCACTTTTTCTTCTATTGCTACCTTGATTGCCTTTGTTTCTGCCCACTTTGTCAGGTAGTCCATGCACACAATGATATAAGACTTTTGTTTTGAAGGAGGATTGATAGGACCCACAAATTCCATGCTCCACTTCTCAAATGGCTCGAAAGTCACTTGAGGTTGGAGGGGCATTTCATCCCTCGGAGTCGGTTTCCCCATCCTTTGACATCAGTCACATTGGTTGATGTATCTCCAAACATCTCGATGAAGAGTGGGCCAATAATAGCCTGCCTGTAGAATTTTGAAAGTGGTTCTTTATGCTGCAAAGTGGCCTCCAAAGGGCCCATCATGACAGGTTGGAAGGATTTCAAAAACTTTCTCCTCCCTGACAGAACACCTCAAAATCTGATCCAGGCCAAGTTTAAACAGGTTGCCCCCAATCCATGTGAAATGGGGCGCTTTTCCTCACGATCTTGCTCTTCTCTTTTGAGGATAGGTGTGGCAGGAACTGTGCTAAAACCAAATAATTTGCTATATCAGCAAACCATGGAGAGAGTACTGAAATAACAAATAAGTGTTCATCTGGTATTTGATCATCCACCATCCCTTCTTCACCTGCAGACAGATCTAGTCTAGACAGAAAATCAGCAACAACATTTTCCTTACCTGGCTTATCAACAATGGTCAGATCGAATTGCTGCAATAAAAGTAACCATCTAATGATATGAGCATTTACATCAGGTTTATTCATTGAATACCTAATTGTAGCATGATCAGTGTGTATGAATGTTTGATAACTAGTGATGTAGTGTCTGAACTTGTTTAGGAAATGGACTACAGCTGGGAGCTCTTTCTCGGTTACAGTATAGTTTAACTCTGCCTTGGATAGATTTTTACTGACAAAATATATGGCATACGGTATCTTCTCTTCAACTTGTCCTAAGGCTGCTCCTATGGATTTGTTAGAGGCATCTGTGTGAAGGTGGAAAGGTAGGGCCCAGTTTGGACCTCTCAAGGTTGGGGTAGTTACCAGCTTACCTTTCAACACATCCAAAGCCTCTTGATAGTTGTAAATCCATATAAACTCAACATCTTTCCCCAAAAGACCAAACAATGGAGAGCCTAGCTTACTGAAATCTTTAATGAATCTTCTATAATATCCTGCTAAGCCTAGAAAACTCCGAACATCTCTTACCTTTTGAGGAGGTGGAACCCTCTGGATAATAGCAATCTTGTTGGGATCCACCTATAATCCTTGCTGATAAATTGTATGACCTAGCACGGTCCCTTTAGTCATCAGGAATTCACATTTTTTAGGACTGAGGGACAGGTTCATTTCAATACACTTGGTTAAAACTTTTCCCAGGTTAGTCAATGCTTCCTGGAAGTTGGACCCATGAGGAGTAAAATCATCCATATAGATTTCCACCGAATCATGAACCAACTCAACAAATATGCTCAGTACTGCTCTCTGGAAAGTGGCAGGAGCGTTGCATAACCTAAAGGAAAGGAACCGGTAGGCAAAGGTACCCCATGGACAAGTGAAAGTGGTCTTATCTTGGACTTCCTAGCTGATTTGGATTTGATTATACCCGCTAAACCCATCTAGGAAGGAAAAGAACTTCTTCCCTGCCAACCCATCTAACACTTGATCTATGAAAGGCAAAGGGAAATGGTTCTTCTTGGTGGCTTTGTTAAGTTCTCGATAATCGATTGTTATTGGGAAATCTAGTGTCCACTCAAAGCTTCTAGTCCCACTAAGACGAGTAGCTATCTTAGAAACAAACAAACTAAAGTTACTTTCGTTTTCCTTTATGAGAAGTAGATGAGAAGAAAGCAAGAGTACCAACCTCTGTTTTTCGCTTGGTTCCTTGCTTGTTTCCTCTCCCCTCTGACAGATCTTTGCCACTCCTTCCTTGCTTACCCCAATTCAAAGAGTACTTGTAAAGTCAACGTAGCATAATACTATTGAAGTATAGGGATGTATTTATTTTCCTAAATATATCGCAGCCCGGATGGATGAAACTAGATCTGGGGTCTTCAAACTCGTTCAATCTTCGCTCGAAGTACAAGTTGATCCATGTGAAAAGATGTTTTAGAGTTGAACATGGAAAGACATTGCCTGATTACCAGCCAATGATGTGAGTTGTTAACAGGCACGAGAGGAATCACTGATAATGATGATGACCCTCAAGGTATGATAGTAAAATTCACGTGGTGTGAAATATGGGCTTGGCATTGAACACCACGCAAAATCTTTCGGTCGAAGGCCATTGATGTAAACCTGTCACCGGAAGTGAGAAACTTGCCATTGAGGCATGCAAGCTTCAAAGTACTGAAAGGGTTGTTCCTAGGTTGATTTCTTGGACAATGAGCTGATGTCGACAAAAAGTGACCCGTCGTATGAGGGCCTTAATGAATACCACATCTATGACACGGAACGAAGCAAATGATTTTGTGGAGGTGAAAACGATCTGATGATACAAGGTTCAGGGTGGCGGTAATGAAAGAATGGAGTGTGAACGTATTGCAGTGGATGAGACACAAAATGGGTTGGTGAATTCTCTGAGCGACTTCTCTTGAACATATCGGTGACACTGAAATGGATTGGTAGCGTTAACCCCAAAGTTAGATGGTACGATGGACCAATGGTAATATGACTGGTGAATGGAATAACCCAACCCGACTCAATCATGGTGATGGAATGAAATTGTCTCATTCAAGAGCGACTTGCTACCAATAAAGTTTCTTCAAATTTTCTTCCCAATTTCTCCCCAGTCATTACTTACCAATACCTCTTTATTTTTATCAAGCTTGAGGAGGATAACATATGTTTGTTCTATAATTTTCCCTTCAGGCAAACCCGTTGCTATGTTTTAACGAGCCTAGCGATAGTGACACTCGTTCTTGTCTATATGGACAAGTTTGTCACTATTGGTTTTAATGAGTTTAATGACAAAGATAACTCGGTTCTTTTTCAATATTAGAGAGTCTAAAAAGGGATGGAAAGGAAACTCCAATAATCCTTTTTCGTCATGTAATCCCTTCAGTCCAAAAAAGTATAAAATAATACGAAAGGGATGAATTTTTTATAGTTTTAATAGGCTGAATAAGACAAGCGCTCGATCGTTTTGTGTAATAATCCCTCAGGTCCAAAAAGATTAAAATCTAGAGGAGGGATAACACTTCTGATAGCTTTAACAAGCTGGAAAGGCCAATTGCTCAACAATATTTTCATATTTTACGAGTCAGACAAAAAGGGCTTAAAAGAGACTCGTTTTTTGAGGAACGAGTGACATTTTCGGGTAGCAGCTGATTCTAGGTAAGGTTTGGAATTTTCCAATCACGACAGTGTTACAAGGATGGCTAACAGAATCACTCATCGCAGCTATTCCTTAAAAGGGTAAACAATCAAATGGAGGCATATGATCGACTAAAACAGAGTGGAGGTGATGATAAGAACACGACCAAGGCTCAAAAAGCTGATGATAGTGCATTCGCAACGGTTATTTACCAGAGGTTGGTTCATTTTTTAGTGAGCTTAAACTCTGGGGGAACATTTGCTCATTGCTTAGGTTTAATTTTTAACAAGCTTGAACTTTGCGTAAAACTACTCATGCCAGTCGTATAATAAGGATATCTCATCTATAGGTTCAATTTTTATGGAGCTTGCACCATTCAAAACTTTGCTCCGTATCCTTGCTTTATGCAAGCTAGGAACGACCAATCCTACGAGTTTAAAGGGTTGAGAATCTATAAACTAAGAAAATAAATGGTCACTCTTCACTTGCATGCCAAAAGGTTTGCATGCCCCTAGGTATAGTGAAACAGAGTTTCCAGGCTACCATATAGAAGTTCTCACATTTTCAAGATTGTTCCATCCGCATAGCAGACAGAAACACTTCCTCGGCTTAATCCATTTGGAAAAAGATGACTCTAGCTCCAATCACCTAACCTTGACGAGGGAATCTTATTCCAGTCTAATCCCATTTTCCTATACGGATGGGTGTGAGACTAGTCATATATCCTTCGCGGAAACCTACCCTATACCCAAAGTTTTCATGCCAAAGTTGACCAGGGTGCATGCCCCTTGGGTTTCAGTCATGGCCCCCAAATTACTCGCGTTCTTCAGGTGGACAGACTGGATATTGATGAGACATTATTGTGTGAAAAGACCATTTAGGGATGGCATTTAACTATTAGCTATGTGTGAGCTGGGGAACAAAAGCTAGTCTATGAGCTGGACCACTCTGCCTTCATGCGGAAAACACATTACTCGAAAGAGTGAGGAGAAAATGGCTCCCATGCTATAAATATAGTCGCGCCCAAGGATCAGATTATAATCTAAAGGTCCTTGGACTACCATTACATTCAGATAAATAGTCTTCCTTCTCAAAGTTATAGGAAAACTTGGAAGGATCCCTAACGGTCGACTGGTTCCTTTGTCGAACCCTGTCAGATTTCGCATCTCAGGCAGAAGTGATGGCGAACCAAGCGATTTCCAAGCAGTTGAGGAAAGGATACTCACAAAATCCCCTTCATCTATGATAGTACTGACCATGACCATTCTGTAAGATTATACAATGATTCAAAATGGTACATTAGATGGTAGACGGGGTCTGCCTAGTAGATTACAATCGAAGGAAATGACTAGGTTTCTTGGAGGTGGGACCGAATAAACGACCGGATATGGCTCTGACGAACTTCCTTCCTGTGGTAAAGGAATGGGTAGATTTCCCCCATGTTCATCGGAGTCTGTGTTTACGAAAAGAATTTGAATGGTGTCGTCCTCATTCTCTTTGGTGAGTGTATCATCTGAAGACGAAATTTCCAAAGACAAAACCGGGTCGACTGCTGCCTTGACCTTTTGACTTCCATCTGGTGTGGACTCAAAAGGTTTATCTTCAATTATAGATGCTTCGACTGACCACAAAGATGTGTCAGTCGGATTTTCAACTAGCGATGGACTTGGCAAGAGTTTCTTGTACCCAGGAGGAAGCTGTAGCGGTGAAGCAGGACGGTTATCCAAGACTCTTTTAGCTTCATCTAGGAAGGGACAACAGTGGATGGCATGATTGCCTTCACACAGTTTATAAGAAAATTTACATTTTCCTTTTTGTCCAGAGACTTCGTTTTCACTAGTTGACGGTGTACTCTCAACATGATCGTCAGAGGTTGATGACACCAGATTGTGCACTCGAGGAGACCAGTCCCTTAAGATCCAAGGTATGCAAGGACAATCTCGATGATAGTGGTCTCCTTTGCAAATGACACATGGAGATTTAGGTTTGGATGGTGCAGCGTGTGTATTTTCGCTAGACGATGCATGGTTGCCCCTTTTTGCCTTTGGCTCCTTCTTCTTCTTTTCTTTTTCCTTCCCTTTCTTCTTCTTCTCAGTTACTTGGTTTTTAGCTTTACCAGCTTCACCAATCGAAGAGGAAGGAGGGGAGGGAGAAATAAGCGAAGCAGAAGGTTGGGGGGTAGCTCTAGTGTCATCTAGTTGTTGACTTGATTGCTCAGGAATCACGGTGGTTTGAACGACAGAGGTCGAGAAGAGCCATATTGGCAAGCCGATTGTCAGTCCTGGGAGGGACAATCTGGCCATATGAGGTGCACCAACATCTCCCCAAGAGGAGAAAGGAATAGGATTTCCCCCAAGGGGAAACCCTTGGTTGGTGGACTCCATTTTTCTCAACCTCTGACCAACGAGGGAACAGTGATGCTATTCCAATTAAAATAAATTTTATGACGCTTTGACACAACTTGCTTTTTCAATTTTTAAGAGTTGAGAAAAAGTTAAAGATGACTCTAGTCGCCTTCGATTTTTAATGAGCCTAAAGTGACAAGTGCTCAGATGGACCTTTTCCTTTAAGGAGTCTGAAAAGGAATGAAAGAGACTACTCTAGAAATCTAGACAGGGGATTACCAAACCAATCACAAAATTGCAGAATACTTTTTATGGTACGACAATCAATCTTCCCGAATGTTGTTTTCAGTGCATTGCAATCGATAGGGCGGCAGACACAGCTTCCTAAGGATAAAGGATATAGCCTATTGTGGTCTCCTAATATATACTCGATGGTACGTGGGAGCACAAGTCCGTACTGGAATTTGTTGTCTCAAAGAGGAGGAATCACCCAACCTACGATGAAATCAATAGTTACCAGGCTTCACGACGCCAGAATAGGTCTCTAGCCTAGACTTCTAAATGTTGTGCATTAGGTTCCAAAGTGTTTTTATGTTCATTGAATTTATTTTACAGTTGATCTTTCTTAAGAAGTTTTCCTTTCAAGTTCACTGCGTGATGTAGATATACAATTCTTAAAATGCAATCTAAGATGATAAATAGTCATTTAATCTTTTTTTTGCAATGAAAATCCTAGCTACTAAGGAAAGAGAAATGAGATTCTTTCAACATAGAGCAGAGAGCACACACTAGATGCGCTATCCTAAATCAAAATCAACAAGCAGTCTAAATGCAAATGTACATGCATGTATTTTTTTTCCACCTTCTTAATGTGTGAATGACAAAAAGAATGCTGAGTACAAATCTAAATTATCTTTTTAAAGCGACAGCACTAACAATTTTCTCTTCAAAAGACAAAAGGAAGACAATGACACTTTGCAATTTTGAATTGAAAACTGCTTTTGACACTTGAAAAACTATTAATTCAAATCAAATACAAGAGTAACAGTGTAATTGACCATTAAGAACAATAGGATTCTTTTCTTTGACAGAAAACGACACTTCCAACACTTCCAAATCAATAGACGACAGTTTGACTACGCTACTTCTTTGTAAAAGAGAACTGTAAATGGCGAACAATACATAAAAACATTCAAAATTCTCTTTACAATGGAGGTCAAATAATGCAAAGGAAGGGGGTTTCCACAGTGGTATACTGATCACAGACAGTAAAATTCCTAAATAAAGCTGAAAAGAGTGAAGAAAAACCAAAATCTGGAGGCAAAATTAGCCTTTTCTGATCATCGCACCTGTAACACAGGGAAATAGGGATGCATCTCACCTACTGCACATGGGAGGTGTGATGCATCTAGATTTCCTAGAAGAAAGGGTGTGATGGTACAGGGCCGAGACTTTAACTTGATCTTTGGTCACAGTTTGCAGCTCAGTTCAGGGATTTAGGCCGAGCTAATGATAGTCAGTAAATATAAATCATAGGGGCTGATGTAATGAGGTTACTTGAGCCACCACTAGGGCAATTAGGATGTTTGCAAATCAATTGTTCAGTTTATAAACAAAACCCAGAGATAGATTGAAGCAGCATTGATCTACTTTGCACTTGCATAGAAAATACAGTTCGAAGGCTAGCTCGCTTGACTTCAGGCTCCGTCTGTAGTTTATAAAACAAACAAATATAAATAAGCAAACAAGTTATTCGCTCCCCAGTGGAGTCACAATTTTGTTATCGGGAAATCTAGTGTCCACTCAGAGCTGCTAGTCCCACTAAGATGGGTAGCTATCTTAGAAACAAACAAACTAAAGTTACTTTCGTTTTCCTTTATGAGAAGTAGTTGAGAAGAAAGCAAGAGTACAACCTTTGTCTTTCACTTGGTTCCTTGCTTGTTTCCTCTCCCCTCTGACAGATCTTTGCTGCTCATTCCTTGCTTACCTCAATTCAAAGAGTACCTGTAAAGTCAAAGCAACATAATACTATCGAAGTACATGGATCTACAATCATAAACAATATAGGACCAGATATATATTGACCACACAAACACATATATCATCAAACATACAAGAATGTGGAGGAAAAATTGAATAGCTTTATTAATAGAAAGAATAGAAGAGAGGATTACATCCCATTGATCTGACCCAGGGTCATCCTCCTAGCATGAAAGCCCTTCTTCACCTCATGAAAAGCTTAGATCACCCAACACTATGATATTCCACCAAGAAACCAACATCACTTCCTTACAAAATACAAGATTCCAGCCTCTGGATCTCTGGGATGAGGGATCCATATATAGATATTTGTATGGAGGTGAGTTAGCTTCTGGGATTTTGATTAGTGTCCTCTCTCTGATAGTTCTTGGTTCCACTTGGAGATTCATGATCTCTTACTCATCCCAGGTGAATTCAGAGAGGTAAGTGTCACAGGAGAAGTTTCTGGAAGATTCCATGATCATCCACCTTGCAAACTGTCTCTGCCATTTGTCTACTCTCGCCCATCGCATCCTACATAAGGGCTTTCTAGTATGCATCGCACTTTTTTCACTGAGCAAGTGAAATGCATCGTGCCCTTAGCACTGAGCAGTCTGTATGGTCTAGTTTTGACCAGTTCTGAGAAGTTTTCCATGGAGAACTTCTGGGAGATGGTGTAATCAGCTGACCTTGTTCCTTTAGGGTATGAAACAACACTTTTAGGGAATCAGAAGCCCTTGGTTTATGGACATATATGATAGGGGTTTCAGTTCCCAAATATGTCTATAACATAGACATAGATTCTCCACTTCCCATTTTTCTTGGGCACAAGCACCAGAGGAGAAACCCACTCGCTGTCAGAGATGGGGTAGATGAATCCTGCATCCAACAACTTTTGCAGTTCTTCTTTGATAATGTCCTTAAGGGCTGGATTCATTCTCCTCTGAGGCTAGCTAACTAGTTTAAAATCCTCTTTAATGTAAATGTGATGGGTACAGACTTAAGGATGCACTCCTTTCATCTCCTTATATCTCCAAGCAAAAGCATCCAAACGGCGGTTCAATAACCTACACAGTTCCTTCTCCTAAGAGGGGGATAGGGATGAGTTGATATTCAAGGTTTTTTCAGGGCCAAATTCCACATTCTTAACTTGGGGAGAGGTCAGATCAGCCACACAGAGATCCACTAAAGCACTGGCTTGGGTGTCTTCTACCAACTATTCTAATGGCAGCACACTCGGAGGTGGATTCTGAATCAAATTCTTAATAAGGTCATCCTTGGTTTGAGGACCTCCCCTGGTGGCTTCCACTGTGCACACTGGTGCAGAGTAGACTTCATCCTCATCTTCCTCCTCCAACCAGAGAGGTAAGTCATGTTCTAGTAGAGGTTGGGCAGGAGGATATAGGATGAGCTATTTGGACATAGACCCATTCTTGATGGTCATGCTCCCAGCTTGACAATTGATGTAAGCATCTGCAGTAGCTAACCAAGGCCTTCCCAAAATGAGGGGGTATCTGGTGAGTTTTTCCTTTGGCTGAAGGACCAAGAAGTCCACAGGGTACTCCCAAGAATCAACAAAGACCATGACATCTTCCACAATCCCTTCGGAGGTCATGGTGGAGTGGTCTACTAATTGCAGTACTGTCGAGGTATTTCTTAGGGAATTCTGAACGTTGAGTTTGAGCATAGTGTCCTTGGTCATCACATTAATGGCAGCCCCTAGATCAGTTAGGTTGCGGGGGATTATGGTGCCATTGATGTGGACATCAACTATAGGACTCCCAGGGTCCAGATATTTTGGACAGATTACTTGTCCCAACATTAGGTCGAACAGTTGTCCTATGACATTGATAGTTGGGGCATCTGTCTTGCGCCTACCTAGGTGCCTGAAACACTTCTCTTTAATCAATTTGTTGTAGATTGGTACATCTTTTATGGCCTAGAGAAGTGGTATTTTCACACATAACTGTTTAAGCTCGCCTAGAAGTTCAGTCTCTTCTGGGTTTGGTTGGGTGGTTCCAGTTAGTCTCTCAGGAAAGGGTGGAATGGCTTTGGATTCACTTTCCTATTTCTCTTCCTCATCCTCCTTAGGAGGAGGTTGACTATCTAGGAGGACCTTCCCAGATCATAGGTTGATCTCCTGAATATCCACAGCATAGGTAGGGCATGTTGTCTCTCCAGTATATACCTGTTGGGCCTGTCTGTTATCGGGGTTTGGGTTCAGTTGAGCAGGCATCTAGGGTTGCCTCGAAGGAGCAAGAGGTAATGGTTGTGGTTGAGCAGGTGGTGGAGGCAAAATAGCGCAAGGACAGTTGTATTGGGGCCTCCACCCCTGTTGAGGTGCATTCCACTGAGGTTGTGGCTGAACATGAGAATGAAATGAATGAGCAGTAGGTTGAGTATGGTATTGAGATGGATATGACAAAGGAGGGGGTGAGGACCAGGAAGGATGAGTAGGGGGACCCCAAGAAGGTATGTGAGTAGATTTGTTGGGGTTGTAATAAGTCTGGGATGTCTTTTGCATCCCTTGTTGGTAAGGTCTGGATCCATGTTTCCTCCTTTGGTTTATGAAGTAGAGTGGTTCAGTGGCTTCTTTAGCCCCTTGGTACATAGCTTTAATTCTGGGTAAGGTTGGGCACTAGTTTGTGGGGTGTTCTTCCTCATAATCGAAACATATCTCTACTGAGTGCAATGGACACTCATACAGAGGATGCTTCCTTGTACATCTAGGACAAAAGATGGCCAAAGCCCTCTCAGCTTCCTCTTTCTTCTATTGGGTTCAAAAAGTATCCAGTTGCATGGAAATGGTCTGTCTCATCTCATTTTTAAAGTCTTCCATCTGATTTTCAAACTCATGTTTGGAGAAGGTGGCACTGGCTGAAAGTTGACTCCCCCTAGCTCTTTTTTGAGCTGCCCTAAAATGTTTTCTAAGCACAGTCTTTATGTCATCATAAGGTAGCTGGTAGATGTCTCCTCCAGCTAGCAAATGGAGGGTATCTAGAAGGTCTTCAGGGATTCCTCGGAGCAGAACCAGCTTCAGAGATTCGGGGTCAAGTGTGCACCTGACCCTTTTATAACTGAGTTGGAACCTTTCTTCATAGTCTTTTAAAGATTCATCACTTCCCATGGTCATCCGAAAGATTTATCCCTTCGTTTCCTTTGACCTACAGTAATCCCGGTATTTGTTGTTAAAGGCTTGCTATATCTGATCCCAAGTTGTGATACTGTTTCTAGGTAACCCCATGAACCAGCGTAGTGCTGCATCCTTGAGGGTAGAGGGAAGGAGTTTCAACTTTTTCTCGTCTTTTGCATAGTCATAGGTTCGAAAAAGGATAGAAAACTCAAACAAGAAGGTATTAGGGTCTTCAGTGGTCAATCCATGGAAGTTAGGTAAGGTTGAGGGACTGATGTTTTTCATTTTCATGTCCCCATTGGTCTCTCGGATGGGAAAGGCACCTTCTATTCTCTCCTCATATCCTATACCGTTTCTATGTTCAACCATGGTCTCAGGAGGAATGCTTTCTTGCTCTTCTTCTGTTAGAGGATCTTCATGTATCTCTAGAGGTTCACTGCCACCGAAGAAGAGAGAAGGGTGACTCAGTGATGTGATGGGGGTGTTACGTAAGAATTTTCCTGAATTGTCTCTGTTCCTACGAGGCATGAAATGAAATATTTTTGGTTGATTTTTGTGTTTTTCTCTACTTGTACCTACAAAACTGAAATTGATTGAACAACAAATTGCAACTAACTACAATAAACCTTGCTGGAATGAAAATTGAAAAATTGAAATAAAAGTAGGAAATGACTAATCTATGCTATTGAAATGAAATTGCAGAAATGAAATGCTAAGCTATGCTTGCGAAATTGAAATTGTGAAATTGAAATGCTAATCTACGCTTGCAGAATTAAATGCTAGTCTAGGAAAGCAAGAAATGTCTAATCTACTTTTGCGGAAATGAAATTGCAGAATGGAAATAAAACAACTACTCTACTCTTACTGAAATAAACTACTTTAGCAGAAGGTTGCAGTAGAAAATAGAAGAAAAGCAATAATCACAAATACTCTGACACTTCCCTGGTAACGGTGCCAAAAATATGGTGGGCTCTAGTATTGCAGCAATAATGCTGCAACTCTTGGGACTCCCTTCTTTACTTTTATCAACCCAGTTGTTCATAACAAACTTGGGAGCGACGGTGCTATATGCACAAGTACTAGCTCTTGCCACAGGCTGTCACTTGATTAGCTCGCACAAGTCCATTAGGAGCTTAATCCAACTTCTATGAGATCTTAGAAAAAGCTTTTAACTGTGATGGATGAAATCTAACTCAAAAGAGGCTAGTCTACTTGCAGAAAGAAGCTGAAAGCTCAAAAGAAATGCAAACCCTAGCAAACCCTAGTTTTACCAACTAACCCAACCGGTGCAAGACAAGAGATGAAAGAGGTGGAAATGGATGCCATTGACTCTTGGAAATGTAAAATGCATGTGACTAAGCTAATTTTAAAGTAAAATCTGGAAAAAAACATATTTTTGTATTTTTGAGTAATTTTGCAGAATTATTATGCGTGTGCTTTAACGGTTTTTGACTGTGCAAAGGTTGATTGGTGAAAGGAACTGGAGTGGGTGCTTGCAAGAGGTTGGGAAGGTGAGGAGAGGGCCTAAGGGGTCCCTAGCACACTTTTAGAGAGTTTCACAACGATCAGATCTCGAAAAACTGCTCACGTGAACTTCTACAAGAAGTCTGCAGGGGTTCTACATGATGTTCTACAGGAAGAGCCGAAAGAGGATTTTAGAGGCTTGACGGTGGAAAAATAGTGGGAACGTGGAAATGGAGGATATATGATGATGAAAAGGGGTCTAGGACCTGGTAAATGAGGCTAAGGAGTGATGAAGTTGGTTGGATTTGTTCAAGGATGGAGGCAGCAATGCTGCACAAGAATGTAGAAATTAGGGCAAAGTGGAAAAGTGTGGCAAATGAAGGGAACGAATCTTGGATTAGGGGCTGGAGCAGGTTTTATGATAGAGGAAGGATAGGTAGGTATGTATTACAGGTGTTCTATGCACTATTTTCCAAAACTGATCGAACAAAGACTAGGAAAACTAGAGATCTATTTATTTGACCTAATCTAACCTAAAAACCAGAAACATGATGAACATAAGTTTATAGACAGGAAATCATGCAAGATAATTATGAAAACTAAGCAAGAACAAATTTAAACATGCAAGTACAATTGGTATCAACTTTTCCAACTAAAAATCTAACACTGGCAATTCCATGAAAAGGAAAAAACAATGTTTTTGTGGCAGCAAGTATACCTTGGTCTCAGCTCATGGTCCTAAGAAGGGAGAGATGAGATCAAGGATTGCTTGATGGCCTTTTTGCAGATATTTCCTGTTACCAAACTTTCAAATGAACCTGAAGCATGAAAAGCTATTTTAATCATAAAAAACAACCTAAGTAACAAAGTAAGATCTTAACCTAAATAACGGAAATTATTCTATGAATGTAAGGAAAACACATAAAAGTACACAAAGGATGTACTGGAACTTGGGTTAGGCCCAACCCCAAGGGTTACAGCCTCCTAAGAAAGCTCAGAACTAGTGCAAAGTGAAATTTATCTCCATTACTCAAAAAATAATCATGTCACAAAACTGTTTACATCAAGAGCTCGAAAATGAGTTAAAATGCAGAGCTGCACTAAGTGCAAAAAACAATTGTTCAAAAGCCAAACTACTAAGGCTTGAAGCCTTCCTACTTATGCACCACAAGGACTCCCAACAACCCTCCTTAACTTTAGGAGCTTGGCTGCTCAAAATTACAGTTAATCAGCCACTTCACAAAATCTGCTCGGCTGCCCCTTGAAATCATCTTTGGTGGGCTATTGAACTTCGAGCTGATGGTGGAGAACTCAAGGAAGGGGTCATTAGTGCTGGAGACACCCTTCCTACAAATCCTTAGCCTTGTTCCTTCGTATTTGGCTATCAACTTGCTCATAAATGCTTGACCTTGGTCCAAAAGATGTCCAAAAATCTGCAATAAGCACGTATTAGACTTTGTGGTTAAGTAATTATTCTCATTCATTCAATTAACATAAATATATTCAAAAGCATCCATAAAACTATGAAGAATGGTGGATTAATCATGAATAATAGGCAAAATGAGCCCAATAAGTTACCCATTTTCGGGGCTCATCATCACCCCCTGCTGAATGTGTTGCTCATCCTTTGAGCAACTAATCCAGCTCATCATATTTGATAGCTTTGACTGCCTCTCTGACATCCCAGGCTTCCGAGGTGATGTCCTATTCTCGGTTATGAAACCATTCTTTTCTCTCTATAACCTCCTTCCATTGCCTGTGTTCTTCGTCTTCTTTGACCCCTTCCAGTAGTCCCAAAAGCAATGGAGGATTGTACTTGAGGCCAATCCAGTTGGCCTTCAGATTTTGCATTGACTATTTGTAAAGTGGTGCTTTGGCCAAAGCCTCCCACATCCTTGTTGGGGAGAGGTACTCTCTTATTTTCAGACTGTGGGACAATGTGTTCCATCTCCTTGTGCAAGCATGAATGCAGTTATCACCAAACAGTCTTTCCATGTCCTCAAAGTGAGCAATGGCCTGAGCTTTCCTTTCAATGTAGTCTAGGAGAACCTGAGGGTTGTTGGCTAGGTGCTAATGGGCATACACTAAAGCTGAGGGATCTTTTGGTTCTGCTCTGATAATGAGTGGCTCACTTAGCTCCCTGTCCATAACTTTCCGAATTTTTGCAGCCCTCTTTTCCTCATGGTTTAACCAAGAGGCCATGGCCATTAGTTGCACATCTCCCAATGCAGCATTAGGGTCCCATAGATTCGTGTTTGGAAGTTCCAAGTTGTGTAAATAGAATTTTGCTAACTTGGACTTATCTTAAGCTGAACTACTATCACATAAATACATGAATTGATTGTAATTCTAGAATGGAATGGTGCCCCTTTGGGCCAGTGTGTTAATTTGAAATTGCAACCATTAATCTTTAAGATATAATGCATATGACTTAGCAGGTTGCCTACATTGTAAGGCTTCTACTACCTAGCTGGCCATGCAGTCCATTTGGGCTTCTTTCTATTGCACCTGATGTTTTAAAACCTGTATTTCTTCCACTGCCTATTGGTGGGCTCCAGTATTGTAGCAATAATGCTACAACTCCTGGAGCTTCCTATCTCTAATTTTATCAACCCAGTAGTTCGTACAAACTTGGAAGCGACGGTGCTGTATGCACAAGTACTAGCTCTTGTCGCAGCTGTCACTTGGTCAGCTGGCACAAGTCCGCTAGGGCTCAAGCCAACTTCTATAGGCTCACAGAAGAAGCTTTATGAATGATGGACGAAAGCTAACTGAAGGAAGACTAATCTAGTTGCAGAAAGAAACTGAAAGCCAATAAAGCATGAAAACCCTAGTAAACCCTAATTTGACTAGCTAGACACTTACAATGCAAAACTATGAATGAAACTACTACAAAGAATGCCATTACTTGTAGTGAACTGAAATACATGAATCTAAGCTACTTGCATCTGAAAAGACATTTTTTTGTATTTTTTCATCAAGTGGTTGGATTTATTGTGATGATGCTTTTGATTAGGGTTTGGTTGTGCAGGAGCGGTTGGAATGGAAGGAAAGCATGGGCAAGGTCAGAATGGCTAGGGGAGGTCCCAGAGGCTCTCTAGCATCAGTCCATAGAAGTCTACCACGTTTGGATGCTCAGCAACCGAGTTTGCAGGCTTCTACAGGAAGTCTGCAGGGGATCCTACAGGAAACTCAGAGATTTCTACAGGAAGTCTGTGCAATTCTACAGGATGTTGGCCGTGGAAGGTTTTGGGAGATGGTGAAATGTTGGAGTGGTGTGGAAGGATAGGTGAGATGGAGATGGAGCTGGTGATGGCTTAGGAGCAGAGAAATCAGATGGAGGAAGAGTGCATGTAGTGGTTTGATGGTTTGAAGGATGGGATCAACGAAAGTTTAAGTAGATGGGGCTAAGTGAATAATGGATGAGTTGGAGGGTAAATGAGCTGGACAGAGGCCGAATGGGTGACTTGAGGAGAGATCAAGAAGAAGAAGAAGGAAGTGGAGTGATAAGGAGCAGCGTAAATGAAACAAATGACTTATGCACCAAAAACAAGAATTCATTAACCTATGATAACTTTGCCATGAAACCTATGAACAGCAATGGAAAACCAAGAAATTAAACTCGTGCATGGAAGTGAAATGTAGAAGTATGGTTCAGTGTCAAAAGTGCATGGATGGATCTTCAACGAAAATGTCTATGTTGCAGCTTGCATGGAAGTGAGAAGAACTGCGTTTCTTTTTGGTGGTTGGTTATGGACTGCACCCCGATCCCTAACAGAGATGGCAGTGAGCCTTAACAACCTTTTGCTGGAGCTCCAATAATTTATAACTATCCTCCTATCGAACCTAAGCAACTGAAAGCAAATCACCATAAACTAATCCTATCTCAGCTCATGAAAAAGACTAAATTAACAGACTGTAAATTCAAATTGCATGTCAAAGTAAAAACTCAAAGTGCTGGAACGAAATGCAAATAAAATTACAACACCGAGGAGATCTATTGCTCTTAGGTTGGGCCCTAACCTGAGAGCTATAGCTCGCTTAGAAACTCAGAATGGGATCAAAATCTGCCTGCCTTTATTCATAAACGAAAGTCTGATGACATGCCAAAATGGCTTACAAAAGGAACAAACACCGAGTTGTAGCTCGTACTTCCAAATTACAAGAGCAATACAAAAGTTCAAAAAGCTTCTATCCAAGGCTACGGCCTCAGTATTTATGCAAAATGATCATCCAACAGGTGTCCTTGATTTGTGGAGCTCGGCTGTCCAACTGAAGTTTAAACTGCTGATCCTGTAGGGCAGTTATAACTGTTGTTCCTGTAGAACAGTTATAACTGTTGTTCCTGTAGAACAGTTGGCTACTTCTAAGCTCGGTGGGGAGATGGATTGGAGCTCAGAGCTATGGTAGGAATCACGAGGAAGGTCCCCAAGACCGTGGAAATCCTCTCCTAAAAACTAGCAGTGCCACCTCATTGTCTCCTTGTCTCCTTTCTCGTGGTCTTTTCTCCCTTTTAATGCCAAAAACCTGAAAGCATCATGCATTAGTCACGTAGATAGAATGCCTACCCTTCTTCCTACAAACAGCACGAATAAACCAAGAAATGAATGCATAAGAAATAAAAAATGAATGGTTTGAGCAGAGCAAGTAGGCCAAATGAGCCCAAATTGTACCAAAAATTGGGGCTCATCATCACCCCCCCGCTAAACTATTTGCTCATCCTTGAGCAACTTAGTCCAAATCTTCATCCTTCATTGCTTTCACTGCTTCCCTTGCATCCCAAGGCTCTGTGGTGGTGTCTTCTCTGTGGATATGAAACCCTGCTTTCCTGTTCACCTCTTCCCATTGTTGACTGTCATATTCCTCTGTATTGCCTTCAATCAGTCCTAGCAGTAGAGGTGGGCTGAGTTTAAGGCCAATCCAGCTGGCCTGGAGGCTTTGCATGGATTTCTTGTAAAGCTCAACCCTTGCCAAAGCTTCCCTCATCCGAATGGGGGTATGGTACTCTCTGATTTTCAAGCTGTGTGCCAGGGTATTCCATCTGCGTGCACATGCTTGGGCAACACTTTCTCCCAACAACCTTTCCATGTCTTCAAAGTGGGCTATGGCTTGGGCCTGTTGGTCCATAAATCTCAAGGAAGCTGTGGGATTTGTAGCCAACTGTTGGTGGGCTGAGACGAGTGCCACCGGGTCCTCTAGTTCTGGTCGAATGAACAGTGGTTCACTCACTTCTCGGTTCATAACCGATTTTGCTTCAGCTGCTCTCTGATCCTCATGGTTTAACCATGAGGCGAACGCCATCAATTTCATATCACCCAAGGCAACATTGGGATCCCAGGAGACTTCATTAGGCAAAGCCAAATTGTGGAGGTAAAACTCTGCTAATTTGGCTTTGTCCTCAGATGAACTAGTACTGCACAATTCAGAAAATTGTTGTGGGTTTTGGATATGTGAAATACCTCTTTGTGCCAAGGTGTTTATTTGGAACTGCAGCCATTGATCTTTTAAGAACAATCCATAGGATTTTGCAGGTGTTCTGCACTGAATTGCCTCCATGGCCCAACTGGCCATGCAGGCCAATTGTGCTTCCTTTTGTTGCAGCTGTTCTCTTAGGGCTTGCACTTCAATTTTTGTTTGCTGTTCTGCTTCCTGTAGAAGTGTCATTGGCCCTTCAAGGCTGGTGGTCAGCTCCTTTTTGTCTTGTTGTTCATTTGTGATATCCTTGGAGGATGTTCCTGCCCCTGCCTTTAGTTCCTGTAGCTGCAATCTCAGTTTCTGATTTTCTTCCTGTAGAAGCACACGTTGGCAATTAGCCACATGTTTAGCCATGGTGAATTCACTCCTGACCTCCTTGAGTTTCTCTTGTAAAGGGCCCATGTCCGCCACACCCTTTGATTTGGCGATCTGCATCCATGTGTGGGAACGGACTCTTTCTTTCTCTAGTTCAAAAAATAGAGGCACAATAAATTTCTGCGGTATGATTTTGCCCGCTTCTAAAAAGGCGTAGTATGAATTCAGATTAGGTGAAGGGCTACGTTCTAGTATATGTTCTCTTTCTATCTCTTCAGGCGGTTCTACCTCACCCTCCCTTGGTGGTGATGAGGGTCCTTCCCCTTCCTTCTTTTCCGTTTCCTGTAGCCGGGCTAGAGTATCCTGTAGAACATTTTCAGCTTCCTGTAGCCGCATTTGTTCAGTCAACAAGTCTAACCTTTCTTGCCACGTATTCTTCTTTGGACTCCCCTTCTCGTAGGTGACTATGATCCTGGAGGGTGACTTTTCTTTGGGAGAAGCAGGTGTATCTTCGATGACGATCGGGCTGCTGGATTGGGCCTGTGGCTTGCCCGTCTTTATCCTAACACTTCTTTGAGCCTTAAAGTATAGAGGGGTCTCCCTCTTCCTCTTTCCTTTTGGCTTAGGTGGTGTGCTGAGGCCAGCTAATACAACTGCTGCCTCTCATGCCAGAATATCCACCTTTCTCTCCTTGGGTTTCACCTTTTCGGGGCTTCCTGTAGAAGCCTGTTTCTGCAATTTCGGGCTTCCTGTAGAAGCCTTTGTCTCTGTTTTCGGGCTTCCTGTAGAAGCCTGTTTCCCAACGATTTTCGGGCTTCCTGTAGAAGCCTTGGTCTTTGATTTTGGGCTTCCTGTAGAAGCCTTGGTCTTTGCTTTTGGGCTTCCTGTAGAAGCCTGCTTCTCAATGATCTTCGGGCTTCCTGTAGAAGCCTTTGTTTTTGTTTTTGGGCTTCCTGTAGAAGCCTGTTTTTGCTTTCCTGTAGACACAGGTGTCTCCACCTCTGCTTGCTTGCCTGCCTGAGTTTTACTTTTTTCTTTGGTTGCAGGTGCTGTTGAGGTACTTGGGCTAACGTGGACCACCTCAGCTTTGTCCATTCTGCTCTTCATCCTCTTTTCCCTTGCTGACAGGATTGGTGTGCCACATTTTTCTTTGTCCTCCTTTTCCTCATGCTTCTTCCTTTGTTCTCTCTTTTGAACTGTTGTCGGGGTCTCTTGGCCTTCTTCTCTCTGTCTCTCGGCCACTACTTCTTGTTCCTCACTGCTGGAGGAGCCCGTTTCTTCGATCAACATCTTAATGTCCCCATCTCTTGTTAAATTCTGGAAGGATTCCCATGAGAGGGGGACCTTATATGAGTGCAATGCATCTTCCACAAGAAGCTTGATCAACCCATGGTGGGCTATCTGATCTGGTATACCCTCTTTCAGCTTTGTAGCACACTCCATTAGAGACTGCAGGAGGTAATAAGGGATGCTTAGTTTTTGTTCTACAGGAAGGTCAATTCGGTGCCTCAACTCAGTGAGCAGCCGAAAGTGATATGCATACACGATGCTGAAACGACCTTCACAAGTAATATATTTCATGATTTGCAAACTGACTTCATTCCAAGGTGGCAACAGGCTCGTTCTTCGCACCCCATTTTTGTCCTCCGAGAATTCTTCCTCAGGTGGAAAGAATTCTTTCTTTGCCTGCTGACTCAGCTTTCTCTCCTCTTTATCCCACGGCAGACCCATAGGAAGTTCTGTGATCCGACTAATATGTTTTGGGGTGAGCTTGAGGCTTAGACCTCTGAAGTTCACTGTGGCCAGTGTCTGAGATTTAGGCTTCAGAGCCTGCAAGAATTCTTCGGCCACTTCATCATCGTAGCCCTGCAACTTATCACAAAAAGGCATCCATTGTGCTCTGGTGAAGAGCTCTACCACTGCCGGGTTTTCCCTTAATTTGGTTGAATCAGTGGGTTCCCGTCTTATAAACCCACCCGGCATGAGAAACACGGTCGTTTTAATTAAAGGTGGCAAATGCAAAAGAGATTTGGTCTATTAAGACAGAGCATGCATATAAACCACAAAATTCAACACAGTCTACCTAAACTGACATCCTGTAGAACGACAGCATAGGCACAGCAAACAACAATTCCACCAATATCTTTATGACCCGACTGTGGACGATGGTCTTGCCACTTTTACTAACCAGTTGCATGAAGAGTTCAGGGTTACCTCTTTAATTGGCCACCTTTTTCGTGAGGCACCCGCTTCCCTATAGAAGACTGCGTTCCTGTAGATTGCGTTCCTGTAGAACTGCGTTCCTGTAGAAGCAGTGCGCAATTCTCGGGGAGGACTGTAGTTGGCCCGCACTCGAGGTGTGCTTTACCGGCATTCTGGTAGCCAACAGCTCGGCGTATCAAAGTGCAGAGGAGATCAGAATAGCCACCCGAGTTTGAAGTGTTGGATGATAAATGCATGCGCATGATCTAGCCGATTAGATTTTGAATCGGCGCAATCCGTGGCGCGGGGGATGAGCTGTCCCCGTCGGACCGTTGGGCAATGTCATCCATCATCCGCCTGCGTATTCACTTGCTGCCGCATCCATTCCCACAGATTTTCTGCCGCCTTTTCCTGTTAAACTCATGCTTCTGACGAGAGTGTTCTCACGTGCGTGCCGTTCATTCTCTTTGTCGTGGCCACCACCCAAACATCCAATTACACTTTAACTAGCCGACGTGGCCAGTCGACGGGCCATACGGCCGCTCAACCATTCAATTTTACGCTATGCAAACAATTTCGAAGTAAAATTCATGTGATTTGATGGAAGGAAGGGTTGAGACACTTACCTGCGTGGCTGCACACGATTTTTCCAGTTCTTGGACGATGGTGAGTGGATCTACCTGCTGCATGCGACTTACACAGACCCAGAGGCTCGTGGTTACAGGCTGCCAACGATGGAGTGGATGTTTTGCTTGCATGCGCCCGCGTTTTATTTCAGATGGCGGTGCTGTGAATGGTATCCACTCGAGCAGGTTGAACTGTTACAGGATTCCCGCGAGGTGTCTCGTAACAATCCTTTCTCCTTGGGTGCATGCTGCACGATGGAGGTTCTGGCCTTTCACTCACGTTCCCGGAGCTCTTGATGCCTGCGGTATGAGATCCCAGCATTTGTTTAACTTTGAAAATGGCTTTTCCCGCGAGAACTCATCGATCTTCTTTGTTGGTGCAGGGAAATTGGTTGCATGTCGACAAGGATGGTGGAGCAAGGTGACAGCAATGTGCAAGGGTGCCAACAGAGGCTTGCATGCATCCAAACCAATCCATAGTCGCTAAATCTCCTTTTAAGATGAATTCTGGGCCGTCCAAAACTCCTACAGGAATTTTCCTGTAGAACACAGAGCTTCCTGTAGAAAGTTCGGCCTTCCTGTAGAAAGTTTGTACTTTCCTGTAGAAAATCCGCGCCTTCCTGTAGAAAGACTGCATCTTCCTGTAGAAAGACAGCATCTTCTTGTAGAAGATTCAAACCATGATAAAATTGCACATACCTTGAAAAAACATGGGTACTATTGGAGGAGGTGCTGGTGAGGTTCCTTGACAGCATGGTAAGGACCCTTGGCTTTGAGTTGAAGGGCTTCCTTTCCTCCATAGAACATCTGCAACCTGCATGCAATTTTACCATATTTTGCTTGTTTTTTTTCTCTTTTTTTTTTTTTTTTTTTTTTGAAAGATAACAGGGGCGCCTCAAAGAGGTTTTCACCCGTGCCATCTGCCCTGAGCGCCTCAGAGAGGTTTTCAATCAAGGATCTTTTTCACCTTTTCTCTCTTTTTTTTTTTTTTTTTTTGAAAGACAATAGGGGCGCCTCAATGAGGTTTTCACCCCTACTACCTGCCTTGGGCGCCTCAGAGAGGTTTTCACCCAAGGATCTTTATTTTTTTTTCTTTTTTTTTTTTTTTTTTTTTCATATCCTTCAGGGTATGCCAAAAGCAGAGGCAAAACCCTTCTCTATGACCAATACAGATTTCTCCATAGTTTTGATGAACTCTTGTCTTGAGAGAGGTCTCCTGTAGATCTTCAATCGATGCCCATTGACAAGCATGGGAATGGCTTCCTCATCAATGGTTCGAATGAGGACAGATCCATTGTCATGGCATTTCTCCACTGCATATGGTCCTAGCCATCTGGTCCTCAGCTTCCCCTTGAAGTCTTTGTATCTGGAGTCATACAACAAAGCCCAATCTCCCGGCTGAAATTGCTTGTCATGGAGATGTTGGTCATGCCACACCTTTCTCTGAAGTTGAACCACCTCTGAGTGAAGGAGGGCCTTCATTCTATGCTCATCCAGGCCATTCAGCTACAGTAGCCTTTCTTGTTGTGCATGGCTGAGATCTAGATCCAGCTGAGCTGCCATCCTCAATGTGTTGTACTCAAACTCAATGGACAACAAAGCTTTCTTCCCATAGACCAGCTCATATGGTGTGAAGCCGGTGGTGGTCTTCCAGGTGGTGTTGTAAGCCCATGTGGCTTCAACCAGGCGATCTGCCCAGTCCTTTCTGCTGCTGATCTGCCCAGTCCATTCAGCTGCAGTAGCCTTTCTTGTTGTGCATGGCTGAGATCTAGATCCAGCTGAGCTGCCATCCTCAATGTGTTGTACTCAAACTCAATGGACAACAAAGCTTTCTTCCCATAGACTAGCTCATATGGTGTGAAGCCGGTGGTGGTCTTCCAGGTGGTGTTGTAAGCCCATGTGGCTTCAACCAGGTGATCTGCCCAGTCCTTTCTGCTGCTGCTCACCACCTTAGTCAAGATCCCTTCTAATGCTCTATTGGTGACTTCCACCTGCCCATTTGCTTGAGGGTGATAAGGGGTGGAAGTCCTATGCTTGATCTTGTGATGAGCTAGGAGATCTTCAACCAGGTTGGAGGTGAACTGGCTCCCTTGATCGGTGACCAGCTCTCTTGGATAGCCAAACTTATAGAAGATGTTTTCTCTTAGGAACTCGGCCACCTTTTCTTCTGTTGCTGCTTTGATTGCTTTGGTCTCTGCCCACTTTGTCAAATAGTCAGTACACACAATGATGTAAGTCCTTTGCCTCGAAGAGGGGTTGATTGGGCCCACAAAGTCCATGCCCCACTTCTCAAATGGCTCAAGAGTCACTTGAGGTTGGAGAGGCATCTCATCCCTTTGGGTCGGTTTCCCCATTCTTTGGCATTGGTCACACTGACTGACATATCTTCTGACATCTTGATGAAGTGTGGGCCAATAGTAGCCTGCCTGCAGGATTTTGAAGGCAGTTCTCTTTGCTGCAAAATGTCCTCCACAAGGCCCATCATGACAAGTGAGGAGGATATCAAAGACTTCCTCCTCCCTTACACAACGCCTTAAGATCTGATCGGGGCCAAGCTTGAACAGATTGCCCCCGATCCAAGTAAATGAGGCACTTTTTCTGATGATTCTGCTCTTCTCTCTAGAAGATAGGTGTGGGGGGAACTGTGCTGAAACAAGATAGTTTGCTATATCAGCAAACCATGGAGAGAGTACTGAAATAGCAAACAGATGTTCATCGGGCATCTGGTCATCCACTGTTCCATCCTCATCTGCAGACAAATCCAATCTAGATAAAAAGTCAGCAACAACATTTTCTCTACCTGGTTTGTCAACAATGGTCAAATCAAACTGCTGCAATAAAAGTAACCATCTAATAATACGAGCATTCACATCTGGTTTATTCATTAAATATCTAATAGCAGCATGGTCAGTATGTACAAAGGTCTGGTAACCAGTAATATAATGTCGGAACTTGTTCAATGCATGGACCACAGCCAAGAATTCTTTCTCGGTTACAGTGTAATTCAGCTCAGCTTTGGACAAGTTTTTGCTAACAAAGTAAATGGCATATGGAAGTTTTTGCTCAACTTGTCCTAAAGCTGCACCTATGGCTTTGTTCGAGGCATCAGTGTGGATGTGGAAAGGTAGGGCCCAGTTTGGACCTCTCAGGATTGGGGCTGACACCAACTTGTCCTTTAATTCATTTAAAGCCCTCTGACAATCGTCAGTCCAATTAAACTCCACATCTTTTGCCAACAGGCCAAACAATGGCGAGGCTAGCTTGCTGGAATCTTTAATGAATCTCCGGTAGTATCCTGCTAATCCCAAGAAACTCCGGACATCCCTGACCTTTTGAGGAGGTGGAACCCTCTTGATGAGAGCAATTTTGTTAGGATCCACCTGCAATCCTTGGCAAGAAATGGTATGGCCTAGCACGGTCCCTTCAGTCATTAGGAATTCACATTTTTCAGGACTAAGGGACAAGTTCATCTCGGTGCATTTGGTTAGGACTTTTCCCAGGTTGGACAATGCTTCCTGGAAGTTGGCCCCATAAGGAGTAAAGTCATCCATATAGATTTCTACTGCATCATGGACCAGCTCCGAAAAGATGCTCAAGACAGCTCTCTGAAAGGTAGCAGGAGCATTGCATAGCCCAAAGGGAAGGACTCGATAGGCAAAGGTACCCCAAGGACAAGTGAAGGTGGTCTTATCTTGGTCTTCCGGGCTGATTTGGATTTGGTTGTACGCGCTAAACCCATCCAGGAAAGAGAAGAACTTCTTTCCTGCCAGTCCATCCAACACTTGATCTATGAAAGGTAGAGGGAAATGGTCCTTCTTGGTAGCTTTGTTCAGTTCTCGGTAGTCCACACAGATTCTCCATTTCCCATTTTTCTTGGGAACCAACACTAGAGGGGACACCCATTCACTATCTGAGATGGGGTAGATGAATCCGGCATCCAACAGTTTTTGCAATTCTTCCTTGACAATGTCCTTAAGGGCTGGATTCATTCTCCTCTGGGGTTGCCTAACCGGTTTACAATCCTCTTTGATGTATATATGATGGGTACAGACCGAAGGATGGACTCCTTTCATTTCCTTATAGCTCCAAGCAAAAGCATCTAAGTGATTGGCCAACAGACTACACAGCTCCTTTTCCTGGGAAGGAGATAGGGAGGAGCTGATCTTCAATGCTTTCTCAGGGCCGAACTCCACATTCTTGACTCTGGGAGTAACAGGGTTGGTTGTACAAAGATCCACTAAGGTGCTAGCTTGGGCATCCTCCACCAATTTCTCTAAGGGTAGTGCACTGGAAGGTGGATTCTGGATCAAAGTCTCGATCAAGTCATCCTCGGTTGGGGGGTCTCTTCTAGTGGTATCTAAGGTGCACAGAGGTGCTGAGTACACCTCGTCTTCCTCTCCTTCTTCCAACCAGAGTGGTAAGTCATGCTCTAAGGAGGGTTGGGCAGGAGGGTATAGGACTAGCTGCTTGGACATGGGACCATTTTTGATGGTCATGTTTCCTGCACGACAACTTATGTAAGCATCTGCAGTAGCTAACCAAGGCCTTCCCAAAATGAGAGGATATCCAGTAAGCTTGGCCTTTGGTTGCAGAACCAGGAAGTCTGCAGGGTATTCCCAAGAGTCAATAGAGACCAAGACATCCTCCACAATCCCTTCGGGAGTCACGGTGGAGCGATCTGCTAATTGCAGTACTGTCGAGGTCTTCCTCAAGGAACCCTGAAGATTAAGCTTAAGCATGGTATCCCTGGTCATCACATTGATGGCAGCCCCCAGATCAATCAAGGTGTGAGGTATAATGGTGCCATTGATGTGAACATCTACTACAGGACTTCCAGGATCTAGGTACTTTGGGCAAATGACTTGCCCTAACATAAGGTCAGACAGTTGTCCTATGACATTGATAGTTGAGACATCTTTCTTCCGTCTTCCTGGGTGTTTGAAACACTTCTCCTTAACCAGTTTGTTGTATATTGGCACATCCTTGATGGCTTGGAGAAGTGGTATTTTTACACACAACTGCTTGAGCTCACCCAGAAGCTCATCCTCCTCTGGGTTGGGTTGTGTGGTGGCTGTTAGTCTCTCAGGAAAGGGTGGAATAGCCTTTGGTTCACTTTCCTGTTTATCTTCCTCATCCTCTGGGGGAGGAGGTTGGCGATCTGGTAGAGTCTTTCCAGATCGAAGATTGATCTCCTGGATCTCCACAGCATAGGTAGGGCATGAGGTTTCCCCAGTGTATACCTGCTGGGCCTGTCTATTGTTGGGGTTAGGGTTCGGTTGAGCAGGCATTTGAGGTTGCCTTGGAGGAGCAGGAGGTAATGGCTGAGGTTGAACTGGTGGTGGAGGCAAGATGGCAGGAGGAGTGTTGTATTGGGGCCTCCACCCCGACTAAGGTGCATTCCATTGAGGCTGTGGCTGGGCATGTGAGTGATATGAATGAGAAGTAGGTTGAGTGGGGTACTGAGGTGGATAAGACCATGGAGGAGGCATGGACCATGAAGGATGAGCAGGGGGACCCCTGGAAGGCATAGGAGTCATTGGTTGGGGCTGTAATAAGCTTGAGATGCCCCTTGCATCCCCTGCTGATAAGGTCTAGATCCTTGTGGCCTCCTTTGGTTGAGGTAATAGAGAGGCTCTGTGGGAGCTTCTGTCCCTTGGTACATGGCTTTAAACCCAGGTAAGGTTGGACACTGATTTGTGGGATGGTCCTCCTCACAAACGAAACACACTTCTACCGAATGCAAAGGGCATTCGTTCTTAGGGTGCCTCCTTGTGCACCTAGGGCAGAAGACAGCCAAGGCTCTCTTAGCCTCTTCTTTCTTTTGTTGAATCCTGAATGTGTCAAGCTGCATGGCAATGGTTTGTCTCACCTCACTCTTAAGATCTTCTAATTGATTTGCAAGCTCATGTTTGGAGAAAGGGACACTAGTTGAGAGGTGGTTTCCTCTACCTCGTTTCCGAGCTGCCCTGGAGTGGTTTCTAAATACAGTCTTGATGTCCTCATAAGGAATTTGGTAAATGTCCCCCCCAGCTAACATGTGAAGGGTATCTAAGAGGTCTTCAGGGACTCCTCGGAGCAGGACCAACTTGAGGGATTCAGGGTCAAGTGTGCACCTGGCCCGCTTATAGCTTAGTTGGAACCTCTCCTCATAATCCTCTAAGGACTCATCATTTCCCATGGACATCCGAAATATTTCCCCCTTTGTTTCCTTGGACCTACAGTAATCCCGGTACTTGGTGTTGAAAGCTTGCTGCATCTGAGCCCAAGTGGTGATACTATTCCCAGGTAAGCCCATGAACCAGCGTAATGCTGCATCCTTAAGAGTGGAAGGGAAAAGTTTCAACTTTTTCTCATCTTCAGTATAGTCATAGGTTCTACAAAGGACAACAAACTCAAACATGAAGGTATCTGGATCCTCAGTGGTCAGCCCATGGAAGTGAGGTAAGGCGGAGGGGCTAATGTTCTTCATTTTCATCTCTCCATTGGTCTCTCGGATGGGGAAGGCACCTTCTATTCTCTCATCTTCTCTTCTATTGTCAGCCATAGCTTCAGATGGAGTGGTCTCTAACTCTTCTTCTACTATAGGGTCTTTGGATATCTCAGGATGTTCACCTATAGGTTCTTCTGGGTCACTGTCACCAAAGAAGAGAGAAGGGTGACTCAGTGATGTGGTGGGGGTGTTTGGTAGGAATTTGCCTGATCTATCTCGGTTCCTACGAGGCATGAAATGGAAAAGACTTTCTTTTTCTTTTGATTGCTTTTTCTTTGCTTTTCTTTTGGTACCTGCAAAACTGAGACAGATTGATCTACAACTAACTATGAAAGATGCGAAATTAAACTGAAAGCAGGAAAGAACTAATCTACTTTGCTCAAATGAAATTGCAAGAATGGAAATGCTAGTCTACGCTTGCAGAAAGGAAATGCTAATCTATGAAAGCAGGAAATGCTAATCTATGAAAGCAGGAAATGTCTATGCTACTTTTGCAGAATGGAAATGAAGTAAACTACTTAGAAGAAGGCAAGAGTAAGAAAGTAGAAGAAAAGCAACAATTACTAATACTCTGACGCTTCCCCGGTAGCGGCTCCAAAAAGATGGTGGGCTCCAGTATTGTAGCAATAATGCTACAACTCCTGGAGCTTCCTATCTCTAATTTTATCAACCCGGTAGTTCGTACAAACTTGGAAGCGACGGTGTTGTATGCACAAGTACTAGCTCTTGTCGCATCTGTCACTTGGTCAGCTGGCACAAGTCCGCTAGGGCTCAAGCCAACTTCTATAGGCTCACAGAAGAAGCTTTATGAATGATGGACGAAAGCTAACTGAAAGAAGACTAATCTAGTTGCAGAAAGAAACTGAAAGCCAATAAAGCATGAAAACCCTAGTAAACCCTAATTTGACTAGCTAGACCCTTACAATGCAAAACTGTGAATGAAACTACTACCAAGAATGCCATTACTTGCAGTGAACTGAAATACATGCATCTAAGCTACTTGCATCTGAAAAGACATGTTTTTGTATTTTTTCATCAAGTGGTTGGATTTATTGTGATGATGCTTTTGATTAGGGTTTGGTTGTGCAGGAGCGGTTGGAATGGAAGGAAAGCATGGGAAAGGTCAGGATGGCTAGGGGAGGTCCCAGAGGCTCTCTAGCATCAGTCCATAGAAGTCTACCACGTTCGGATGCTCAACAACCGAGTTTGCAGGCTTCTACAGGAAGTCTGCAGGGGATCCTACAGGAAACTCAGAGATTTCTACAGGAAGTCTGTGCAATTCTACAGGATGTTGGCCGTGGAAGGTTTTGGGAGATGGTGAAGTGTTGGAGTGGTGTGGAAGGATAGGTGAGATGGAGATGGAGCTGGTGATGGCTCAGGAGCAGAGAAATCAGATGGAGGAAGAGTGCATGTAGTGGTTTGATGGTTGGAAGGATGGGATCAACGAAAGTTTAAGTAGATGGGGCTAAGTGAATAATGGATGAGTTGGAGGGTAAATGAGCTGGACAGAGGCCGAATGGGTGACTTGAGGAGAGATCAAGAAGAAGAAGAAGGAAGTGGAGTGATAAGGAGCAGCGTAAATGAAACAAATGACTTATGCACCAAAAACAAGAATTCATTAACCTATGATAACTGTGCCATGAAACCTATGAACAGCAATGGAAAACCAAGAAATGAAACTCGTGCATGGAAGTGAAATGTAGAAGTATGGTTCAGTGTCAAAAGTGCATGGATGGATCTTCAACGAAAATGTCTATGTTGCAGCTTGCATGGAAGTGAGAAGAACTGCGTTTCTTTTTGGTGGTTGGTTATGGACTGCACCCCAATCCCTAACAGAGATGGCAGTGAGCCTTAACAACCTTTTGCTGGAGCTCCAATAATTTATAACTATCCTCCTATCGAACCTAAGCAACTGAAAGCAAATCACCATAAACTAATCCTATCTCAGCTCATGAAAAAGACTAAATTAACAGACTGTAAATTCAATTTGCATGTCAAAGTAAAAACTCAAAGTGCTGGAACGAAATGCAAATAACATTACAACACCGAGGAGATCTATTTCTCTCAGGTTGGGCCCTAACCTGAGAGCTATAGCTCCCTTAGAAACTCAGAATGGGATCAAAATCTGCCTGCCTTTATTCATAAACGAAAGTCTGATGACATGCCAAAATGGCTTACAAAAGGAACAAACACCGAGCTGTAGCTCGTACTTCCAAATTACAAGAGCAATACAAAAGTTCAAAAAGCTTCTATCCAAGGCTACAGCCTCAGTATTTATGCAAAATGATCATCCAACAGGTGTCCTTGATTTGTGGAGCTCGGCTGTCCAACTGAAGTTTAAACTGCTAATCCTATAGGGCAGTTATAACTGCTGTTCCTGTAGAACAGTTATAACTGTTGTTCCTGTAGAACAGTTGGCTGCTTCTAAGCTCGGTGGGGAGATGGATTGGAGCTCAGAGCTATGGTGGTAATAACGAGGAAGGTCCCCAAGACCGTGGACATCCTCTCCTAAAAACCAGTAGTGCCACCTCATTGTCTCCTTGTCTCCTTTCTCGTGGTCTTTCTCCCTTTTAATGCCAAAAACCTGAAAGCATCATGCATTAGTCACGTAGATAGAATGCCTACCCTTCTTCCTACAAACAACACGAATAAACCAAGAAATGAATGCATAAGCAATAAAAAATGAATGGTTTGAGCAGAGCAAGTAGGCCAAATGAGCCCAAATTGTACCAAAAATTGGGGCTCATCACCTATTACTCCTTTTCTTGTATTAGTTTTGTCAGCATCTCAACCTCAGCCAACAACTTTTCCTCTCTCTTTTGTTCCTCAGTTGTTTCCTTGTCTGCTAGAGGTCCTTCTTGTTGCTGTTGTTCTCCCACAATGGATGGTTTATCTTCCTTATGACCTTACTGTAGCTACAATTGTTTTCTCAACAACTCATTCTCTTCCTGTAATTTGGCTCTTTGACTACTTTCCAGGTGCCTCACCATGGCCAAATCTTTTCTTGATTATTTTAGTTGTTCTTCTAGGTGGCCTATGTCTGCAACACCTTTGGATTTGGCAATCCTGATCCAAGTGTGAGTCCTAACCCGCTCTTGTTCCAATGCAAAGAAAAGTGGTACAACAAACTTCTATGGGATGATCTTCCCACCTTCTAACAGGTTGAAATATGAGCCTAAGCTAGGCTGAGGGCTCAGCTCCAGTATCTCCTCGGTCTTTTCTTCTCCCTGTGATTGTTTGGCTGCCTTCTCCTCAAATTTCTCAGTCTCTTTTAACTTAGCTAGAGTTTCTTGTAGAGATGTTTCAGCTTCCTGTAGAGCTGTCTTTGAGTCCATCATCCTAATTCTTTCTCTCCAGGTAGAGGTTTTGGGCTTCCTCTTTCATAGATGATAGATATCTTTGAAGGAGACTCTTCTTTCGGTTTAGTGGTTGTGTCCTCAATGACAACTGGTTCCATTGATTGTGGCTGGGGTTTGCCCACTTTGATCCTTGTGCTTCTCTTGGCTTTAAAGTACATGGAAGTTTGCCTCTTTCTCTTTCCTTTTTGTTTCGCAGGTGTGCTTAATGCAACAAGCACAATTGTTGCCTCCTTTGCCAACATCTCAGGGAATTTCTTTTCATGTTGTTCTTTTTCTTCGCTTCCTATAGAAATCTCTATGTCCACTATTTCTGTCTGCATGACTGATATCTCAGGGTGTGCCCTTCCCTTTTCTTTCTGGGTGCCTGCTTTGGCTGTGGCAGCCTTCATTTGGGCTTTTTCAGCCTTTTCCTTTCTACTCTATATCCTCTTTCCCTTGCTATTTTTGATGTCGTTTCTTCCTCTATTTTAGGCTCAGCAGTTTTGCTAATTTCTTTTTGTTCTTCCTGTGCTTCCTCTGTTTTTCCCTCTATTTGAATGTCCTGTGTTCCCTCATCATTGTTTTTCTCAATTTCTTCAAATTTCTCCCCCTCCTCACTGGTGGATGGAGTGATGTTTTCAACCAAAGTTCTAATGTTATCACTTCTGGACATGTTTCTGAAGATTTCCCAAGATATGCGGATAGTGTAGGTGTGTAAAGAATCTTCCACCAATAGTTAGATGAGCCCGTGGTGGGCCAACTGATCTGGGATCCCTTCATTTAGCTTTGTACCACATTCAATTAAGGACTGAAGAAGGAAATATGGGATGCTCAGTTTCTTGGCTGGAGGCAAGTCAATCCCATGCCTTAATTCACATAACAACCTGAAATGATATCCATAGATGATGCTAAACCTCCCTTCACATGTGATGTACTTCATAATTTGATAACTAACTTCACTCCAGAGAGGAGGTAGGCTTGTCCTTCTAACTCCATTTTTGTCTTCTACAGGATGCTCCTCGGGCAGAAAAAATGTTTTCTTAGCAACTTGGCCCAATGATCTCTCTTCCTTGCTCCAAGGGAGCCCCAATGGTAGACCAGTAATTCTACTGATGAGCTCAGGGGTGAGTTCTAGGGTCAAACCCCTAAAACTAACTGTGGCATGTGTCTTTGAATGTGGTCTTAGGGACATTAAAAACTCTTCAATTATCTCCTCATCATGACCCTGGATTTTGTCAAAGAATGATATCCAATTTATCCAAGTGAAAAGGTCCACCACCTTAGGGTGCTCGTACAGCTTGCTAGAGTCTGAGGGCTCTTTCCTTATGAATCCTCCTGGCATGGTGTTGAGTGTTCTTTTTATGTTTTAACCAGAAAAGAAAATGCTCAGGAAAACAACAACCAATCACTGAAACAGAGGATAGCTAAATTTGGTTTCTTCTGAACCCAAGAAGGAATTTCTTGTGTGTTTCTTACAATATCAAATAGAAATAATTCCCATGTTTTAAGACCACTGTCACCCAGAATTCGACTAGTTGTTTATGAAAAGAAGAATTTTGTTTTTACAGAACAGAGCATAAGGACACAGGTTCTCTTCTCAGCACATAGATAGATATGTAAATTTAGTTTTTTCACACATAGAGGCTAGCCTCCACTGCTGCATGTATCTTCCTTACAGGAGAATTTTAAAAATGATGAGGAGATTTTGAAATGCAGAGAAAGAACTGGGCAAACTCAGTGAAATATGCAAGCAAACTTTTACGTTTTTTCCTCAATGCACAGGTAGACTTTTACTCTCATTTTTCAAACTGATGACATTCAATTCACCTCCTTGCACAAACAAATCATGCACATAGAAGTTCTCTCGAGCCTACCTCGTTTGAAGCTTGAAATTCAATGAAAATCCTGGGTTTCCCTTCTTTTGAGCAGTTCTCTACCTTCACTGTAGAATCGTTCCTGTAGAAGGCCCCCGGTTTCTGTAGAATGAAATTGTGCTTCCAATAGAGCGGTGGATACGTACTCCAATTGAGAACGTTGTGGGTGCAGAATGAACAGAGGGTGGTGCATGTTTCAACTGAGCGTATTTTAATTACGGTGTGATTCATGGTGAGGGGATGAGGTGGCCAGACCGGACCGTTGATCTGACATCACAACCATAATGTTTCTGCATGTTTATGACCACCATCACCTCCTCTCTCCCATTATCCACTGCCACCACTACTAGTCCTGATGATTTCTCCATAAATGGACACTCCACACGTGCTGACTGCACATCTAATTGACAATTTTGAATGTAACGGGGCTCGTTTGGATTCCACGAGGATATGTAACTGGCCGAGGGTGGCTAGTTGGCTAGCCACCGATTCCACTCAAACCAAACCATTCCCATAGTCATGCAGCTTTAAAATATGATTTATGCAATTGAAGAACGAGTTTAGGCACTTACCTGCACGGTCACGGCCATGTTATGTAGATTTCAAGTTGTGGAACCCATTCCTTCGTTTGTTGTTGCTGCATGCACACTGCATGCTTGGCCTCTACTATAGCTGATGTTCATACGTTCAAGTAGAGATCCATGCATGTCTCTTCAGCCATACTTTGTTGTCCCTGTCTCTAGAGTATGTCTTTCAGAGGGATCAGCTGCTACAAGATTCCTGTAGGATGTCCTGTAGGTGCTTCTCCTCCTAGAGTGCAAGCTAGAATGAGTAGGGCTATACTGCTGACGAGGGTCTTGGATGATGAGGAGTCTAGACGGAGGGTAACAAGTATGGTGAGTGAAAAACTGCTACTTGATTTGTCATTAAAAAGTTTTTGCTGGCAGTATGAAGAAAACAGGATTTCTGTGTGTCACTATGCAAGAACAGAAAAAAATGAGTGCACTGGAGGTGTACAGAGATGGAAAAAGGTGACATATGGTGATGGATGGAAGTAGGGACGTTTACAGGCCTCATAGATAGATTCCCAACCTTCGGGTCCTCTTGTGAGATCGATTTTGGCTTGTCTGTAGGCTCTACAAGATCTTCCTGTAGAAGACACAGAACTTCCTGTAGAAGGTGAAGTCATGGCCCAAATGAGAGAAAATATTAGGAAAGGGTAGTGGTCATGGAGGAATGGATTGTGAGGGATGCTTGCAGCTTGGTGCTTACCTCTATCTTTGTCTTGTGTGATCCTCCTAACTTGCAATGTCCTTGCTGCAACTTGCAATTATTTAATCAGAAATTAGGGTTTTTTTTCTCTTTTTTTCTTTTTTTTTCTTCTTTTTTCTTCTTTTTTCTTTTTTTAGTCTGAGAGAGCTGGGGAACCTCAATGAGGTTTTTACCCTCACTGTCTACCCTGAGTGCCTCCAAGAGGTTTTCACCTAAGGATCTTTCTTTCTTCTTCTTTTTTTTTTTTTCTCTGTTTTTTCTCTTTCTTCTTTTTGTTGTGTTCAAGGTGTGGGTGGAGTGGAGACAAGGGCCTGCTCCACTACCAACACTAATTTATCTAGAGTTTCAATGAACTCCTGCTTAGAAAGGGGCTTCCTGTAGATTTTCAATCGATGCCCATTGACGAGCATGGGGATGGCTTCTTCTTCAATGGTCCTGATAAGGACTAAACCATTGTCGTTGCATTTCTCCACTGTATATGGTCCCATCCATCTTGTCCTTAGATTCCCTTTGAAATCCTTGTATCTTGAATCATATAACAGCATCTAATATCTTGGCTGAAATTGCTTTCTTTAAGGTGTTGATCATGCCATATCTTCCTTTGAAGTTAGACAACCTCTGAGTGGAGAAGGGCCTGCATTCTCTGTTCATCTAGTCCATTCAGCTGAAGTAATCTTTCCTGTTGTGCATGGTTGAGATCTAGGTCTAGCTAAGCTGCTAACCTCAATGTGTTATATTCAAATTATATGGAAAGCAAATCCTTCTTCCCGTAGACCAGCTCATAAGGTGTGAAAACTGTTGTAGTTTTCCAAGTAGTGTTGTAGGCCCAGGTGGCCTCAAACAAGCAATATGCCCAATCCTTTCTGGTGCTGCTCACCACTTTAGTTAAAATCTCTTCCAAAGCTCTGTTAGTGACTTCCACCTATCCATTTGCTTATGGATGATAAGGGGTGGAAGTTCTGTGCTTAATCCTGTGATGAGCGAGCAGTTCTTCAATCAGGTTAGAAGTAAACTGACTTCCTTGATCTGTGACTAACTCTCTGGGGTAGCCAAACTTGTAGAAGATATTTTCCCTCAAAAACTCAGCCACTTTTTCTTCTGTTGTTGCCTTGATTACCTTTGTTTCTACCCACTTTCTCAAGTAGTTCGTGCACATAATGATGTAAGACTTTTGTTTTGAAGGAGGGTTGATAGGACACACAAAGTCCATGCCCCACTTCTCAAATGGCTCGAAAGTCACTTGAGGTTTGAGGGGCATTTCATCCCTTGGAGTCAGTTTCCCCATCCTTTGACATCAGTCACATTTGCTGATGTATCTCCTGACATCTTGATGAAGAGTGGGCCAACAGTAGCTTACCTGTAGAATTTTGAAAGCAGTTATTTTTGCTACAAAGTGGCCTCCACAAGGCCCATCATGACAGGTTAGGAGGATGTCAAAAACTTCCTCCTCCCTGACACAATGCCTCAAAATCTGATCTGGGCCAACTTTAAACAGTTTGCCCCCAATCCATGTGAATGAGGCGCTTTTCCTCATGATCTTTCTCATCTATTTTGAGGATAGATGTGGTGGGAACTATGTTTAAACCAAGTAATTTTCTATATCAACAAACCATGGAGAGAGTACTGAAATAGCAAACAAGTGTTCATCTGGCATTTGATCGTCCACCATCCCTTCTTCACCTGCAGACAAATCTAGTCTAGACAGAAAATCAGCAACAACATTTTCCTTACTGGCTTATCAACAATGGTCAAATCGAATTGCTGCAATAAAAGTAACCATCTAATGATACGAGAATTTACATCAGGTTTATTCATCAAATACCTAATTGTAGCATGATCAGTGTGTACGAATTTTTGATAACCAATGATGTAGTGTCTGAACTTGTTTAGGGAATGGACTATAGCTAGGAGCTCTTTCTCGGTTACAGTATAGTTTAACTCTACCTTGGACATGTTTTTATTGAAAAATATATGGCATATGGTAGCTTCTCTTCAACTTGTCCTAAGGCTGCTCCTTTGGCTTTGTTCGAGGCATCTGTGTGAATGTGGAAAGGTAGGGCCTAGTTTGGACCTCTCAAGATTGGGGCAGTTACAACACATCCAAAGCCTCTTGACAGTTGTGAGTCCATATAAACTCAACATCTTTCCCCAAAAGACCAAACAATGGAGAGGCTAGCTTACTGAAATCTTTAATGAATCTTCTATAATATCCTGCTAAGCCTAGAAAACTCTGAACATCTCTTACCTTTTGAGGAGGTGGAACCCTTTGGATGATAGCAATCTTGTTGGGATCCACCTATAATCCTTGCTGAGAAATTGTATGACCTGGCACGGTCCCGTCAGTCATCAGGAATTCACATTTTTCAGGACTGAGGGACAGGTTCATTTCAATACACTTAGTTAAAACTTTTCCCAGGTTAGTCAATGCTTCCTGGAAGTTGGACCCATAAGGAGTAAAGTCATCCATATAGATTTCCACCGAATCATGAACCAGCTCAACAAATATGCTCAGTACTGCTCTCTAAAAAGTGGCAGGAGTGTTGCATAACCCAAAGGGAAGGAACTGGTAGGTAAAGGTACCCCATGGACAAGTGACAATGGTCTTATCTTGGTCTTCCAGGCTGATTTGGATCTGATTATACCTGCTAAACCCATCTAGGAAGGAAAAGAACTTCTTCCCTGCCAGCCCATCTGTTGAGTCCCAAACCTGCACCTTCCTATATACCCTTTCAGCCTTCTTTTTCCATTTACTTCATCCACCAAGCTGTTAAATCATTGCATATTAGTCTCAAAGGAGCTTATGAAATGGTTTCCTAACTATGTTTATGACTGTTGTTTGATTTAGATTTTTGTTCAAGCAGCTGCAGAAACTTGTCAGTTTCCGCAGCCAGCACAGGTTTCCGCAGCCAGCTCTAGTTTCCGCAGCCATTTTGTTAAAAGCTATGTTACAGGTGTCCAATGGAGAAACCGGCCACATGGGCAAGCTACAAGTGACATGTACATGGAGTGTGTCCCTTCAGTTCAGCCAAATCACTCATAAACAGTCATGATCAACGATGGTCAAAGGAAGGGCCAAACAAGGAGTTTTGTGGTGGCACGACTCTGTTTTGCCCACGTGAAGGTTTGCGTGGCACGATCCTCAGTTTCCGGAGATATTGGCACATCTGTAGATCAACTCGTGAACTGAATCGAGCAGCCACCACTCCGTGGATTTAACTGACATGATGACCATAACGCTAGATCTCAGGCCGTGGAGATTTACGTGTCTCTCTGGCAACGTAGTTGGCAGCGTAGAATCTAGGAATTAGTTGCAACATTTTCACTTATAAATAACACGTTGGTATACACTGTATAGTTAGTTTTTCAGATGTAATTTTTACTATGATTAGAATCCCACTGTACTGTGCTTTACTTTGTCTTATTATTGCACTTTAATATATGAGAAGACCGCATTCCTGAATTCGATTTGTGACTGATTATTGACTGGCTGAGGTTGCAGAGGGCCCCTGTACACCAAAGCTCTGTATAGTTTCTTGCTTTCATTATGTTTCTGCTTTTATAATCATTAGCTTGTATATAATACGATGTTTTGATATTCATGATTCACTGCTGTTCATATTTTCCTTTATGTTATCTTATAACTGTTAGTTGATCAGTGCTTTTCTTACAGGTTTTTATAGGCAGCCCGGGCAAATTTACATATTTTTGCTAACTACTGACATGAGATCATCTTGTCCTTTCTGCTAATTTTCATTTACTGAATTTTAATTCCAGCATTGTCATTTCTTTTCAGTTTTTCTTTGCTTATTTACTTTTCTGCACCTAGACATCATATTACTCATCTGTTTATGATTTCCTTTCTATAGCCAAGCGACTCAATTAGTGAGGAATCAGAATATTACTTGTTGTAGTATGATTTAGTTTGCTTTTCTGCAAGTTAGAGATTGAATTTCTTATGTCATTTTCAAGAATTGAAACATGAATGAGTAGTGAAATCTTAGTTTCCTTTTATGCAATTTGATTTCCTGCAATTTAGATATCATGTTACTCAGCTTGTTTATGATTACTTCCTATAGTTGGAGCTAGTCGAAAGGTGAAGGGTCAGAATGTGGGTTGAAGTAGTGTGATTTAGTTTACTTTTCTTTCAGTCTTTGAGTTGCTTTAAGTTCAGTTTTTATTTTCTTTTCTTTACAGCAGCAAGGATACTGGGCCATTGTCACTAGTTCACTGTTTTGGTACATTTCCATTTCCTTTTGAGAGTTGATTTCATTACAGTCAGTTTGAAACCTTCTTTTTGAGAACTTTAAAGTTTGGAAAATCATTGTAGAATTCACCATCACCCTCCACACTTAACTTTCAATTTCGCCATCTCAAACTAGGGAATCCACAGAAGATAAAACCAAAAACAAGCTAAAAAAAACTCAAAAACGACAAAAGAATAGGGAAACGGTTATCTTGCACATACATTGCACTTCACTTCATCAGTTTACGACTCCCGGACTGACATTTTTAATAGCAATTTAGAACACACTAAATTGACCAAACATTTTGGCGCCGTTGCCGGGGAAGTGAAATTAGGTAGCCAATTTCTTAAAAAAAAAAAAAAAAAACAAAGAAAATTTCAAGGAAGGTAAAATTGATAATTTCTCAAAGTATGCTCTCCTCTTGCACCTAGTGTGATCTGGAGGATCAGAAAAGAGAATTATTCATTTAATAATTTCTTAAGTATGCTCTCTTCTTGCACCTAGAGTGACCTGGAAGATCAGAAAGAGAATTATTAGGCCAACTTGAAGAAAAAATGACATGCATAGAGCAAGAGATTCTAGGGGAAGGTTTTTAGCTAGGGCCAAGAGTTCGATTTTTACAACTCCAACCACTTCAAGGAGTAGGCAAGAAACACCTCCATCATTGCCAACTCACACTCCTAGCCTTAGGATTCCTAGAAATTCAGGAGGCAGTAGTTGAATTAGGAGACTCTCCCACACCATCCACCGAATCTGAATTAAAAACAGACCCTTTCTTTACTTCTACAGGGAAACACATTGTAATTGAAGAAGTAGAATCACTTGAGGAAGAAGAGGGAGAAATTCCTCCTCGTTCACCATTAGTAGAGGAACCAGAGGACCCTGAAGTCACTGAAGAAACTATCATGACAAAGGAAGTAAACGGATTTGGTAGGGGTAGAGGTAGAGGAGGAGGAGGAGAAAATAATGGAGGAGGTAGAGGTAACAATGGGGGAAATAGGGATGGAGATAACTCATTTGGATTTCCTATAGTCGACGAGGATTCTCGAGCAACAATGAAAAACATTTCACCATCCGTCCTCCCAAACTTTCATGGGTTAAGAAATGAGGATCCTGAAACATTTCTATTTGAGTTTGAGGTCGTATGTCGAACTTATGATTATTTGGAAGACTCTCAAAAACTCAAATTGTTTCCTTTAACATTGAAGGGAGCTGCTTTGAAATGGTTCATGGGATTACTCACTCAATCCATTAGGACTTGGAATGATATGAAACAAACATTTTTGGATAGATACGTGGACTATTGCATGCCCATCAATCACAAAGATGAGGTATTCAAAATGGTGCAAAGAGAAGATGAAAACTTGGAAGATTTACTTGAAAGATTTCAATACAACCTGAAAAGAGAAAAAATGAGTAACTTAGATGAGGAAACCTTGAAATCCCTTCTATTAAAAGCCATTAGAGATGAATGGATAGATATTTTGAGCATGATGGGAAAATGAGATATATCTCAACTTCCACTTCATGATATAGCAGAGCTATGTGTCCATCTCTCAAGAGGAAAATCTAAAACTAGAAAAGGGCCTAGAGATCCTTCTCTCATTAGAGCAAACAAATCTTCAACAAGATCAGTAAGTAGAGCTGAGATTGGCAACATGCTTGATGAATTTAAAACCGATATCGTAGGAAGTATTAGTGAGCAACTAGACACCCTTAAAATACAAAACAAGTAGAAAGCAGAAGCTGAAGCTTTGGCCATCTTTTGCCCAAAATGTAGAAAGAAACATGCTCTAAGGGAATGTCCCCTGGATGCAAAAGTTGTAGAAACATGTATGATTTTCTCAGAAAACCATGAGACCAAGGATTGTCCTTCAATTCCTGGGCTCAAAGCTGTTTTTCAAGAGGATCCAAATTCAATGGAGTCTCTCTGTTTTGTTGCAAGGAGACCTTGGCAAGGGAAACAAAATCAAGGGTTTAACAACTCTATGAACTTTCAAACCCCACCAAATTGGAACCCTTGGCAACAATCTTGGTCCCAACCTCAAAATCCTTTTCAATCATGGGTACAAGGTATGCAAAATCCTTATGGGAGATTTGCTCAATTTTATCAATATCCTCCATCTTTTCAGAATCAACAAGCACCACAACTTCCAAATCAAAATCCACAACTACCATTACCATTTTCACAACAACAACAACCTTCTCAACAAAATCCAAATTCTCAACTCTTGCTCCCATTCCAACAGAAGACAAATCAACTACCTTCCTAGCCATTGCCAAACCCCAACAATAAAAACCCTCAAAATGCTTACATGGTAGAAGGTCAACAATTCCCTACCTATATGATTGTTCCTCTCAATGATGTACAACTCAAATCTGGTAGAGTTTTAGATAAACCCTCTATAGATGCTTTGAAGCAAAGCATTTCTGAGGAAGATTCTCTTGAAGCCAATAAAGGTTCTGAAGCATCTCTTCAAAACCCAAGCACTCAAAAAGAAAAAGAGTTAACCCCCACAATTCCTATAGTTGAGCAACCTGCATCTTCATCCACACCTCCTTTTCCTGAAAGATTACAAATCGACAAAGGGGTGGAAAAACAAATCTTGTTGCCTGACTATGATTTTCTAGATGAATTGAAGAATGTTTGTATCAAGATCCCCTTGTTACAATCCATTAGAGAAATTCCTATTCTAGAAAAAACAATAAAGGAGTTGAGTCTTAAAAGACCAGGAAGGAAACCAAGAGATACAAGAAGAATCCACCTGGTAGGAAAAATTGCAGATATCATGATGGGAAAAATTACTATGCAGAAGTATGTAGATCCCGGTAGTCCGATTGTCAAAACACATATCAATGGGGTAGAAATTCCAAATACTTTGATTGATTTAGGGGCTACTATCAACATTATGAGTAGACAGACTATGGAACAGCTGAAACTTCCTAATCTTCTTTTTACACCTACTTTACTACAACTTGCAGATCGATCAATTATCAAACCAGATGGTGTATTAGAAGACATTTCGGTCTCCTTAGATTCTTGGGAATATCCAGTAGATTTCATGATTTTAACTCCCAAGAGTAATTTAGGAGGACACCCTCTCATTTTAGGAAGACCTTGGCTAGCCACAGCTGATGCTTTTATCAGTTGTAGGTCTGGGGATATGTATATTTCTGATGGTAATTCGACAAAGAAATTCAATCTGTATCCTCCAGCAAAAGCAACTACAGAAATAGGAGATAATGAGTGGGTTGATGATGAAGATACTATACAACCTGTCTTTACCATTTCTAAAGTCAGTGAAGATAGTCAAATTCTAAACACATTAGAAAACTTTGAAACATCTTCAGAATATGATCACACACAATTTCAGTTAGATTATGATATTGAGTATCTATCATCTAGACAAATGTCTCTTTTCTCTATGGAAGAATTTGGTAGTTCCACCATCGAGATCTTTCCAGGTAAAACATTGAATATCAAAAAAAACTTGGAAAGATCACAACAAGGAGAGCTAACCAAAATTTTGCAAAAACATTCTACTGCATTTGCATGGGAGTATACCGACATGAAAGGTTTGACCCTAAGACTTGCATTCATCACATCTACATTGAAGAAAACAGTAGACCAATCAGACAACCTCAGAGAAGGATGAATCCAAACCTTAGGGAGATACTGAAAGAAGAACTCCAAAAACTACTCAATGTAAACTTCATTTATCCAATTTCAGATAGCCGATGGGTTTCTCCTTTGGTTATAGTACCTAAAAAGAATGGTAAATGGAGGGTTTGCATTGATTACAGGGAATCGAACAAAGCAACTTTGAAGGATCACTTTCCTTTACCCTTTATCGATCAGGTATTAGATACTTTAGCAGGCAAAAAGTATTTTTCATTTTTGGATGGTTTTAGTGGTTATAATCAGATTCAGGTAGCACCTGAAGATCAGGATAAGACCACATTTACCTGTCCATGGGGAACTTTTGCTTACCAAGTACTTCCTTTTGGATTATGTAATGCACCTGCAACATTTCAAAGGGCAGTACTAGGAATCTTTTCTGATCTAATCCATGATTGCGTAGAGGTTTATATGGATGACTTTACAGTTTATGGTGATTCATTTGAAGAGGCATTAGAGAATTTGGAAAAAGACCTTATAAGGTGTAAAGAAACAAACTTTTCATTGAGTCATGAAAAATGTTTTATGATGTTTACTGAAGGGATTGTTTTAGGGCATCATATTTCAGGGGATGGGATTAAAGTTGATAGATCAAAAGTTGAAGTCATCTCCAAGTTGCCTATTCCAAATTTTCAAAAAGATGTTAGAAGTTTTCTTGGATTTACTGGATACTATAGAAGATTTATTGAAAACTTCACCAAGATAGCATCTCTACTCTTCAAATTACTTACAAAGGACTGTGAATTCAAATGGGATCTTGATTGTCAATCTACATTTGAAACTTTGAAAACAAGAATATCTGAAGCACCCATTTTGAGAGGACCAAATTGGAAACTTCCTTTCCATATTTCTATAGATGCTTCAGATACAGCTCTTGGAGCTGTGTTGGGTCAAAAAGATTTAATCCCTTATGCCATTTACTACACCAGTAAACATTTGACTCCCACCGAGTTAAACTATACTATGACTGAAAAAGAATTCTTAGCTGTTGTTCATGCGATCAATAAGTTTAGACATTATATAACAGGCTATGAAACTTTTGTCCATACTGATCATTCTGCAATTAGATATTTAATGAACAAACCTATTACTAATGGCAGAGTTACAAGATGGCTCTTACTTTTACAAGAATTCAATATTACTGTGTTGGATAGACCAGGAAAACAAAATACAGTAGCTAATTTCTTGTCTAGAATCCAAAATACTAATGAAGATTCTCCTGTAGAGGATAAGTTTCCAGATGAGTATTTATTTGCAGTAAATACTAAGACTCCTTGGTATGCAGATATTGCTAACTATTTGGTTACAGGAAAGCTACCTCCACATTTATTTCCTAGTGAAAAAAGAAGAATTATTCAGGAGAGTTCGAATTATTCATGGATTTCTAATGAATTGTTTAAAACAGGGCTAGATTGTGTTATCAGAAGATGTGTTCAGGAAGATGAAATGCCTAACATTCTCAAGGCATGTCATGATGAACCATGCAGCGGACACTTTGCTGACAAAAGGACGGCCTATAAAATCCTCTCTTTAGGATATTATTGGCCTTCCCTTTTCAAAGATGCAAAACAATATGTCAGAAGGTGCGGCAGCTGCCAAAGAGTTGGAAGACCAACTCTTTCAAATGAAATGTCATTACAACCACAGGTACTCATTGAACCCTTTGAAAAATGGGCTTTAGATTTCATTGGACCCATTAATCCACCATCTAAACAGAGGAAGTATATATTGGTATGCACTGATTATGTCACTAAATGGGTAGAAGCCAAAGCATTGCCTTCTGCCACTGAAAATTCAGTTGTTCATTTTATTTATGAGGATATTTTTACTCGTTTTGGTGTCCCAAGAGAAATTGTGACAGATCAGGGAAGTCAATTTACATCTAACTTGATGGAGAAGCTGATGGAAGAATACAAAATCAAGCATAGAAAATCTACTCCTTACCATCTGTAAGAAAATGGCCAAGTGGAGTCTACAAACAAAGTTCTTGAGAGCATCATCACCAAAACTGTCCATCTACACAGAAGAGATTGGGCAGAGAGGCTTCCTGAAGCCTTGTGGGCCTACAGAACTACATGGAGGAATACAATAGGACATTCTCCCTATGAACTTGTTTATGGGAAGGAAGTCCTGCTCCCCATTGAATTCCAAGTCAAGACTTTCAAGATGGCAGTTCAGTTGGGGATGGATCTATCAGAAGCCCAAAAGCACAGGTTGGAGCAGCTGAATGAGCTAGATGAGATCAGACAAGAAGCAATTTTAAGAACTGATCTAATTCAACATCAAAGAGCAAAGTGGCATGACAGATACATCAAAGAGAAAAAGTTTCAAGAGGGAGATTGGGCGCTACTGTTTGATTCCAAGTTTAAAGACTTCAAAGGTAAATTTCAGACTCATTGGCTTGGGCCATATGAGATTGACAAAGTCTTTAGCAATGGAGCGGTAAGAATCAAGACCATTGATGAATTTCAAACTCCTCTCATTGTGAATTGCCACTGATTGAAAATTTATCATAAGCCACTCTCAAAAGAGGAATTTGTCAAAATGTTTCAAGAGAATTATGCAATGAGGCTGATGGAGAAGAATTCTTCTTCCCCACCAGCCTAGCCTTTGTTTCTTCAGTTAAAAAAAAAAGAAAAAAAAATTATATAAGCCTAAAAACCAATCATATATTGGCGGTCTTATACAGAAAATATAGAGTGAAAATCAGGGACACCTGACACTCTATATTTTCCAAAAAAAAATCTCTCCTCTCCTTCTTTTTCCATCTTCACTCCACCTCATTTGCCATTTCACTCCATCTCCATCTCATTCACATTTTCATTTCACTTCACTCCGCTTCACTTTCACTCCATTCCACTCATTTCATTTTCATTTCATCAATAAAAGTCCCTTTCAGGACTATTTTCACTCAGTTAGTTCTTTTCTAACTATCTTTGTTCAGCTAAGTGGGTGCTGTCCCAGTTTCCGCAGCTGGAAGCAGTTTCCGCAGCCGGAAGTAGTTTCCGCAGCCAGAAGCAGTTTCCACAGCCAGAAACGATTTCTGCAGCTACCACCACTCTGTTTTTCAAATTCACAATCAAAATGTTAGTGCAAAATCATGAAAATGCAGGTGTAATTGAGCATATGAAGACATGGAGCATCTCCAAGACATCAAGGAAGAAGAGCAGTTGGTTAAAAGCTATGAGCAAGAAATGACAAAGTTTCCAAAGGTATGAGCAAGAATTTTTATCAAATAAAAATTCAAGTCATGATTATGCATAGTTATCAAACCATAAAAGTTCTACTATGTGCAATGATTCGATACGATAGCTCCATTACCCACTCCTATTCCACGATATTACTCCACACACCATGCATTCATTTCTTAAACGGTCTCATGATTGATTTCGGGTTTAAACTCAAGATTGACTGCACTTTCATTTATCACCCGTACTCATGAGACGTGACCTATCCCGTTACGGTTCCTCTTAACCGCATTTTCCGCAGCCGTCCATTGAAACGTGTAACATTTCGTACACAGCCATCTGATTCAAAAATCTCGACGTTACTCCATTCGCTTACCACTCCATTAAGACCATACTCTTCACATGCATCCGCATTTTATCTTATGAACTCATTTGCGGCTGCTTATCCTCTGTTCCGCCTGTAATCCCAAAGCATTCCTGTTACCTGCTCTCCATTATCGATTGCAGCCACTACATTTTATCATAAACCCTGTAACCGAGCCACTTTTCCTCTGAACCCTCACACGCAATAGAATTCTCAGTTGAAATTCAAAACAGAGGATGGGAAAATTACTAAGGGCAGAACCAGAAGGACCGAAATATTTGGAAGGTTACCCTCAAGCCAAAGATTTGCTGAAGAAAGCCAGATGGTTACGCTTCATCCAAAAGTTTAAAGGCCATAATAAAGAGGTAACCAAAGCTTTTGCATGGTCTTTCGATGGCCAAACGGTGGAGATTGGAGACTTGAAGCTCACGGTGACTGAAACCACAGTAGCAGTTGCCACAGGCTTACCCCAGGAAGGTGAGCGATGGTTCAAAAACAAAAGCGTGGACGAACAGACATGGAGAATTATGCTACGAAACCCAGGTATGGATACCACTGTGTTTACAAGAGGAATTCTTGTTCATGCACTGAAAGAAGAATGGGCCAGTCTGCTGTTAGTTATCCAAAAATTTATCACTTGTGAAGGACGCTTTGGTTCAATGTATATGTACCATGCTAGACTGATGATGAATTTCTTAGAGGGTCAAACTCTTAATTTGCCTCATTTCTTACTGCTGAGTTTGAAAAAGATGAGTATTACAGTCCAAAAACACATAGGCAATATAGAACCTCATCTATATCATCATGGACTTATAAAAATTCTCATTGAGGACCAACTGAAGAAAAATAAAGATACTTGGGAGCAATTCTTAATGAGAAACTACTTCCAAGAGCCATCTGAGGCCTCTGGAAGTAGTCCACCAAAGATACCAAGAAAAAGTAGGAGAAAAGAAAAGAGTACCATAATCCAAGACTCCCCTACTACAGAAACTCAAGAAGTTGGTCGAAAAGAAGAAGAGAACAGAACTAAAGACAAGAAATAGAGAAAAGAGAAAGGCAAAAGGACCATCCAAGAAGTCTACCAATCACCTGAGCCATCCATAGAGGAGGATTATCAACCACTGTCAAAGAGATTAATACATCTTCAAGAACAGGCTGTTATAGCAAAGAAAAAAGAAAAAGGGAAACAAAGTATACAAGAAAAGAGTACTAGTCCACCATACTTAAGGAGAAGCACCAGGCTAAGAGGAAAGGGGAGTAAAACACAAATAAAATGGCCCCACTTTATTGACTTGGGTGAAGAGACACCTGAGAAATCTCCAGCTGGCCGTAGTCCACCTTGTCCTCAGCCAAGCATTGAAACTAGTCCTCCACATGATGAAAGCCCTTCTCGGCCAAAGCTAGAGAGCAGTCCTCCTCCTCCACAAGATTTTGAACTTAGTCCAAGAAAGACACCTGAAGTAGATCCCAATCAATAGGAGGTATATAACTACTTGGAATATTTAGAAAAATCAGCTACAAGTCTGAGTACCACTGTGCCACTAGATGCACAAGTTCAGTGCTTAAAGCAGGAGGTATTTGAATTAGAGGTCCTAAACAAGCATATCAAGTAAGAAAATGAAGCACTCAAGGAGCAGAGCAAAGTAGATAAAATTATTCATGATAACACTATGCTTCATTTAGGACTATGGCAAAAGAAAAACAAGAAACTGAAGAAAAAGTGCAAAAAGTTGAGCAGAGCATTGATCAATCTCAAATTTAAATGTCTAATAAGGAAACCCAGGATGATGGTAGCACCAAAGAAGAAGAAAAGAGGGCTAGATGTCCTAGCAGAAGCCTCAGAACATATGGATTAGAGGGGAATGACTAAATTTTGGTTGCATGAGGACATGCAACACCTTCACAGTGGGGGTATGTTGAGTCCCAAACCTGCACCTTCCTATATACCCTTTCAGCCTTCTTTTTCCATTTACTTCATCCACCAAGCTGTTAAATCATTGCATATTAGTCTAAAAAGAGCTTATGAAATGGTTTCCTAACTATGTTTATGGCTGTTGTTTGATTTAGATTTTTGTTCAAGTAGCTGTGGAAACTTGTCAGTTTCCACAGCCAGCACAGGTTTCCGCAGCCAGCTCTAGTTTCCACAACCATTTTGTTAAAAGCTATGTTACAGGTGTCCAATGGAGAAACTGGCCACATGGGCAAGCTACAAGTGACATGTACATGGAGCGTGTCCCTTCAGTTCAGCCAAATCACTCATAAACGGTCATGGTCAACGATGGTCAAAGGAAGGGCCAAACAAGGAGTTTTGTGATGGCACGACTCTGTTTTGCCCACGTGAAGGTTTGCGTGGCACGATCCTCAGTTTCCGGAGATATTGGCACAGCTATAGATCAACCCGTGAACTGAATCGAGCAGCCACCACTCCGTGGATTTAACTGACATGATGACCATAACGCTAGATCTCAGGCCGTGGAGATTTACTTGTCTCTCTGGCAATGTAGTTGGCAACGTAAAATCTAGGAATTAGTTGCAGCATTTTCACTTATAAATAACGTGTTGGTATATGCTGTATAGTTAGTTTTTCAGATGTAATTTTGACTGTGATTAGAATCCCATTGTACTGTGCTTTACTTTGTCTTATTATTGCACTTTAATATATGAGAAGACCACATTCCTGAATTCGATTTGTGACTGATTATTGACTGGCTGAGGTTGCAGAGGGCCCCTGTACACCAAAGCTTTGTATAGTTTCTTACTTAATTTCATTATGTTTCTGTTTTATAATCATTAGCTTGTATATAATACTCTGTTTTGATATTCATGATTCACTGCTGTTCATATTTTCCTTTATGTTTTCTTATAACGGTTAGCTGATTAGTGCTTTTCTTACAGGTTTTTATAGGCAGCCCGAGAAAATTTACATATTTTTTATAACTACTGACATGAGATCATCTTGTCCTTTTTGCTAATTTTCATTTACTGAATTTTAATTCCAGCATTGTCATTTCTTTTCAGTTTTGCTTTGCTTATTTACTTTTCTGCACTTGGACATCATATTACTCATCTGTTTATGATTTCCTTTCTATAGCCAAGCGACTCAATTAGTGAGGAATCAGAATATTACTTTTTGTAGTATGATTTAGTTTGCTTTTCTGCAAGTTAGAGATTGAATTGCTTATGTCATTTTCAAGAATTGAAACATGAATGAGTAGTGAAATCTTAGTTTCCTTTTATGCAATTTGATTTCCTGCAATTTAGATATCATTTTACTCAGCTTGTTTATGATTACTTCCTATAGGCGGAGCGAGTCGAAAGGTGAAGGGTCAGAATGTGGGTTGAAGTAGTGTGATTTAGTTTGCTTTGCTTTCAGTCTTTGAGTTGCTTTAAGTTCAGTTTTTATTTTATTTTCTTTACAGCAACAAGGATACTGGGCCATTGTCACTAGTTCACTGTTTTGGTACATTTCCATTTCCTTTTGAGAGTTGATTTCATATATAGTCAGTTTGAAACCTTCTTTTTGAGAACTTTAAAGTTTGGAAAATCATTGTAGAATTCACCATCACCCTCCACACTTAACTTTCAATTTCGCCATCTCACACTAGGGAATCCACAGAAGATAAAACCAAAAACAAGCTAAAAAACTCAAAAACGACAAAAGAATAGGGAAACGGTTATCTTGCACATACAGTGCACTTCACTTCATCAGTTTACGACTCCCGGATTGACATTTTTAATAGCAATTTAGAACACACTAAATTGACCAAACACTTGATTTATGAAAGGAAAAGGGAAATGGTCCTTCTTGGTGGCTCTGTTAAGTTCTCGATAATCGACACAGATTCTCCACTTCCCGTTTTTCTTGGGCACAAGCACTAGAGGAGAAACCCACTCGTTGTCAGAGATGTGGTAGATGAATCCTGCATCCAACAACTTTTGCAGTTCTTTTTTGACAATGTCCTTAAGAGCTGGATTCATTCTCCTCTGAGGCTATCTGACTCGTTTACAATCCTCTTTAATGTAAATGTGATGGGTACAGACTGAAGGGTGGACTCCTTTCATCTCCTTATAGCTCCAAGTAAAAGCATCCAAATGGTGGTTCAATAAGCTACACAACTCCTTCTCCGGAGAGGGGAATAGGGATGAGTTGATCTTCAAGGTTCTTTCAGGGCCAAATTCCACATTCTTAACTCAGGGAGAGGTTGGATCAGCCACACAAAGATCCACTAAAGCACTAGCTTGGGTGTCTTCTACCAACTCTTTTAATGGCAGCACACTGGGAGGCGGATTTTGAATCAAATTCTCAATAAGGTCATTGTTGGGTCCCTATAATACTAGTGATTACCCCATTACTATTGTAGTTATACCCCTTATTTATATTGTTGCGCCCCTATTACCCCCATATTGTTATTTCTATGCCCCATAGAATCCATCTATTGTTATTTTTGTGGCTTTATATTATTATTGTTAGGTCGGCTGGATTATATTGTGACTCCTTAGACTCCTATGTATAGAAAGGAGGTTTTGTCATTTGAATCATCCAAGAATTGTTCATTTATGTAATGCAAAGGAGGTTGCCTCCTCGAAGAGGCTGAATTCTAAGGCATTGATCTATCTTTTCTATCTTTTTTTGAGTTGGTTTCATAACATTTGGTATCAGAGCTTTGGATTCTAGGGTTTCGCTGCTCCAAACAGGTCATCGTGGCATTTTCGCTATAACTTTTTTTCTGTGACGTTTCAGAAGTCACAAAAAAACCCATTTGATAAGAAATCATGTTGAACCTTGGATCCAAATTTCAGAGCTTTTCACACGATATTTGCGGAGATATGATCTGAGAAAGTTGGTCTTTTTGCAAACTCCTGAATTACATTCAAAACAGGTGACTTGGGGAAAATCGTCATAACTTTCTCTCTGGGAGTCGGATTGAAATTTCATAAGAAGGTACAGAAAGAGGACGGACTGTAGTTTCTTGCATGCATTTTTCAGATCCATAGGTTGAAACAGTGACTCGTGGCACATCGTACAAGTTTGCTCTACTGAACTAGTCTATAATCAAGTCATTGTGGGAGATTTCGCATAACTCTTTCTTGGAGAAACCAATTTGGGTCAAGCTTATGGCATTGGAAAGAGGATGCAGAATGCTTCTAAAGATTGCAATTTCAGAACTGGATGATCCGAAATTATAGAGATACATTAGATTCAATATCAAGCTTCTACAAAGTGAAAAAAGGTGTGTAGTTTTTTTTTAATTTTTGCATAAGCCTGGTTTGAAGGAATTCAAAGGGCATAGTAAAGCATTATTATCGGTAACTGATGCCCCGAGGAAAGAAAATGCAAACACCTAGTAAGGAATCTGAAAGCTCTAGCATGACTCATGAAGAAGAGGAAGAAATGCTACATGATATATCAAAATTACAAGAACAAGTGCAACAAATGTCACGCTCACAAAAGCTAACAGAAGCTAAGATAAATGGCATGGAATCTAAGATAAATGGCATGGAATCTAAGATAAAGGGCATGGAAGCTAAGATGGATGATTGGAAGACAGATTTGAAGACAGACATGGAAGAATTGAAGATAGATTTGAACACAAACTTGAAGACAGGCATGACAGATATGAAGACATATTTGACAAATTTTCTACAAGAAATACTTACTAATGGTGAAAAGGTAGTAAAGGAAACTCATGATGCGAACAAAAGAAATGTTAATCATGATATCATAGACTCTGATGTTGGATCGAAGACCCACCAATTCCAAAAATCAATATGAGGAAGTTTGATGGCAAGGATCCCGCAACATGGATATTACAGATGGAGCAATTTTTCGATCTCAATAATGTGCAAAACACACAAAAGGTACGTATGACAACTTTATATTTGGAACCAAATCAGTTTGTATGGTATCAATGGCTTTGCTCTCGTAAACAATTTATCACTTGGGCAATTTTTACGGAAGAATTGATAGCACATTATGAGGATACAAAAAGCAACACTTTTTTTAGCCAATTGATAAGTCTCAAACAAAAGGGTTCAATAATGGAGCACATTGAGGAGTTCCAAAAATTGAACATAAGGGTAAAAGATATTCCAGAGGAGCATAGGATTGATGTGTTCATAGGGTCTTTAAAGGATAATATCCAACATGATGTTCGCCTTTGGGAACCTGATTCATTAGAGAAGGCATTCAGGTTAGCAAGAAAATGGAAAGCAAAATTATGGCAACCGAGAAACATACCACTCACAACTATAAAGATGGAAGTGTTGTTGCCCCTAGTCTTCCACAACCTATAAGGTTGACACCACAACAATTGGAAGAAAAAAGAGCAAAAGGGCTTTGTTACAGTTGTGATAGCAAATACACTAAAGGTCATAAGTGTGCTGAGAAGAAATTATTCTACATAGATTGTGAAGAGGAAGAAGAAAAGGAGCAAGAAAGGTCAAAAGAAGAGGATATACTCCAGGAACAAAGCCTAGATGAAGAAAAAATAAATCCGACCATATCTTGTAATGCATTGGTGGGAATTACCACTCCTCAAACCATCAAGATAGAAGGACAAATCAAGAAGAAAAAGGTAATAGTGTTGATTGATTCAGGAAGCACCCACAATTTTATTCATTGTAGGGTAGCAAAAGAATTGAATTGCTTCCTATATCCAGCACCAGAGTGTCAAGTGATGATTGCAAATGGAGGAACAATAAATTTCCTTGGAAAGTGCCATAATATCAAGCTATCCATGGGAGAATATGTATTGACTAGCCCAATGCTTTCCATTCCAATGGGAGGTGATGATGTTGTACTAGGAGTCCAATGGCTACAATCCTTGGGTACAATAGCTTTTAATTTTCAAGAACTTTTCATCAAATTTTCTACGGAAGGAAAGGAAGTTGAATTAAGGGGTATTGTCGGGAAACCAGGAAAGATAATCAGCTCTAATGGTATGACAAAGCTTCTAAAAAAGGAACAAAGAGGTGTAATTGCACAATTATGTTCGCTAGATGTTTCCACATCGGAATCATCTATTTCTCCAGATCTCCAAAAAGTCCTGGACAATCATTCCAAGGTATTTGAGACTCCCAAAGGTCTCCCACCTATGCGTGATCATGATCATGCTATTCATCTGATTCCAGGAAGTGTTCCTCCAAACATCAGGCCGTACAGATATCCCTATGTCCAAAAGAGTGAAATTGAACGTATGGTTGCAGAAATGCTAGAGGCTGGTATAATTCAACTGAGTCAAAGTTCTTTCTCTGCTCCAGTAGTATTGGTGCACAAGAAGGATGGATCATGGCGCATGTGTCTAGATTATAGGGAGCTCAACAAGCTCACTATTAAAGATAAGTTCCCCATTCCTGTCATTGATGAATTACTGGATGAATTGCATGGATCAATTTACTTCACCAAGTTGGATCTTCGTTCAAGATATCATCAAATCAGAATGAAGATTGAAGACATTCCGAAAACAGCATTTAGAACTCATGAGGGTCATTATGAATTTTTGGTCATGCCTTTTGGCCTTACCAATGCACCTTCAACATTTCAAGGTTTGATGAATTCAATTTTCAAACCATTCCTTAGAAAATTTGTGTTAGTTTTTTTTGATGATATACTAATCTACAGCAAGTCTTGGAAGGATCATGTTGAACATGTTGACAGGGTGCTACAACTATTGGAGGAGAAACAATTATATGCAAAAAGATCCAAATGTTTCTTTGGAGTCCAGGAGGTGGAATATTTGGGTCATATTGTATCTCATGAAGGAGTTAAGGTAGACCCTAGCAAAATTAAAGCCATTAAGGAATGGAAAATCCCCACATCCATAAAGCATCTGCGAGGATTTCTTGGGTTGACAGGGTATTATCGCAAGTTTGTTAAGAATTATGGGAGAATAGCAGCACCTCTAACAACATTATTGAAGAAAGATGCATTTTCATGGACTCTGGAAGCAACAAAGGCCTTTGAACATCTTAAAGAGGCAATGTGCCAAGCACCGGTCTTAGCTACACCGGACTTCACAAAAACCTTTAATGAATGTGATGCTTCAGGAAATGGAATTGGTGCTATTCTAACGCAAGATGAAAGACCCGTTGCTTTGTCGTCCGATCAAGGGAAAGTTTTTAAGAAAAGCTATTTATGAGAAGGAAATGTTGGCAATACTCCATGCACTTAAGAAATGGCGACCCTACCTAATGGGAAGACACTTCAAGGTAAAAATGGATCATGATAGCCTTAAATACTTTTTAGAACAAAGATTATCCTCTGAAGAGCAACAAAAGTGGGTCACAAAGATGTTGGGTTATGACTTTGAAATCATCTACAAAAAAGGGAAGCAAAATGTGGTGGCAGATGCACTCTCAAGAAAGGATGAGGATGTGGAAGCATTGTTGTGCACCATTTCTATTATCCAACCAGATTGGATAAACAAAGCAAGGGAGGAATGGAAGAATGAAAAAGAAGTGTGGGCACTTATTCGAAAGCTACAACAAGATTCCAGTATGTCTGACACATTTAGCTGGAAAAATGATTCGTTATGGTACAAATATCGCTTATACCTCTGTAAGAATTCCCAACTAAAACAAAAGATTCTTATGAAATTGCACACTTCTCCCTTAGGAGGGCACTCGGGATTTTTAAAAACTTACCACAGGGTTAAGAAGGAATTTTTTTGGGATGGCCTTAAATCAGATATTCAAAAGTTTGTGGCGGAATGTTTGGTTTGCCAACAAAATAAAGTTGAAACAATTAAGACACCAGGTCTATTAAAACCTTTATCCATTCCAAGCCAATGTTGGGAGGAGGTTTCAATGGATTTTATCACAGGTTTACCCAAGTCTGAGGGAAAGAGTGTCATCATGGTGGTAGTTGACAGACTTACCAAGTATGCACACTTTTGTGCATTATCACATCCATTTAAAGCCAGTACAGTTTCTACTGCATTTATGGAAACAATTCAAAAGCTACATGGAAACCCAAAGATTATTGTAAGTGACAGAGATCCCATTTTCACTGGAAATTTTTGGACAGAATTATTTTCTTGTCTTGGTACTCAGTTAGCTCATAGCTCATCTTATCATCCTCAATCTGATGGGCAAACTGAGATAGTAAACAAATGTTTGGAAGGATATCTTCGTTGCTTTGTATCTGATAAACAGACACAATGGGTCAAATGGTTGCCTCTGGCTGAATGGTGGTATAACACTTCCTTCCATACAGCAACAAAAATGACCCCATTTATGGCACTTTATGGGTATCAACCACCATCCATCACATCATATTTAAGAGAAAATTCTAAGGTTTAGGTAGTGGAACATCACATCGAACATCAACAACAAGTCCAACTCTTAAAGGATAACCTTGTGTTGGCACAGAATAGAATGAAACAACAGGCAGATCAACATCGCAGTGAAAGAAGTTTTGATGTAGGTGATTGGGTATTCCTACGACTACAACCATATAAGCAAATGTCCCTCAAGCAAGCTAAGAAGGATAATAAATTATCACCAAAGTATTATGGTCCGTACAAGGTGTTGCAAAATATTGGTACTATGGCATACAAATTAGAGCTTCCTGCAGCTTCTTGATTGCACCCAGTTTTCCATGTTTCATGTTTAAAGAAGGTTATAGGTGACAAGCTCCCAGTTCAAACAATATTTCCAGAACTTGACAAGGAAGGAAAAATTATATTGGAACCGGAAGCAGTCATAGAAACAAGGACTCGACAGCTATAAAATCGATCAATTTCATAGTATCTTATCAAGTGGAAGAACTTATCTGTTGAAGATTCCACATGGGAGGATGAGAACTTTATGCAGAAGTATCCAAAACTACTCAAGCGTTGAGGACAACACTTTTTTGAAGGAGAGGGGCATGTTGGGTCCCTATAATACTAGTGATTACCCCATTACTATTGTAGTTATACCTCTTATTTATATTGTTGTGCTCCTATTACCCCCATATTGTTATTTATGTGCCCCATAGAATCCCTCTATTGTTATTTTTGTGGCTTTATATTATTATTGTTAGGTTGGCTGGATTATATTGTGACTCCTTAGACTCCTATGTATAGAAAGGAGGTTTTTTCATTTGAATCATCCAAGAATTGTTCATTTATGTACTGTAAAGGAGGTTGCCCCCTTGAAGAGGCTGAATTCTAAGGCATTGATCTATCTTTTCTATCTTTTCTTCAGCTAGTTTCATAACAGTCATCCTCGGTTTGAGGACCTCCCCTGGTGGCTTCCACTGTGCACACTGGTGCAGAGTAGACTTCATCCTCATCTTCCTCCTCCAACCAGAGAGGTAAGTCATGTTCTAGCAGAGGTTGGGCAGGAGGATATAGGATGAGCTGTTTGGACATAGGCCCATTCTTGATGGTCATGCTCCCAGCTCGACAACTGATGTAAGCATCTATAGTAGCTAACCAAGGCTTTCCCAAAATGAGTGGGTATCCAGTGAGTTTTGCCTTTGGCTTAAGGACCGAGAAGTCCGTAGGGTACTCCCAAGAATCAATGGAGACCATGAAATCTTCCACAATCCCTTCAGAGGTCACGGTGGAGCGCTCTGCTAACTGAAGTACTGTCAAGGTCTTTCGTAGGGAACTCTGAAGGTTGAGTTTGAGCATAGTGTCCCTAGTCATCACATTAAAGGTAGCCCCTAGATCAATCAGGGTGTGGGGGATTATGGTGCCATTGATGTGGACATCAACTACAGGACTCCCAGGGTCCAGATATTTTGGACAGATTACTTTTCCCAACATTAGGTCGGATAATTGTCCTATGACATTGATAGTTGGGGCATCTCTCTTGCACTTGCCTAGGTGCCTGAAACACTTCTCTTTGATCAATTTGTTGTAGATTGGTACATCTTTTATGGCTTGGAGAAGTGGTATTTTCACACATAATTGTTTAAGCTTGGCCATAAGTTCAGTCTCTTCTGGGTTTGGTTGCGTGGTTCTAGTTAGACTCTCAAGAAAGGGTGGAATGGCTTTGGGTTCACTTTCCTGTTTCTTTTCCTCATCCTCCTTAGGAGGAGGTTGGCTATCTAGGAGGACCGTCCCAGATTGTAGGTTGATCTCTTGAATCTCCACATCATAGGTAGGTCATGTTGTCTCTCTAGTATATACCTGCTGGGCCTGTCTATTATTGGGGTTTGGGTTCAGTTGAGTAGGAATCTAGGGTTGTCTCGGAGGAGCAAGAGGTAATGGTTGTGGTTGAGTAGGTGGTGGAGGAAAAATAGTAGGAGGACAGTTGTATTGGGGCCTCCACCCCTGTTGAGGTGCATTATGCTGAGGTTGTGAACTGAACATGAGAATGAAACGAATGAGCAGTAGGTTGAGTATGGTATTGAGGTGGATAAGACCAAGCAGGGGGTACGGACCAGGAAGGAAGAGTAGGGGGACCCCAAGAATGTATGTGAGTGGATTGGTTGGGGTTGTAATAAGTCTGGGATGTCCCTTGCATCCCCTATTGGTAAGGTCTGGATCCATGTGGCCTCCTTTGGTTGAGGAAGTAGAGTGGTTCAGTGGCTCCTTCAGTCCCTTGGTACATAGCTTTAAGTCTGGGTAAGGTTGGGCACTGGTTTGTGGGGTGGTCTTCCTCACAAATGAAACATATCCCTACTAAGTGCAATGGACACTCATTTCAAGGATGCTTCCTTGTACATCGGGGATAAAAGATGGCCAAAGCCCTCTCAGCTTCCTCTTTCTTCTGTTGGATTCAGAAAGTATCCTGTTGCATGAAAATGATTTGTCTCATCTCACTTTTAAGATCTTCCATCTCATTTGCAAACTCATGTTTGGAGAAGGTGGCACTGGCTGAAAGTTGACTCCCCCTACCTCTTTTCCGGGCTGCCCTAAAATGGTTTCTAAACACAATCTTTATGTCATCATAAGGTAGCTGGTAGATGTCTCCTCCAGCTAGCAAATGGAGGGTATCTAGAAGGTCTTCAGGGATTCCTCGAAGTAGAACCAGCTTCAGAGATTCGGGGTCAAGTGTGCACTTGGCCCTTTTATAATTGAGTTAGAACCTTTCTTCATAGTCTTCTAAAGATTCATCACCTCCCATAGTCATTAGAAAGATTTCTCCCTTCGTTTCCTTTGACCTACAATAATCTCTGTATTTGTTGTTAAAGGCTTGCTGCATCTGAGCCCAAGATGTGATATTGTTTCCAGGTAACCCCATGAACTAGCGTAGTGCTACATCCTTGAGGGTAGAGGGAAAGAGTTTCAACTTTTTCTCATCTTCCACATAGTCATAGGTTCGAAAAAGGACAACAAACTCAAACAAGAAGGTATCAAGGTCTTCAGTGATCAATCCATGGAAGTGAGGTAAGGCTGAGGGACTGATGTTTTTCATTTTCGTGTCCCCATTGGTCTCTTGGATGAGAAAGGCACCTTCTATTCTCTCCTCATCTCCTATACCATTTCTATGTTCAACCATGGTCTCAGGAGGAATTTTTTCTTGCTCTTCTTCTATTAGAGGATATTTGTGTATCTCTGGAGGTTCACTGCCACCAAAGAAGAGAGAAGGGTGACTCAGTGATGTGGTGGGGGTGTTAGGTAAGAATTTTCCTGAATTGTCTCTGTTCCTACGAGGCATGAAATGAAATATTTTTGGTTGATTTTTGTGTTTTTCTCTGCTTGTACCTACAAAACTGAAATTGATTGAACAATAAATTGCAACTAACTACGATAAACCTTGTTGGAATGAAAATTGCAGAATTGAAATGAAAGAAGGAAATGACTAATCTATGCTACTAAAATGAAGTTGCAGAAATGAAATGCTAAGCTACGCTTGCATAATTGAAATTGTGGAATTGAAATGCTAATCTACACTTGTAGAATTTAAATGCTAGTCTAGGAAAGCAGGAAATGTCTAATCTACTTTTGTGGAAATGAAATTGCAGAATGGAAATGAAACAACTACTCTACTCTTGCTGAAATAAACTATTTTAGCAAAAGGTTATAGTAGAAAATAGAAGAAAAGCAGCAATCACAAATACTCTGATGCTTCTTCGGCAACGGCGCCAAAAAGATGGTGGGCTCTAGTATTGCATCAATAATGATGTAACTCCTGGGACTCCCTTCTTTACTTTTATCAACCCGGTTGTTCGTAACAAACTTGGAAGCGACAATGCTATATGAAAAAGTATTAGCTGTTGCTGCAGGCTGTCACTTGATCAACTAGCACAAGTCCACTAGGAGCTTAAGCCAACTTATATGAGCTCTTAGAAGAAGCTTTTAACTGTGATGGACGAAATCTAACTCAAAAGAGGCCAGTGTACTTGCAGAAAGAAGCTGAAAGCTGAAAAGAAATGCAAACCCTGACAAACCCTAATTTTATTGACTAACCCTACCAGTGCAAGACAAGAGATGAAAGCAGTTGAAATAGATGCCATTGACTCTTGGAAAGGTAAAATGCATGTGACTAAGCTACTTATGAAGTAAAATCTGGAAAAAAACATCTTTTTTTATTTTTGAGTAATTTTGTAGAATTATTATGCATGTGCTTTAACGGTTTTTGGCTGTGCAGAGGTTGATTGGTGAAAGGAACTAGAGTGGGTGCTTGCAAGAGGTTGGGAAGGTGAGGAGAGGGCCTAAGGGGTCCCTAGCACCATTCTAGAGAGTTTTACAGCAACCAGATCTCGAAAAATTGCTCACGTGAACTTCTATGGGAAGTCTGCAGGGGTTCTACAAGAAGTTCTATAGGAAGAGCCGAAAGAGGATTTTAGAGGCTTGATGGTGGAAAAACGGTGGGAACGTGGAAATGGAGGATGGATGAGGATGAAAATGGGTCTAGGACCTGGTAAATGAGGCTAAGGAGTGATGAAGGTGGTTGGATTTGTTCAAGGATGGAGGGAGCAATGCTGCACAAGAATGTAGAAATTAGGGCAAAGTGGAAAAGTGTGGCAAATGAAGGGAAAGAATCTTGGATTAGGGGCTAGAGCAGGTTGTATGATAAAGGAAGGATAGGTAGGGATGTATTACAGGTGTTCTGCACACTATTTTCCAAAACTGATCGAATAAAGACTAGGAAAACCAAAGATCTATCTATTTTGACCTAATCTGACCTAAAAACCAGAAACATGATGAACATAAGTTTATAGACAGGAAATCATGCAAGATAACTATGAAAAATAAGCAAGAATAGATCTAAACATGCAAGTACAACTGTCATCAACTTTTCCAACTAAAAATCTAACACTAGCAATTGCATGGAAAGGCAAAAACAATGTTCTTGTGGCAACAAGTATACCTTGGTCTCAGCTCATGGTCCTAAGGAGGGAGAGATGAGATCAAGGATTTCTTGATGGCCTTTTTTCAGATCTTTTCTGTTACCAAACTTTCAAATGAAACTGAAGCATGAAAAGCTATTTTAATCATCAAAAACAACCTAAGTAACAAAGCAAGATCTTAACCTAAATAACAGAAATTATTCTATAAATGCAAGGAAAACACATAAAAGTACACAAAGGAGGTACTGGCACTTGGGCTGGGCCCAACCCCAAGAGCTACAGCCTCCTAAGAAAGCTCAGAGATGGTACAAAGTGAAATTTATCTCCATTACTCAAAAAATAATCATGTCATAAAACTGTTTACAGCAAGAGCTCGAAAATGAGTTGAAATGCAGAGCTGCACTAAGTGCGAAAAACAATTGTTTAAAATCCAAACTACCAAGGCTTGAAGCCTTCCTACTTATGCACCACGAGGACTCCCAACAACCCTCCTCAACTTTAGGAGCTTGGCTGCTCAAAACTGCAGTTAATGAGCCACTTCACAATATCTGCTCGGCTACCCCTTGAAATCATCTTTGGTGGGCTGTTGAACTCCGAGCTGATGGTGGAGAACTTGAGGAAGGGGTCATTTAGTCCACGAGACACCCTTCCTACAAATCCTCAGCCTTGTTCCTTCATATTTGGCTATCAACTTGCTCATAAATGGTTGACCTTGGTCCAAAAGATGTCCAAAAATCCACAATAAGCACGTACTAGACTTTGTGGTCAAGTGACTATTCTCATTCATTCAATTAACATAAATATATTCAAAAGCATGCATAAAAATATGAAGAATGGTGGATTAATCGAGAATAATAGGCAAAATAAGCCCAATAAGTTACCCATTTTTGGGGCTCATCAGCGGGGGTGGCGGCTAGTCAACCCATAAACAATATTTTCTTTTAATTTTTTTTTTTTATCAACCATACTATATAAAAAAATTGACCAAATGTTTGGGTTTATAGAACAAATTAATGATGTGAAAAATTCAACCGTTCCAACGTCTGAATCCCTGTGTCGGAGAATTCCAAATTGTTGCCTCGTTAGTGGCTACCATTAGTTGTAGTTTGACCAAAAATTTTACCAATAAAATATCTTGAGCATAGGAACTTAGATTTGATTTTCGTTTGCGTTGTTGGAATCAGGACAACGAGCACTACGATCTAGTCCTAGTTTTAGTGAAATCTGAGAATTTTTATTTTTAAGCTTTTCCAAAGCCACTACTGAATTCTGAGCATTCCTTGAGCCACCTAGATCAATTAAACCATAGGAATATAAACCTTTGTTACTAATATTAAAAACCCAAGAAATTTATATTATAAAACTAATGGATTATAAACTGTTACACAAAAATATTGTCACCATGATTATTTGCAGTTAGTATGGGTCTATCATCACTTGTACTGTCCTCCTAAGCAAGTCTAAGACCTCAGCTCTTCAAATCAAGCTTTGGAAATGGGAGAAAGACATCAAAAATCAATGTAACTCTGGTTCCGCACTTTCTCTCATGGTCACCTGCGGTCCCGCACCTTCTGTGTACAAACGCTGCGTACCTACCCGCTCTGTCCCTAACGGTGTAGGTGCGAACCCCTGTGAAAGTCAAAAGGCGCAAGTTTTATCTTTAAAAACTCACTTTGGGTTAATTCTAGAGTTTTCTAGAAGGAATTTTGACGTGGATTGTTCACTCTGAGGTGGTTCATGCATCCCAAAAGAGAAGGAGCTAATCCCTTGACTAAAGGAGCTATCCCTTTGAAGGAGGGCTTTATCCCTTTGAAGGAGGACCTAGTAACTTCCCTCCATTGCACTATAAATACAGGCATTGGGGTGAGGACTAGGGAGGTTAGAAGCTGAACATTTTGAGGGTAAATGCTAGTGAAATTAAGACTTCCTAGTTGAGCTTAAGAGGAGAGATCACATACCTTTTTGGCTTCATTGGGGAGTGAGTGAAACTTGTCAAAGTAGAGGAGACTTCTTGTTGGACCCTGGGAGGAGCTTGTACAGTGTCAAGGCAAAGGTTGTAAAGTTCTTCTTCTTTTGAATTAATACAATCAAACTCATTTTTCTCAACAAGTATCTTATGTTATTTGTTTCATGGACTCCTTGACTTTCATGTTAAATATGTTTTATGCAATTGGCTTTTCAGGTGCTATTTAATTTGTTTGCCTTGTTTGTGTTTGTAGATTCACGAAAAGGAGCTCATTTGGATCAAAGGAGCGAGGGCATCCACAAGCTTGCGTTGGACCAAAGGTAGGCCCTAAAAACACTTGTTTGCTATTGTTTATCAAAGCATATTTAGAGAAAGATAGTGTCTGGTTGGTTTGCTTGTCATTAGTTCTTCTTTAGATTCTAGGAAGGTCTATCTTGTCCGCAAGATCGACTCATTCCGTGTGACAAAATGGCAACTCCGCTGGGGACTTGATTGTTTTCCTTGTTTATACTTTGACCTGATAAACTGTGTTTTTCATTTCTGTTTTTGACTTGATGATTGTGGGATTGGGTGAATTTAGTTAATTTTGAGTTAGTTTTTATTTTTCATAGTTTTGGGAGAGGTACGCACCCTCTGAGTTAAGCACAGTGCGTACTTGTACGCACTTTTTCTTTGTGCACAGAGCGTGAACGCACCTGTGTAAACAGGCTGCCTGCGTACCCTGTCAAAATCTTGAGAAATTTTAATTTTTTCTCTTTTTTATCAGTTTAGAATTTGTTTATAGGTTTTAGCCATTGCCCAGACCTGCTTGTTCCCTGTCAAAAACTTTCCTTGGTTTAATTTCATTAGTGTTAGGGTTTTAGGTGAAATTCCTAGGAATTTTGCTTGTTGGGCTTGTTTTTCAATTTGGTTGTGTAGTGGCTCTGAGCTTAGAAGCTGTAGGGACCTCAGATCACCTTGGTGTCTACCAGCCTTCTTATGAGTCTGACCATTTATGAAATCTCCCCTTGTTGAGGAATCCGCTTTGAGTTTTCTCATTTCAAAATTTTGAAAAGCTTGTATTTAAAAGTTTGGATTTTCATTTTTAAAAAAAGAAAACGAAAGATTGGTTGTTTTTTGACTGATTGTGATTCTGCATAAATTAGTCCTTAGCTCGCATTTAGCTAAGTAAAACATCCTCAAAAAGACTTTTAGTAGGCTTTGACTTCAAATAGGTTTTTATAGTTTGTAGCTCTCAAAGTTAGTCATTTTCATTAGTTTTGAGTGTTTTATTTACAAAATATAAAAAAAATCTCTTTTGAAAAAGTTTGTTTTTGTAGTGATTGAGTGCTTTCAAACGAAAAAGGGAAATTTTTGTGAAATAATTAGTTGTCTCGTTTTGTGTGCTTTGGAAAGGAAAAATCTCTTCTTTTAATTTGTTTAATTGAGAAAGATTTGTGTTTACAAAGTATTTGCATTCTCAAACTCTTTCTTAGTTTAGAAGTTCATTGAAGAGAAAAGATTGTTTAGATCATCTTAGGTGCATCTTTTTAGTGATTTTGAGTCGAGTCTTTACACCACGAGTTTCATCTCTGCCACCTCTTGACTTAAACAAAAACCACTAAAATTAACACTTAAAGTAAAATTCATCTAGCAACATTTTTATTTCTAGGGCTCTGATACACCAACTTAGCTTAGGCTAGTGTCTTGGAGTAGGAGAGTAATTAACTCTCCAAGACAGTAAAAACAAACAAGTAGCTGTATCTTGTGGTAGGAAGAAATCCAATTGTTTCATTTATGCTCTGGGAAAGCTCCTCTTAAAGGAGAAGCACGAGATTGTGTCTGAACCAATGTGGGAATCAATCCTTCCTCATTGGGAACGACGCTAGATATTCACGTATTAAAAACGGTAAACCTCGGATTAACCATTGTCGAGGAGCCTGGGGTCACTTGTTGGTAAACCTTGGATTATGTCAAGGAGCCTTCAAGGGGATTGAGCTTGCTACTCTACCCTTGCGTGCGTATCAGATCGTAGACTGTTCCCCCAGGTGTATTTGTCTCAGTTGGTAGCCTTAGTGACCATATTCTTTAGGATTCTTCCTAAGGTGACAGTGGTGGGAAGATCCCACTGTACCTAGAGCAGACGTCGGCTAGACTCACTTGGATTTTCTGGGGGGTTCGCTTCACTCGAGACGGTTAAGTGGAGGAACTTGGTCCAGTCTATTCATTAAGCAGGTTGCCGGGGTAACTGTTCCGACCGCCATTTCTGTACTGAATTTTGCGACGTTGGATTTCGTCACCAACTAGTGTTTTCGGTCCAGAAAGTTACTGTTTGTGTGTGTTTGATCTTTAGATTCTTTAGGCGTTTGATTCAAATTTGTTTGGTTCTTTATAAGCTTTAGGTGGTTTTCATTGAGACTTTACTTTGTTTGTGTGTGAAGTAGTTAAAATTTTTTAACTGTGGTAGAATTACCAAGACAGTACCGTAGGCTTCGGGGCCAGTCTCCTGAGTTTGTAACCATGGTTGATTTACTGAGGAAGTCCTGTAGACTTCGGGGCCAACCTCCTGAAGAAGTCCTGAGCCAGCTTGAAGGCTTGAAATTCCTCGTAACTCCTAGTGGTAGTAAAGTTGGGTCACCTGAAGAAGGAGAGTCTTCATTGGTTGTACATCCTGATTACCAAACTCTAGTAACAGGTTACGATCCGCAATCGATTTCAGTTTCTGAACTTGCTGGTAGCTTTTCATCTACTAGTGATATAGGTGAAGAAACTGAGATATCTGAACCTGTTACTCCAACATCGGGGTTTGTCTCTCCAACTTCTAGTGGTCTTGATTCACCTAGGGTAGAAAGAGTAATTACCCAAGATCTTCCTTCTGGACTTATTGCTATTGAAGAACTTGCTCCAGAAGAAGAAGTAGGCATCCCTATCCTTGAAAATCAACCTGTTCTTGATCTAAGGGAGCGTGAATCAATTTTTTACAGTCCACCTAGGAGTACTACTTGGTATCTTTCTTTGACTAATTATTTGGAAAACCAAGGTTTAAGTTTTTCACCACCTCGTGCTCCTTATCATCCTAGAGGTTTTTATACTCCCGTAAATATGTCAGGTCAGTCGTCCATGTTTACTCAATCGCCTGAATCTTTTTTGTACGGTGGTCCTTCTGTTCCCTCTGGGTATCAGTCACTTTCTGGTACTTTTGCGGGAGCATCTCCCCAACCCCATTGAACAAGGGTTATTAACTGGAAGCAATGGTACAAAGCCGTTGAGCGTAGAAGACATTCTTATGATGTCAGGTTCTATTCCCTATTCTCAACCTCAAGGTGGCCAGTTACCGCCTGGGGGGCAGCCTCAATTAATGCCCGGGGGGCAACCTCAAGGTACACAATTTTCATCTAGGGGGCAACCTCAAGGACAGTACGTACCTACGGTACAGTACGTTCCTCAAGGTCAACCCCAGACTCAATATGTACCCCAAGGTCAACTCTAATATCAATTTATACCTAAAGGTCAACCCTAGTATCAGTACGTGCCTCAAGGGTATCTACCCCAAGGTCAGTACTCGAACCAAGGTTTCCAACCACCCCAAGGTCAATCTTATGTTCAAGGAACGGGAAATGTACCTTTCAATTATCAATCCTACCCTCAACCTGGTTATGGTCCTCAATATTCTCAACCTGTTATGGGTCAGTACCCCGGAATGAACATAGTGTGGGATCCGTCGCAAACCCAACAGGTGTTGCAGCCAAGTGTATAGTTGCCATCTCAAACTGGACAACCCTTAGTTTCCGGTACAGCCCAGCAACCAGTCCAGTCTAATATTCAAACTTCTGTACCTTCAGTAGTTTCTCAGTCTGGGCCTACTGCGCCTTGTACTCCATCTCAAACGACTGCTGCAACTACCGCAAAATCTGTTCAATCTACCCCACCTACTTCTGCAGTATCGATAGCTCCGGCTTCTACTGTTCCTGTATCTACTCCTCAGACATCTTTACCACCATCTGGATCCACGATTCAAACTACGGTTCAGATGCCTGTAGGACAACCTGGTTTGAGTACGGTTGTCACAAGTCAACCTCAATTCACCTATCAACCGTACTAGGGACAGTACCAATTCAGTCCTACTGTTCAGTAGCCAGTCTATCAGTATCAACCTTACCCTGGGTACACTTATCAACAACCTCAACAACCCCAGCACGGTCCGGTTAATCCTGGTTTTCCGGGAGGATACAATATCCCGAACGCGATTCCTATTCCTAGTTATCCTGGATATCCTCCTCCTGGGGCTGGTCTCATGACCCCGAGTTTTAGGGATCTTAATCGGCAGTTACCATTTATCACAACTTTGGACTTACCTGGCTTGTTGCGCCTAATGAATGATCCGATTAATTATCTTCCGTTTTGGCTGCCAACGCCGAATAAGTTTCCCAGTGACATTCCCAAGTTCGAAGGTAAATCTTGAGAGGACCCGTCGAACCATGTGATGACTTACCACCTCTGGTGTGCGTCTAACTCCATCACAGATGATTTGATCCGTCTTAGACTTTTCCAGCGTACTCTAATTGGTCTCGCGGCCAAGTGGTACATTGAGTTACCGCGAGGCACTTTTTATAATTTTAGTCAGTTAGCTACCTCGTTTTTAACTCATTTCCAGTTGCCAGTCCGATATGACAATGGCACGGAATTGTTAACTTCGTTAAAACAATCGACATCCACGTACATTTCAGATCATATTCATGAGTGGAGACGTTGACAACGTTTAGTGAAGGTATTTATTCCGGATCATATCTTGGCTAAGTGGTTTGTAAAATCTTTGTTGCCAAGGATCACTGAAGATGTTAAAGTCGAAGTTGTTACTGAGGAGCAAGTGATTGCTCAAGCACAGTACCTTGACTTGGTCTATACTCAGTCAGGTATGTTACACGAAAAGATCCCTGATCTTCCCAAGTCAAATCAAATCGCTGCAGCTCCTTCGAGATCTCATGCTGCTGACGGTATGATTGGTACGATTAACACTAAAAGTAAGAAGAAGTCTTCCAAGAATTATTCTCCTATCATAACCTTGCTTGATTCCCCGACAGGAGATTCTTCTGCAGAAGTTTCCGCCGATATTCACGTTGTAGAGTCATCTACGGCTAAATCAAAATCCGGTGGGAAGAAGAAAGGAAAGAAGAATAAAACGGACAAAAGTTCAAAGGAGAAACCTGAAAAGGCAGAATCCAATGATGAAAAGCGCAAACCTCGTTATCCTTGTCTCATTTGTGACGAAGAACATTTTACAAGAGACTGCCCTCATCGTGCAGAGGTTGCGCAAATTGTCAAAGGTTCCCAAACTCCTGCTATCTTGAAGGATCCATTTCCAAGTCAAGATAGTAAGATGATAGGTTCTTCCTCGAGTGCCAATGAAGAACCCATATTGATGATGTCCCATGTTAGGATTGCGACTCGATCGCAAGATTATGATAGTAAAAGTCCTGTTGATGGCAAAGAAGCAGAATCTTCTCATTCTAATCCATCAACCTCAGCTCCCAGCTCTGATCCACTACAGATCGAGAAACCTAATCCAGAATTAGTAATCAAACCGCCCGCCAAGGGTATACTTCGAAAGTCAGCTTTCAATCCACATGCGAGAGCGGCTCAAAATTATAACATTGTTGAGGATTTAGCTGTTTCACCCTCAGCAATGCCAGCTTTGGAAGTGCTGCAATCATGCCCAGCACAGTGTAAATTACTTTTGTCGGCTATAGGAGCTGTTGATGTTCAGGACTCGAACCTAATAATTTTCGATCTAGAAAATAGTACACCGCGTCTCCCTCATCAAATGGCTTTCCAGATTCCAGTGATAGTAAAAAATAGGCCTATTCATCGGACTGTAATTGATGAGGGAGCCTCAACATGTATTATGTCGATACAGTGTTGGAGATCGCTTGGTTCTCCTTCACTAAATCAATCCCCGATAATTCTTAAGGCCTTTGATGGCCGTGGGTTTCATCCTTTTGGCATTCTACAGGATTTTCCTATAGGGGTTGAAGGAAAAATCATTAATCTAGATGTGGAGGTGGTTGATGCCCCTCTAGATTACAACCTTCTATTGGGTCGAAGTTGGTCTTACGCTATGACAGCGGTCGTTTCATCGGTCTTCCGAGTAATAAAGTTTCCACATAATGGAAAGATCGTAACAATAGACCAGCTAGCTTACTTTTCATCTGACCCAGCCTCTTCGGAGAGTATTCAGCATGTCGGTAAAACGACTATCCCATATAAGGATGTTAGAGTAGGATTAGTTAAAGATGCCAGTTTACTGGGAACTTTTCCTTTTCCTGCAATCAACGCATCATCTTCATTTGCAACCATTCATATGATTACATCAAACACCATTTTTTATGACGATCCTTGGATCGTTCCTTCTGAATCTGAGATAGACTCATTTGGTAATTCCATTCCTTTGAGTCCATATGAAATTGCCTATGAAGCCGTGCAGTCTTTTGCCGACCCGTGTTCAACCGAAAATGACTTAATGAATGTGGTTCGTGAGGAATCACTTTTCACATCAACCTCAGATTTAACTACGTTTTCTGAACTTGTTCACTCTAACGAGCAAATTCGTGAAATCCTATGTGTAGATGATTTACCATGGGAAGATCTCCATCACAGATCTTCGTTTTTACCTGAGGATGATCATTTTGAAAATGATTTCTCATCAATTTTTACGACTGAATATGTCAAGGAACCTCAGAATCCAATGAAACATCCCGATTCAGAGTTAAATTTCGGAAACATCTCTCGAACTATTCCTATTGACATTTCAGTTAAGCCTGGAATTGTTGGGAACATTCATATAGGTGCCTCGTGTACAGATGACGAAATTCAATTATATAAGGCCCTATTTCAAGAATTCCGCGACATGCTTGCCTGGTCCTATGAGGAAATGCCAGGAATTGATACCACGATTGTTGTTCATGAGATCAAGACTTACCCGGACACTAAACCTGTCTGGCAACATTTGCGTCAGATTCACCCACGAAAAGTTGCTGCAATTAAAGCAGAAGTTGAAAAATTATTGAAAGCGGGTTTTATTTATCTGATCCCGCTAACGGATTGGGTATCGAATATTGTTCCAGTTAACAAAAAACAGGGAACAATAAGAATATGCATCGACTATAGGGACATTAATCGAGCCTGTCCAAAGGACAATTACCCAACTCCCTATATCGATCAAATCATTGATGATTGTGTCGGCAGTGAAATATTTTCCTTTATGGATGGTTTTTCTGGATACAATCAAATCAACATTCTACCTGCCGATCAACCAAAAACAGCTTTCATTTGTCCATGGGGGACATTTTCTTATTGCAAGTTACCTTTTGGACTTAAGAATGCCGGAGCAACTTTTCAAAGGGCGATGTCTTATGCGTTTCAAGACATCAAGCACATTGTGCAACCCTATCTCAATGACTTGCCTGCTCATTCATTACATCGAGCTGATCACCTCGTCCATTTACGAGCAATCTTTATGAGGTGTAGGCATTATCGTATTCGGTTGAACCCACACAAATGTGTCTTCTGTATAGAAATGGGTCGATTGTTGGGATTTGTAGTTTCGAAAGCCGGCATTCGCGTTGATCCCTCGAAGGTCGAAGCTATCATAAATTTGCCTCCTCCTTCGAGTCTTCGCCAACTCCAAAGTTTGCAGGGGAAAGCAAACTTTTTATGACGATTCATTCCTAACTACGCCGAGGTTACAAAGGGTTTTACACGGTTGTTGAAACAGAACACTCCATTCTATTGGGATGAGATAGCTCAGAAATCTTTTGATGCACTCAAACACGCATTGACCCATGCACCGTTGTTGCATCCTCCCAACTACAACCAGGATTACTTCTTGTATCTCGCCGCCTCTCATTCCACCATTGGAATAGTCTTAGTTTAGGAAGATGAATTCGGAACGGAACATGTGATATATTACCTTAGTCAAACGTTAAATCCAACTGAGCTAAAATACTCACATGTGGAGAAATTGGCATTGGCAGCCGTTCAAGCTGTCCAATGTTTTCGTCAGTACATTTTACTACGTAAAACTACAGTAATCTCGGATTGCAACCCTATGATCTACATTTTGACCAAGCAATTTCTAGGGGGCAAGTACTCTAAATGGATCGTTATCCTGCAAGAGTTCGATTTGGAATTTGAGAAATATAAGTCTAAGAAATCTTTAGTTTTTGCGGAGTTAATGTGTGACTTCCCGCGTGCTGACACGGAAACTGTGGTGGAAGAGCCCATTGTGGACGAATCCTTGTTTCTAATCAGCACTTTAGATCCGTGGTATGGGGATATCGTCATCTATCTCCAAACCCAATCCTTTCGGCCAGAAATTTCAAGGTCGGAACATCCGAAAATTCGATTCCAGTCCCAACAATTCAGAATTATTGGACATACTCTTTATCGCCGTGGGGCGGACTCTATTTTTTGACGTTGCTTAACTCACGAAGAAGTTGAAAGGGTTCTAAATGACTGTCACTCTGGAGCGTGTGGCGGTCATATGTCTGGGTATGCCACAACCCAAAAGATATTGCGCGCTGACTACTTCTGGCTGTCTTTATTTAAAGATTGTATTACGGCAGTCCGAAAATGCCACAACTGCCAGATTTTTGATCGTAAGATGCGCGCTCCACCTGCTCCTCTCCACCCTATAATTTCCGTTGGTCCTTTTGCCAAATGGGGTATCAATTTTATTACATGTAACCCTCACTCGGCCGGGGGGCATGTGTATATCATTCTTGCGGTAGATTATTTTACTAAGTGGGCCAAGGCGATGCCTACATTCGAGGCAGACGGCAAAACAGCTGCAATTTTCGTGTTCAATCATATAATTGCTAGGTTTGGTTTCCCACAAGCGATAATCACTGATCATGGGCGTCATTTTTGAAACGTTATGATGACTGAACTTACAGGCCAGCTTGGTTTACGTCACGATAGTTCAACCCCTTATTATCCACAAGCGAATGGTCTGGTTGAGTCCATCAACAAAGTTTTAGTTATCATGATCTGACGAATCATTGGGATTCATCGGTCGAATTGGCACAACATGCTATTTTCAGCGCTTTGGGCGTACCGAACTTTAGTAAAAACATCAACAGGGTTCACTCCTTTCCAGCTAGTCTATGGTTTGGAAGCTGTGTTACCCATTGAATGCGAAATCCCGTCACTGCAAATGGCCATCGAGTTACTTCCAGCTACCTCCGAAGAGGAAAAGAGTTTGTTATACTTATCTCAATTAGATGAGAATCGACGTGATTCTGCATTGGCGATCGAGACTCACGCAAAACGTATGAAATCTCAGTATGATCGGAATGTGACCTCTCGAAATTTTTCGGAAGGAGACCTAGTGTTATTGTATGATCAAGCTAATGATAAATTAGGCGCTGGGAAATTCGTTCCTATGTGGCATGGTCACTATATTGTCAAGCGAAAGCTAGCAAAAGGGGCCTATGAATTGGTAGACTTTGACGGGGACTCTTTAGGTAAACCCAGAAATGGTCTTTACCTGAAGATGTATTATGCTTAAAAGAATGGGTATGGAGATTTTTTAGTTAGGTTAGTTTTCTTTCTAGCTAGTGTGTTTTAGTTTAAAAAGTGTGCTTAGCTTAGAGAGTGTTTTTTCGTCATTATTTCTGCTTATCTTGGTTTTACTCTTGATATTGTAGATGTTGATGCCTCTCCAATCATACATTGGATTTGCTGATGGTGCTTGTCGTAATACACGGAACATCTCTTCCGCAGCTTGGGTTATTTATTCACCCTCTGACGAGTTAGTTTCTATGCATGGGGTAAGCCTCGGTCAAACAACAAACAACATTGTAGAGTATAGTGCAGTGATTGAGTTATTATTTGAATCTATTTCATTTGGGATTCGGAGTTTGATAGTGAGGTTAGATTCTGAACTCGTTGTATTACAGCTTAATAGAGTGTATGCCATTAGAAATCCAGTGTTATTGAGATTATTTTTGAGAGTGCGTCTGTTGGAACGTGAATTTGATTACATTGAATATCAGCATATTCCAAGGTCTTTAAATACATTAGCAGATGCAATTGCTTCTCGAATGTTAAATAGACATTTTCAATAATCATACATGTAAATTTAAAAACATTCCATAACATGATTTACAAGATAAGCCGGTAATGGTGATATATATATAGGAGTGTGTCAAAAAATACATTGTCCTCGATCATAGGTTGAAAAACACCTTATGATCGGAAAAAATGATAAGTACAAAAAACAAAAATGTCACATGTGCCCACAATAGGTGATCATCCTATCACTGGTGATGATCTCTATAAGAAACCACTGCCCAGGCCACCTTGCAAAGGAACCTCCTAAAAGGTCCCGGGACTCCAATCACATAGTGCTAAAGTCGACGAGGAATGTCATCTATAGTGGTCTCGGGAATATCTCCTGTCAAACGCTCGAGATGACCCTCCAACTTGGCCAAAACCTCTGCTGATTCCTCCTACGGGGCTGGCACGGGTGCAACTGGTTGCTTCCTATTGAAAGGCCGGAGAGCGGCTGGTCGCTGTGGACCTACATCTGCATTTGGAACTTTTGCTATCAGTTTTTAGACGATGGAAAATAAAAAAATTAAAATAGGAAAAATGTTGAAAAGGATTTTACCTGAGTCATCCCACTGCTCTCCTGGTGGAAGAGCCATGTCTGGGTCACCACGAAAATCTATCCCAGCGTAAGTGAAATCCTGAATGGAAAAGACCTGGTTTTCCAGCCATTGGAAATACTCAGGTTTGAATCGAGCAACCTCTGTCCTCTCGTCCAGGTGACGGGCCATGACTGCGACCCATCGCATCAGTTTGGGCTCTCGAGGAAGCCCAGCTCCAACAGTAAGGTGTTGTGGGATCAGCATAGGAACCCTCTCCAGGCCAAAACTCACGACCAAAGCCCCATAACCAAAGGTCTTTAGTCGTCTGCTCTTGGCCTTGGGCAGTTGGCCTTTCACATTGGCCAGCACAGCATCGCACCAGTTGAAGATGGTGCCTCGAAAGCAATCAACTGCCATACGCATCTGCGATCCGATGGCAATATGTAATGCGGCAGCTCCGCAAAGTCTGGTGACAGCAAAATCAATCACCATGAGTTCAGGACGGGATATGGTCTTTATGTCTATCCCTTTGTCTCTAGCCTGGCTGTTGCAGTACTCTAGCCGGAGGCTATTGACAGACTGGCCACCTGGCCTAGTCCCGTGCAGAGTCAAGTCTTCACCTCTCTTACGCAAACCAGTTAAGAAATAAATGTCCACCAGCTCGATTTCGAGCTGGTGGCCACCAATGAAGAAGCACTGGTCCAGTATGCTCCATTTGTCAACCAGCGACTGTAAGAAATCCACCTGAGCCCTCATGCCAGGAATGGCCCAGAATTTGTACAGTCCGCACGCCCTTAAAGCATCAAGTGAAGGCTGACGATTCCATGCGGCAGCATCCACGTCCTCATGCTCTCGTTCACGCCAATCTAGCATGATGTACTCTCTGCATCAAGTATAAGAATAAATTAAATTGCTAGAAAATATTTTGTGTGGTCCATTTTTGAGAACTTTTGGGTTCAAAACCCTTGCGGCGGGGTACGCACCCTCCGAGTTAGACACAGTGCGTGGGACCGCACTTTGTCTACACGGAAGGTGCGGACCCCGAGCTTTTTCCCAATGGAGAAAAATTTGGGGTCCGCGGGTCCGCAATGGTAAACCTGGGAACCCCCGCGCGCGGGTTTTGCACCTAAAAACCCTCCCAAAAATAAAATAAATGACTTAAACAAAAAATTAAACGGTTAAAAATGAAGAGTGGGATGATGTGGATTACCTGGAGAAGACAGCGTTCGATTCCGACAGTTGGATTTTCCGCAATCTTCACGGGAAGTTTTCTGAGCAAAAGCACTATTTTCTCGCCCAAACTCAAACGGTAAAAATGAATTGACAAAGTCCCTTTTTATAAGTTTTTTGAGTAAATGAATTGCAAATTTGTTTATGTTTCACTTTGAAAAGGTATTTTGCAACATTTTTATCCATTTCAAACAGGTATGAGTAATGTTTGTTTTTTTGTGCATAATAAAGGATTATTCAGGCGAAATCTATCATTTTCAATGAAAAAACAAGCAGAGTCATCTTTAAGCCCTTTTCTGACTCCTAAAACATGAAAAGATTGTTGGCATTATGATACATATGTTGTACTTGATGGCAACCCACTCATCTCAGATAATAAATTATAGTGTAGATAAAAGTTCACGCCCTTATATGCAGAGAAAAGTTTATTTCATGTAGAGAAAAGTTCACGCACCTTTATGCAGAGAAAAGTTTATTTCATGTAGAGAAAAAGTTCACGCACTTTCATGTGAGGAAAAGCGTGTATATGTTGGAGAACTTACCTTTGGTCCATGGTAGTTAGTCCTTGGTATTTGAACCTATGAGGAAAAGCGCGTATATGTTGGAGAACTTACCTTTGGTCCATGGTAGTTAGTCCTTGGTATTTGAACCTATGAGGAAAAGCGCGTATATGTTGGAGAACTTACCTTTGGTCCATGGTAGTTAGTCCTTGGTATTTGAACCTATGGTTTTGGACCATGGTACTTCGTCAAAAGTATTGATCTCACGTACTTTCATGGTTGGTTCATGGTATTAGTCCAACAGTTTTTTGATCCTATGGTTTTGGCCCGTGGTATTGTGAAAGGCCTAAGCCTATATAAACCAAAGGAGATCACTTGGCTAATTCATCCTTGTAATTGAATATCTTAAGATCTGAAATATTGGGTTATTGTTTTGAAAGTTTGATCTATGAAAGTGAAGTTGAAAGCGAATCTGTGAAGGGTGATCTCTCGAGCGCTGCAGCTGCGGAAGTGCGGAGGCACCACAGAAGGCGCAGTGCGGAGGTGCCATAGAAGGCGCAGTGCGGAGACGCCACAGAGGCACCACAGAAGGCGCAGTGCGGAGACGCCACAGAGGCGCCACAGAAGGCGCAGTGCGGAGGCGCCACAGAAGGCGCAGTGCGGAGATGCCACAGAGGCGCCACAGAAGGCGCAGTGCGGAGGCGCCACAGAAGGCGCAGTGCGGAGGCGCCACAGAAGGTGCAGTGTGGAGGCGCCACAGAAGGCACAGTGCGGAGATGCCACAGAGGCGCCATAGAAGGCGCAGTGCGGAGGCGCCACAGAAGGCGCAGGTGCGGAGGTAGTACAAATATCCACAGATCTATACCAGTGGAGTTGCGATCCCTGCTTAAAATTTGTTTTAACTGCCTTTGACTATTCTACAGGGTTTTGGGTGCATAACTGATGTTTGGTTACTGGTATTGAGTTCAGATAATAACATGATTAATGACTTATCTTTATGTACTAGATCTGGTTGCTAACTCTCATAATATCATTGTATATGTATGGATCTGGTGATTGGGTGATTCAGAAGGTTGTTTGATTATGAGCTTCAATGTTGTTGTTGGGTCCAGTATGAAAATTGGATGAAAAGTGGCCTTTCAGATTATGTGTTGTGCTTCAGTGTATCCAGTCTGAAAATTGATGAAATGTGGTACCTGGAGGAGAGAAGATTGTAGGCCAGCGCCTATGTACTAGTATCTAAGCTAGCACAAAATCTAAGGGAGATCTTTGGAGCATTGTAGCAGGTAGCAGTCTGCGTACTAGTAAATGGATCGGCTAGTACAAGAGCAAAGGGGGTTGTAGCTCCCATACTGGTATAAGACTGCACCAGTACAAATATTGTAAAAGGATTTTCTTATTAAGAAGAAGATTGAGATGACTTGCAGCAGGTGGTTTTTCTCCCGCATTGGGTTTCCACCTTATATCATGGTGTTCATGTGTGTGCCTTATGTGTGATGATCTATTCTCTATTACGGCATCTGTTATCTGATAATATGGTTGATAATGTTCTAATGCACTCATTGAAGATCAATTAACTTAATCATAAGAAGTTGTGGAAGTAGCATATATGAATCTGATTATGGAAATGAAAAAGTTTTATTAATTTGATAATACTGATTCACCCCCCCCTCTCAGTATTATTTCCAACAAAGATTTCCGAGCATTTCTTTTACACTCGTTAAAACGGAATTAAAAGATGGTCCACTTACAGCTCTTTTCTGACCGTAAAAACATGAAAAGATTGTCGGATTTTTGTCGTTTCAAATTCGATATTGGTTATAAGAGAATGTGTCATTGATCACTTTTTACTTTTTCGGGTCAAGGGAACTAATAACGAAAAGTACTCCTTGGTCGTAAAAGATCAAGTGGTTCTCTCAAGTATTATTTTATACTTTTTCGGGCTTGGGAGACACAAATTTACGAAAAAGGTCAACCCTGGAGTCTTCTTAAGTTTTTTCAGACTCTCTAAAATTGAAAAACGCTGAGTTTCTCCTATACTGGACTCGTTAAAATTTCACAGTAAAGGACCTGTTCAATTACAAACAGGAACGAACCACTCCTTCTTAGGGTTCGAATTTAAACTAAGTTGGACTCAGCCGAAGGATGAGCTTATAATCAAGCAAATGTTATCCTCCTCAAGCTTGTCAAAAATAAAGAGGTACTTGCAAAAAATGGTGGGGGAAAAGAGAGAAAAATGAGCCTGATTGTCATACTTGGTAACCACTTTTGAACATGACACTTTCATTCACCTGGGTTGGGAAATCCTTTGCCTAACAGTTGATCAAACCACATTGAAAGTCTTCAGCCCATTTCTAGGTATTAACTTTGGGTCAATTGTCACCAAGCCATCTATCGTGTCGTTATGTGTTCAAGAGATCACTGCCAATAAGCAATTCATCTGGAAAATATCTGTCATCCATCTTGACCATCCCTGAGTCAGTCCTTGCAACTAAATTTCTTCAACTTGATCTATGATTTCGTGTCATGGGCTTGCCTATGATGGATCGCTTTCTATCGACATCAGCTCATTATCTAGAAAGATGATCTAGGAATCGTCAGTACCTTGGGATCTGCATGCCTCAATGGTAGGTTTCTCGCCTTTGACGACAGTTTGCATCATTGACTTTTGATCAAAAGATTCCGTGACATGTTCGACATCAACACATTTATTCGCATCTCATGTATTGTACTTGGTACTTTGAGAGCCATTGACATCACTGGTGGTTTCTCTCACACTTGTTAACAGTTTACATCATTGACTGGTAATCAAGTGGTTTCTACCATGTTCGACATCAACACATTTATTTGCATGGATAGAATCGTACTATTTCGGGAAGTAGAAATGAAGACCCTGGATCTAGTTTCCACAATCCAGGCTGCGAGGAATTTTGTATTCATTATATAATGGACTATTCATAAACAGATGGTTGCGTCCATACTGTGTCCACCTGGATCTATACTTGGTGGGCTCCAGTATTGTAGCAATAATGCTACAACTCCTGGAGCTTCCTATCTCTAATTTTATCAACCCGGTAGTTCATACAAACTTGGAAGCGACGGTGCTGTATGCACAAGTACTAGCTCTTGTCGCAGCTGTCACTTGGTCAGCTGGCACAAGTCCGCTAGGGCTCAAGCCAACTTCTATATGCTCACAGAAGAAGCTTTATGAATGATGGACAAAAGTTAACTCAATAGGAGACTAGTCTATTTGCAGAAAGAAACCGAAAGAAAACAAAGCATGAAAACCCTAGTAAACCCTAATTTGACTAGCTAGGCCCTTACAATGCAAAACTGTGAATGAAACTACTACCAATAATGCTGTTACTTGCAGTGAACTGAAATACATGCATCTAAGCTACTTGCATCTGAAAAGACATGTTTTTGTATTTTTTCATTAAGTGGTTGGATTTATTGTGATGATGCTTTTGATTAGGGTTTGGTTGTGCAGGAGCGGTTTGAATGGAAGGAAAGCATGGGCAAGGTCAGGATGGCTAGGGGAGGTCCCTGAGGGTCTCTAGCATCAGTCCACAGAAGTCTACCACGTTCGGATGCTCAGCAACCGAGTTTGCAGGCTTCTACAGGAAGTCTGCAGGGGATCCTACAGGAAACTCAGGGATTCTACAGGAAGTCTGTGCAATTCTATAGGATGTTTGACCGTGGAAGTTTTGGGAGATGGTGAAGTGTTGGAGTGGTGTGGGAGGATAGGTGAGATGGAGATGGAACTGGTGATGGCTCAGGAGCAGAGAAATCAGATGGAGGAAGAGTGCATGCAGTGGTTTGATGGCTGGAAGGATGGGATCAACGAAAGGTTAGGTAAATGAAGCTACGTGGCAATGGATGAGTTGGAGGGTAAATGAGCTGGTCAGAGGCCGAGTAGGTGGCTTGAGGAGAGATCAAGAAGAAGAAGAAGAAAGTGGAATGATATGGAGCAGCGTAAATGAAACAAATGACTTCTGTCTTGCATCAACAACGAGAATTCATTAACCTATGATACTTGTGCCATTAAACCTATGAACAGCAATGGAAAATCAAGAAAAGAAACTCGTGCATGGAAGTGGAATGTAGAAGTATGGTTCAATATCAAAAGTGCATGGATGGATCTTCAATGAAAATGACTATGTTGCAGCTTGCATGGAAGTGAGAAGAACTGCGTTTCTTTTTGGTGGTTGATATGGACTGCACCCCAATCCCTAAACAGAGATGGCAGTGAGCTCTAACAACCTTTTTCTGGAGCTCCAATGAATTATGTCTATCCTCTTCTAACCTAAGCAACTGGAAGAAAATTCACCATAAACTAATCCTATTCAATCTCATGAAAAGACTAAATTAGCAGACTGTAAATTCGAATTGCATATCAAAGTAAAGAAACGAAGTGCTGGAACGAAATGCAAATAACATTACAACACCGAGGAGATCTATTGCTCTCAGGTTGGGCCCTAACCTGAGAGCTATAGCTCCCTTATAAACTCAGAATGAGATCAAAATCTGCCTGCCTTTATTCATACCCAAAAATATGATGTCATGCCAAAACTGGCTTACAAAAAGGAACAAAACCGAGCTGTAGCTCGTACTTCCAAATTACAAGAGTAATGAAAGAGTTCAAAAAGCTTCTATCCAAGGCTACGGCCTCAGTATTTATGCAAAATGATAATCCAACAGGTTTCCTTGATTTGTGGAGCTCGGCTGCCCAACTGAAGGTTAAACTGCTGATCCTGTAGAACAGTTAACTGCTGTTCCTGTAGAACAGTTGGCTGCCTCTAAGCTCGGTGGGGAGATTGGTTGGAGCTCGGAGCTATGGTGGGAATCACGAGGAAGGTCCCCAAGACCGTGGACATCCTCTCCTAAAAACCAGCAGTGCCACCTTACTGTCTCCTTGTCTCCTTTCTCATGGTCTTTGCTCCCTTTTAATGCCAAAAACCTGAAATCATCATGTATTAGTCACGTAGATAGAATGCCTACCCTTCTTCCTACAAACAACACGAATAAACCAAGAAATGAATGCATAAGCAATAAAAAATGAATGGTTTGAGCAAAGCAAGTAGGCCAAATGAGCCCAAATTGTACCAAAAATTGGGGCTCATCATCACCCCCCAGCTAAACTATTTGCTCATCCTTGAGCAACTTAGTCCAAATCTTCATCCTTCATTGCTTTCACTGCTTCCCTTGCATCCCAAGGCTCTGTGGTAGTGTCTTCTCTGTGGATATGAAACCCTGCTTTCCTGTTCACCTCTTCCCATTGTTGACTGTCATCCTCCTCGGTATTGCCTTCAGTCAATCCCAGCAGTAGTGGTGGGCTGAGTTTAAGGCCAATCCAGCTGGCCTGGAGGCTTTGCATGGATTTCTTGTAAAGTTCAACCCTTGCCAAAGCTTCCCTCATCCGAATGGGGGTATGGTACTCTCTGATTTTCAAGCTGTGTGCCAGGGTATTCCATCTGCGTGCACATGCTTGGGCAGCACTTTCTCCCAACAACCTTTCCATGTCTTCAAAGTGGGCTATGGCTTGGGCCTGTTGGTCCATAAATCTCAAGGAAGCTGTGGGATCCGTAGCCAACTGTTGGTGGGCTGAGATGAGTGCCACCGGATCCTCTAGTTCTGGTCGAATGAACAGTGGCTCGCTCACTTCTCGGTTCATGACCGATTTTGCTTCAGCTGCTCTCTGATCCTCATGGTTTAACCATGAGGCGAACGCCATCAATTGCATATCACCCAAGGCAATATTGGGATCCCAGGAGACTTCATTAGGCAAAGCCAAATTGTGGAGGTAAAACTCTGCTAATTTGGCTTTGTCCTCAGACGAACTAGTACTGCACAATTCAGAAAATTGTTGTGGGTTTTGGATATGTGAAATACCTCTTTGTGCCAAGGTGTTTATTTGGAACTGCAGCCATTGATCTTTTAAGAACAATCCATAGGATTTTGCAGGTGGTCTGCACTGAATTGCCTCCATGGCCCAACTGGCCATGCAGGCCAATTGTGCTTCCTTTTGTTGCAGCTGTTCTTTTAGGGCTTGCACTTCAATTTTTGTTTGCTGCTCTGCTTCCTGTAGAAGTGTCATTGGCTCTTCAAGACTGGTGGTCAGCTCCTTTTTGCTTTGTTGTTCATTTGTGATGTCCTTGGAGGATGTTCCTGCTCCTGCCCTTAGTTCCTGTAGCTGCAATCTTAGCTTCTGATTTTCTTCCTGTAGAAGCACACGTTGGCAATTAGCCACATGTTTAGCCATGGTGAATTCACTCCTGACCTCCTTGAGTTGCTCTTGTAAAGGGCCTATGTCCGCCACACCCTTTGATTTGGTGATCTGCATCCATGTGTGGGAACGAACTCTTTCTTTCTCTAGTTCAAAAAATAGAGGCACAGTAAATTTCTGCGGTATGATTTTGCCCGCCTCTAAAAAGGTGTAGTATGAATTCAGATTAGGTGAAGGGCTAGGTTCTGGTATATGTTCTCTTTCTATCTCTTCAGGCGGTTCTACCTCACCCTCCCTTGGTGGTGATGAGAGTCCTTCTCCTTCCTTCTTTTCCATTTCCTGTAGCCGGGTCAGAGTATCCTATAGAACATTTTCAGCTTCCTGTAGCCGGGTTTTTTCAGTCAACAGGTCTAACCTTTCTTGCCACGTATTTTTATTTGGACTCCCCTTCTCGTAGGTGACTGTGATCCTGGAGGGTGACTTTTCCTTGGGAGAAGCAGTTGTATCTTCGATGACGATCGGGCCGCTGGATTGGGCCTGTGGCTTGCCCGTCTTTATCCTAACACTTCTTCGAGCTTTAAAGTATAGAGGGGCCTCCCTCTTCCTCTTTTCTTTTGGCTTAGGTGGCGTGCTGAGGCTAGCTAATACAGCTGCTACCTCCCGTGCCAGAATATCCACCTTTTTCTCTTTGGGTTTCACCTTTTCGGGGCTTCCTGTAGAAGCCTGTTTCTGCAATTTCGGGCTTCTTGTATAAGCCTTTGTCTCTGTTTTCGGGCTTCCTATAGAAGCCTGTTTCTTAATGATTTTCGGGCTTCCTGTAGAAGCCTTTGTCTTTGTTTTTGGGCTTCCTGTAGAAGCCTGCTTCTCAATGATCTTCGGGCTTCCTGTAGAAGCCTTTGTTTTTGTTTTCGGGCTTCCTGTAGAAGCCTGTTTCTGCTTCCCTGTAGACACAGGTGTCTCCACCTCTGCTTGCTTGCCTGCCTGAGTTTTGCTTTTTGCTTTGGTTGCAGGTGCTGTTGAGGTACTTGGGCTGACGTGGACCACCTCAGCTTTGTCCATTCTGCTCTTCATCCTCTTTTCTCTTGCTGACAAGATAGGTGTGCCACCTTTTTCTTTGTCCTCCTTTTCCTCATGCTTCTTCCTTTGTTCTTTCTTCTGTGCTGTGGTCGGGGTCTTCTGGCCTTCTTCTCTCTGTTCCTCGGCCACTGCTTCTTGTTCCTCACTGCTGGAGGAACCCGTTTCTTCGATCAACATTTTAATGTCCCCATCTTTTGTCAAATTCCGGAAGGATTCCCATGAGAGGGGAACCTTATATGAATGCAGCGCATCCTCCACAAGAAGCTTGATCAACCCATGGTGGGCTATCTGATCTGGTATGCCTTCTTTTAGCTTTGTGGCACACTCCATTAGAGACTGCAATAGAAAATAAGGGATGCTCATTTTTTTTTCTATAGGAAGATCAATCCGGTGCCTCAATTCAGTGAGCAGCCGAAAATGATATGCATACACGATGCTGAAACGGCCTTCACAAGTGATATATTTCATGATTTTCAAACTGATTTCATTCCAAGGTGGCAACAGGCTCGTTCTTCGCACCCCATTTTTGTCCTCCGAGAATTCTTCCTCGGGTGGAAAGAATTCTTTCTTTGCCTGCTGGCTCAGCTTTCTTTCTTCCTTATCCCACGGCAAACCCATAGGAAGTTCTATGATCCGGCTGATATGTTGCGGGGTGAGCTTGAGGCTTAGGCCTCTGAAGTTCACTGTGGTCAGTGTCTGGGATTTCGGCTTCAGAGCCTGCAAGAATTCTTCGGCCACTTCATCATCGTAACCTTGCAGCTTATCACAAAAAGACATCCATTGTGCTCTGGTGAAGAGCTCTACCACTGCCGGGTTTTCCCTTAATTTGGTTGAATCAGTGGGTTCCCGTCTTATAAACCCACCCGTCATGATGAACACGGTTGTTTTAATTAAAGGTGGCAAATGCGAAAGAGATTTGGTCTATTAAAACAGAGCATGCACATAATCCACAAAATTCAACACAGTCTACTTATACTGACATCCTGTAGAACGACAGCATAGGCACAACAAACAACAATTCCACCGATATCTTTATGACCAGACTGTGGACGATGGTCTTGCCACTCTTACTAACCAGTTGCATGAAGAGTTCAGGGTTACCTCTTTAATTGGCCACCTTTTTTCATGAGGCACCCGCTTCCCTGTAGAAGACTGTGTTCCTGTAGAGACTGCATTCCTATAGAGACTGCGTTCCTGTAGAAACTGTGTTCCTATAGGAGCAGTGTGCAAATTTCGGGGAGGACTGTAGTTGGCCTGCGCTCGAGGTGTGCTTCACCGGTTTTCTGGTAGCCAACGGCTCGGTGTATCAAAGTGCAGAGGAGATCAGAATAGCCACCCGAGTTTGAAGTGGTGGTTGATAAATGCATGTGCATGATCTAGCCGATTAGATTTTGAATCGGCGCAATCCGTGGCGCGGGGGGTGAGCTGTCCCCGCCGGACCGTTGGGCGACGTCATCCATCATTCGCCTGCGTATTCACTTACTGCCGCATCCATTCCCATAGATCTGCCGCCGCCTTTTCCTGTTAAACTCTTACTTCCGACAGGAGTGTTCTCACATGCGTGCCGCTCATTCTCTTTGTCGTGGCCGCCACCCAAACATCCAATTACACTTTAACTAGCCGGCGTGGCCAGTCGACTGGCCATACGGCCGCTCAACCATTCACTTTTACGTTGTGCAAACAATTTCAAAGTAAAATTCATGCGATTTGATGGAAGGAAGGGGGTCGAGACACTTACCTGCGTGGCTGCACACGATTTTTCCAGTTCTTGGACGATGGTGAGTGGATCTACCTGCTGCATGCGAACCTACATAGACTCGGAGGCTCGTGGTTACAGGCTGCCAACGATGGAGTGGGTGCTTTGGTTGCATGCGCCCGTGTTTTATTGCAGATGGCGGTGCTGTGAATGGTATCCACTCTAGCAGGTTGAACTGTTACAGGATTCCCGCGAGGTGTCTCGTAATAGTTCTTCCTCCTTGGGTGCATGCTGCACGACGGAGGATCTGGCCTTTCAATCACGTTCTCGGAGCTTCTGATGCCTGTGGTATTAGATCTCAGCATTTGTTTATCTTCGAAAATGGCTTTTCCCGTGAGAACTCATCGATCTGCTTTGTTGGTGCAGGGAACTTGGTTGCATGTCGACAAGGATGGTGGAGCAAGGTAACAGCAATGTGCAAGGGTGCCAACAAAGGCTTGCATGCGTCCAATCCAATCCATAGTCGCTAAATCTCCTTTTAAGATGAATTCTGGGCCGTCCCAAACTTCTACAGGAAGTTTCCTGTAGAACACAGAGCTTCCTGTAGAAAGTTCGGGCTTCCTGTAGAAAGTCTGCACTTTCCTGTAGAAAATACGCGCCTTCCTGTAGAAAGACTGCATCTTCCTATAGAGGACTCAAACCATGATAAAATTGCACATACCTTGAAAAAACATGGGTACCCTTGGAGGAGGTGTTAGTGAGGTCTCTTGACAGCATGATAAGGACCCTTGGATTTGAGTTGAAGGGCTTCCTCTCCTCCATAGAACATCTGCAACCTGCATGAAATTTTACCATATTTTGCTTATGTTTTTTTCTTTTTTTTTTCTCTTTTTTTTTTTTTTTTAAAGATAACAGGGGCGCCTCACAGAGGTTTTCACCCGTGCCATCTGCCCTGAGCGCCTCAGAGAGGTTTTCACTCAAAGATCTTTTTCAAACCTTTTTTCTTTTTTTTTTGAAAGACAATAGGGGTGCCTCAATGAGGTTTTCACCCCTACCACCTGCCTTGGGCGCCTCAGAGAGGTTTTCACCCAAGGATCTTTATTATTTTTTCTCGTTTTTTTTTTTTTTTTTTTTTTTTTTTTATATATCCTTCAGGGTATGCCAAAAGCAGAGGCAGAACCCTTCTCTATGACCAATACAAATTTCTCCATAGTTTTGATGAACTCTTGTCTTGAGAGGGGTCTCCTGTAGATCTTCAATCGATGCCCATTGACAAGCATGGGAATGGCTTCCTCATCAATGGTTCGAATGAGGACAGATCCATTGTCATGGCATTTTTCCACTGCATATGGTCCTAGCCATCTGGTTCTCAGCTTCCCCTTGAAATCTTTGTATCTGGAGTCATACAACAAAGCCCAATCTCCCGGCTGAAATTGCTTGTCATGGAGATGTTGGTCATGCCACACCTTTCTCTGAAGTTGAACCACTTCTGAGTGAAAGAGGGCCTGCATTCGGTGCTCATCCAGGCCATTCAGCTGCAGTAGCTTTCTTGTTGTGCATGGCTGAGATCTAGGTCCAGCTGAGCTGCCATCCTCAAAGTGTTGTATTCAAACTCAATGGACAGCAAAGCTTTCTTCCCATAGACCAGCTCATACGGTGTGAAGCCGGTGGTGGTCTTCCAAGTGGTGTTGTAAGCCCATGTGGCTTCAACCAGGCGATCTGCCCAGTCCTTTCTGCTACTGCTCACCACCTTAGTCAAGATCCCTTCTAATGCTCTATTGGTGACTTCCACCTGCCCATTTGCTTGAGGGTGATAAGGGGTGGAAGTCCTATGCTTGATCTTGTGATGAGCTAGTAGATCTTCAACCAGGTTGGAGGTGAACTGGCTCCCTTGATCGGTGACCAGCTCTCTGGGATAGCCAAACTTATAGAAGATGTTTTCTCTTAGGAACTCGGCCACCTTTTCTTCTGTTGCTACTTTGATTTTTTTGGTCTCTGCCCACTTTGTCAAATAGTCAGTACACACAATGATGTAAGACCTTTGCCTCGAAGAGGGGTTGATTGGGCCCACAAAGTCCATGCCCCACTTCTCAAATGGCTCAAGAGTCACTTGAGGTTGGAGAGGCATCTCATCCCTTTGGGTCGGTTTCCCCATTCTTTGGCATTGGTCACACTGACTGACATATCTTCTGACATCTTGATGAAGTGTGGGCCAATAGTAGCCTGCCTGCAGGATTTTGAAGGCAGTTCTCTTTGCTGCAAAATGTCCTCCACAAGGCCCATCATGACAAGTGAGGAGGATATCAAAGACTTCCTCCTCCCTTACACAATGCCTTAAGATCTGATCGGGGCCAAGCTTGAACAGATTGCCCCCGATCCAAGTAAATGAGGCACTTTTTCTGATGATTCTGCTCTTCTCTCTGGAAGATAGGTGCGGAGGGAACTGTGCTGAAACAAGATAGTTTGCTATATCAGCAAACCATGGAGAGAGTACTGAAATAGAAAACAGATGTTCATCGGGCATCTGGTCATCCACTGTTCCATCCTCATCTGCAGACAAATCCAATCTAGATAAAAAGTCAGCAACAACATTTTCTCTACCTGGTTTGTCAACAATGGTCAAATCAAACTGCTGCAATAAAAGTAACCATCTAATAATACGAGCATTCACATCTGGTTTATTCATTAAATATCTAATTGCAGCATGGTCAGTATGTACAAAGGTCTGGTAACCAGTAATATAATGTCGGAACTTGTTCAATGCATGGACCACAGCCAAGAATTCTTTCTCGGTTACAGTGTAATTCAGCTCAGCTTTGGACAAGTTTTTGCTAACAAAGTAAATGGCATATGGAAGTTTTTGCTCAACTTGTCCTAAAGCTGCACCTATGGCTTTGTTCGAGGCATCAGTGTGGATGTGGAAAGGTAGGGCCCAGTTTGGACCTCTCAGGATTGGGGCTGACACCAACTTGTCCTTCAATTCATTTAAAGCCCTCTGACAATCGTCAGTCCAATTAAACTCCACATCTTTTGCCAACAGGCCAAACAATGGCGAGGCTAGCTTGCTGAAATCTTTAATGAATCTCCGGTAGTATCCTGCTAATCCCAAGAAACTCCGGACATCCCTTACCTTTTGAGGAGGTGGAACCCTCTTGATGAGAGCAATTTTGTTAGGATCCACCTGCAACCCTTGGCAAGAAATGGTATGGCCTAGCACGGTCCCTTCAGTCATTAGGAATTCACATTTTTCAGGACTAAGGGACAAGTTCATCTCGGTGCATTTGGTTAGGACTTTTCCCAGGTTGGACAATGCTTCCTGGAAGTTGGCCCCATAAGGAGTAAAGTCATCCATATAGATTTCTACTGCATCATGGACCAGCTCCGAGAAGATGCTCAAGACACCTCTCTGGAAGGTAGCAGGAGCATTGCATAGCCCAAAGGGAAGGACTCGGTAGGCAAAGGTACCCCAGGGACAAGTGAAGGTGGTCTTATCTTGGTCTTCCGGGCTGATTTGGATTTGGTTGTACCCGCTAAACCCATCCAGGAAAGAGAAGAACTTCTTTCCTACCAGTCCATCCAACACTTGATCTATGAAAGGTAGAGGGAAATGGTCCTTCTTGGTAGCTTTGTTCAGTTCTCGGTAGTCCACACAGATTCTCCATTTCCCATTTTTCTTGGGAACCAACACTAGAGGGGACACCCATTCACTATCTGAAATGGGGTAGATGAACCCGGCATCCAACAGTTTTTGCAATTCTTCCTTGACAATGTCCTTAAGGGCTGGATTCATTCTCCTCTGAGGTTGCCTAACCGGTTTACAATCCTCTTTGATGTATATATGATGGGTACAGACCGAAGGATGGACTCCTTTCATTTCCTTATAGCTCCAAGCAAAAGCATCTAGGTGGTTGGCCAACAGACTACACAGCTCCTTTTCCTGGGAAGGAGATAGGGAGGAGCTGATCTTCAATGTTTTCTCAGGGCCGAACTCCACATTCTTGACTCTGGGAGTAACAGGGTTGGTTGTACAAAGATCCACTAAGGTGCTAGCTTGGGCATCCTCCACCAATTTCTCTAAGGGTAGTGCACTGGAAGGTGGATTCTGGATCAAGGTCTCGATCAAGTCATCCTCGGTTGGGGGGTCTCTTCTAGTGGTATCTAAGGTGCACAGAGGTGCTGAGTACACCTCCTCTTCTTCTCCTTCTTCCAACCAGAGTGGTAAGTCATGCTCTAAGGAGGGTTGGGCAGGAGGGTATAGGACTAGTTGCTTGGACATGGGACCATTTTTGATGGTCATGTTTCCTGCACGACAACTTATGTAAGCATCTGCAGTAGCTAACCAAGGCCTTCCCAAAATGAGAGGATATCCAGTAAGCTTTGCCTTTGGTTGCAGAACCAGGAAGTCTGCAGGGTATTCCCAAGAGTCAATAGAGACCAAGACATCCTCCACAATCCCTTCGAGAGTCACGGTGGAGCGATCTGCTAATTGCAGTACTGTCGAGGTCTTCCTCAAGGAACCCTGAAGATTAAGTTTAAGCATGGTATCCCTGGTCATCACATTAATGGCAGCCCCCAGATCAATCAAGGTGTGAGGTATAATGGTGCCATTGATGTGAACATCTACTACGGGACTTCCAGGATCTAGGTACTTTGGGCAGATGACTTGTCCTAACATAAGGTCAGACAGTTGTCCTATGACATTGATAGTTGAAGCATCTTTCTTCCGTCTGCCTGGGTGTTTGAAACACTTCTCCTTAACCAGTTTGTTGTATATTGGCACATCCTTGATGGCTTGGAGAAGTGGTATTTTTACACACAACTGCTTGAGCTCACCCAGAAGCTCTTCCTCCTCTGGGTTGGGTTGTGTGGTGGCTGTTAGTCTCTCAGGAAAGGGTGGAATAGCCTTTGGTTCACTTTCCTATTTATCTTCCTCATCCTCTGGGGGAGGAGGTTGGCGATCTGGTAGAGTCTTTCCAGATCGAAGATTGATCTCCTGGATCTCCACAGCATAGGTAGGGCATGAGGTTTCCCCAGTGTATACCTGCTGGGCCTGTCTATTGTTGGGGTTTGGGTTCGATTGAGCAGGCATTTGAGGTTGCCTTGGAGGAGCAGGAGGTAATGGCTGAGGTTGAACTAGTGGTGGAGGCAAGATGGCAGGAGGAGTGTTGTATCGGGGCCTCCACCCCGACTGAGGTGCATTCCATTGAGGTTGTGGCTGGGCATGTGAGTGATATGAATGAGAAGTAGGTTGAGTGGGGTACTGAGGTGGATAAGACCATGGAGGAGGCATGGACCATGAAGGATGAGCAGGGGGACCCCAGGAAGGCATAGGAGTCGATTGATTGGGGCTGTAATAAGCTTGAGATGCCCCTTGCAACCCCTGCTGATAAGGTCTAGATCCTTGTGGCCTCCTTTGGTTGAGGTAATAGAGAGGCTCAGTGGGAGCTTCTATCCCTTGGTACATGGCTTTAAACCCAGGTAAGGTTGGACAATGATTTGTGGGATGGTCCTCCTCACAAACGAAACACACTTCAACCGAATGCAACGGACATTCGTTCTTAGGGTGTCTCCTTGTGCACCTAGGGCAGAAGACAGCCAAGGCTCTCTCAGCTTCTTCTTTCTTTTGCTGAATCCTGAATGTGTCAAGCTGCATGGCAATGGTCTGTCTCACCTCACTCTTAAGATCTTCTAATTGATTTGCAAGCTCATGTTTGGAGAAAGGGACACTAGTTGAGAGGTGGTTTCCTCTACCTCGTTTCCGAGCTGCCCTGGAGTGGTTTCTAAACACAGTCTTGATGTCCTCATAAGGAAGTTGGTAAATGTCCCCCCTAGCTAACATGTGAAGGGTATCTAAGAGGTCTTCAGGGACTCCTCGGAGCAGGACCAACTTGAGGGATTCAGGGTCAAGTGTGCACCTGGCCCGCTTATAGCTTAGTTGGAACCTCTCCTCATAATCCTCTAAGGACTCATCATTTCCCATGGTCATCCGAAAGATTTCCCCCTTTGTTTCCTTGGACCTACAGTAATCCCAGTACTTGGTATTGAAAGCTTGCTGCATTTGAGCCCAAGTGGTGATACTATTCCCAGGTAAGCCCATGAACCAGCGTAATGCTGCATCCTTAAGAGTGGAAGGGAAAAGTTTCAGCTTTTGCTCATCTTCAGTATAGTCATAGGTTCTGCAAAGGACAACAAACTCAAATAGGAAGGTATCCAGATCTTCAGTAGTCAGCCCATAGAAGTGAGGTAAGGCGGAGGGGATAATGTTCTTCATTTTCATCTCTCCATTGGTCTCTCGGATGGGGAAGGCACCTTCTATTCTCTCATCTTCTCTTCTATTGTCAGCCATTGCTTCAGATGGAGTGGTCTCTAACTCTTCTTCTACTATAGGATCTTTGGATATCTCAGGATGTTCACCTATAGGTTCTTCTGGGTCACTGTCACCAAAGAAGAGAGAAGGGTGACTCAGTGATGTGGTGGGGGTGTTTGGTAGGAATTTGCCTGATCTATCTCGGTTCCTACGAGGCATGAAATGGAAAAGACTTTCTTTTTCTTTTGATTGTTTTTGCTTTTTTCTTTTGGTACCTGCAAAACCAAAACAGATTGATCTACAACTAACTATGAAAGATGCAAAATTAAACTGAAAGCAGGAAAGAACTAATCTATTTTGCTCAAATGAAATTGCAAGAATGGAAATGCTAGTCTACGCTTGCAGAAAGGAAATGTTAATCTATGAAAGCAGGAAATGCTAATCTATGAAAGCAGGAAATGCTAATCTATGAAAGCAGGAAATGTCTATGCTACTTTTGCATAATGGAAATGAAATAAACTACATAGCAGAAGGCAAGAATAAGAAAGTAGAAGAAAAGCAACAATTACTAATACTCTGACGCTTCCCCGGCAACGGCGCCAAAAAGATGGTGGGCTCCAGTATTGTAGCAATAATGCTACAACTCCTGGAGCTTCCTATCTCTAATTTTATCAACCCGGTAGTTCGTACAAACTTGGAAGCGATGGTGCTGTATGCACAAGTACTAGCTCTTGTCGCAGCTGTCACTTCGTCAGCTGGCACAAGTCCGCTAGGGCTCAAGCCAACTTCTATATGCTCACAGAAGAAGCTTTATGAATTATGGACAAAAGCTAACTCAATAGGAGACTAGTCTATTTGCAGAAAGAAACTGAAAGCAAACAAAGCATGAAAACCCTAGTAAACCCTAATTTAACTAGCTAGGCCCTTACAATGCAAAACTGTGAATGAAACTACTACCAATAATGCCATTACTTGCAGTGAACTGAAATACATGCATCTAAGCTACTTGCATCTGAAAAGACATGTTTTTGTATTTTTTCATTAAGTGGTTGGATTTATTGTGATGATGCTTTTGATTAAGGTTTGGTTGTGCAGGAGCCTTTTGAATGGAAGGAAAGCATGGGCAAGGTCAGGATGGCTAGGGGAGGTCCCTGAGGGTCTCTAGCATCAGTCCACAGAAGTCTACCACGTTCGGATGCTCAGCAACCGAGTTTGCAGGCTTCTACAGGAAGTCTGCAGGGGATCCTACAGGGAACTCAGGGATTCTACAGGAAGTCTGTGCAATTCTATAGGATGTTTGACCGTGGAAGTTTTGGGAGATGGTGAAGTGTTGGAGTGGTGTGGGAGGATAGGTGAGATGGAGATGGAACTGGTGATGGCTCAGGAGCAGAGAAATCAGATGGAGGAAGAGTGCATGCAGTGGTTTGATGGCTGGAAGGATGGGATCAACGAAAGGTTAGGTAAATGAAGCTACGTGGCAATGGATGAGTTGGAGGGTAAATGAGCTGGTCAGAGGCCGAGTAGGTGGCTTGAGGAGAGATCAAGAAGAAGAAGAAGAAAGTGGAATGATATGGAGCAGCGTAAATGAAACAAATGACTTCTGTCTTGCATCAACAACGAGAATTCATTAACCTATTATACATGTGCCATTAAACCTATGAACAGCAATGGAAAACCAAGAAAAGAAACTCGTGCATGGAAGTGGAATGTAGAAGTATGGTTCAATATCAAAAGTGCATGGATGGATCTTCAATGAAAATGACTATGTTGCAGCTTGCATGGAAGTGAGAAGAACTGCGTTTCTTTTTGGTGGTTGATATGGACTGCACCCCAATCCCTAAACAGAGATGGCAGTGAGCTCTAACAACCTTTTTCTGGAGCTCCAATGAATTATGTCTATCCTCTTCTAACCTAAGCAACTGGAAGCAAATTCACCATAAACTAATCCTATTCAATCTCATGAAAAAGACTAAATTAGCAGACTGTAAATTCGAATTGCATATCAAAGTAAAGAAACGAAGTGCTGGAACGAAATGCAAATAACATTACTACACCGAGGAGATCTATTGCTCTCAGGTTGGGCCCTAACCTGAGAGCTATAGCTCCCTTATAAACTCAGAATGAGATCAAAATCTGCCTGCCTTTATTCATACCCAAAAATATGATGTCATGCCAAAACTGGCTTACAAAAAGGAACAAAAACCGAGCTGTAGCTCGTACTTCCAAATTACAAGAGTAATGCAAGAGTTCAAAAAGCTTCTATCCAAGGCTACGGCCTCAATATTTATGCAAAATGATAATCCAACAGGTTTCCTTGATTTGTGGAGCTCGGATGTCCAACTGAAGGTTAAACTGCTGATCCTGTAGAACAGTTAACTGCTGTTCCTGTAGAACAGTTGGCTGCCTCTAAGCTCGGTGGGGAGATTGGTTGGAGCTCGGAGCTATGGTGGGAATCACGAGGAAGGTCCCCAAGACCGTGGACATCCTCTCCTAAAAACAAGCAGTGCCACCTTACTGTCTCCTTGTCTCCTTTCTCGTGGTCTTTGCTCCCTTTTAATGACAAAAACCTGAAATCATCATGTATTAGTCACGTAGATAGAATTCCTACCCTTCTTCCTACAAACAACATGAATAAACCAAGAAATGAATGCATAAGCAATAAAAAATGAATGGTTTGAGCAAAGCAAGTAGGCCAAATGAGCCCAAATTGTACCAAAAATTGGGGCTCATCAATACTTATGATGTTTTACAAGATCATTCCTATGTCAGAGCAGTAGTTAGTTTTTCTAGTCAGTTTTGATCTGAGTACGGGAATGCCTACCTCAGCGATGATATGATCTCATATCTATATATATATATATATATATATATATATATATATATATATATATATATATATATATATCTTACATTGAATGTTTTTACAAGTTCCGACCAGGCTCTCCACAAGATGATCCTCAAAATGATAAAGTACTTCACTCTTCCTATATGATAAATGAAATCCTCATCTGCTACAAACTTCACACTTTAGGGGGCAATCTGTTACACAAAAATATCGTCACCATGATTATTTGTAGTCAGTATGGGTCTATCATCACTTGTACTGTCCTCCCAAGCAAGTCTAAGACCTCAGCTCTTCAAATCAAGCTTTGGAAATGGGAGAAAGACATCAAAAATCAACGTAACTCTGGTTCCGCACTTTCTCTCATGGTCACCTGCGGTCCCGCACCTTCTGTGTACAAAAGCTGCGTACCTACCCACTCTGTCCCTAACGGTGTAGGTGCAGACCCCTGTGAAAGTCAAAAGGCGCAAGTTTTATCTTTAAAAACTCACTTTGGGTTAATTCTAGAGTTTTCTAGAAGGAATTTTGACGTGGATTGTTCACTCTGAGGTGGTTCATGCATCCCAAAAGAGAAGGAGCTAATCCCTTGACTAAAGGAGCTATCCCTTTGAAGGAGGGCTTTATCCCTTTGAAGGAGGACCTAGTAACTTCCCTCCATTGCACTATAAATACAGGCATTGGGGTGAGGACTAGGGAGGTTAGAAGCTGAACATTTTGAGGGTAAATGCTGGTGAAATTAAGACTTCCTAGTTGAGCTTAAGAGGAGAGATCACATACCTTTTTGGCTTCATTGGGGAGTGAGTGAAACTTGTCAAAGTAGAGGAGACTTCTTGTTGGACCCTGGGAGGAGCTTGTACAGCGTTAAGGCAAAGGTTGTAAAGTTCTTCTTCTTTTGAATTAATACAATCAAACCTATTTTTCTCAACAAGTATCTTATGTTATTTGTTTCATGGACTCCTTGACTTTCATGTTAAATATGTTTTATGCAATTGGCTTTTCAGGTGCTATTTAATTTGTTTTCCTTGTTTGTGTTTGCAGATTCGCGAAAAGGAGCTCATTTGGATCAAAGGAGCGAGGGCATCCACAAGCTTGCATTGGACCAAAGGTGGCCCTAAAAACACTTGTTTGCTATTGTTTATCAAAGCATATTTAGAGAAAGATAGTGTCTGGTTGGTTTGCTTGTCATTAGGTCTTCTTTAGATTCTAGGAAGGTCTATCTTGTCCGCAAGATCGACTCATTCCGTGTGACATAAACTCAAGAGATTTATATTAAATCCTAGGATTAATATCATAAACCCTATCAATAATATTATACGCTAGGAATATGAACCCTTAGATTAATAAACCCAAGGAATTGATATTATAAACCCAATACATTAATAAATGCAAGGAATGAATACCAAAAACCAAAGGGAATAATATTAAACCCAAAAGACTAATATTGTAAACCCAAGTTATATAAACCCTTAAACAAACATGGTTACCCATGGTTGATTTTCATATTGAGACAATCTTTGCCATAATGTGACGTTGGATCATGGTTAACCATTATTGAATTTCATATTGAGAGAATATCTGTCACAATGCAAAGTTGGATCATGGTTGAACTTGGTTGATCATGATTGAAAATGATTAACCATGGTTGATTTTCATATTGAGACAATCTTTATCACAATGCGACGTTGGACCATGGTTAACCATGGTAGTCACAATATGATGCTAGACCATGGTTAACCATGGTAGTCACAATATGATGTTAGACCATGAGACAATCTTTGTCATGATGTGACGATGAATATTAACCATCATTGACGATGATTAACCATGGTTGACCATGGTTGATTTTCATATTGAGACAATCTTTGTCACAATGTGACATTGGACCATGATTGACCATGATTAACCATGGTTAACCATCGTTGACCATGGTTGATTTTCATATTAACCATGATTTACCATTGTTAACCATGATTGAACACATTTGACCATGATTGATTTTCATATTGAGACAATCTTTGTCACAATGTCACATTCGACCATTGTTGACCATGGTTTACCATGATTTAACATGGTTGACCATGTTTGTACAAGGTTTATTTTCATATTGAGGCAATCTTTGTCACATTGTGACATTGGACCATGGTTGACCATCATTGTCCATCGTTAACGATGGTTGAAAATGATTGATTTTCATATTAAGACAATCATTGTCACAATGTGATCTTGGACCATGGTTGGTTTTCATATTAAGACAATATTTGTCACAATGTGATGTTGTACCATGGTTGACCATGGTTAATTTTCATATTGACCATGATCAACCATGGTTAACCATGATTAACCATGATTGATTTTCATGTTGAGACAATATTGGTCACAATACAACGTTTGACCATGGCTTATTTTCATATTGAGACAATCTTCATCACAATGTGATGTTGGACCATGGTTGACCATGATTGACGATGGTTGATGATGGTTGAACATGGATGACCATGGTTGACCATGATTATAAACTTAAGGAATTTACATTAAACCTTAGGATTTATATTAGAAACATTAGGAATAATATTATACCTTAGGAATATGAACCCTTAGATTAATATACCCAAAGGATTGATATTATAAATGCAAGGGATTAATACTAAAAACCCAAGGGAATAATATTAAACCCAAGGGTTTAATATTATAAACCAATGGTATATAAACCCTAAGATAAATATAACCCTAAAATAAACATGGTTGATCATCATTGACCATGGTTGATTTTCATACTAACACAATCTTTGTCAAAATGCAACGTTGGACCATGGTTAACCATGATTGATTTTCATATTGAGACAATCTTTGTCATAACTCGATGTTGGACCATGGTTCACCATGGTTGAATTTCATATTGAGATAATTTTTGTCACAATTCAGTGTTGGACCATGGTTGACCATGGATGACCATGGTTGTCATAATGTGACGTTGGATCAAGAGACAATATTTGTCACAATGTGACCATGATAAACCATAATTGATTTTTATATTGAGACAATATTTGTCACAATGCAATGTTCGGCCATGGTCAACCATGGTTGACCATGATGGATCATGGTCATGGTTAACCATAGTTGACCATGGTTAACCATGGTTGAATTTCATATTGAGACAATCTTTATCACATTGTGATGTTGGACCATGGTTGACCATGATTTACCATGGTTAATTTTCATATTAATCATGATTTACCATGATTGATTTTCATATTGAGGAAATGTTTGTCACAATGTGACGGTTTACCATGGTTTATTTTCATATTGAGACAATATTTGTCACAATGTTACATTGGACCATGGTTGACAATGATTAACCATGGTTGTACATGGTTGACTTTCATATTGAGACAATCTTTGTCACAATGTGATGTTGGACCATGGTTGACCATCGTTAATTTTCATATTGACCATGATCGACCATGGTTAACCATGATTCATCATGATTTACCATGGTTGACCATGATTGATTTTCATGTTGAGATAATCTTTGTCACAATGTGATGTTTTACCATTGTTGACCATGATTGACCATTGTTTATTTTCATATTGAGACAATATTTGTCACAATGTGACGTTGGACCATGGTTTACCATGATTGACTATGGTTGAACATGGTTGACCATCGTGCACCACCATTATAAACCCAAGGGATTTACATTAAACCCTAGGATTAATATTAGAAACACTATGAATAATATTATACCTTAGGAATATGAACCCTTAGATTAATAAACCCAAGGGATTGATATTATAAATGGAAGGAATTAATGCTAAAAACCTAAGGGAATAATTTTAAACCTAAGGTTTAATATTATAAACTAAAGGTATATAAACCCTAATATAAATATTATAAACCTTAAAATAAACATGGTTCACCATCGTTGATCATGGTTGATTTTCATATTGACACAATCTTTGTCACAATGCAATGTTGGACCATAGTTGACCATGATTGATTTTCATATTGAGACAATATTTGTCAGAACACGGCGTTGGACCATGGTTCACATTGGTTGAATTTCATATTGAGACAATCATTGTCACAATGCAACATTGGACCATGGTTGTTGTAATGTGATGTTGGATCAAGAAAAAATATTTGTCACAATGTGACCATGAGATTTGACCATGGTTGATTTTGATATTGAAACAATATTTGTCACAATGCAACTTTGGACCACGGTCAACCATTGTTGGACCATGGTTGAATTTCATATTGAGATAATAATTGTCACAATGTGATGTTGGACCATGGTTTACCATGATTAACCATGGTTGATTTTCATATTGATCATGATTGACCATAGTTGATTTTCATATTAATCATGATTGACCATGAGTGACCATGGTTGACCATGATTGATTTTCATATTAAGACAATCTTTTTCACAATGCTACATTTTGTCATGGTTGACCATGGTTGATTTTCATATTGAGACAATATTTGTCACAATGTGACATTGGACCATGGTTGACAATGGTTGACAATGGTTGGTGATGGTTGAACATGGTTGATTTTCATATTGAGACAATATTTGTCACAATGTGACATTGGACCATGGTTGACCATGATTATAAATCCAAGGGATTTATATTAAACCCTAGGATTAATATTATAAAACCTATGAATAATATTATACCCTAGCAATATGAACCCTTAGATTAATAAACTTGGGGGATTAATATTATTAACCCAAGGGACTAATAAAGACAAGGGATTAATGATACAAACCCAAGGGATTATAAACATAAGGGAATACTATTAAACTGAAATGTTAATTATTATAAACCAATGGTATATCAACCCTAAGATAAATATTATAGACCCTAGAATAAATATGGTTGACCATTGTTGACCATGGTTGTCACAATATGATGTTGGACCATGAGACAATCTTTGTCAAAATCTGACCATGCTTATTAACCATCGTTGACCATGATTAACCATGGTTGACTTTCATATTGAGATAATCTTTGTCACAATGCGGCATTGGACCATGGATGACCATGATTGATCATGTTTGATTTTCATATTGAGACAATCTTTTTCCTAATGTGACATTAGACCATGGTTGACCATGGTCATGGTTGATTTTCATATTCACCATGGTTGACCATAGTTAACTATGATTAACCATGATTGGTTTTCATATTGAGACAATATTTGTCACAATATGACATTGCACCATTGTTGACCATGGTTTACCATCATTGAACATGGTTGACCATGTTTGACCATGTCTGACCAAGGTTGATTTTCATAATGAAACAATCTTTGTCACAATGTGACGTTGGACCATGGTTGACCACCATTGGCCATCATTGATGATAGTTGAACATGGTTGATTTTCATATTGAGACAATCTTTGTCACAATGTGACGTTGGACCATGGTTGACCATAGCTAACCATGGTTGATTTTCATATTGAGACAATCTTTATCATAATTTGACGTTGGACTATGGTTGACCATGATTTACCATGGTTAATTTTCATATTGACCATAATCGACCATGGTTAACCATGATTGACCATGATGACCATGATTGATTTTCATGTTGAGACAATCTTTGTCACAATGTGACGTTTGACCATTGTTGACCATGGTTGATTTTCATATTGAGACAATCTTAGTCACAATGTGATGTTGGACCATGGTTGACCATGATTATAAACATAAGGGATTTACGTTAAACCCTAGGATTAATATTAGAAACACTATGAATAATATTATACCCTAGGAATATCAACCCTTATATTAATAAACCCAAGAGAATGATATTATAAACGTAAGGGATTAATAATAAAAACCCAAGGGAATAATATTAAACTGTTAGGAATCCAGCTCACAAAAAGATAGAAAAGAGAGATCCACGCCTTAGAATTCAGCCTCTTCGAGGGGGCAACCTCCTTTACATTACATAAATGAACAATTCTTGGATGATACAAATGAAAATACCTCCTTTCTATATATAGGAGTCTAAGTGGTCCCAATACAATCAAAGCCTACATAACAATAATATTGTAGGGCACAACAATAACAATAGTGGGCTTCTATGTGGCACAATAGTAACAATATGGGCACTACATGGGTACAACAATATAAATAAGGGGTATAACTACAATAGTAATGGGGTAATCACTAGTATTATAGGGACCCAACATGCCCCTCTCCTTCAAAAAAGTGTTGTCCTCAACGCTTGAGTAGTTCTGGATACTTCTGCATAAAATTCTCATCCCCCCATGTGGAATCTTCAGCGGATAAGTTCTTCCACTTGATAAGATACTCTGAAATTGATCGATTTCGTAGCTGTCGAGTTCTTGTTTCTGTGACTGCTTCCGGTTCCAATATAATTTTTCCTTCCTCGTCAAGTTCTGGCAATATTGTTTGAACTGGGAGCTTGTCGCCTATAACCTTCTTTAAACATGAAACATGGAAAACTGGGTGCAATCGAGAAGCTGCAGGAAGCTCCAATTTGTATGCCATAGTACCAATCTTTTGCAACACCTTGTACGGACCATAATACTTTGGTGATAATTTATTATCCTTCTTAGCTTGCTTGAGGGACATTTGCTTATATGGTTGTAGCCGTAGGAATACCCAATCACCTACATCAAAACTTCTTTCACTGCGATGTTGATCTGCCTGTTGTTTCATTCTATTCTGTGCCAACACAAGGTTATCCTTTAAGAGTTGGAGGACTTGTTGTTGATGTTCGATGTGATGTTCCACTGCCTGAACCTTAGAATTTTCTCTTAAATATGATGTGATGGATGGTGGTTGATACCCATAAAGTGCCATAAATGGGGTCATTTTTGTTGTTGTATGGAAGGAAGTGTTATACCACCATTCAGCCAGAGGCAACCATTTGACCCATTGTGTCTGTTTATCAGATACAAAGCAACGAAGATATCCTTCCAAACATTTGTTTACTATCTCAGTTTGCCCATCAGATTGAGGATGATAAGATGAGCTATGAGCTAACTGAGTACCAAGACAAGAAAATAATTCTGTCCAAAAATTTCCAGTGAAAATGGGATCTCTGTCACTTACAATAATCTTTGGGTTTCCATGTAGCTTTTGAACTGTTTCCATAAATGCAGTAGAAACTGTACTGGCTTTAAATGGATGTGATAATGCACAAAAGTGTGCATACTTGGTAAGTCTGTCAACTACCACCATGATGACACTCTTTCCCTCAGACTTGGGTAAACCTGTGATAAAATCCATTGAAACCTCCTCCCAACGTTGGCTTGGAATGGATAAAGGTTGTAATAGACCCGGTGTCTTAATTGTTTCAACTTTATTTTGCTGGCAAACCAAACATTCCGCCACAAACTTTTGAATATCTGATTTAAGGCCATCCCAAAAAAATTCCTTCTTAACCCTGTGGTAAGTTTTTAAAAATCCTGAGTGCCCTCCTAAGGGAGAAGTGTGCAATTCCATAAGAATCTTTTGTTTTAGCTGGGAATTCTTACAGAGGTATAAGCGATCTTTGTACCATAACGAATCATTTTTCCAGCTAAATGTATCAGAAGTACTGGAATCTTGTTGTAGCTTTTGAATAAGTGCCCACACTTCTTCGTCATTCTTCCATTCCTCCCTTGCTTCGTTTATCCAATCTGGTTGGATAATAGAAATGGCACACAACAATGCTTCCACATCCTCATCCTTTCTTGAGAGTGCATCTGCCACCACATTTTGCTTCCCTTTTTTGTAGATGATTTCAAAGTCATAACCCAACATCTTTGTGACCCACTTTTGTTGCTCTTCAGAGGATAATCTTTGTTCTAAAAAGTATTTAAGGCTATCATGATCCGTTTTTACCTTGAAGTGTCTTCCCATTAGGTAGGGTCGCCATTTCTTAAGTGCATGGAGTATTGCCAACATTTCCTTCTCATAAATAGCTTTTCTTAAAAACTTTCCCTTGATTGGACGACTTTCAAAAGCAATGGGTCTTTCATCTTGCATTAGAACAGCACCAATTCCATTTCCTGAAGCATCACATTCCACAATAAAGGTTTTTGTGAAGTCCGGTGTAGCTAAGACCGGTGCTTGGCACATTGCCTCTTTAAGATGTTCAAAGGCCTTTGTTGCTTCCGAAGTCCATGAAAATGAATCTTTCTTCAATAATGTTGTTAGAGGTGCTGCTATTCTCCCATAATTCTTAACAAACTTGCGATAATACCCTGTCAACCCAAGAAATCCTCGCAGATGCTTTATGGATGTGGGGATTTTCCATTCCTTAATGGCTTTAATTTTGCTAGGGTCTACCTTAACTCCTTCATGAGATACAATATGACCCAAATATTCCACCTCCTGGACTCCAAAGAAACATTTGGATCTTTTTGCATATAATTGTTTCTCCTCCAATAGTTGTAGCACCCTGTCAACATGTTCAACATGATCCTTCCAAGACTTGCTGTAGATTAGTATATCATCAAAAAATACTAACACAAATTTTCTAAGGAATGGTTTGAAAATTGAATTCATCAAACCTTGAAATGTTGAAGGTGCATTGGTAAGGCCAAAAGGCATGACCAAAAATTCATAATGACCCTCATGAGTTCTAAATGCTGTTTTCGGAATGTCTTCAATCTTCATTCTGATTTGATGATATCCCGAACGAAGATCCAACTTGGTGAAGTAAATTGATCCATGCAATTCATCCAGTAATTCATCAATAACAGGAATGGGGAACTTATCTTTAATAGTGAGCTTGTTGAGCTCCCTATAATCTGGACACATGCGCCATGATCCATCCTTCTTGTGCACCAATACTACTGGAGCTGAGAAAGAACTTTGACTCGGTTGAATTATACCAGCCTCTAGCATTTCTGCAACCATACGTTCAATTTCACTTTTTTGGACATATGGATATCTGTACGGCCTGATGTTTGGAGGAACACTTCCTGGAATCAGATGAATAGCATGATCATGATCACGCATAGGTGGGAGACCTTTGGGAGTCTCAAATACCTTGGAATGATTGTCCAGGACTTTTTGGAGATCTGGAGAAATAGATGATTCCAATGTGGAAACATCTAGCGAACATAATTGTGCAATTACACCTCTTTGCTCCTTTTTTAGAAGCTTTGTCATTCCATTAGAGCTGATTATCTTTCCTGGTTTCCCTGCAATACCCCTTAATTCAACTTCCTTTCCTTCCACAGAAAATTTCATGAAAAGTTCTTGAAAATTAAAAGCTATTGTACCCAAGGATTGTAGCCATTGGACTCCTAGTACAACATCAGCACCTCCCATTGGAATGGAAAGCATTGGGCTAGTCAATACATATTCTCCCATGGATAGCTTGATATTATGGCACTTTCCAGAACAATTTATTGTTCCTCCATTTGCAATCATCACTTGACACTCTGGTGCTGGATATAGGAAGCAATTCAATTCTTTTGCTACCCTACAATGAATAAAATTGTGGGTGCTTCCTGAATCAATCAACACTATTACCTTTCTCTTCTTGATTTGTCCTTCTATCTTGATGGTTTGAGGAGTGGTAATTCCCGCCAATGCATTACAAGATATGGTCGGATTTATTTGTTCTTCATCTAGGCTTTGTTCCTGGAATATATCCTCTTCTTTTGACCTTTCTTGCTCCTTTTCTTCTTCCTCTTCACAATCTATGTAGAATAATTTCTTCTCAGCACACTTATGACCTTTTGTGTATTTGCTATCACAATTGTAACAAAGCCCTTTTGCTCTTTTTTCTTCCAATTGTTGTGGTGTCAACCTTGTAGGTTGTGGAAGACTATGGGCAACAACACTTCCTTCTTTATAGTTGTGAATGGTATGCTTCCTAGTTGCCATAATTTTGCTTTCCATTTTTCTTGCTAACCTGAATGCCTTCTCTAATGAATCAGGTTCCCAAAGGCGCACATCATGTTGGATATTATCCTTTAAAGACCCTATGAACACATCAATCCTATGATCTTCTGGAATATCTTTTACCCTTATGTTCAATTTTTGGAACTCCTCAATGTGCTCCATTATTGAACCCTTTTGTTTGAGACTTATCAATTGGCTAAAAAAAGTGTTGCTTTTTGTATCCTCATAATGTGCTATCAATTCTTCCGTAAAAATGGCCCAAGTGATAAATGGTTTACGAGAACAAAGCCATTGATACCATACAAACTGATTTGGTTCCAAATATAAAGTTGCCATACGTACCTTTTGTGTGTTTTGCACATTATTGAGATCGAAGAATTGCTCCATCTGTAATATCCATGTGGCGGGATCCTTGCCATCAAACTTCCTCATATCGATTTTTGGAACATGGTGAGTCTTTGATCCAACATTAGAGTCTATGGAATCATGATTAACATTTCTTTTGTTCTCATCATGAGTTTCCTTTACTACCTTTTCACCATTAGTGACCCTTTCTTGTAGCAACTTCTTCAATTCTTCCATGTTTGTATTCAAATCTATCTTCAAATTTGCCATCGAATCCTCCATCTTAGCTTCCATGCCCTTTATCTTAGATTCCACGCCATTTACCTTAGATTCCACACCACTTATCTTAGCTTCTGTTAGTTTTTGTGAGCGTGACATTTGTTGCACTTGTTCTTGTAATTTTGATATATCATGTAGCATTTCTTCCTCTTCTTCATGAGTCATGCTAGAGCTTTCAGGTTCCTTACTAGGTGTTTGCATTTTCTTTCCTTGGGGCATCATTTACCGATAATAATGCTTTACTATGCCCTTTGAATTCCGTTAAACCAAGCTTACACAAAAATTAAAAAAAAAACTACACACCTTTTTTCACTTTATAGAAGCCTGATATTGAATCTGATGTATCTCTGTAATTTTGGATCATCCAATTCTGAAATTGCTACCTGTAGTAGCCTTCTGCGTCCTCTTTCCAATGCCACAAGTCTGAGCCAAATTGGATTCTCCAAGGAACAGTTATGTGAAATCTCCCATGGTGACTTGCTTTTAGACTGGTTCAGTAGAGCGAAGTTGTACGACGTGCCACGAGTCAGTGTTTCGACCTTTGGATCTGAAAAACACCCACAAGAAACTATAGTCCGTCCTCTTTCTGTACCTTCTTACGAAACTTCAATCTGATGCTCAGAAAGAAAGTTATGACGATTTTCCCCAGGTCACCTATTTTGAGTGTAATTCAGGAGTCATCAAAAAGACCAACTTCCTGAGATCATATCTCCGAAAATATCGCGCGAAAAGCTCTGAAATTCAGACCCAAGGTTCAGCGCAATGTCTTCTCAAATGGGTTTTTTTTGCGACTTCTGAAACGTCACAGAAAAAAAGTTAGAGCGAAAATGCCACGATGACCTGTTTGGAGCAGCGAAACCCTAGAATCCAAAGCTCTGATACCAAATGTTAGGAATCCAGCTCACAAAAAGATAGAAAAGAGAGATCCACGCCTTAGAATTCAGCCTCTTCGAGGGGGCAACCTCCTTTACATTACATAAATGAACAATTCTTGGATGATACAAATGAAAATACCTCCTTTCTATATATAGGAGTCTAAGTGGTCCCAATACAATCAAAGCCTACATAACAATAATATTGTAGGGCACAACAATAACAATAGTGGGCTTCTATGTGGCACAATAGTAACAATATGGGCACTACATGGGTACATCAATATAAATAAGGGGTATAACTACAATAGTAATGGGGTAATCACTAGTATTATAGGGACCCAACATAAACCCAAGTGTTTAATATTATAAACCAAAGGTATATAAACCCTAAGATAAATATTATAAACCCTAAAATAAACATGGTTGTTCATATCCACAATATCTTTGTCACAATGTAACGTTGGACCATGGCTGACCATGATTGATTTTCATATAGAGACAAACTTTGTCATAACACAACGTTGGACCATGGTTCACCATGCTTTAATTTCATATTTAGACAATCTTTGTCCCAATGCAACATTGGACCATGGTTGACCATGGTGACCATGGTTGTCATAATGTGTCGTTGGATCAAGAGACAATATTCGTCACAATGTGACCATGGTTGAACATGATTAACCATGGTTGATTATGATATTGAGACAATATTTGTCACAATGCGACATTGGATGATGGTCACCATGGTTAGCCATGATGGACCATGGTTGACCATGGTTAACCATGATTTAATTTCATATTGAGACAACCTTTGTCACAATGTGATGTTGGACCATGGTTGACCATGATTGACCATGGTTGTTTTTTATATTGATCATGATTGACCATAATTGTTTTTTATATTGATCATGATTGACCATGGTTGATTTTCATATTCATCATTATTGACCGTGGTTGACCATGATTGATTTTCATATTGAGACAACCTTTGTCACAATGCGACATTTGACCATGGTTTATTTTTATATTGAGACAATATTTGTCACAATGTGACATTAGACGATGGTTGACAATGATTGACTATGGTTAATACTAGTTGAACATGGTAGATTTTGATATTGAGACAATATTTCTCACAATGTGACATTGGACCATAGTTGACCATGATTATAAACCCAAGGGGTTTATCTTAAGCCCTATGATTAATATTATAAATCCTATGAATAATATTATACCGTAAGAATATGAATCCTTAGATTAATAAACTTGAGGGATTGATATTATTAACCCAAGGGACTAATAAACACAAAGGATTATAAAACTAAGGGAATAATATTAAAATAAAATGTTGAATATTATAAACCCAATCTATATAAACCCTAAGATAAATATTGTAAACCCTAAAATAAATATGGTTGACCATCATTGACCATGGTTGATTTTCATATTGAGACAATCTTTGTCACAATGTGACACTGGACCATGGTTGACCATGATTGATTTTCATATTGAGACAGTCTTTGTCATAAGGTGACATTGGACCATGGTTGATTTTCATATTCACCATGATTGACCATAGTTAATTGTCATTGACCATGATTGATTTTCATATTGAGATAAACTTTGTCACATTGTGACATTTGACCATTGCTGACCATGGTTTACCATGATTGAACATGGTTGACCATGTTTGACCAAGGTTGATTTTCATATTGATACAATCTTTGTCACAATGTGATGTTGGACCACAGTTGACCATCATTGGCCATCGTTGAGGATGGTTGAACATGGTTGATTTTCATATTAAGACAATCTTTGTCACAATGTGACGTTGGACTATGGTTGACCATGGCTGACCATGGTCAAATGGTGAGTGCCAGTATTGCAGTAAGAATGGTACAACTCGTGGGCTGCCAACTTTACTTTTATCAACCCAGTAGTTCGTAAACAACTTGGAAGCGTCGGTGTTGTATGCACAAGTATTAGTTCTCACTTCAGGTTGTTACTTGGTCAGTCGGCGCAAGAGCACTAGGAGCTCAAGCCAACTTCTATAGATTTCAAAAGAAACTCTATGTGTGATGAAAGGAAAGAAAGATTACTCTACAGATGCTATTCTAACTGCAGAAAGGAGAAAGACTGGAATGTAAAGAAAAACCTAGTAAACCCTAATTAACAAGCTAATTCTACTTTTGCCAAAAACACTATGACAACCATGAAAGAAATGCCATTACCTACTCAAGGAAGTAAACATCTAACCATGCTATTTCTGGAAGTAAATTAAAAAAAAAAAACATATTTTTGGGATTTTATGTGAATTCAACATGCATCTAATTTATTGTGTGTAAGTGTGGCAGTGAACAGGTGGTGTTAGAGGGCGGTTTCAGAGCTTGGGAGGATGTAGGATGATGTGGATGGGTCCTAGGAGGTCTTAGGTAGCCTTTTGGAGGCTTTTCCCACACTCGGCCTTCAAAAAAAAGCCTACAAGAAAAACTACAAGAGGACATAGGAAAACTATAGGAGGAAAACAGGGAAACTACAGGAGGCCTATAGGAGGAGGCCGAGAACAATTTTCTTTGTTTTGATGGTGAGAGAGTGGGTGGAAAAGGTGTATGAAGGTTGTAATAAGGTGTTAGGGTGCCTAAGGTCTGGTATGAATCACCAGGAGAGAGAAAGATGATTGGGTTTGCTCAAGGAGAGAGGAAGAAGTTCTATGAAAAATGCAGGAAACTAGGGTAGAATTGAGGTGAGGTTTGGGAGACCTATAGGGCATGGATCAGATGGAGGGTGTGATTGCTGGTAATCTGGCCTACTTTTGGAAGAGATATGTTGCATAGAAACTGATAGTCAACCAAGAAAATCAAGCAACCAATGAAATGAGTGCATCCTAGGAAAAATAGAGTTCTGCATTAACATGGCTTTAAACTATGATGTATAGAGGGAAATGCTGAAAGAAAGGAAAGCATGAAAGAGGACTATTGTAAATTAGGAAGTGAACATGATAAAGAAGATCTAAAGCAAAGAAAAACTGGACTATCAACCTACTAGAGAGCTACAAACACTAGAAGTCCTATGAATGAGGAAAATCTGTGTTTTTAGGGCAGCAAGAGAGTCTTTGCCTCAAATCATGGTCCCAAAGGGAGGAAGAGAGGCCAAGGCACTACTGCTAGCCTTTTGAATATTTTCTGATCACTACTTAACCTGCTACAAAAAGTACAAATGGAATCAAACTACTAAATCATCAAAAGCAACCTATTCTTAACCATAAAAGAAATACATCTAACAACCAACTAATCTACAAACTGAAGTAAAACATACAAATACAAGTAAAGAGAAGCTTGGATGCTTGGATTGGGCCCTAACCCAAGAGCTTCGGCCCTCTGAGGTAACTCAGTGCTAGCTCAAAAAGGATTTCATCTTCATTATAAAAAAATAGCAAGATTACATAAAACTGTCACAAAATAGTAAGCTCAAAATTTGAGTAGAGTTTACATAAGCAAAAAAAATCCGACCCTAGTGAGGCCCTAGGCCTCTCTACTTATATATCTGAAGCTACCAATATCTTTCTTAAAATCAGGTAGGCTTGGATCCTAAAAATCGAGATAACTATTAGTCATCCTCCACTTGCTCAGCTGCCTTTTAGTGCATGATTCGGTTGCTTGTACTCCGAGTTAAATGAAGGGGAATTTGAAGTGAGGAGTAATAAATGAGGGGGATTCCCTCCTATAAGTCCTCTCCTTGACCACTAGATCCTTGACTTTGACCTCGAAATCCATCAATAATCTGCATTAAATACATGTTAGACTACATGGCATAATAACTAACTCAACTCACCCTATAAGCATAAATATAATTAGGAAATCATACAATAAGCTAATATAATGGTTGGAATAGGTTAGGAGCTAAAATGAGCCAATATAATTACTCATTTATGAAGCTCATCATCACCCCCTATTAAGGTGTTTCTCATCCTCTGAGCAACCTAGTCAATCTCTTCATCTTTTATGGCCCTGATGGCCTCCCTAGCATTCCAAGCTTCTGATGTGGTCTACTCATGTTCTCTATAAAATCATGCATTCCTGTCTATGTTCTTCCACTGCTCCTCCTCTTCTTCTTCTCTTCTACCTTCTAGCATGCCTAGTATTAGTGGAGGACTCAGTTTGAGGCCAATCCAGTTAACCTTCAACCTTTGCATGGAGCGCTTGTACATTGGCAATCTTTTTAATGCCTCCTTCAGCCTCATGGGGAATGGTATTCCCTGATCTACAAACTGTGGGGTAGGGTGTTCCATCTTCCACTACAAGAAAAAAGGACATTGGTGAGGGGCGAAAATTGTCACCATAAGCTCATTGGTGACTGTCAAAAGAACCTTTGTCACCAAAAATTGAACGTCACCAAAAGTGGCGTCACCAAAAGTATAGGTGTTGTAATGACATTCAAATTCCATCACCAATAATGATTTATAATGATGGATAGTGGCTATCACCATTTTATATAAGCAATGGTGACAGACCATAGCCTCCGTCACCAAAAACTAAACGTCACCAAAGGTGGCGTTGCCAAAAGTATAGGTGTTGTAGTGACATTCAAAGTCCATCACCAATAATGATTTATAATAACAGATAGCAACTGTCACTATTTAATATGAGCAATGGTGACGGACCATAACCTCCATCACAAAAAACTGAATGTCACCAAAGGTGGCGTCACCAAAAGTATAGGTGTTATGGTGAAATTAAAGGTCCATCACGAATATTGATTATAATGACGGATAGTGACCGTCACCATTTCATATGAAAAAAAATGATTTATTGTGATGGATCTTTCTTGGCCGTCACTATTGGTGCATATATATGGTGACATTCGTTGACCCTCACCAAAAGCTACATTTCCATAAGTATAAGTGTTGTGGTGACATTCAAGGTCCGTCACAAATAATGACTATAATGACAGGCATCAACCATCACCATTTCATATCAACAATAATGATTTAAGGTTACACACCTTTGAGGTTCGTCACTATTGATACATATATATGGTGGCGTTTGCTGGCTGTCAACATTTCATATTTTGGTGACGGTTGAAATTTTTCACCAAAGCTCATTGGTGATGGTCAAAAGCTCATTCCATATAGATCATGTCAGAGCACGATGGAATTGAACTACCAACCTCTTGCTTGTAAAGTAGGTGCTCTTCCATTGAGCTAGCACCCTTTAAAGAATTAGACTTTTAAAATTAGACCTTGAAACTTCATAAATTGTAAATTCTACAACTTTCAATAAATTAAAGTCTTGACAATATTTTACTGAACAAGAAAAGCAACATCGAAGCTGCAAGTCCCTACCTAATGGTTATGGAAGTTATGAAAAGTGGGTGGAGGGAAAAATAATTATATATAAGAGAATCAATATGTTCAGTTGAATACTCAATTAGAAGTGAAAGTCTGAAGACATTTATAATCTATAAATGACCTATAACTAGAAAATGCACCAAATATTGCAAAGGAAATGTCATAAGTTGATAACATATGGAAGAAGAACATTGATGAAGACATATGAAATATGTTATAGGTTGAGTGAAAGAAAAATCTCAATGTTGTTGTTGTTTGGTGTTTAGATATCTGAATGATATCTAAACTTCTGTGCAAATGTAACATGGATATCTGGAAACCATGAACATCATATGATAATAAAAAATTTATATATATATATCCCCTATACATAAACCAACATGCAATTTGAAATTTCACAAGTCCACACTCAAAACATGACTTCAACCAACAAATAAAAGAAATTGACTTGGATAGAAAGCAATAGTTTCACCTTCATTCTTGAGCTGCTTCTGTTTATTTGAATTTGACTCATGACATTCTTTATCTGACAAGGAATCAAAATCATCACTAGTATTAAATTCATCCAACACGGACTCTAGATATCCCACTAACATCTGCATTTTTGTTGCCATGCTTGAAAACCATGGAGTTTCCTGTTGATAGTAGAATAAGATTTGTGCCTGTTGCTCAAGAACACATTCCTTATTAACCATTGTTACCTGACAAAAACCAAAGAGACAACACAATATCAGCGTTCACAAAATCGCCTACCGAAATATAATCATAACTTAGTAAAGAATTCTAAAAGATGTTCTTAATTAATAAAATTTGTATTTGGAAATACAGTTTCTTTAGATTTAAAAAAGACTATGTTGTACAACACTTCTGTCAATTTATCTAGGCAATTATATCATAGCATATGTCACACAGTAGCAATCTACAGTACCTAAAGTAAAAAGACAAATTTGCTCAAGAAAATAGATTTAGAAAAGAGATTTGAAAACTATAAGTTTGTCATCAAAGCTTTACTTAATTTAACAACAAACTAGTTGGAGTTTGAATATCAAAATCATTCATAGGACAATGGCCAAAGTCATTATTCATACAAATAAAGCTAGAATCACTATTTCCATTGCAGATAACTGAAATTTGGGCAGTGGTCTAATAATTAGAGCTTATTTTCTGGGAAGACTCATCAATACCATCATTTTTTTCCATGGTCTGTTGTGTCTCTAGATCCAAATCAGATAGCTTGCCATTCTCAAGTTCTACCTTTCAAGTACTGATTTCTGGCTCACCCTTTAAAACACAATTCTACCACTCCATTTTATTTTGTTTTGTCAAGAGAATTGGCAGGACCTTCCCATCCTCTGTTTTACATAATCAATAACCATCCATCAATGATATAAATAATAATAGATACACAACAAAGGCCAAAGATGTTCTTGTTGTATACCTATGTTCTAGGACTCATCTGACCTTACTGGTGCAAAGAGCTCACCTGAAAAAATAACATCCACGTGGAATTTAGAAAAAATAATTAAATCAAGCTCCAAGTAAGCCAATAAAAATATGAACATCCTTTTAATCAATAAAATCTCTGACTTAAAATAAAAGTGGCCTAGAATTGAATGTTATAACAACCATGTCAAGTAACTAACATCAGGTGAGAAATACAATCCATGCATATTGGATTTGTGAAATAATTGATATGGTAAAGCTCAAAAACATATGACTTAGAGCTAAGAGACGCAAATAAATGACTTAGAACTAAGACATGAGGTTGTCCTTTCAACCCTCTCATTAAATAACTCTTCTTTATGTCACTTACCATTAAACTTTTTTTGATACCAGGTGGAAGTGGTATTGTAACATTAACCTCTGATAGTCTGTTTCCACGACTACTTCTCAAGATCCACTCCATTACCAGCATCTGGGGCTAGATAAGATACATGCTTTTTAAAAAAATGGGAGGAAAAAAATATCCACAAATTGAAATAGACTATAGGATACCTCATTCCTGCAACATGATTATCTTTTCATGAACAATAAAAAAATAAATAAGGAGAAATATAATTTTTGCCACATTTTGACAATGAAAGCTTTTGCATATTCTATGAACAATTAATGAAAAAAGTCATCTAAAGCTTGTCAGCATCAGAATTATAGTAAAAGATAAAGGAACCGCTCCAATGCATATATAATCCTAAACATAAGTATCTATACATATAAGTATTTATCGAGGACATTGTATTTTGTGAAAATATGGAAGTCAAATATTTGAAAACACAATTTATGGTACCACTGCCTTATGAAGTCCATTCATTCGAGTATTTACAAAGTCCATTCATTCGAGTATTTATGAAGTCCATTTAGGAATTTATTCAAAGTTCAAAGTTCAAACAATTAACATGTAGCCTAAAAGAACTCATATTTGAAAAGGAGATAACCCAAAGATGTAGATTATATATCTCACATTTATATATCCTAATTTCTAGACGTTGAAATGACACTTTTTAGCATACTATTGTGAATTCAGCCCAAAATTCTAGAAAAAAATATTGATGGTTATTTTGCTAATATAGAAGTTTTATACATGCATTTATTTAAGCAATTAGATTGCAATGTCAAACATATCTAAGTATGCACACAACATGTTGCATCTTTAGCGTTGGTGTGTGAACTTGAGACAATGAAGTCCAACATTAACAGTTTGCCTACAATATGCACTAGCAGAATAGGTGAACAATAGTAATGTAGGTATGTGTTATGAATATATGTATTGCAGGCCAATAAGAGTATGGTTGGAACATTCATGTCCAACCCTTCCAATTTTGCCTATAATTTTCACTAGTCTAATAGGTGAACAATAGAACTATAAGTGTGCATTCTGTATCACTTACCTAAATCCAACACCTTCAGCATAGAACTTTCAAAGAATATGTCCAGACCTGGTAGGTAATTTGCAAAATGAAAGAGTTGGCTTGATTGTTTCAGGAGAAGACTAGATTCTTACATTGTTCAATGTAAATTCATGACACTTTTCCAAGCTTAGATGGAACAAAACTAGAAGATTGTTTAAATAATCCTTACTTAGCTAGGTAAAATGTTAGCCATTTTTTGTCAAAAAGCATAAATGTAAAAAATTTAAGAAATTCAGTGAAGAGACTGTAGAAATGTTCTTATCAAACCACTAACGTAAACAAAGATAAGAAATATTTCTTTGTAGAAGAGATGTTCATGGTCAAATTAACAATAAAGTGACCTTTTAGCATAGTTAATGCACCCGTGCCGATGTCATAGTGTCCCACGGCATGCTAGGGACTACAAGGACTGCTCATGTACATCTAGAGAAGAGGTGGGAGACATCGAGTTGTAGTCAGGAGTACTACAAGTGATGTGGGGCAGATACTTGAGGTACCCAACCTCTTGGATTATACCTTGCTACGGGAGCCCTAAAGAGAGAGTAGCAGGACTAGTGGATGTGGGTAGAGACGGATGCGGATGAAGTAGTAGAGATTGCTACAGTGCAGGAGTCCTCAGGCAGTGCGAGGCTAGCAGGCTGCAATAGTGTGAGCCCTAGTTGCAGTCACAAAGGAGCCCTAGCTGCAGTCATGAAGGGAGACCTAGACACAGTCTTGAAGGAGCTCTAGCCACAGTCAAAAATGAAGCCCTAGTTGCAGTAAAAGGCAGCCCTAACCACAGTCAAAAGAAGGCTTAGCCACAACAAGAGAGAGGCCTATGACGCAGTCTAGAGAGAGGCCTAAGATGCAATCAAGAGAGGCATAGAGACGCAGTCAAGAGAGGCCAGATACGCAGCAAAAGGAAGGCTATTGTCCACAGCAAAGGAGGCCTTAATCCATAGTAAGAGGGAGGCCCTTATCAGCCATCAAGAAGAAGCATATAGCTGCAGTCAAGGAAGGTATAAAGCAGCACCCAGAGAGGTCCTAAACGCAGTCAAAGGGAGGACCTAGCCACTACAAGAAGGATCCATAAGATAGCAAGAAAGAATCCCTAGAAGCAATGTGGAAGTCTTATGTTTTGCTGTAGGTACAATGTGTGAAAGAGAGGTTGTTTTGAGTGTTGTTCTTGGGTGCTTTTGTAGGGAGAAGGGCTGAATTTTGAAGTTTAAGATCACAGCAGGAAGATGCATTCAATGTGGGTTAAATAGGGTTGTTCTATAGCTATTCCAGGAAGATTGAAGGGTTGAAAAGAGACCGAGTATCTTGCTTGAAGCTTCAACTAAAGGATGAAGCTCAACTAAAGGATGACTTAGCTTAATAAAGTTCATGATGGCCTTTTACAATCATATACTTATGAGAGAGACCAACTCTTATTATTGGGACGTATCCTAGTGTCCTCGTAGGTCGGATATAGAGGAAAAATACGATCTCCATTTCTCCATTGCATTCCTCCCACCTTGAAAATCAAAAGGGGACATAATTAATTTCATATACACATACTTAATAGATATATATTCCCAATCTCTTGCCATCTACTAGTTGCGCTTGCTTGAGCTAGGCTCAAGCAATTAGTCAATCCAGAGCATGCATATCCCTACTTATTCTCCACACGCCTCTGGGTGGATCTCTCTATCCCTATAGTGCCAGTAAAAGGGTTTGGGTATGGTAAGGGTTGCTAGCTAGCTTTTTTAACATTTGTATTTACATTTGTTTGTGCTTGGCCTTACCCTAGTCTCATATCTATGTATTCTCAAATTAAACCAACTACAAAATCATAAACTTTGTTCTTGTGTGGTATCTCAAAATACTTTTCAAACATAAAATTACAACATACTATCACAAGGAGACTAATCATGGTTTAACAGATTAAACTTGACATCTTACATTAACAATTTCCTTTTACGTGATACCAGTCTTCTGCCCAAGCCTTGGAACCATGCCTAAAGGGTGTACTACATGACCGAGGGTTTGCACTGCCAGTAAACTTAATATAACTAATTATGAGAACAAGATAGCGTTGTTTATATACTAGATTGCTTAAATTAAAAATTAGCTTCCTGTATGAATTGCAGTGCACTGATAGAAATAGAGATAGTTTCCAACAAAAAGGACCCAAAAAAGCAGCAAAAGTCATAGGAGACACTTATTTCGCTTCATCGGTGTTGGTCTTTGAAGACCTCCACAACCATCATCACTTCCACATTCATCCTCCACCTCAAGAGTTGCAGGTACTACTCTGCCCCTGTTTCTTGAAATCTCTCTAATAGGAGTCTCTACAGCCTTCTCAAAGCAAGGAATCATAAGTGGATTGATTCTGTGAGGCATCAACTCCTTACCATTTTCAACAGCTTCCATCATCAACTTCCAGTCTTTAAAATCAAACCAAAAAACAAATTGGCTATAAGAAGCTTCTCCAGATGCCATTTCTATAGCTCTGGGAGCATTTTTGGGGACAACAAAATGTTTTCTATTTTCATCGACATTTATTTCAACTCTACCATCCTTTACTAGAAATGATAACACAAAGATGTTTTCTACTGTCTGGGAAAATGATATTCTATTTAGAACCAAATTCGCTAATCTGGCTTGCTTCTATTTTCACAAAATTTTAAATATACTTGCCATATTCTTGTCTGTTTCTTATTTTTCATCTTCCAAGGACTCTTTCACTGCTTCAGATCAAGTGCTTTCTATCAGCTTAGTCTGTTTTCTCTGTACTATAGATTTCCTTTGCTTGGGTTCATTATCCATTGTTCCAAGCATAGTGCAATTTCCTGCCACATGCTGGAAAATAGAAGCAACTAAAAGCTCAATATTTCTCCATGATATTTGGGTTTGATCGTCATTTCCCTCCAAAGACCTACTTCCATATGCCTGGTCACTATAGCTTCTTAGAATATCACTACTAATAAAATCAAATGGAGTATCACCATCATTGTTTTGTGAAATGTTAACAGTAGCGAGTAGTGTGGATGTGAGATCAAAGAGTGTATCAGCATCTGTAACTTGCTCATGAGGTCTCTAAATAAAATTGTGCAAGATTTCTACTTTGCTAATTATAGCCTCAAATTTGCCAGATTCTACTTTTAAAATATTTTCTCTCTCCTCAGCAATTGAAGTCTTGAGGGGATGATAATGGTACCTTAATGTACAGTTTTGCACCATACTCTAATTGTTACCACTACATGCAATAGCATCTTCTTTCTCTCTTGGGGGCTTACTGTGGCCTTGTTGTGATCCTTTTACCCCATGAGAGGAATCTTCCAATGTCTGACTCAATGTTTCTTCCTCTTTAACTCTAGCTTGGGTACCAAGCCTTCTACCCATCCTTTCTATCACCTAATTTTGGAGATGATAGAAATGAAAATATTCAACCAAAGCTGGAAGGAAGGGCTTGAAATTGAGATTTATGATTGAAGAACTGCTGTGAAATGGAAAGAGAGCAAGAAAATATTTTCGTGTTGCATTGAAATGAGGGAGGGTAGGGAGTTGTGATTTCCCCTACCCTGAGAAGTCTGCTTTGTAATAGAAGAGGGATGAAGCCCACTATAGTGGATATAAAGTCCCAAGACATACACATTGTCGAATGAAATGTATAAGTGCAGTGTGCCAATTAAGCGTGAGGATTGGGAGAAGTGACACATGTGGGAGAGTGGCCATATTATTGAAGAATTGTTTACATTGAGGAAGGACACCATTTGAATATGGTAAGAATGTCAATTCTAACGTGGAGAGTTTCCAACACAACTTTCTCATCTACATGAGGGAGTTTACTATTTTTATATCTTTGTCTTAGTCCCATGGTGAATATATTTGTGTGAGGATCCACTGTTTCATGATCCATATGTTGGATGCTTTGCTGAACTTGAGATTTATAAGGAAATCTCTTTAGATATCCAGAATGTCTCAGAAATTTATTTGAACAATTATTGTCTTGCAACAATGTTTATTGATGATAAATTGCTTGGTAATGTACACATGCATAGAAGAGTGTGACTGATGGCATGGATACTCGACCTTTCGGGTTGAAATGGCCACCTCTAAAGATAATATTTGGAATATCCTTTGAGCCTTTCTTTGAGATGGCATCCAAGAAGTTGGAGTGAAGACATCAAGGAACTCTATATTTTGACATATTCTAGCTGAATTGCCAAACATGCAAGAGAAAATAAAACCAGGGGTTATATATGTAATAGCCCCAGTGTATGGGAAATCCAGGCTTTTAGAGGAATATTTCCGCATTTAATAATTGGATGAGGATGAATATTTCTGTTACACTATGTGTTGTTATTGATATGTTTGGACGTTTTGGGTGAACACTTGGCCCATCTTCAAGAACATCCAATAACATTCGAGTCCAAGACAGATTTAAAGAGATCATTTATCAAATTAGTTGTCCAGCTATGAAAGACAATCAAGTTTTGGAAGAGATACATCGTAGTACTATCAAAGTAGATTGTGGACCATGTTAGAAAATGGATCAAAAAGGTTTTCAGAATGTCTACTAAAATTTGACATTTAGCATTGTCTTAGCATTTTCTTATCAACTTTCATGGAGGCAAAAAGTGACAGGAGAAACTTGCACAATAATGGTGGCCACTAGAATGAGAAACACAATGAATTAGCAAAATGGAATATGTTGCTATGATGACACATGGGAAGATACTTATTACTCTCAACGTGGTTGTACAGGAAAAGTAATTTTTGCCTTTGAGTATAGTTGATGTATCGTAATGTAGTGGTTGTTTCCTTGCTGCAATAAAACAAATATATATCCATCTCAAGGTGAAATAATAACACCAATATATCTTCGAATGATATGGGCTAATTGTTGTGCTCAATGGCTAGGAAAGTCTCTATCAGTCATAGTGCAATGAATCGATGGGTTCAAGTTTCCATGCCTGTGTTGTGAAAGTATATTGATACAAGTGATGAAAAAGCATATGTTCAATTCCCTAGAACATATCTTATTTTCATTACTTGTCTAGGATAAATCCACGGCCATAGTTGAGAAACATAATAAAAAGAAAATAAATATGTAGTTTATTTAAACAAATGTGGCATGAGCGGAAAACATATGCACCAAATTACAAAATGCGAAAGTCAAATTTCTGTATAAAAATTTTAAATTAAAAAAAATTAAAACATTTTCAAGGAATTTTAACGAATGCAACTTCCCAAGACTCATCCAATGGCCATTTGAGGATGGTCGAAGCCATCCATCAATATGAATAGATCTATAAAAGCAAATAGGGACTTTGAAGAAGGGATCCCTGATTTTTCATACCCAAATGTTGTCTGATTATTGAGCAAGGGCCTGACGAGTTAGTGAGGGTTTCTCTTTTGTTTTTATTTCAATCTATTTTCATGATTAGATTTTTGCTAATATGATGTAATTGGCGGACCTTAATATACGACGCTACACCATACTCTGATTGTTACCATTGTATGTGGTAGCATATCCGTTCTCTCTTAGGGGCTTACTCTGGCCTTGTTGTGATCCTTTTACCCCATGAGAGGAATATTGAAGTGTCTGACTCAATGTTTCTTCCTCTTTAACTCTATCTCAGGTACCAAGCTTTCCACCCATCCCTTCTATCACCTACTTTTGGAGTTGAGAGTAATGCAGAAATTCAACCAAAGCTAGAAGGAAGGGCTTGAAATCTATGTTACTAGAAACCAGAAAGGGGAAACAAAACGAGAAACAGAGTTTGGATATTTCACATTCAAGAAATGAGGAGAGAGAAAAACAAGACAAATATGAAACATACAACCAAGCATTTGTTTCACATTCAAGAAACAAGGAGAGAGAAAAAACAAGAAAAATATGAAACATAAAACCAAGCATTCATCATTAACATTCTCGAATACTATGGTTCATAGGTAGTTTCTCATAGGCTTTAGCTGCTCACATTGGCCATTCCTTAATACTTATAGTGATCAAGAAAGCTTCCATTTCTCACATAAGCCATTCTTGAATACCCATGTTTGATCCTCTAGGCTGGCAAATACAATAGTGAAGAAACACTTGGCACTGAATTCAAGTTTGATTTAGCCTTTGCATTTTCTGAATGAGTACATGATCCCACATACATTGTATATATTCTTGGATGTGACATGAGTGGACCTCAAATTTGGGATCTAGTGTATCATTTTCCACATAGTTATTGGGTTATTGTTTTCATAGTTGGGTAACAAGATGGTGGAGATTGAGTTGATCTCCATCAGATATAGAGCCAAAAAAAGAGGGTTGTCTTGAACTATTGCCACTTGCAGAACCATAAATACTACAACATGTGTTTGAAGACAAAATCTAAAGAGAAAACTTTCAAAATTTTATCTTTAATCCATTATAATAGAAAACTAATCTTTATAATAATAAAAATAATATATTTTAGAAGTATAGTTGAACTAGATATTAAATTGCTAGTTTGTGAGAAAACAAAATAACTAAATTATTTAACTACTAATTTATAAAAATATATATAAATTATCCATACACATTACTAATTTATAAAAGAGATTTGATCCCTTTAGGGTGTTGGTATATCTAAAATTAAGATGGATCTAGGTTAGTATATATTATTTACCATAATTATTGTAAAAACGTATAATGGCTATCTCATATTTGTATTTGCATTGATTAAATGATTATTATACGTAGTCATGTTTTATATTAATTATTTCAATGCATCATATATATAGTTTTGTATAGTACATTTATTTTAATGTTAAATTTTAATAGTTAAATTTAGATATTCTTTCTTGATATTTGTTATTTTTTATTAATTTTCACTTTATTCTGTTGGATCCATTAAAATTTGTTATCTGAGTCAATGTTTCTAATTAACAAGTGTGGTTGATCAATATAAATAAGTGAAATAAATTATTAAATTGTGATTTTTTTGTCTTTCTACTTAGTTAAATATTATATATAAATATCACTTGTGGTTATAACATACCAAACCATTCACTTTTAGTTGTTAAATATGATTATGTTAAAATAAATTTTAAAAAAATGTTATCACCCATGGTTAAAACTTATAAAACCATTCTTTTTTAGTCCCTAGATTTGTTTATGTTAAAATAGCATTTGAAAAAATGCTATGGCCAATAGTTTTGTTATATTCCATGGTTTTGTACTTTATATTCATTTAATTTTCTAGTTTTGCACATGGTTTTGTTAGATTCCATGGTTCTGTATTTAATATTTATTTAATTTATTAGTTTTTTTCTCATCAATTTTCTTTCATAAATTAAAACAAGCGAGAGAGACCTTGAAGTCTTGAAAAGAGATGTCATAATCTAGGTATTTTATTCTAGGCCCCTCTTAATATATTTTTGGCTGTTAGGTTTTTGTGCCAAGAGACCCTTTCCACCTGGGGAATATGTTATAATATCTGGCATTTTAGCTCGGTCAAAATAAAAAAAAATAAAATCAAATAAAAAATTTAAAAACATAAAATTCTCCAGTGTTTTTTCTTGCCCATGGTTTTCTCCCATGGTACTCCTAACCCATGGTTTTTGTCCATGGTATTTTTCTGCAATGTTGCCTATTCAAAGGCTAATAACTAAAGCAACCTAGATCCATTTTAACTGTGGATCAAAGGATTACATCTCTTCACTTAAAGAGGTTTGGAGAGAGAGAGGGAGGGGGAGAGAGAGAGAGAGAGAGCGATTTGATCTCTCTTGATGCTTGAGAGAGATAGATCTACGTTGGTTATTTATAAATGAAGAGGAGTATTTTTTTGTAGTAGTACTCCTATTTGTTTTGTATTTAAAATTTAATAAATGATGGATTTATATTTTGTATTTTGATTTTTGAGACTTGTTTATTTTTTAAAATTTACAATTATTTCTATCACTATTTTTATGTAATTATGAAACTTCCCATATTTATCATAGTTGAAATTATGTTTGTATTATAGACATATTAATCAATAGCTTGTTGCTCTTAAGCTTTATTATTGCAAATTACCTAACATAATCTGTCTTATCACCGATGAAAAAAGTATTTATGGGTTAAAACTATTAATGGGATGGATAATAGATAATTATTATTTTTTATATATTAAATTAATGTCTTTGGTTGATGATATTTAATATTATAGATAGTCTAATAGCTGATAAAAATTTCTATAGGATGGTTTTATCAAAATCCTATTCCAATCATTTGAGAGGTTATAAACCAGACTAATGGAGAAAAAAAATAAAAAAATAATTAATTAACTAGAAAAAATAACTAAATTATTTAACTACTAATTTATAAAAATATATATAAAATATCTATATACATTACTAATTTATAAAAATATATATAAAAAAACCTTGTACATTTCAATTTATAATTTTATATAAAAATACACATTTTAAATATTAGATATAATCACTAAATCCAATTTTAAATAAAAGAAACACAAAAATCATATTTTTTTTTGTAAAAACTTAACCTTACACTGCTACACATCAATGGCTACAATTAAAAAAATAGCATAACTTTAACTAATAAAATCCCTAAATAGTCAATATTAAGCACTATTGCAAGGTGTTGTCACTAGGGAGAACACCCAACCTATTTGCAACAAACCTGTTCCATTAGCACCTAAGCTATATATGGTTGACTTATAACCATAGACTATGAAAATGCCTTCAAAAACTATCTAGAAAACCAATGCTTTTTATGATTCATGTCGACGTCCAATCGGGAAGAGATCCATATTGCAAATGAACCATATTAACGTTTTCCATAAAACAATTTCAAGAAACGAACCATTTTTGGAAAACCCAGTTTCTTGCATTAAAAAACGAAAACTATCGTATAAAACATCGTTTTCCGTACCATTCCATTTTTTATACAGTTTTTTTCATAAACGAAGACTTTCGTTCCGTTTGTGGTAACATTTTTTATACCATTTTTTTCATAAACGAAGACTTCCGTTTCGTTTCTAGTAACAGAACTTGAAATTGAGATTTCTGATTAAGAACTACCGTGAAATGGAAAGAGAGCAAGAAAATCTTTTCGTGTTGCATTGAAATGAGGGAGGGCAGGGAGTTACCCTGAGAAGTCTAAGTTGTTGTTTTTTCCGTTGTTTTCTTGGTGTGGTATACTACCAAACTACTATAAGAGTTCAGCGTATATTTAATACAAATTTCATTGCCAATATAGTAATTGTGGGGCTAGTTCATTTGAAACTAAATTCTTAAAAAAAAAAAACCCAAATAACCTAATTTTAGGTGAAAAAGTTGGTAGATTGTTTGAAGCAATTGACATCAAGGAAGGAATTAAAGGAGAGAAAGGGTACCTGTGCAAGCATTTTCTTGGGCTTTTGAAAGAATACCAAGGCTTCTGATCCTTCCATCGTGGTCCAAATTTTCCCAACGAAAATAGGTCCATGTTTTGTGAGCAAGCCATTGAAGAGATCCTCCTCAATCTTATTTCTCAACCCATCCAAATTCAACCATGAAACAATAACTACCAGCAAATTACTGCAACATTTCATGGGAAAATATAAAACAAATTTGCAAATCAATTCTAAGAATGGCCATCGATCTAGAAACCCTAAAAATTGATCCAACTACCTGTACCTATGTCCATATAGCCACAGATCATATTATACTATGGCCATGGTCTTTTTTTTTTTTTTCAACTACTCAACATACGTTTCATGTGAAAATGTAAAACAAATTTTCAAATCAATTCTAAGAATGACCATTGATCTAGAAACCCTAAAGATTGATCCAGCCACCTATACCTGTTTCATATAGTCACAGATCAGATTGTACTATGCCCATGGTCTTTCCTTTTTTTTTCAACTACTCAACATTCATTCGAATACACTAAAGGTGGGGAAGAAAACTTGTTCTGGTCTTTCCTTCTTTTTTTTTCAACTACTCAATATTCATTCGAATACACTAAGGCGGGGAAGAAAACATGACATAATGGTCTTTCCTCTTTTTTCAACTACTCAATATTCATTTGAATACACTAAGGTGAGGAAGAAAACGCGGCAAAATGGTCTTTCCTTTTTTTTTCAACTACACATTCATTCGAATACACTAAGGCGGGAAAGAAAACACGGTAGAAAATAAATTTTTAATTTGGATGATCATTAAATTTTTTAATTATAATTATTTATTTTTTTATAAATTTTAAAAACATTATATTTTATGAATATATCAAAATGTATGGAATGTATATTTTCTTATCTTATTGTATACTCATTTCAAAAAATTATATTTTTTATTTTTCAAAATTACAAAATAATTAACCATGTTGTAAGTTGTAATTTTAAACAAATTCAGATTTGGATTTTATATAATTAAACAAAAAAACTATAAATATTTTTTATTAATGTTTAATTATCTAATACTAATATTATGGGTTTCCATGTTATTTAAACAAATGAGATTTGGTTTTATAATTATTATGTCAAACTTTAAAGCTAAAAATTAACTTTTAACAATGCAATCTTTTATAACCAATTTGGATGTAGTTCATTGTTATGGCAGTAAAAAATGAATCTCATGAGTCAATTTGGTTGTAGTTCATTGTGATGGTAGTAAAAAATGAATCTCATGAGCCTAGTCCCACCCACACATTGGTATAGTTCTACCCAAGGAACCATTGATCTTTCTCCATGAATCGATAATATTGTACCAAGAAGGACCATAATGTATGGCATTTTTATTTCCCACAATTGAAAAAGCACCATAAATCCTTCTACATGAGCATTTTTCTTCTGTATTGTTGAAGTAAACATGGCAAGACTTTCTTGTGGCAACAAGAATTTCCGAAACCCTCATCCCCCCAATCACAATATATCTTAGAACCTATCATGTTGGAGTGTAGTATCCCTAGTAAGCATATAGGAGTGTAGGGGAACACAACCTCAAAGTCAATGGGAAGCCAAGGGGAAAGGTTTGTACATCTAAGAGGGATACCTCGATTACATAGATGTGGCTTTCTAAGCTTTTGCATTAATCAAATGTATATTTGAGGGGGAATTCAACTATAAAAAAATGCTTGACTGAATTTTCATACACAAGGGTTGATTCTACTTCGAATATTGATACTTTGTGTTTACTCACTTTAATGTCATTACATATAACTAATAATTTGCAATTCCTTGTCTCATTTTATCTCATTTTATTTCAACTGTGAAGTGACGAAGCCTTCAACCCCAAATCCTCATAGCTAAGATTTACAAAGTATGCATTGGCTCATTTCCTCTCATTTTACTTTAGTTAAATGGAGCAACTATGCCTTAGCCCCAAACCCACACAACTAAGTTTTTCACACTACAAAATCCTCTCTCTCCCTAGTATTTCACTTGGTTTAGATACACTTTTCTTAGAAGAGAAGCATTGTGTCACTAAATACCTTACATGTTAATGTATCATTTGATCCCATTACATTTTCCAAGGATTGAGGACATCAATAAAATTTCAAAATTCAATTTCACATTCATTTGATGTAATCACCATGTTCCATCAATTTCAGGTAAACTCTACAAATAAATGTAAGTAATTATTTTGATTTTTTTCATTGATTCTAAATTAGCAAGTGAGAAAATTGTAGATGCATCTTTATTTTTAAAGTACAATCATCCAAAAAAACTCATCAAAGACTAAAGATAGGTTAAAACCTTTATGGAGTGAAAAATATTGTTGGTATCCTCCAGAATAACACTACTTTCAGAAGCTGGGTTCAGATTTTACCACAAATGCAAGAACCAAAGTGAGAAGCTTATTTTAAAGTTTTTATAACATGATATATTATAATAAAAAAATTGAAGAAGCACACAATACAATTTTTTTTCGTATCTAGTATCATTCTAGATAGAGAAAAGTACTCATTAGGCTATCTATGACATGAGTAAGAATTGCTACCCACCTACTTTCAAAATCATCACGGACATTTAAATATTAAAAAAGGAATCGATTAGGCTACCTATGAATAAATAAGAATTATTCCCCACCTTTCCAAACTATCATGTACATTTAAGCTATCATATTTTATCAACATCCTTTCTATGATGAAACATGTTACTAATTTTTATTATATTTATGCATTATATGAGTTGATGTACTTGTAAGGTGCATAAATTCCAAAATAATTGTCCAAATACCCATGTTTCCACTAAATTAATTGTTTAAGTAAGAGACACATTCTATTGTAGGAAGAATGCATCAATCAAACACTGCTCTACTCATAGTTTACAAACCCAACCAATTTTTATACACAAACACATTCAAGACTAATCCACAATAAAAAACAATGCTCAAAACAATATTCTTCATCAAACATATACCAATGCATAAACAATGAGGAGACAAGAGACACATAGAATATGTGATCAACGAGGGTCAAAACCTCCCCAACATAAGAGGAAAACCCAAATGAGATCTTCATCTTATATAGACTTCAATTGACAAATACCAAGACCATGGCCTAGACCCTTGACTCAATGACCTCTCCAAGACCAAGTCACAAGCCTCCTTGATTCAACTTCCTTATTTTTCCTTGAGTCAACGATGATTAGGCTTCTTCCTTCAATAACTTGACTATCCTTCAAATTCCAATTCCATGGATCAGATTTGTAGTTCTTGGCCCTCTTTCATAAACCCTAGAATGTGTGGTTGACCAACCTTTTGAACCATGATCTTCTTCGCTTGGATGGTATGAAATCTTATTATAATTTGGCATGTAACCTTGCTCATCTTCTTCCTTGATTCGACTTCTTGGACAACAACAAGATCTTCGAGCTTTTTTGTAGTAGATATTTCTTCCTTCCTTCGCACGTGTGGATCGATTAGCCCTCAAATAGACCATAAACAACACCAAAATATTATCTCTTTGTTTCCTTCTCTTGGTTGATTATCTTCTCACTTCTTATTACAGACTTACTTAACCAAATTTGCTTGTCCACAAATGGAGAATGAGCTTCCCTATATATAGTGTTTTTTCCATCAAAAACACGTGTTAGGAAGTGTTAAGGAGTGCTAGGGGAACACAAGGGAGCAATAGGTGAAAATAATGCATGCAAATGAATGATTAAGATTTTGTGACAGGAAGTGTTAGTGAGTTCCAGGTGTGCTAAGGAGGGAGTGATAAGGTATGCTAGGCAGTGTTAAGGCATATTAGAAGCTAGGGAAACATGGCAAGATGTGTCAGGTGCTAGGGTGTGCCAATGCATGCCATGGAGTGTTATGGAGTGCCAGGGAAACATAAGGGAGCACTAGTTTCAAATACATGGAAATGAATGACTAAGAGTGTGTGACAAGGAGTGTCAGCGAGTTCTAGGTGTGCTAAGGAGGCGATGACAAGGTATGTTAGGTGGTGCCAAGAAATGCTAGAGTGTTAGGGTGACATGCCAGGGTATGCCAATGCGTTTCAGGGTGTTCCAATGCGTGTCAAGGAGTGTTAGGGAGTGTGACATAAACACAAAGGAAAACTAGTTCAAAATGCATGGAAATGAACGAATAAGAGTGTATGATAGGGAGCATCAGTGCATTCCAAGTGTGCTCAAGAGGAAGTGACAAAGTTATATGCTAGGTAGTTCCAAGGCATGCAAGAGTGCCATGACATGTCAAGGATTGGTACGGTATGATATGGAGTGCTAAAGCATGCCATGACATGTAGGGAATGCCAACATGTGCCACATAGTGCCAAGGGATTGTTAGACATGCCAGGTGCTATGCCATGTCAAGATGTAAACTATGTTTCTTAGTTGTTTTATGGCCATGGTTAGACGTGAGCCTTGACTTGGTAACTTCTTAAGTGAGATGAGCTAAGATTGGGCATGAGTAGCCTAGGATGAGTTATAGGCCATTCTTAGGCGAACAAGGGATAGTATAGTTGTAGTAACTGTAACTTGGTCAAGATGTTATAGTCGAGGTAGGACTTGGTTGGTTCCCAAGTCTTAAAACCAATAAGGGTGGTTATAAGGGCATGATAGCTAAGGAGTGCCAGGGCATGCCAAGGAATGAAAAGGTGTGATAGCACATGCCATACAATGTCAATGCATGTCGAGGAGTGTTGGGGAGTGTGAGGGCATCACAAGGGAGAACTAGGTCAAAGTGCATGGAAACAAATGAATAAGAGTGTCTTCCAGGTGTCCCAAGGATGAAGTGTATTAGGATAATTTCATAATAGGACTTGCAATAGGTAAGCCTACGATTACGATAAGGGGATGGAAAAATAAATTTTAGACAAAGGGAGACTTTTGTCTAGGGACAACACTATTTTTCAATGACTTGGTTGGGTTCCAAAGTCACAAAAAAAGTAAGGCTATCTATGAGGGCATGACAACTAGGGAGTGCCAAGGTTGTTAGGAATGCTAGGAAGTGATAACATAAGCTAGAAAGTTCCAAGGCATGTTAGTTATTCCAAGACATGCCAAGTGCTAAGGCATGCCAAGAGGTGTCAGGTGCTAGGGTGTGGTGCCAACGCATGCTAGGGAGTGCCAGGGAAACACAAGGGAGGACTAGTTTCAATTGCATGTAAATGAATGAATAAGAGTGTGTGATAGAGAGTGTTAGCAAGTTCTGGGTGTTCTAAGGAGGCATTGACAAGGTATGTTAGGTAGTGTCAGGGAAACACAAGGAAGGACTAGTTTCAATTGCATGGAAATGAATGAATAATAGTGTATGATAGAGAGTGTTAGCAAGTTTTGGGTGTGCTAAGGAGGCATCTCTAGACAAATTTTGGGAGGGTTTGGAGAAAATTTTGTGTTTTGGTGTAGTCTTGCAATTTTTTAGCAATTTTATGTCTAGTAGCACAGCGAGATCACACTTTTCTTCTTCCTCAGGGCTCCAAATGATGTAAAATCAACATTTTTGGAAAGATTATGACCCCATCTCAAACCCCATTTTCCCACTTTCTTGGTCTGGGGCTCAGGTTTTGAGAACTTGCAATAAGGAGGCAAAAAATCACATTTATGCCCCTCTCTTTCCATTTCGTTGCACACCTGGAGACACCTTGAGAGAATTTCCATATCTCAGCCAAAAGTTGGTCATTTTAAGTGAAACAATACTCTAAAGGCATCCACACTCTCCTAGATTTCCATAAAAGGCTTCCGATATAGATTTGGACTTCAAAAAGGCACTCAAAAATGGCCTCCAACAACTCGTTGTACACCTGGAAATTTATGAGATTTTTGTAAAATTTTCACTGTGTAATTTTTTGTAATTCCTAGTTTGACTCTGGTAAAAGTCAAAAGGGTGACGTAGGTGAATGTGACGGGTAAAAGTAAATGTAAATAATGGGTGGTTAGTATTTATAAGTTGTTTTGATGTAAATTTGACCTCATTTATGAGAGAGGTTGGAGTCAAAGTTAATTGTAGAAGTCGTTTTTAACTTCCCTAGACATTAGGGTTTATTTAGAACACCTCATGAAAAAGTTCCTAGAGTCATTGATTCAATCCCCAAGAGTTTGCAGATGTTGTTTTTGTCTTTATGTATTAGTTTCTCAATGATAGAATGGGTTGGATTTTAGAGGAGAGAACTAGTGTAGCTTGTACTTGGACATTTTTTGGAAATCAAAGGACACAATTTGCAACTATTAATTATCTAGGAATTCATATGTAGTAAGTTTGTGATGTTATTTTTTCTCTGTTATAGCTTTACATGAAAGATATTAATATTCTCTTTCCATTCATCAATTATTCAATGGTTTTCCTTACATTTTATAAACAAAATTCTTTGCATAAAGCTCTGTTTTAATGGAAAAATCATTATGAGTTACTTTATTTCTTTCTTAATGAATTCATGTTTCATGCTCCTTAATACCTTTCGCTTCTTTTAAACACTACACTACACCGAAAAACCCTAAGATCCATCACAAAAGTAATGCTACCTTTTTCCTTTCTGTATTTTTTGTTGTAACCCTTTGATCCTCTGACCTAACTACCTGGTTTTTCTCCCTTATCCAGCAACAAAACCCTAAATTTTCCAAAAACCACTTGAACCTAGCTATCTAGCCTAAAATCCTTTACATTCCAATCATCTCTTTGTTGTGATTTCATAGAGAGAGCCCTCTTTGGTTTGGTAGGACTAGCTACCAAACTAAAAGCTTGGTCTATGATTACCTCCATCGATCTCCTCATTAGCCTAGGACATTATGGAGAATAACAAAGGGCATGAAAACTAGGGAGTTCCAAGGTGTTCTAGTGAATGTAATGATCCCAAGTCATGGAAAAATGTAATGCTAGTTTTAAGGTCATGGCTGCCAAGGTGTGTTAGTGAATGTTAGGGCATGCTAACATGTGCCAGATAGTACGAAGAAATGTTAAACAAGATAAGACGTGCCAAGTGCGAAGGCATGCCAAGATATAAAGGGTGTGACAATGCATGCCAGGGACTGTCAAGGGAACAAAAGGGAGGAACAACTTAAAATACAAGTAAATGAGCACGTAATAGGGTTAATAAGTCATAAATTTACCTTTTCCATGAGGGTATGCTAGGAAAACCAACACTAGGTGCCAATAGGTGCCAAGTGCCAAGTGTCAATGCATTCTAAGTGCCAAATCTTCCTTCATTTGTTCTCATCTAGTTTCTAATAATTGATCTCAAATAACTTTAATATTAAACCATGCCAAATCATACCGAGTCATCTCAATGCATGCCAAACATGCTAATAATTTCCAAGTGCCAACACGTGCCAAGTTCCAATGTGTATCAGGGAGTGTGATGCATGCTATGAAGTGGAAGAGCACATCAAAGAGTGCTAAGGTGTGCTACAGATTTCCAATGAATGCTAAGGAGTGTTAGGGAGTACTAGAACAAGACAAGGGAGAACTAGGTCAAAATGCATGGAAGTGAATGAATATAAGGGTGCGTCGGGGAGTGTTAATGAGTGCTAGCTATCATGCCAAGGAGGGAGTGACAAGGTATGCTAAGCACGGGTAAGGCACGCCAGGTAATATCAAGGAATGTCAAGAAGTGCTAGAATGTGCTAGGTCTTTTCGGGGTGTGCTAGCATGTGCTAAATAGTGCCAAGGCATTCCAGGTGCTAAGACATGCTAGGATGTGCATGGTGCCATAGTATGCCAATATGCATCAAAGAGTTTCAAGGCAAAAAAAGGAATAAACAAGCTAAAATGCAAGGAAATGAACACATAAGAGGGTTAATAAGTCAGGACTTTATCTTTTTCAAAAGGGGCATGCTAGGCATGCTTATAATATGTTCAAATACATGCCAAGTTCTAATGTTTTTCAATGCAATATTTTTCCAAGGTGTTCTAGGGCATGCCAAAACATGATAGGGGAGTACTATGCTATGCTAGGGCGTGCCAGCATGTGCTTGGGCATCTTACTCATGGCAAGATGTTCTAGGTACAAAGATGTTCCAAGACATGCGAGGTGCCAAGGAATGTTAGTGCACTGTTCCAAAGCATGTTAAGGTGTGCCATGAGTGTTGAGGAGTGCTAGGTCACTCTCATTAATAGAATTGATAGAGCTTGATTATGTATTAAATAATATAGTTCCTACACACACTAGTGGAAATTTATTTAAAGGAAATTTGCTAGATAATAAACCTAATAGAGATGAATCATGTGTTGACTCACAGGAAAACTATATTCTTATGTCTTGAAGGAAATGATACACACTAATTAATCCTTAACAAATTGACTGACTATTATAACCACTATGACCTTCGACACATAATAAAATAGAATCCACAACAATGGTCTTAAATCGTTATCTTTTGACAAAAAATATAGTAACAAGTACATATCTTCATCAAAAACTCATTGGAACGATCAATGATGATGAACGTTTTTTAACCGTCACCAAAAGTAACCAAAAAGAGCATTCATGAGGGTCAATAAAATATCATCACTAGAAGTGTCACCAAAAAGAGAATTAGTGATGGGCCTTTAACAACCCTCACAAAAAGTGTCACTAAAGAGAAAATTAGTGACAGGCCTATAACGACCCTTACCAAAAGTGTCATTGAAAATGGATTTGGTGACAAACCTTAAAGGACCATCACTATATACACTTACAACAATGATTTTTTAAAGACCATCACCGTATGTGACATTGGAGACGAACCTTAAAGGTCTGTCACAGGCATGAAGAGTCATAGAAAAACTCATTGGAATGATCAATGATGACGAACATTTATTAACCATCACCAAAAGTAACCAAAAGATCATTGGTGACGGTCAATAAAATATCATCACTAGAAGTGTTACCAAAGAGAGCATTAGTGATGGGAATTTAATGACCCTCACCAAAAGTGTCACCAAACAGAGAATTAGTGACGAGCCTTTAACGACCCTCACCAAAAGTGTCATTGAAAATGGATTTGGTGACAAACCTTAAAGGACCATCACTATATACACTTACAACAACGCTTTTTTAAAGAGTGTCACCATATGTCACATTGGTGACGGACCTTAAAGGTCTATCACAGGCATGACCCTCACCAATGACATTTTTTCTTGTAGTGTTCTCATGCATGCATGCACACAGTCCTCCCCAAGTAGCCTAAACATATATTCAAAGTGTTCAATGGCTTGTTCTTGATTGGCCAGATATTTAGGGGCAATCTGATGGTTATTGGCAAGCAGGTTGTGTGTGTTGATAAGTGCCATAGGATCTGATGGCTCAACTCTTATCATCAATGGTTCATTATTCTCTTTTATTAAAAATCTTTTCATTTCTGCTACCCACAATTCTTCATGTTCATATATGAGGCCATGGCCATTAATTGCATATCTCCTAGCTTGGCATTGGGATCCCACACATTCATGTCTGTGAGGACCATGTTGTGTAGGTAAAACTCAGTCATCTTTTCTTTATCATCTGAGGTGCTTTGGTCACACAAATCCATGAACTGCCTGTAATCTTGGAAAGACATTGTGCCTATTTGTGCCAAAGTTTTTATTTGGAATTGAAGCCATTGATCCTTCAGATAGAGGCCATAAGATTTGGCTGGAGTTCTGCATTGTAATGCTTCCATGGATAAGTTGGCCATGTATGCCAAATGAGTCTCTTTCTCTTGCAGCTTCCTCAGTATTTCATTCTCATTCTCAAGGTGGTTTCTTGTGATGGCTTCTTTGTCTCCGAGAGCACTCAATTTCCTGCCCATTTCCTTGAGTTTGTTTTCCATGTTGCCAATATCCTCAACTCCTTTGGACTTGGCTATCTGCATCCACCTATGTGTTCTCACTCTCTCTTTCTCCAATTCGAAAAATAGTGGAATTGCAAATTTCTGTGGGATTATCCTACCTCCCTCAAGTAGATTGTAATAGGAGGCAAGATTAGGCTAGGGGTCAGGTTCTTGTAGCTCTTGTGCTTCCTCCTTCACCTCTGGCTATCCTCCTATCTTTTTCTCAAGCTTTTGTGTCTCCTGTAGTTTGGACAATGTCTCCTATAGGACTGTTTCAGCCTCCTGTAGGTCTAGTTTGGGGTCCTGTAGAACTGCCTTTCCCTTCCATGTAGAAGATCTTGGAGTCCCCCTTTCATAGGTTATAGGTGTCTTGGAAGGAGATTCTTTCACCTTGGTAGATGGTGAATCTTCAATGGTAATGGGAATCTTTGAGGAGGGCTGAGGTTTGCCTATTTTAATTCTTGTGCTCTTCCTTGCCCTAAAATACATGGAGGTTTTTCCTTTCCTCTTCTGCTTCTACTTGATTGGTGTATTGAGGGCAGTGAGGGTAGTTGCTGCTTCTCTTTCCAAAGTTTCAGGGGACTCTTCTCCTTGCTCTACCCTCTCTGCCTCCTTTTCTCCCTCTTCTATCTCTTTTTCTTCTTCTTGCTTTGTCCCTTCAGCTCTCTCCTCCTATATTTCTTTTCTTTCCTCCTCCCTCTCTGGCTCTGCTATGATACCACTAGCTTCACCTTCTCCTCCTTGTTGTTCTCCCTCCTCACTGATAGTAGGACTGACATCATAGGTTAATGCCTTGATGTCATCCTCAGCTGTCATATTTCTAAAAACTTCCCATGCTATAGGGAGTGTAAGGGTATGGAGGGCTTCTTCTACTAGGATCCTGATTAGGCCATGGTGAGCTAGCTATTGTGAATTTCCTACTTGTACCTTGGTGCTAGAGTCAATGAGGGACTGGAGGAGAAAGTAAGGGATACTGAACTTTTGAGGTGCTGGGGTATCCATGCCATATCTCAACTCATAAAGGATTCTAAAATGATATCCATAGGCAATGTTGTGCCTCCCCTCGCAAGAAATGTATTTGATTACTTGGTAGCTAACCTCATCCCAGGGATATGGTATACTAGCCCTCCTAATTTCATTTTTGTCTTCAATAGGGGTTTCATTATCTTGGAAAAATTTCTTCTTAGCAGCTTGGCCAATTGGTTTCTCATCTTTACTCCAAGGCATCCCAAGAGGAAGGGTAGTGACCCTATTGATGAAATCAAGGGTTATTTCATTGGAGAGGCATCTAATGGTTATAGTAACATGAGTTCTTATGTGAGGGACAAGAGAGAGAGCAAATTCTTGGGCAATTTCATCATCAAACCCTCTAAACTTCTCAAAGAAATTCACCCTGTTTGCCCTTGTAAATATGTCCACCACTTGAGGATGTGCATGGAGCCTAGTGGAGTTAGTGGGCTCTTTTCTCATAAACACCCATGTCATACTACCTATACTTCTTTTGAAAAACCAAATATGGAGGTGGAGACAAAGAATTTTGAGAAAAACAGAGGAGACTGTGTTTTTTTAAACAAGCAGAAATTTTTTATGTATTTTATACCCTCTTAAAGACTTGTTTTATCTTCAATTTGAGACCACTCTTTCACATTTTTATATATAATCAGAGGGACTTCATGAACCCTACCTTCTTAGAACACAATTCGTGCCAAAAATCACATTTTCTCCCTTCAAAATGACTCATTTCCCCTCCTGTAGAAGCCTGTTGTCCCTCCTGTAGATTTCTTGTAGGTGCTCTTGTAAATTTTCTGTAGGTTCTCCTATAGAAAACGTCGAGAGCAAGAATATGGAGGAAATCGATGGAGGATGGTGGTTATGAGGCTGTGGGGGCACAAGAGGACTGTTGTATGGCTAATTTACAAGGAGGAAATGAAGAAAAGATGGTGAGAATGCGCGAGGAGGAGTGCTCATTACCGTTATGGATATTTTCAGTTATGAGTGCTAAACTGGCAAGGTGTATGTTGCCTAAATTAGGACCATTGGTCCCCACCTGCTTGGTCATCATGGCCCCTCCTCGTAATCATCCCTCATTATTGCATTGGAGTTAACTCTTCCTCCCACTACCTATCCTTGGCATCTTTTGCTAGAATTGATTGTGCGCACGTGTGGATGACATCTCGATTAAGTGGAGTCAACTAAATGAAGGTGGCCAAGTTAACTGGCCACCTTTTCTCCTTTCAATTTCAACCATCTCTTTGCCTTCGAATGATTTATAATTACACATATGCAAATAGAGGAGTGACTTAGTTACTTACCTGTGATCTGAGTGTATTTGTTGCCATCGACTATGAGGTGCTGTTGCATGCTTTCAATTTCCTTCATGCATGATGTCTTTGCTTGCTGAGGTGTTTTTGTGTGGTTATGCAGGTTCTTCCTTTGCTGAAGCTGAGTTGCATGTGCGTTTTCAACCTGCAGATGTTCACTCTTTTGTTGTTGGTGTTGGACTTCTATGGGATCAGCTGCTATAGGAATTCCTACAGGAGCTCCTATAGCTGCTTCTCCCTTTGAAACTTTAGCTATTTCCCTATTCTTGGAGCTCGATAATGATGCTAGAGGTGTAGATAAATATGGAAGGATAGTAGGTAAGCTTCAGGTGAAGTTGATGGTGCCTTTTCTCCTTTTATTTTTTTGTTTTTCTTTCAAAACTGAAAAATTGTTTTTCTGTGTTTTTCTTGGAAAGAAAAAAACATAATAATGATGCTTGGAGTGTGATATAGGCTTGGAAATGGTGGAAAGGAGGTTTGGAGATGGTAAGAGGGATTATAAGTTCCTCTTGAAGCTTTCCTTGTCCCTCAAACTACCTCCTATAAACACTTTTGGCTCTTTGTAATTCCTACAGGAGCCTCCTATAGAAAAACATAGAGCCTCCTGTAGAAAACACAGTTTTGGAAAAATAGGTATAGTGGGGTGAAAGAGATGCCAAAAATGATGGAGGAAGGTGTGGAGAAGATGCAATGGGTGCTGGTATGAATGTCGGGGTCCCCTTGGCACCTTCTTCTGCTCCCTGTAGTCCTCCTACAAACCTGCAATGCAATAAAAATTAATTTTTTTCTTTCTCCTCCTTTTTTTTTTTTTTTAGAAAACAACTAAGGCGCCTCAGAGAGGCTTTCACCTTAATTGCCTACCATGGGCACCTCTAAGGGAGGTTTTCGCCCAGGGATCTTATTCTTTTCCCTTTTTTTTCCTTTTTTTTTTGGCATCATTGGGCCACCTCAGAAGAGGTTTTCAACCCAATGATGGGACTCAAGAGCCTCATGGAGGCTTTCACTTGAGTCCTTATTTTTTCTTTTTTCCTTTAGTGAGTGGGTGAAGTGGAAGCTAAGACATGCTCCACTACCACCACTATTTTATTCAAATCTTCAATAAACTCTTGCCTGGAGAGGGGTTTCTTGTAGACTTTCAACTGATGTCCATTGACAAGCATGGGGATGGCTTCATCATCACTGGTTCTCATCAGAACTAAACCATTGTCATTACATTTCTCCATAGTGTAGCGTCCCAACCATCTTATCCTTAGCTTGCCTTTGAAATCCTTGTATCTTGAATCATAGAGTAGTGTCCAATCTTCCTCTTGGAATTGCTTCTCCCTGATATTTCTGTCATGCCTATAGCTAAAATACCTCTGTATGGAGAAGGGCTTGCAATTTGTATTCATCCAATCCATTGAGCGGAAGTAATCTCTCCTTCTGTGCATGGTTGAGGTCTAGGTCCAGCTGAGCTACCATCCTTAAGGTATTGAATTCAAACTCTATTGACAGCAAAGCCTTCTTCCCATAGACCAGTTCATAGGGTGTGAACTCGGTGGTGGTCTTCCATGTTGTGTTGTAGGCCCAAGTTGCCTCAACTAATCTGTCCACCTAGTATTTTCTGTTGCTGCTAACTACCTTGGTTAGGATCCCTTACAATGCTCTGTTAGTGACCTCAACTTGCCCATTGGCTTGTGTATGGTAAGGGGTGGAAGTTCTGTGCTTGATCTTATGATGTGTGAGTAGGTATTCAATCAGGTTGGAAGTGAACTGGCTGCCTTGGTCTGTGACCAACTCTCTCGGATACCTGAACTTGTAGAATATGTTTTCCCTAAAAAACTCAGCTATTTTTTCCTCTATCGTTGCTTTGATTGCTTTTGTCTCCGCCCACTTTTTCAAGTAGTTGGTGCACACAATGATGTACTGCTTCTGTTTCGAAGGGGGGTTGATAGGCCCCACAAAGTCCATGCCTCACTTCTCAAATGGCTCAAAGGTCACTTGAGGTTGCATGGGCATTTCATCCTTTGGAGTGGGTTTCACCATCCTCTAATACTGATCACACTGGCTTGTGTATCTCCTCACATCCTGATGAAGAGTGGGCCAGTAGTAGCCTGCTTGCAATATCTTGAAGGCAGTTCTTTTTGGTGCAAAATGACCTCCACAAGGCCTGTCATGACAGGTCAGGTGGATGTCAAAGACTTCCTCCTCCCTGAAACATCTTCTCAAGATCTAATCTGGGCCAAGTTTGAAGAGATTGCCTCCAATCCAGGTGAAAGGGGCACTTTTCCTTACTATCTTGCTCTTCTCTTTTGAGGATAGATGTGGTGGGAACTGTGTTGAAACCAAATAGTTGCTATATCACTGAACCATGGAGACAGTACTGATATAGAAAATAGGTGTTCATCTGGCATTTTCTCATCCACCATTCCTTCTTCACCTGCAAGCAAATTTACTCTAGACAAAAATTCAGCAACAACATTCTCTTTACCAGGCTTATCAATAATTGTCAAATCAAACTGCTGCAGTAAAAGAAACCATATAATAATGTGAGCATTTACATCCACTTTGTTCATTAGATATCTAATTGTAGCATGATCAGTGTGCACAAAGGTTTGATAGCCTGTGATATAGTGTCTGAATTTGTTTAAGGAATGCATGACAGCTAGGAGTTCCTTCTCAGTCACGATATAGTTTAACTCTGCCTTTGACAAGTTTTTGCTTATAAAGTATATGACATAAGGTAACTTTCCATCAATTTTTCCTAAGGCTACTCCTATCACTTTGTTCAAGGCATCTATATGAATATGAAAAGGTAGGGCCCAGTTTGGGCCTCTGAGAATTAGGGTAGTCACTAACTTGCTCTTCAAGGTATCTAAGGCTTCTTGACAGCTTTCTAACCATATGAACTCAACATATTTGCCTAGGAGGCCAAAAAAAGGAGAGGCTATCTTGCTGAAGTCTTTAATGAATCTCCTGTAATATCCATCTAAGCCTAGGAAACTTCTTACATCTCTCAACTTTTGAGGAGGTGGGACCCTTTGGATGATGGCAATTTTGTTGGGGTCCACCTGTAGTCCTTGTTGAGATATTGCATGACCTAGCACAGTCCCTTCAGTCATAAAAAATTCACACTTTTCCTGACTGAGGCATAGGTTCATCTCAATACACTTATCTAGAACTTTTCCTAGGTTAGATAAAGCTTCCTGAAAGTCAGAGCCATAGGGAGTAAAATCATCCATGTATATTTCTACTACATCATGAACCAGTTCAGAAAATATACTCAATACTGCTCTTTGGAAAGTGGCTAGAGCGTTGCACAAACCAAAAGGAAGGACTCGGTATGTGAAGGTACCCCAAGGACAAGTGAAAGTGGTCTTATCTTGGTCTTCCGGGCTGATTTAAATCTGATTGTACCCGCTAAACCCATCTAGGAAGGAGAAATTTTTTTTCCCTACGAGACCATCTAACACTTGATCTATGAAAGGTAAAGGAAAGTGGTCCTTTTTAGTGGCTTTGTTCAATTCTCGATAGTCGACATAGATTCTACACTTACCATTTTTCTTTGGCACTAGTACCAAAGGAGAAACCCATTCACTGTCAAAGATGGGATAGATGAATCCTGCATCAAGCAATTTCTACAGTTCTTCCTTAACAATATCTTTAAGTGTTGGGTTCATCCTCCTTTGAGGTTGCCTGGCTGGCTTGCAATCCTCCTTAATGTATATATGATGAGTACATACTGAAGGGTGCACTCCCTTCATCTCCTTATAACTCCAAGCAAACTCATCTAGATGCTTTCTTAATATGTTGCATAGTTCCTTCTCCTAGTAAGTAGATAGGGATGGATTGATTTTCAATGTTCTTCCTGGGCCGAACTCTATATTTTTAGCACGGAGAGGAGTGGGGTTGGCCGCATAGAGATGAGTTGACGGGTTGTTTTGGGTTTCTCTCACTATGTCTTCTAATGGTGATGCACTAGGAGGTGGATTCTGAATCAAGTTTTCAATCATATCATCCTCATCTTGCGGTTTCCGCCCCATAGTGATTTCTAATGTATAAAGCGGTGTAGAATAAACTTCATCCTCATCCTCCTCCTCCAACCAGAGAGGTAGATCATGTTATAGCAAGGGTTGGGTAGGAGGATACAGGGTTAATTGCTTGTACATGTGTCTGTTCTTTATGGTCATGTTCCCAGCTCGACAGCTGATGTAGGCATTGGTTGTAGCTAACCAGGGTCTTCCCAGAATGAGAGGATACCCAGTGAGATTTTCATTTGGCTGGAGAACTAAGAAATCAGTAGGGTACTCCCAAGAATCAATGGAGACCATCACATCTTCCACAATCCCCTTAGGGGTCACGATGGAACGGTCCTCTAGCGGCAACACTATCATGGTCTTCCTCAAGGAGCCTTGGAGGTTAGGTTTGAGCATTATGTCCTTTGTCATCACATTAATGGTAGCTCCCAAATCAATCAAGGTATGTGTGACCATTGTGCCATTGATGTGGACATCAACTACTAGGCTTCCAGGATCCAGATATTTTGGACAGATTATTTTCCCCAACATCAGGTCGGATAGTTGTCCTATGACATTAATGGTTGGGGCATCTCTCTTATGCCTTCCTGGATGCCTAAAGCACATCTCTTTGATTAACCTATTGTAGATAGGCACATCTTTTATGGCTTGGAGAAGTGGTATCTTCACACATAAGTGTTTCAACTCTCCCAGGAGTTCAATCTCTTCTGGGGTAGGCTGGATTGTCATTGATAGCCTCTCAGGAAAGGGTGGATTTTCTTTAGGTTCACTTTCCTCTTTATCTTCCTCAACCTCCCTAGGTGTAGGCTGGCTACCTGGGAGAACTTTCCTAGATCGCAAGTTAATTTCTTGAATCTCCACAGCATAAGTTCGGCATGATGGTTCCCCACTACACACTTGCTGAGCCTGTCTATTGTTCGGGTTCGGATTTGGTTGGGTAGGCATTTGGGGTTGCCTTGGTGGAGCAGAAGGTAACGGTTGTGGTTGGGTAGGTGGTGGAGGCTGAATAGTGGGAAAAGAGTTGTATTGGGGCCTCCACCCCTAATGAGATGCAATCCACTGAGGTTGGGCTGAGCATAGGATTGAAATGAATGGGTGGTTGGTTGGGCATGATATTGAGATGTAAAGTACCAAGGAGGAGGCATGGACCAGGAAGGATGAGCAGGGGGGGCCCAAGAAGGTATGGAGGTGACTTGGTTGGGGTTGTAGTATGCCTGAGATGTCCCTTGCATCCCCTGCTGGTATGGTCTAGGTCCAAGCGGCCTCTTTTGGTTTATGTAATAGATCTATTTAGTGACTCCTTCGGCCCCTTGGTATACAGCTTTAAGACCAGGCAAGGAAGGGAACTTATCTGTAGAATGATTTTCTTCATAGACTGAACAAACTTCTATAGAGTTCAATGGGCATTCATTCCTAGGATGCCTCCTAGTGCATCTAGGCAACAAAAATGGCCAAAGCCATCTCTGCTTCCTCTTGTTTTAAGGTATCCATTTGCATGGCAAGATTCTACAACATTTCACTCTTGAAGTCTTCCAGCATGTCTCCAATTTCACCTTTAATGGATGAATTGGAAGAAGAGGTACTGGCTATGGGTTGCCTCCCCCCACCTTTCTTTCTGGCTGCTCTATAATGGTTTCTAAAAACAATCTTTACGTCCTCATAGGATAGTTGGTAGATGTCGTCCCCCAGCCAGTAGATGGAGGGTGTCTAAAAGGTCTTCCCAAATTCCCCTAAGTAGGACCAACTTTAGAGATTCAGGGTCAAGTATACACCCAGCCCTTTTGTAATTGAGCTGGAACCTCTCTTCATAGTCTTCTAGGGACTCATCACTCCCCGTGGTCATTCAGAAGATTTCTTCTTTAGTATCATTTGACCTACAATAGTGTCAATACTTGTTGTTAAAGGCTTGTTGCATCTGAGCCCAAGTTGTGATGCTATTGCCAGGTAATCCTATGAACCAGCACAGTGTTCCATCCTTGAGAGTAGAAGGGAATAGTTTCAACTTTTGCTCATCTTATGCATAGTCATAAGTTTTACAGATCACAAGATCTTCTGTAGTTAGGCCATGGAATTGAGGTAGGGCTGAATGACTTATATTCTTCATTTTGGTGTCCCCATTGGTCTCCTAAATGGGAAAGGTACCCTTTATTCTCTCTCCATTTTCCCTAGTATTTCTGTTTTCAGCCATTGGCTCCAGAGGAATGGTTTCTTCTTCTTCTTCCTCTATAGGTTCTTCAAATATGTCTGGCTGTTCACCTAAGGGTTCTTCTTGATTGCAGCCATTGAGGAAGAGAGAAGGTTGGATGTGTGAAGTAGTGGAGGTGTTCGGCAAATTTTTTCCTGAGTTATCTCTATTCCTACGAGGCATAAATGGAAATATTTTTGGTTGGTTTTTGTTTCTTTTTCCCCACATTGATAGTACCTACAGAAACTAAAATTGTAATTGAACAAAACAAATTGCAACTGGATGAATGGAAATTTGTAGAATTGAAAAGGAAAGAAAGGAAATGCAGAACTAAAAGGAAAGAAATGACTAGTCTACTTTGCTGAAATAAACTATTAGCAGAATGTTGCAATAGGAAATAGAAGAAAGCAATAATCACATAATACTCTGACTCTTCCCTAGAAATGGTGCCAGAAGGTGGTGAGCACTAGTATTGAATCAAGAATGCTGCAACTCCTGGGCTGCCAACTTTACTTTTATCAACCCGGTAATTCCTAACAAACTTGGAAGCATCGGTGTTGTATGCACAAATACTAGTTCTCACTGCAGGTTGTCACTTGGTCAGACGACACAAGATCACTAGGAGCTCAAGCCAACTTCTATAGATTTTAGAATAAGCTTTATGTGTGATGAAAAGAAAGAAAGATTACTCTACAGATGATATTCTAACTGCAGAAAGGAGAAAGACTGGAATGTAAAGCAAAACCTATGAGAAAAACTGGAATGTAAAGCAAAACCTAGTAAACCCTAATTAACAAGCTAATTCTACTTTTGCAAAAAAAACTATGAAAACCATGAAAGAAATGCCATTACCTACTCAAGGAAGTAAACAACATCTAACCATGCTATTTCTGGAATTAAATAAGCAAAAAACATATTTTTGGGTTTTTATGTGTTTTTATGTGAATTCAAAATGCATCTAATTTATTGTGTGTAAGTGTGGCAGCGAACAGGTGGCGTTAGAGGGTGGTTTCGGAGCTTGGGAGGATGTAAGATGATGTGGATGGGTCCTAGGAGGTCTTAGGTGGCATTCTGGAGGCTTTTCCCACACTCAGCCTTCAAAATAAAGACTACAGGAAAAACTACAGGAGGACATAGGAAAACTACAGGAGGAAAGCATGAAAACTACAGGAGGCCTACAAGAGGAGGCCGAGAGAAATTTTCGCTATTTTGATGGTGTGAGAGTGGGTGGAAAAGGTGGATGAAGGTTGGAATGAGGTGTTAGGGAACCTAAGGTCTGCCATGAATGACTAGGAGAGAGAAATATGATTGGGTTTGCTCAAGGAGAGAGGAAGAAGTTCTATGAAAAATGCAGGAAACTAGGAAAAATTGAGGTGAGGTTTGGGAGACCTATAGGGAATGGATCAAATGGAGGGTGTGATTGATAGTAAGCTGGCCTATTGTTGGAAGATATTTGCTGCATAGAAACTGACAGTCAACCAAGAAAATCAAGCAACCAATGAAATGAGTGCATCCTTGGAAAAACAGAGGTTTGCATTAAAATGGCCTAAACTATGATGTATAGAAGGAAATGCTTGGAAATGCTACAAGAAAGGAAAAAATGAAAGAGGACTATTGTAAATCAGGAAGCGAACATGATAAAGAAGATCTAAAGCAAAGAAAAACTGGACTATCAACCTACTAGAGAGCTGCAAACACTAGAAGTCCTATGAATGAGGAAAATATGTGCTTTTGGGGCAGCAAGAGTGTCTTTGCCTAAAATCATGGTCCCAGAGGGAGGAAGAGAGGCCAAGGCACTACTACTAGCCTTTTGAATCTTTTTTTATCACTACTTAACCTGCTATAGAAAGTACAAATGGAAGAAAGCTACTAAATCATCAAAAGCAACCTATTCTTAACCATAAAAGAAATACATCTAGCAGCCAACTAATCTACAAACTAAAGTAAAACATAAAAATACAAGTAAAGAGAAGCTTGGCTATTTAGATTGGGCCCTAACCCAAGAGCTTCAGCCCTCTGAGGTAACTCAGTGCTAGCTCAAAAAGGATTCCATCTTCATTATCAAAAAAATAGCAAGATTACATAAAACTATCACAAAATAGTAAGCTCGAAATTTGAGCAGAGTTTACATAAGCAAAAAAAAAAATCAACCATAGTGAGGCCCTAGGTGTCTCTACTTATACATCTGAAGCTACCAATAGCTTCCTTAAAATCAGGGAGGCTTGGGTCCCAAAAATCGAGATAACTATCAGTCATCCTCCACTTGCTCCGCTGCCTTTTAGTGCATGATTTGGCTGCTTGTACTCCGAGCTGAATGAAGGGGAATTCGAAGTGAGGAGTAATAAATGAGGGGGATTCCCTCCTATAAGCCCTCTCCTCTGTCTACTTCGAGTTATTGCTGCAATTTCACCACTAGATCCTTGACTTTGACCTCGAAATCCATCAATAATCTGCATTAAATACATGTTAGACCACATGGCATAATAACTAACTCAACTCACCCTATAAGCATAAATATAATTAGAAAATCATAGAATAATATAAGAGAATGGTTGATTTGACTAGGTTAGGAGGTAAAATGAGCCCATATAATTACCCATTTATGAGGCTCATCATCAAACATGGTTGATTTTCATATTCAAACAATCTTTGTCACAATGTGACATTGGACCATGGTTGACCATGATTGGCCATGGTTAATTTTCTTAGTGACCATGATCGACCATGGTTAAACATGATTGACCATGATTAACTGTGATTAACCATGGTTGACCATGATTTATTTTCATGTTGAGACAATCTTTGTCACAATGAGACATTTGACTATGGTTAACCATGGTTGATTTTCATATTGAGACAATATTTTCCACAATGTGACATTGGACCATGGTTGACCATGATTGAAAATGGTTGAACATGGTTCATGTTGGCTTAATGAGGTCTGACCCAAGTTCGAATTTGTTAGCACAAACCAAAAAAACCCTAAATGTTGGCCCTTTCGGCAACAACTTGCATAACACAAGCTGCAGTCTCACTCGAAGCAATATTGGGGGATGCTAGAACCAGGTTTTTGAATCTAGAGACCATGTGATATGTGATATTTAGCCTTTGTAGCTCAGATTTTCCTTCGCGCATATCAGTATCTTTCTATGGTCCACTACTGCAACTCTAAGGAAATGGATTCTATACCTTTACGAAGGTTCGTGATCAGAACTTATAGACCTAAAGGAAGCGATCTAACCACTTTCGCACACTAAATAGTAACCCTAGATATTCCTTGGCATAGATCTATCCAGTTTAATAGAAATCATAATAGATTCATCATTTATCTTCACGAAAACAAATAGTTACTTAGTTCATGCATAAATATTAAAGGTTTCGTAAGTTCGCTTAGCAATTACACATTATTCCATAGAAAACATATCATTGAGCGATAAAGCATAACATGAATAGAAATAAGAATAATAATCAAAAGCAAGATAGTTTTCCCAAAATCACTCTTTATTGAGTTCAACATTCAGTTTACAGACTTCTTCCACCCTGTGCACTTAGCTACAGGGTTCCATGAACTCAGTTGCAGACTTACCAAGGTCTCCTATGCACTCAGCTGCAGGAGCCCTCCCCTTTCACCTAAGTGCAATATATAGAGATTTCTTGCCTTAGCACTTGCCAAAACAATATTCTCTCTAACTTAGTTACTCCTTAGACTCGCTATGACTCAACTATATATAGCATTCCTTCTTACAATACTATGGTTCACGGACTATGGGTGAGTCTTAAAACTGACCTATCACTTACCTAACCAAGGGGCTAAAGCCCCTTTGACTCCTTCTTAATTATGTACTCCGCATCCACATTTCGCAGAGACTTTACATTCTTTACAAAATATATTACAAAAATTGGTTAAACTAGCTAAAAATTGATCCTAGGGACCCTATCCGAACAGGCCCCCAACAAAAATATGGTGACTCACCCCTAAGTCACTTGCCTAGTGCCTCGATCTTGGTGCGGACGCCACCTAACTCAACCTATAATGCTTCGATATTGGCAGAGCTCTATACTGTGGCCTGCTGTACTTCCTCAACCAATTTTTCTATTGTCGGGCCTTTTGCTGTGAGGCACATCTTCCTTTGTGTCTGTTGCAATGCTCTTAACTTTTCTTGAAGCAATAGAGTAAGCTGACAAGCTTCCTCTATCCATGGTTGTAGTCTGTCCTTGAGAAGGAATTGTTTCCTCTATAGCTCTTATGTCTATGATTGTAGCTACTTGCCTTCCTACAATCACACGAGGCGTTGGGCTAGCACCAAAGTGCGCGCAGTCGCTCGGACTTCATCATACTTGCATTGTGTCTCCCAGATATTTGTATTAATCCTCTGCAATTTTGGGTCTTCTTGCAAGTTTGTCCATAACTCCATAGCTTGATCGAACATCATCGCACAGTATATGACTACGGTATCCAATGTGGCCATGTTTTCTTTGATCGTTGCTTGGCGTTTCTCCCAGATCTCTGGCAGAGTGCTTGGCTACAACTTCATCTCAAGATCTGACATCTTCATTTCGAAATAGAACGTTACTTTGTCGATCTCATCCTTCGATGCACGAACAAAAACAACTAATTTTCTGATTTTTGTGGTAGCTATGACATCCTCCAGGATGTTCAACTTTGGAACTATCTTGCATGCTTGCGCTATTGTTGTCTCCAAGCTCTTACGTCAAGCTTGTAACTCCTCTTTCTCTTTTAGAGCCTGAGATTTCTTCACGAACATCTATTCGTTGTTGACTTTGAATTCACTAATCACTATAAGGGTGCACTTCTCTTTGATCCTTAGCTCATCCGAGACCCCTTGGTGCAACGCATGGTGGGTTTGAAGTGGCACTGTGGCCAAGTTTACCCCCATGTCCTTAACTATACTTAACATAGCACGATCTTCCTCTAATTCTGTGCAGATTGATACTTCTAGTAGGGGAATGACTTTGAGGTCTAGAGTCCATTCCAACTCTACGACTTTCTCGCTCCCTTGCACCAGGCTCACTTGCACCCTGATCACTTACCCCACGCTTACTTGAATCCCACTAGTTTGGATCTGCAGCTCGCGTAGATCCTTCTGGACGCTCCCCAATGTCTGCATGTATTTTTGTTCAAAATATTGCCACAACTCTCTTGTGGTGTCTTGGACCTTGTCGTTGATCTCATCGAGATCCCCTTCTATGAGGACCATCGGGTCAATGCACACCTGTTTATCTGACTTACATTTCTTTCTGGGTCCATCAGTTGTTTCTTTACATCACTTCCTCAATGTGAAGGGAGTTCTCTACTCCTCTCCATTGCCTCCTTCCTTCTCGAAGTGTTCATGTTCATCTGTATGCTGGGAAGCTGATTCTTCAACTTCCTCTATGCCAATGCACTTTGCCTCAACATTCTCTTTTGCAATGTGCTCTTTTTCCGCAACTTCTTTCTTTTGTTCATCCAGATCTCGCACTGTATTTTGGGTTGCCTCTTTACGTTTATGCACAACAGTCGACTCCGTAGCAGAGCTTTCTGCAACCTTACTAGTACCTACACCAAGATTTGTGGGTTGGCGCCACTCTACTGACCAACTCCCCATGATATCCTGTGCAACTATCTCTGAGACTAAGTATGACAACTTGTGCCATATATGTTTAGGTTCCTTCAGTGCCTTGATTGATACGTTCTGGAAATTAGCCTTGAACTTCATAAAGGCCCTTAACTGCTCGAACAAGGTTGGGGACAACCTTGGCCTTTGACTGATTACTGTGCGAAGATCCATTTCCATTAAAATCCAAAAAATCTTCGATTCCTTGATACTCTTCGGATACTTTGTCAACGACAACGAAGAAAACTTCGTTGCCTCTAGTAAATCTTCTGGTTGTAGGGGAAATTGACTATCCACCGGCAATCTCAATGCTACTAAAACAATTGACAATAAGAGCCATGTGTAATGGAAGGGCTTATTGTCCTCTTGTACTTTGCGACAGTTCGCGAGGAACTCCTTGCACAAATGCTCCACCCAGTTATATTGTACTCCCTTTGTGCACTAGGCAGCCAATGATACTATAGGAGATGGAACTTCATCCGTGTGGCATTTCCTCACAATCTATCCTACAAGAATTTCGACGGTCAACTGCAACACCTGGTCATGAATGGATCGGATAGATTATCCATGTGACTTCTTTACGAGACCAAATTCTACCCTCATTTTATCTACCAACTCCTTTTCTCCACTTTTCCCTCCAAAATCCTTGGCAAGGTCCACCCCTTTGTAGGGAAACTTTGTAATCCGATGGATGAGCATATCCGTAATCGGGATGGGCTCCCCAAGCCGTAGGCATCCATCATGCACTAAAACGAGTAGTTGGCACACACACACTATGTTGATGATTGATCTATGAAGATGTGGGACGTAGAGCATGTGCAATAACCCATCCTTCTCAACACCTCTGACCCACTTCATGGATTCCAACTGCATAACTCTAGTTTCTTCGTAGTAGATATTATTCACATATTTTCTAGTGGAAAAATGATGGAACCTCCCATGGTCCATGAGATCCCAATCCTCCATCTTCAGCACTGGAATGCACACTAAGACTGTGCCTTCAAATTCAACCTGTTCTGGCAACAAGGGTGTTGAGACTGTAAACTTCCCAAAATTAGTTTCTTTCATAAATCTTGTCTTCCCTTTCTACGGAAGGATATACTCTAGGATCCATGTGATAGGCTCTCCCTCCTCACCATCCAATTCCTCCATGCCTTGGAATATTTCTTCCTCTAGGTCCAAAACTTTCTTTGACTAATTATCCTTTTTCTCCTTCTACTACACCTCTGGGTTCTTCCTCGGTGAATGTCTCACTGGCATAGGTTTCTTTTGCTTCTCTTTTGTAGCTGATTACTTCAGCCTAGGCGACCTTGGCACCGTAGGTACAATGGGTGTAGCTTCCATGCTTTTTATTTAAGGTGTCACCACATCAGAGATGACAACGTCAAAACTAACAACTTATTCAGGATTTGTGGTAGTCATTCGTGAAAGAATAGTCCTCTGGTTATTTTCAGGAAATGTTGTGAATATCAGTCTAGAAATTAAGTCCTCCCAAACCTTACGATTCATATAGTGACAACAATAGGGCTTAGACAGAATTCTCAAGATGCAAAATGTTCTTTGGCAGACCAACATGCCCAATTTATAGGAGGGTTTGAATTCGAATTCAACTATTCCCTCCAATTTCTAATCATAATTGTGTCTTTGGCGACATATCTTGAAATATTTTCACCATAAATGGTGCCTATCCATTGCGCAGGGGTAGGATCTCCTGTGTACAACTTCAACCTACTTCCATTCACTTTCCTCAAGAATGGTTCCCCATTTAGCTTTGCGAGCTGAACTGCGCCACCATCTGTGATCTCCTTAACAACATATGTCCCTAACCAGTGAATTTGAAATTTCCATAGATATTTTGTGAATTTTCTATCATATAGAAGTACTAAATCGTCTATCTTAAATGTGCACAGGTTAATATGCCTATCGCACCATGCTTTCTTGCATTCCTTTTGCACTTGCTGGTGAAATCCTACAAGAAAGCAGTCCTCTTCTGACTCCATGATTTGCGCGAGCCGTTCCTCTAAGGTCTCGCGATCCGCCATCACTGTCGAAGCTTAAATACGTAAAATTAGCACAATATACTCCATGGGAATCACTGCTTCAATTCCATAGACCAACCTACACAGTGCTTAGCCTATCAACTTCTTGTAGGTCATCCTATATGCCCATAGTACGGCTAGCACGCACATATCCTAGACATTCCTTTGCGTGTTGTATACCTTCGTTAATGCATTCTCCAAAATTTTGTTAAATGCTTCCACTGTTCCATTCGCCTGTGGGTGATAGGGCATGCTCTTTTGATGATACACCTGGAATTCCTCTAGCATCGTGTTGATCATGTCAATTAAGAAATGTGTACCCCTATCACTCATCAACATCTTAGGGCATCCAAACCATGTTAAGACATATTCAAAAAAAAAATCGCAACAGTGGTAGTTGTAGAATCAATTACTAGCTGTGCTTCCTTCCATCTGGTTAAGTACTCTGTTGCAGTAATGATATACCTCATGCTCATCTTCTTACCTGGTGGTTGTATTGGACCTATAAAATCAATGGCTCAGTTATCAAATACCTACAATGAAACCTGAGGATTTAAAGGCAATTCATCCCTTCGTGAAGGCTTCCTCGTTCTTTGGCAAGCATCTCATGCCTTGTAGTATGCCTTAGAGTCCTTGTGTAATGTCGACCACCATAACCTAGTGTGCAAAATCTTCTATGCGTTCGCTTTTCCTGCGTAGTGACTTCCTACCACTCCTCCATTTGCTTCAGTGAGGATACTAGCGCGTTCAAACTCTAGAACATACCTTCGTAGTATCTCATCCATTCCCATCTTATAAAAATGACCTGCAATCACTAAAAAATCTGCAACGTGGACTATGAACTCCTTCTTTTGGTTGGTAGAATAGCCTTTCGGAGTTGTTCCCATGGTTAAAAAATGAATGATATCTATGAAATGGTCATCCGCAACACGCACCACAAAGAGTTACACATCCAACAGTCCTTCCTCCAAACTAAGTGGTTCTTTGTTTGTTTCAATCCTTGACAGATGGTCTAGTCCTACATTCAACCTTCCAAGCTTCACAAGCACTTCAAAGTCATATTCTTGAAAAAACAGTAACCATCGTCATATTCCCCCCCCCCACAACACAGGTTTATTGAGAAGGTACTTTAGCATGGAGTGATTTGTATACATTTGAAAATGTCCACCCAACAAATAATGCCTAAACTTTTGCAGCGCGTAGATCATTGCCAACCCTTCGTGCTCTGTAGTGAAGTAATTCTTCTCATCTTTTGATAACCTCCTTCTTGTGAAGTCCATCAAATGATCAATTTCTGCTTCACCTGCCTATGTCAATACCACACCTAGCGCAATACAAGAGGCATCTACATGCACATGGAACTCTTTCTTCCAGTCTGGAAAGACCAAAATAGGCGCAATCACAATCTTTTCCTTCAAGACATCCAAACTGCGTTAACAATCTTCATCCCAATAAAACATCAAATCTTTCTTCAATAATTTCTCCATCGGCGTGGTTATCTGAGCATATGCCTTGATAAACTTCCTGTAATACCCAGTTTGCCCCAATGTTGCGCGAAGTTGTTTAACATTCCTAGGCACTTCCAAATTTACAATTACAGTGATCTTCACAGGGTCCACCATTAATCCCTACTTACATACAATATGGTCGAGCAATATCCCAAAGGGAAAACAGAATATGCACTTCTTCAAGTTCCGCACGATCTGATACCTTCGACATGTATCCAGCATAAGTGTAGACTCGCAACATGGCACTTCACCAAGCCAAACACAATCCAATCGTCAAAATAAACCTTCAGGAATTTATGAGTAATCTCTTTGAATGCCATGATCACAACCCAAGAAAATATTGTAGGTGCGTTCTTCACACTGAATGGCATGACTGTATACTGAAAGAAACCCCACTCTTTCATGAAGGTTTTCTTGCTTCGATCTTCCGGTGTGATCCTTATTTGATGATATCCTGAAAATCCATCAATGAATAAACAAGCCTCCTGCCTGCCACCATTCTCTAATACTTCATCAGTGAATGGTGTTGGGAACATATCATGCATGCATGCATCATTGAGCTTTCTCAGATCCACACATACAGATTTCACCTTTATGTTTCTTCTCTTGGACCACCATTGAGCTTACCCAATCTGATTCCTCTACTGGCTCAATAATACCGGCATCCAACATCTTATCTAGTACCTAGCGCACCTTTTCCTTATACTTTGGATTTAGTCGATAAGGCCTTTACTTAATAGGCTTCCCATCCTGCTTCAACGTAATCTTCATAACACCTAAATCTTTGATGATCCCTTTCAAATATTACAACTTCGTTGGGAATAAATCTTGATACTCGTGCAGTAGCTCAGTGACCTTATCAACCATATCTTCATCCCAATAGTCACCTATCTTCGTGAACTTAGATTTTGCTTCAGAACCAATGTTTACTTGTCGAGTTTTCGAAGGTTCTGATATATCCTGGTTCACAACTTCGGCCCTTCGACTCCGCGTTGTCCTTCTATCTCTAGGATGGTAATATTTTATGGATCTTCTTCTTCTTCTTCAGTAGTTACATTGTAACACTCCAGCGCATGGCGTAGCTGTGTACTCCAATTCAATTGAGCTCATTCTACTGATTCCTTAAGTGTTCTGAATATAGATGCTTTTATCTCTTGTAGCGCTTCATTAATTCTCTCAAACCCATCCTCAAAGATGAAAGTTAATAGAAAACTATCTCGTAAGATGTCCCATTCAGTTGTCCCATGGAGAAGCTCCATCTCTAGAGACCAGTTCATTGGAATAGTATCTAAGGTATGATAGAAAGTGTCCACCCATTCTAGTTGTGGTTATGTTCCCTAGGCCTTAGTCCTTCATGCCAAATAATCGTGTGGATCATCCTTCCCACTATATTTTTATATCATCCGATTATTAGCATATCCAAACCCTAATTTCATTATCCTCATGTATTCCTACCATCCAACAAAGTTTTCCTTATGCATACCCGACCAACGGGCAGGCGTAGCGTGAAGCACCAACTCTAGTGCCTAGAAGCGATTTTCTTCCAGTAATTCCCTTTCAAATTCATTTAGAAATAGCTCCACATCAGTCAAACCATCATAATTTAGAATCTTTCTTCCCTCAGTCGAGACACACCACAACGACTTGGTCATCATATTGCAACGGGGAGTAGATAGTTCATGTAACTGATTTTGCCACTGTTCAAGCTCTTCATCTGAATCTGAGGTGCAGGAGCTATCCCTGTCCCACGCAATTCATCACGTTGTGATCTTGTATATTTGATCCAGATCATCATCACTTTGCATAAAGTCACAAACAGACTCAGTATAACGTGCTCCTTCTACAGGGTCTAATGGCACTGCAACCCTAAGTGACTTCCTTTCAAATGTCATCTTCCACTTCTTTAATTTGATTACCGCATCCATATCAAAATCCCAATCAATTCCTAGTAGTGTGGGGTACAGGTTAATATCATCCATGATTTCAATGACCTCAAAGTCAGCCAGCACGCTCACATCTTCAATGTCCACCATTACACCATATAAGTGTCCCATTGGAATAATCTTCTACTCATTTTCCATGCGCAACTGAATAAGAGACCACTATAGTGCAGGTCTCCCCATTCTCTCGTAAGTCTTCTTAGGTTGGACACTCGCATTAGACCCCAGATCCAAGATTACCTGGTCCATTTCATATTCACCTATCTATGCAGTCAGCCTTTTCTCATGCCCCGTGCGCTTCTTATGCTTACCAATTTTCCTCACAGTGCATTGTTCAGCAGGATTCTTTTCTTTATTAGCGCACTTGTCTATTAACTCTTGCCACCCTTCTAACTCTTTCTATTCATGCAACAACATCACAGAGGTCTTTAGAAAAGTAGCTAGTACTAAAGGATCTACTTCTTGTGTTGCACTAGTCTCTGGAATTTTCTCCTGACTTCCTGAGGTCGAGGCCTCAACAAAGTTCTTTTTTTCTTCCATGAAGGCCTCTTTAGCGCATTTTATATCAAATTCTACTTCCTTCTCAGCAGCCTTATGCACCCATCCATCATCCTCAGGCTACTTACATTAATCTACACCAATTTCCATACCACTTTTCATCACTATATTTATGCTCTGATCTTCTTCGCAGGGCTCTTCCCTCATCATTTGGATGTTCTGCGTAGGCTGCTAGGGTTGTGCCTTCTTTTCTTGCATCTTTGTGATAAGGACCAAATATTCTTCTATGACATGGTCAAACTATCGATAATACTAACATGATGGGTGCGTGGGGTTTTTACAATCTCACGTGAAGTGCCCTACTTCGTCACAGTTATAGTAGATTACCTACCCATGCCCTCGACCTGGTCCACCACCTCTTTCTCATCCTCAGCCTTGGAATCTTCCATGCACTACTCCTACACCCTGATCCTGAGGTTGGTTTTCTGCATGCATTCGGTAGGTAAGGGTTCTATCCATCATCAACTCATAACTTCTACAATGGCGTTCATCATGTCCCACAAAAATACAAAAATTTCAAAACAACTGTTGAGGGGTCTTGTTGTAGTGGCTACAACCACCCTCAATACTTTTGGTCTGCACCCAATTTCAGAGACTCCCTTGAGAGTTTCACTTGATGACTACACACCCTTATGCTCACTCCATGAGCCCATGTGAGTCTTTTCATTCGCCTTTCTTGTTCATTTCATTCAAGTTTTTGCATGTTGGTGTCTAAGTCATGCTTGCGACCATGTTCTGGTTATGCTCAAAGTTTTCACTTTGTGTGTACTTGTTGTGTCCGCTATGAAAGCATCTGTCACACTCACACAAAGAGTCACATTCACTTTCACACAAGCATTGTCATGGTTGGTCAACGATCAATCATGAGTGTCATGCTTGTCTCTTTCACCGTCGGGTAGTCATGTCGAACATGTGTGTCTGGATGTTTTGAGTCGTCTCGTCGTCAAGTCATGTGATTGTGTGTTTGCATGATCAATTATGCATCTTTCGATCATTCACACACTTAGTCATAGTCATTTTTCTGAAGTTCTGATGACTGGACCCCCCCTAATAGTTGGACCATCGCCCCGCCATCGGCTCAATTCACCGTCACCTAGAACAACACAGAAGCACCAAGCAAGTATTTCCAAGCTTCACTAGTCGCAAGCGATTCAATCAACTTTTATGCTGGCCACATGGAGAGTTAGACTCAACAGTCACCCCGGGACTGACTCCCCTAAAAAATTGGCAAAGTTTGTTGACCTTGCCCGCTCTACTAACTGAGGAAATTGCGCATATAGGCTGGACAAACACCAATTACTCGTCCCTATCTCCCTCAGAAAATTGTGTAGTTTTCCCGGTCAGTTCCCCCGATAGCCAACCAACTACTCATCCCAGAAATTGAGCAGTTTTCATGAGCAGGCCTTCTACTGCCCAGTAGTCCGCTCAACTCATAAATTGTGTAAAGATGATAAATAAGCTAGCCTCCCGACCTCAGTACAGTTTCCCTCGCCGGACAGTCACTATCGTCTTGGATTCCCCATCTTCATCACCCAGTGACTCTTGCGCAACTTTCATCGGCAGTGCCTGGAGCCATCATCTTACCTTGCAACCTTGCTGCCTCTCCCAATCACCTACATCCAAAATGATCATGTGTCATAGTATACTAGGAGGTTTTTAGATTTGATGTAATCTTTTCATGAGTGACTGTAGGTACAGGTACACTAACAAACATGGTGCGACGATGAACGGGATGAATGGAGGGAGCACATGTAGAAGGACAGGTTCACGAACGGATGAATGAATGATGCATGCAAAGATTTATTCACGGATGGACAAACAAGAATACATGGAAGATGTGCTCATGGACGGACGAACATATGAACATGCACCTTTTGCAAACAGATGAGCCTGTCAAGCCTTCCAACATACAAGCAAGGAGAAATGTTCCAAAGCAACATCAAGCAAACCAATGATGATCAAAGACTCCATGCACTTTTCCATGCGTAGGTGAAGCTTTGATACACCATGAAGACATCCATCACCTAGAAGCACTCCAGCCACAGCACAAATGTAGTAGCACTGTCATGTCGATTCATGTCATGAGTCATGTTGTCCACATCTCAACTGTGGGCCATGTTGTCAAATCAACGTAATGTAACGTTGAAGTCCAAGAGACCAACTTGTTGTACAAAGAGTCATGTAAAGTCGAAACTTCATGGAAGTCAAATAGTCATGAGGGTAGTCAAAAAGCCACAAGGGTTAGTTTCACCCTTGGCTATAAATACCCCCTCATTTGCACATGCAAATAATTTTTCACCTCGACTCCTCCCACATAGCCAAGAGAGTCTGTAATCATTTCTTTGAGGAGTAAGTAGTGACTCCAATGGCCCGCACTCAGGGTTAGTGATGTATGGTGTAACGATGTGTCTTGGAATTTTCACTTCATTCAAAAGCCTGCTAATAGGCCAACACGTTTTCACACATGTATTGTAACTGTTGTAAGACTAATCTTGAACACTTGTAATGCATGTTGCTTTAACCTGTGTTGAACACTTGAACTATTTCACTTGTTGTAATACATAATATGTTAATGGAAATGTGTTGTATATGTTGTTAACGTCATCTCATCTGTGGTGGCTATCTCCCTGGATATCAGATAGACCTTTCACATAAAGCTTGTTGTAACAAACATTGCACTCATGCGGACTCATCCATTAAGCATTGTACATGTTATCTTACCTTGTGTGTTGTGACTGCCACATTTGTGTGGACTGCTCCTCCGGAAGTTGTGCATGTCTTATTGTGTTGTGTGTACCTAGCCGAGTTGGGACATCATCTCAACCAACTTGGGACTCACTCTCACCCTCGCCCTCTACAGTGAAAGAACCATTGCCACACGTGCACTAGCAATCACCAGGCACGTGAACCACACTTCTTGATGGCAAAGAAAACCACTCTCTTGTGTTGACAAGCAAGAGTTGAGGCAAATCCTTAAGACAATGCCAACCTGGTCATCATACCGGATGGGACTCCCACACCAAAGGGTGTGAGGTCTACTTGGGACTTCATACCGGGGTGATCCCTTGAATGTTGGTGGGTCCAACACCTTCAATAGGTCTATACAAATTTCTGTAGTAAATGGCAATTATCAATGGCATGCTATCTTGTAACCTGACATATAGAATACCATAGCGCAACTCCCATGCTCGTCCCAACATTATTCTCTGGTTTCATGGGAATAATCCCTGCCCCTATAGTATAGTTCTTATAAACTGGGCAATGGTCCTTATTGTGTCCATGGCTCTTACACTTGAAGCACCAGGCCTCAGTGTGCACCTCCAACTAGGCTTCCTTTCCTTTCCTCAGACTCTGCAATTCTAAGTGCAACCTTTCCAGCTGTGAGTGAATTTGTTGCACTCCAAGGTTCGTATCCTGTATGGGTGAAGCATCCAACCGTATCTCTATTTCCAAATCTTCTGCTTATGTTGCTATCTTTTGCTATGACAAAGGCACTCTCAAGTGTGGCAAGAGTGACGCTATATACCAGTCACAATGTTGGGAATCCGTGATTATCATATTGGCCTGCTCGATCAGGCATTTCAACCTTTGATCGAAATCCCAAGGTGTCTCATCTACCTTCTATCAAATTTCCTTAAACTCAATTATTGACTGCGCCTTTGACTTAGGCTTACTAAACTCCTTATTCAAAGCTTGCTGGGTCTCTGCCAATTTCGTGTTGGGGTAATCAGTGCAATAGTTGATGTACCATGTTATTGTGTGATCCTGTAAAGATGCAACTAGTCGCACTTTCTTGAAGTTATCATCCATAATCTGTTGTGCTTTCCATACAACTCATGTGACAAACCAAAACTATTTGGGATCCTCTCTTCCTATTCCTTTAAAAATTGGCATCTTCATCACATTCTCCATGTTGAGTGATGGAAGTGGAGGTGGAGGGGGTGAAGGTGTAGGGTGGAGGTGCAAGTGGAGGTGGAGTGGATGGATGAGGCATCCTCAGGATACCCTACGTAATTAACTGAACTGTAGTTCGCAGCATAGTTAGCACCGTCCCTTCATCATTGCTTGAAGGGGGTTCAATGAGTGGACTATATTCTAGGCTTGATCCTTCATTTCTTCTAAATAATCTCCTGCTTTGCGTAGCCCCAAACATCAAGGTAACTGCATAACCCTCTTTTTACATAACAACATTTTAATCCCATTCTTTAATGATTTCAAATACTTACCTCGCGGTCCTTTAAAGAGCCTTCCTTGTTCTTTGCTATATCTTATATTTCTATTGATCGTGAAATAAGTCACAAAACCTCCCAATGTGCGATCAATATAGTGATCCACAGCCCATGCAATATTTCTTTCTGATGCCTCCAGATATCGCACCAGTTTAGGAGTCCACACTATAGGACCATCAAGCCTCCACATCCCTTGCCTAGCGACCAATTTAGACAACCACTCATGTAGTTTGCTAGGGAAGAAACAAAAGAACATGTCGGTCTCGTTTGTGTACAAAAATATATGTAACCATTGTTCCTTCGATAATTTAGGGCTCCTGTTCTCTTGAGATGCAAACGCGTGCATATTTCAATCAATCCACTTGTTAATCTCTTTCTTCGTAGAAAACCATTTATCACACATCTCTTAGATAGATCCCGGTCGCAGGATCAGAACCATTTGTTGGCTTAAGGGGGCCTAACCCAGGTTTAGAGTTGTTCATGCCAACCAACAAAACCCTAACTGCTAGCCCTTTCGGCAACACTCTACATAGCACAGGCTGTAGTCTCACCGGAAGCAGTATTAGGAGATGTTAGAATCAGGTTTCTACATCCAGAGATCGTGTGATAAGTGATTTTAAGCCTTTGTAGCTCAGATCTTCTTTTGCGCAGATCAATATCTTTCTATGGCCCGCTACTGCAACTCTAAGGAAATGGCTTCTAAACCTTCACGAAGGTCTATGATCAGACCTTATAGACATAAAGGAAGTGATATATCCACTTTCACGCACTAAATAGTAACCCTAGATCTGCCTTCACATAGATCTATCAAGTTTATCAGAAATCATAATAGATTCATCATTTATCTTCGTGAAAACATATAGTTACTTAGTTCATGCATAAATATTAGAGGTTGCATAAGTTCACACATCAATTACACATTATTCCATAGAAAACATATCATTGAGCGATAAATCATAACATGAATAGAAATAAGAATAATACTCAAAAGCAAGATAGATGTCCAAAAATCAGTCTTTATTGAGTTCATCGTTCAGTTTACAGACTTCTTCCACCCTTTGCACTCAGCTGCAAGGGTCCACACACTCAGCTACAGACTTACCAAGGTCTCATGTGCACTCAACTGTAGGAGCCTTCCCCTTTCGCCTAAGTACATGGTAAATTTTAGGGGTGAATTATAGCCCAAAGGTGAAATTTGAGGGTTTTTACATTTTAAGAGGGTGATTTTTTTATTTAAAACCCTTTTCATATGATTAGCCCCAATTTTATTCAAAAAATAATTAATTTTTTTATTTTAGCCCAAAATAAAAAATGGGCGGATAAACTAACCTACCTTCATTTGGCCCGATTCACTGGTTTTGGGAAATCATATTCCCTTAAAATTTCGATATTTGCCCTTGGTTTGGGAGATTAAAATGATTTAATACCTTACATTGGGCTCAATTTTTTTTAATACCATGGGCCAATACCACATGCCCAAAAACCATCTCTCATTTCACAATCAAAATATTTATAAATATTTTATTTTAATTTAATTTTATAACATTTTTTAATTAAATCTAAAAGCAAAAATATTATAATTACTTTTAATATATATCTAAATCCCTTATCACATTCAAATATATGAGATATAAATAATAGTTATAAATTAAGATCCATTTTACCATATAAGTTAGTCTAATAATTTTGTAACCATATTTAAACTTTATTAATAAGCATATAAAAATTTAATACTTATAATATAACAATTTTTTTAACCATGGATATTCACCTCCACTTTACCATGGACATTATTAAGTTGTGAACATGCTTTGTTACAATACCATTGGCCAATACCACATGCCCAAAAACCATCTCTCATTTTACAATCAAAATATATATATATATATATATATATATATATATATATATATATTTATAATGTTATTACTTTTTTGGTATGGATTAGATATTGTAATGTCATGTTATGTTATCTAAACATTATGACTCAATAAAATTTAAAAAATTGATTAATTAATTAATTAAAAATTAAAATATTTTGACTCAATGAAATTACATTAAAATAGAAATTACATTAAAAAAATAAAATTAATAATTATAATAATTAATAATTAAACAAACCTAGATCCATTTTAACTTTGGATCTATCTAGAGATTTGATAATTAATAACCCTATGTTAAAATGAAAAGTCTACGTTATTATTTTATGTAAAAATTTTAGGTTATTATTTTTTTTAATCAATTTTTGTTGAGTAAAGGTAAATTTGAAATAAAAATAAAAATAACTCTATGTAAAAATGAAAATTCTACATTATTATTTTTTTATTATATCAAGAGATATTGTTTTGTCCATTACTGGTTTTTGAGCTCAAGGTTTATAAGAACCCATGGTATTCATGTGGAATATAGTCTATTTAAAGGGGGGAATTATACCATCCTAAATCCATCTTCTCATTCTCCCTCTTTCTCTCTCTCTCCCTCAGTTTTGATTCACATTTCGCATTAGCCTTAACTGTCGATCTCTCAAGATTTGTCAATCTCTCAAGCTTAGAGAGGGATGGATCTTGGCTCGTGTATATCTAAAGAGAGGTATGCTATGAATTCTTAAAGTAGTATACTTGGATTTGCAAAATGTGAGTTTTCTTTTACATAGGGATATCTTAAAGTAGTATACTTGGATTTGCAAAATGTAATATTTTTTTTTACATAGGGATATCGTTTACTTTTGATTATGGTCTTTCCTATTAAGTGCCCATATTCTGGTTTTGATGAGTTTTGATTATGGTTTTGATCAGGTGCAACATCTATGACCCTTTCCTATTAAGTGTCTATATTCTAGTTTTGATCAGGTAAAGCATCTATGACCCTTGTCTATTAAGTGCCCATATTCTAGCTATCATTTGGGAGGGTTTTTTTTATTGCATCCAAGGATGTTGTCTTGTTTTGTGAAGTTACCAGTGGTTTTTGAGCTCCAGGTTTATGAGAACCCATGGTATTTCCCATGATATTCATGTGGAATATAGTCTTTTTAAAGGGGGAATTAAACTAGCCTAGATCCATCTTCTCCCTCTTCCTCTTCCTATGTGTTGAAACCATCAATTTTGATTCTCATTTCCCAATCGCTAGGTTTTGATTCTCATAAACTAGCCTAGATCCATCTTCTCCCTCTTCCTCTGGGTATCCCTCAAAACCCTCGGTTTTGATTCTCATTTCCCATTCACCTTAACTAAGGATGGATCTAGGTTGGTGTGTATCAAAAGAGAGGTATATTGTGAATTCTTAAAGTAGCATACTCGGATTTGCAAAATGTAAGGTTTTTTTACATACGCATATAGTTTATTGTATTTGCAAAATGTAAGGTTTTTTTATATAGGGATATGGTTTACTTTTGATTATGGTTTTGATCAGGTGAAGCATCTATGACCCTTGCCTATTAAGTGCCCATATTCTACATATCACTTGGGAGGTTTGCATAGGTTGATCATGATTGTGAAACCCTATTCCAAAACAAAGAAATCTATCCACTTAATTAATATTTTTTTTCATTTTAAATTAAAATAAAAATCAATAATATGAAAAATATCAGTTATGGGGTTGAGAAAAAGCTAGAAGCACTAGTAGTTGTTGGGAGATTTAAGGTTTTCTAATATCATGAGAAAAATGTTTTTTTGTTGCTTTATATTTTATAGTTTGTGTACAGTAAAATATGGTATATTAATGACTTAATCACTTTCTATCTTAATGGTTAATTTTTTTAAATTCATTTAAATTATAATTAATTAACTTGATATAAAAATTATTGATGAGACAATATTATATAAAGGGAAAGTGATTTGATAATTATAATTACAAGTTGTCCAAATTTGTGAGTGAATGATTATCTTCACTTTCAATTTCTGAATTGAGATATAATTAAATTTGTAATGGTTTATTTATATAATCATCACTCAAACATGATATTTTTCCACAAGGAGGTCACTCACAAAACATAATAAAAAATATATATTATTTAATTCCAAAACTAAAGAGGTCATTTCAAGTTACAAGGGTTTGTCTAATATATATATATATATATATATATATATATATATATATATATATATATATATATATATATATATATATATATATATATATATATATATATATATATATGAAAATTAACCATCATGCAATATAATATTATGTTGACTCCATTAAATTAAAACATAAATTATTATTTTAATATGATAACTATAATTATTATTTTATATGTGTCCTTAGAGGTATCCTAAAGTGTTGTTAGATTCTAGCTAGTTCATTTTTTATCATGTTAAGGAAACAATCATAGTACCTAAGGTGACCATGTATATTCATTTTAAAATTTAAATATTTTGTAATAATTTTTGTCAATATAGACAATTTTAAAACTAAAATTCACTAAGCAAAATCATAACAACACTTATCTACTAATCTCTCTCAAAACTACATCTCTCCCTAGACTTTTGTAATTAATATACATTTAAAAAATAAATATTCAAAACTGAAAACTAAATCTCTCCTTAGTTTCAAATGTTATATAAAATCTTTTTTAATTAGTACATATTTAAAAACTAAATATTCAAAACTTATTTTTATTCACACCGAGCCAAGTTTTCCAATGATGATCTAAAATCCAAAACCCTAGTAGAAAAAATATTCCTTGCCACATGATAGGCTTCTTTGTGCTTAGATTGTTGGGAGGATGATACTAAGATGTAAAGACTGGCAATTCAAAAAATACTTTAAGATAAAGAATAAATAAGTTAATTACATTATAATTTTTTTGAGTTGAATTGCAAGCCGCAACCCTCGAAATTTAACAAAACATTACTTAAATCATGATCAGGCTATTTACCTGCTCGCAAATAGTAAAATCTCATCTTCCTTCTTAGCTCTTGTGAATATATGTAGGGCTCTACATTCTAAGGACGTCACTTTGAAATGTTGAACATTTTTGTAGGGAAAAAACATCTTCTTTGACTGATGCAAGGGGTTCTCACTTATTTTTGGCTAGGGCTTTGTGTTTTGGGGTTTCATCCTGATACATAAAATTCCAAGGGAGACGTGGGCTTATTATCATTTTTTTGCTTGGCCGCAGGAGTTTTAAGGCTGATTTCTATTGCAAACCTTTATGCGCTATAACCTTCCATGTTGATTTTCACCATTTAGATTTTATTAATATGTTCTTTTAGTACGTAATGTTGGATTTTTTATGCCTTTTAGTACTAAAAAGTTTTTGGTTTGGGAATATTGTCGATAAAGTTGGGGCATACTAAATGATGGACATGGCTATACCTGTACAATTTGTTACAACAAAAAAATGGGAGAATCTTATCTCCAATACTCATATTTTTTCATCTCCATCTAAAGATAGGTAGGATGAGTAAAAGAACATTTCACAAATTCCATGCTCTAACATAGCTACTTGGCAACTATTTTACAAACTAATTATATAACAAGATACATAGATAGATCATTCCTAATTTTTCAATAGGCCTCAAAGGAAGTACCCAAACTCAACGAGCAAGGATTGCAATCCCAATGCTTTGTTCCATTTAAATTCCTATTCTCACAATTCTTTCCTAGATTTCCTCCCTCTCATGACTAGCATAGAGCTTAATGTTTGTTTAGCTACACTTGCATAAGTGAGAGTTGTAATGTCTACCTTTGTTACCCCTAGGCTGAGGGAACATCTTCCCTCACTATGTCTAATCATTGTTCCTCCCATGGATTATTAATTTGTTGTTTCACCATTTTTCCCTTGTATTTCTTCTCAATTTTTCCATTTTCACCTTTTTTATTTTTTGCACTTATCTTCTTCATGTCAATTTTATAAGGACTTATTGTGGCTCATTTCCCACTCCTCACTCATATATTTATATTCCAATACAGGAGAAATATATTTATATTCCATATGAGTAATATACATATTTTAGTCCTCGAGGGATTGCTTAGAAAACAAGGCTCATAGTCATTACAAGAAATACTCATTATGAGTCCAAGACATTGTCACATGTAGGATTTCTCCCTACCATCTGTGCTAAACCTAATTGACTTTCCATGAGAAATATCTTTATATTCCAAATAAGGAATATACTTATAAGGAATACACTTGTTTTGGTTCTTGATGGATTGATTAGCAAGGCTTCAAGCCATTACAAGAAATACTCCTTATGAACTTTGTTAGCCCTCTACAAAGCCTTTATTATTCAGTGAAATATTCGCCAAGATCTTACAAGATTTTATAATCCAATGAAAGATTAGCCATTATTTTACAAGATAATATAATTTGGTGAGAGATTCGCCAAAAAAATTATATATACATATTATATTATTGATAAAATCGCCTTCCATTTTTCCTGTGTATCACGGGGATTCGCCCATTTATTATATATATAAATTTAGGGGGGTTCTTAAAAATTTCCCTGCCTAAGTACAAGAAACAGAGCTTTCCTACCTTAGCACTTTCCAAAACAATCTTCTATCTGAATTAGTTACTCCTTAGACTCGCTATGACTCAACTATATATAACATTCTTTCTTACAGTACCATGGCCTGCAGCCTATGGGTGAGTCTCAAAACTGACCTATCACTTACCCAACAAAGGGTCTCAAGCGCCTTTGACTCCTACTTAATTTCATTCTCCGCATCCACATTTCGCAAAGACTTTACATTTTTTTACAAAATCTATTACAAAAATTGGTTAAACTAACCCAAAATTGACCCTAGGGACCCTATCCCAACAATTGACCATGGTTGACCATGATTATAAACCAAATGGATTTACATTAAACCTTATGATTAATATTAGAAACGCTATGAATAATATTATACCCTAGGAATATGAACCCTTATATTAACAAACCTAAGGGATTGATATTATGAATGAAAGGGATTAATACTAAAAACCCAAGGAAATAATATGAAACCCAAGGGTTTAATATTATAAACCAAAGGTATATAAACCCTAATATAAATATTATAAACCCTAAAATAAACATGGTTGACCATCACTGACCATGGTCAGTTTCCATATTTACACAATCTTTGTCACAATGTAACATTGGACCATGGTTGACAATAATTGACTTTCATATTGAGACAATATTTGTCATAATGCGACATTGGACCATGGTTCACCATGGTTGAATTTCATATTCAGACAATCCTTGTCATAATGCGACATTAGACCATGGTTGTTATAGTGCGATGTTAGATCAAGAGACAATATTCGTCACAATGTGACCATGATTTTTGACCATGGTTGACCATGATTAACCATGGTTGATTTTGATATTGAGACAATGTTTATCGCAATGTGACATTGGACCATGGTCAACCATGGTTGACCATGATGGACCATGGTTAACCATGGTTGAATTTCATATTGAGACAATTTTTGTCACAATGTGATGTTGAATCATGGTTGACCATGATTGATTTTCATATTGAGACAATATTTTTCACAATGCGACATTTGACCATGGTTTATTTTTCATATTGAGACATATTTGTAACAATGTGACATTGGAACATGGTTGAAAATGATTGACAATGGTTGGCGATGGTTAAACATGGTTGATTTTCATATTGATGTTATCACCAAACAATTGATCAACTACACTAATTTACTAGATGGATCGAAGTACACCATGTAAAGCCTATTTTACCATAGTAAAATTACTTTCACTGTGAGAAATTACTTAATAAACCACCTTTGTTAAGTAATTTATAGTTAAACCCATCAAGTGTAATTAAATAAATTACTATTTATTTGATCTTCTTCTAGGAATAATTAATTAAACCATTGTTTTATTATTATTCCTTGTCAAATTTGAACCAATCATGAAAAATATACGGATAAATCATTATTTATCTTATTTTTCTCTAAGAATAACTAATTAATAAGTAATTAATTATTATTATTCTTTGTTAAATTTGACTAAATCCCTTAGGAATAATTAAATAAATCCTTATTTGTTTATTATTCCTTAACTAATTCCTTGAGATAATAAATAAGTCATTTATTTATTTATTATTTCTAAATAAAAGTTTAAATACTTTTTCACAAATATAATAAAATATTCCAAGTGGTTATTCCAAGAATGGGATCAATAATATTTTATTATTGCTCATTGTTCAAGGATAACTCAATATTTTGTTATAAATAGAAGGGTTTTTCATTCATTATTCACTTTTTATTAGTTTCATTTTTGCACCCATTGTTGTAATTATGATTATTTTCATTGTCGCACACCATATTTTTGTTGGGTTTTCACATTATAGAGGAAAGAGACTCTGCACAAGCTGAAGACGTTTGAGGATAACCAAGAACCCATCCCATAGAGGGGGACTGGTAACATTTATATGTTCTCTTCACAAGTGTTATAATAAAATTATTCTTTACATATCTGGTTTCCATTGGATGATTGGAGTTATTACTCTTTCTTTTTCCTATTTAACTATGATTGTGGCATAGATCCCAACTTTGGCAAGTTTTGATTCTATCAGTTGTTGTAGATATACAATGTTTAGCAGCCATTATATTTTTGAGATTGTTTTCCATACACAATCTTAAGTGGGTTCTTTTCGTACATCGTTGAGAAGAAAACACTACAACAATTCAGACAATCTTTGTCACAATGTGACATTAGACCATGTTTGACCATGATTATAAACCCAAGGGGTTTATATTAAACACTAGGATTAATATTATAAAACCTATGAATAATATTATAACCTAGCAATATGAACCCTTAGATTAATAAACTTGAGGGTATGATATTATTAACCCAACGGACTAATAAACACAAGGGATTAATACTAAAAAACCCAAGGGATTATAAACCTATGGGAATAATATTAAACTGAAATGTTCAATATTATTAACCTCATGTATATAAACCCTAAGATAAATATTTTAAACCCTAAAATAAATATGGTTTACCATTGTTGACCATGGTTGATTTTCATAGACCCATTTTTTGTCACAATGCAACTTTGGACCATGGTTGACCATGATTGATTTCTAGATTGAGGCATTCTTTGTCACAATGCAACATTTGACCATGATTGATTTTAATATTGAGAAAATATTATGATAAATCCTAAGATAAATATTATAAACCAAGATATATAAATCATATGATAAATATTATAAATGATAAAATAAACATGGTTGACCATGGTTGATTTTCATACTGAGGAAATCTTTGTCACAATGCAATGTTAGACCATGGTTGACCATGGTTGATTTTCATATTGAGAGAATATTTGTCATAATGTGACGTTGGACTATGGTTAACCATGCTTGACCATGGTTTATTATCATATTGAGACAAGTTTTGTCACAATGTGACATTGGACAATGATTGACAATCGTTGAAAATGGATGGCAGTGGTTTACCATGGTTGATTTTCATATTGAGACAATATTTTCCACAATGTGACATTGGACCATGATTGAACATGATTTTAAAACCCTATTATCAATATTATAAACCATATGAATAATATTATACCCTAGGAATATGAACCCTTAGATTAATAAACCCATGGGATTGATATTATAAACCTAAGGGATTAATACTAAAACCCCAAGCGATTGCAAACCCAAGGGTATAATATTAAATCCAAGCATTTAATATTATAAACCCAAGGTATATAAACCCTTTCACCTATTTTATGTTTGGGCATGTTACCCCTCCCCGTCAGGTTTGAGTTCATAGCCCTCCAAGTTGCCTACTAACTCTTCTCCTGATTCCTCATCTGATTCTGAGCCTCCTTCATCGCATATCATCACCATGTCTAGACCCACAGCTAGTGCAGGAACCCAACCTGGTGTTGGCTCTGGTTCTATCTTGGTGGTCACATCAAGCAAAATAGTCTCAAGAACCGTTCCGACATCCCCCATGCTCCCTTTTATGGTTGGGTTAAGTCTACAAGATTTTAACTAGTTGATAAATGACCCCATACACCATGATGTTGGTTGTCCCTCTATGCTGACTAAGCTTCCTTCATACATCCTGAAGTTTAAGGGTAATGCTAGAGAGGATCCTGCCAACCATGTTTGATCCTTCCACATGTGGTGTTCGTCAAACTCCATATCCGATGACTCTATTCGTCTTCGACTCTTCCAACGCACGCTCACTAGAGACGCTGCAAAATGGTATGTAGACCAGCCCTCCGCATCTCATTCCATTTTCGCGGCACTTTCTAAAGCATTCCTTTCATGTTTCCAATTACCTCTCTGGTACGACACTAGTACGGAGCTATTGACCACATTCCGTCAATCCTCCGCCACTCACCTTTCTGACCATGTTCAAGAGTGGCGTCAAAGGAGTAGCATGTGTTGTGCCCCGCCTTTCAAAGACTGTGTTTATCTAGATGGTTTCGTAGGAGACTTTTATCCCCCACTGGAAAATATGTCACATCCAATTTTCCTCAGACCAAGGAAGAATCTCTCCAAACCACCCTGAGATATGATCTAATTTATGCACAATCTGGTTATGTCTATACCATCATTCCAGACCTCCCTCGTCCTAGAAGTGCCAATACACCAGGGGCATCTCACGCCACTGACGGTATCGTTGGATCTCTTTCACAATCTTTGCCATATACTCAGCAAAGTTATGGCTACCTGTGGGGGGGCACTAGTTCCTCCAACACTTATGCCCCTCCTGCTAGCAACATGTTTCCAAGGCTCCAACCTGTCTACCAAATTGTTTCTCCTTCTTATGCACAGCCGAGCACTCCAACCCCTTAAGCATTAGCACCTCAACCTCCCATGCATCCTCAGCCCTAGTAGCCACCGCCCCCTCAGGGTCAAGTGTTTTCACAATAGAGTGCTACTAATCCACCAAATTCAAATAAAAAGAATAAGGTGAAGGTAAAAAGGGTAACCAGGATAACCAAGGTAACCAACCTAGTGAACCCGAGGGGAACCATCCTAACACTAACAACTAGCAACAGGGCAGCCAACCCGAGCAGAAAAAGGATATTCATATGAACAAGCCTTGTGCATGTTGTGGTGAACATGGCCATTATAGTCATGAATGTCCTCTTTTACCCCAAATGTGCCAAATGTGGGAAGTCCAAGTAGCTTCTAGAGGTCAACAATTGCCTCAGAATCCTATGCCACCTCAACCAGTAATGCTCACAAATTCTTTCCCTTAGTAAGGGTTTGCTGCTACTCAACCTCAGCTAGGTCAAGTAGCCCATCTCCCCCAACCTTCTAGTCCCGATGACTACCAAATTCTTATGATGAACTCTGATGAGGTTAACCCCTCCAATATCAACCTACAAACTTGGTCACATCAATATGAAAATCCCTCCACTTCATCTGCTACCGAGTCCAAAACTAAAGTATCCTCTGAGCCTCTTACGGCACCGAATAGTCCTTTACAAATCCCTCAACCTGAATTTGAGGTCATTCCTAAGATCCAAACATGGCCATTACATTATAATGCAGCTTCTAGTAGAGCTGCCCATACATATAGTATAGTAGATGACTTGGTGCAATCACCTGCCACCATGTTGATGCTGGAAGTCCTCCAGTCATGCCCTTCCCAAAATAAAGCTCTACTAACTTCCTTGGGTGTAGTGGATCCTTCTGACGATTGTTTGATTATCTTCCCCTAGATGATACATTAATGCATCCCCCATTTCCTTCATCAGTTTCTTTCGAGATACCAGTTAGAGTCCGTAATGTCATCATCTCTAGATGCATTATTGATGAAGGTGCATCCACCTGTGTGTTGTTCACTACTATTTGGAAACAGCTTATGTCACCTAATTTGTCCCCCTCCACCATCACTTTGCGTGCTTTGGATGGACACCCCTCCCAGACCCTTGGCATTTACCGCAACTGTCCAGTGACCCTTGCGGGCAAGACTATCCATGTAGATATCGAAGTCATCAATGCCCCTTTGGATTAAAATATTCTCTTAAGTCGTAGTTACACATGTGCTATGTCATATGTCGCATCTACAGTGTTCGAAATACGTGCTTCCCCCATGAAGGGAAGATCATTACCATTGGTCAATTGACTTACTACGAGCCAGCATTCGTGACCTCCCCGGAATCCATTATCTCATTGATATCCAACACCCAGTCTTCAACTCCTTGCACCAGTGTCTCACCTGGATTCTATAAGGATTCCTCATTGTTGGGTGCTTTCCATGGTCCTCCCACTCCCATTTCAGAACCTACTTCCATGAGTGTTTGCTTGTTACAAGCGTCACAGGCTACCCTTAAGCAGTCCGGTACATCTGACCAACAGCCAGCTCCTCAGCACCATGTTATTGCTCTTCTAGATAAATCCTCTGGACCCACTCCCCTAGGACCTCCTCCATTTTCGGGTGCCTCTCCTATGTTCCCACTCGGAACCATTCCTCAAGGTCTCAACCATCTAGGAGCTATTCCGCCGAGACATTATCCTGCTAGCTAGATACCTTTCTTATTTCCCCCTCTGGGATTTTTTTTCTGTACCTATCATGACTTCGCTGGTCCTTCCTAACATGACTCTAGGGATCCCAGTATGGTACATTGATCCCCCTATAAACATTCTTCCCGGTCAACCAAGGCCATATCACGCTTTTACCCTGGTTCAACTGGTCCCCAAGACCCTTGTCATTGCTTCAGTTCCATTACAAACGCAACATGAACCAACTCCTATTGCGAAGGCATCTGGCCAAGGGGGCAAAGCCAAAAGGAAAGATTCAAAGTAAAAGGCTCCCAAAGCTCCTCCAACCCCTAAGGCCCTAAAGCCAACACCCCCGTGTGCTTTGTGTCAACTTGTTGGGCACACCACCAACAATTGTCCTAAACTTCCTCAACTTAAACCTTTGGTTCATGAAGCGTTCCCTGAGTCAAATATTTTGGAAGTCCATGTTAACTTACCAGTCCCACCTAAGAAAATCAAAACACTTTTCACAAACCACCCTTGTGCCCTGTGTGATCTTCATGGTCACTATTCCCATTGTTACCCTCGTCTCAATGAATTTCGTGACTTCCTTGGGGCGATTCATGAATATGAGGCCACTCGTAGTGGAACCTCTCCTCCTGAGGATTCTGCTACCACCAGTCAACCAGAACTGGCACACTCTGGCCCTACTATAGTGATCCCTCTCCCCGATGTCGAGATGATAGACACCATAGGCCCCATTCTTTACCTTTTGTCATCCTTGAGTTCCTCGCAGGAAAACCTTTTCGAGGTTTATGTGTGGGTTTCTATCGAACCTCCTTCGATAGAATCCCACGTATCAACATCAGTAGATCCTCCATCTACCAGTATGTCGTCTACCATTCCAAACGATGTGTATTTGAACCTTATTTCTTAAGTTGATGCACCAGGTAATTTCGCCGTGTCATGTAGTCAGTTTTCCTCCCGTCCACCCATCTCCCAGCTTGATGAGGACACCATGGAAGCTATGTCTACCCCTGATTACCCCTACCCTTAAGTAAGGGGGCATTTCTTTAGAGGATTTTGAAGGCCATTTCCTTCCTAATTCTCTCAATGCACTCTACCTCAAGAAATTTTTCTCATAGCACATCCCTTTGATTTGCATTTCTTTATTTCTTCCATGAAGTTAGGTAGATTGCATCATCTCATTCATTGTCTTTTGCAAATTTCAGATAGATCCATCATCCACACTATATATTGGACATGTCGACGGTGCAAGTCACTTTTCCTAGAACCTGGCCTCAATAGCCTGGGCCATTTCTACCCCCTTGCATACGTTAGTCCTTTCAAACGGCGTGTGCATTGGATCTTCCACCAATTATCGGGTTGAATATGATGCATTGATAGGTTTTTTAGTTGATGCCCTCACTCATTGCATCCTTCATCTTCACGTTCATTTATATTCCTTGCTACTTGTCACGCAATTGAATGGTCTGTATCATTTGCATAACCAAGTCCTATTTAGAAAATATCTATGAGTTAAGCTACTAGTATGTGAATTTGAAACCATTACATTCAATCATGTGCCTAGAGCCCAAAATCACTACTTAGATACCATTGCAAACAACATTCTAGATTGGGATTTATCACATGTATACCACAAAAGATAACACAACAAATGGCGAACCATCATCGTCATATAAAATTCATAATCATATTATGTATCATAAGAATGTCTGGAGCCACAACTCTAAATACATCTAACATGCCCATAGCATGTTACAAAAATAAAAATCAAAGGGACCCACATGTCCCTACATCTAATCATTATCCGATGGATCTCGCACCAAAGGCTCTACTCCACCTGCATGTAGATCATGTACTGCTTGACCGACCATCACCACGCACCACACAATACCTTGCCACTCTAAGGGAAGATCGGTGCCCTCGTCTGTGTACTGATCCTCTAAGTCATGCCATCCATGCTCTGAAACCTCCGTCAAGAGTACATCAAACCTAGAATGTAAATTAGAAAGTAGTGCAATATCCTCTAGACCCTGATGTGACGATGATATCCCCCGATCTGCAGTTATAGGCACTACGGCTCGACTTGCATATCCTGTCGGCTTTACCGGTGCTATGTCTACATACAAAATATTTCACACTCAGTACTATATACATGTGATAGAAATATAAAATGCACCATAAAACATAGCAACTTCATACTTACTGTTTGGTCCCCATGTTCACCTAAGCAGAAGTGGCAAGTCAGGGTCTCCTTGATAGTTCATTGCGCTATAAGGGTAATTGTCAATGTAAAGGAGAATTTGATCCCAGTGTGCAAAAAACATAGGTTGAAACACCCGCCCGACTCCCCCTCCTCCTCCTCTCGGCAGTAGCTATCCCCTATGGCGCATCTTGGGCTCCTGTGAGCCCCCATCTCGGATCTATACATGAGGACGGATAGTGGGTATCTTCTCAAAGAAGAACGCACACAGTACTGTACCAAAAATGTAGTGACGATTCACCTACCTCTTACAAAGACTTAACTATCATTTCACCGACGATAGCATCATCTAGGCCCACCCATAGTAGGTCCTGGCCAAAACACTCTCAACTAACATCATTTTCCCACTAGTGATATGGTGGAACACCTGGCTACCCAAGACCCGTAGCACAGTTGCAGCAACAGCCTGTGTCTCTAGCCTCTCTAGATCAACAAGCAAGATAATTGTGCCCTTGACACAAACACCCCGTCAACAATGGAACTCCACGAACTCAGTAATGTTCCTCCCACAAGGTAACATCAGATAAATATCCCCCACCACTCTGAGGGGAGGTAGTCTGGTCAAGAAGTAAATATCATGTAATGTGAGCTCAATCCTGTGCCTCGACACGACAAAGACCTCATAGTCTGGATCCCAATAGCTCACAATTCTTAATAGCAATGGCTCACCTACCCTCATTAATGGGTTCTCTACCAACTTGAGAACCCCATAACAAGCCAATGCCCCTCGAACCACCTGATCCCATTGGATCTCAGATCGAAGAGTATCCAAGTCTCGTTCACACCAGTTTATTTTCAACTCTTCCATGCCTGAAAAACACTAGATGTCTTGTCAGTATAGTGAAGAAAACAATGGTCTGCATTGATCAGCCTACATCCCCCACTAGGCCAGTAGACCAACCCTTCCTCTAGCCACAAATCGTAGTTTTCAGCCCAGAAAGTGCGAGCTCACAGGTTTCCAACTGTTTCCTGTGAGCCAGATCACACTTCTAGACCTAGAAAGTGTGATGCGACTGTGAGCAAGAGAAAGGGTCTCTCAGGGAGCTTTCAGGTGCCAAAAATCAGGAAATAAACCACTAAAATTGAAGAGATGAGTAAGGGCACCTACATAAAAGTTACAAATCCTTATTCTAATGTTCAGTTTGTTCACTATGATCTCCATAAGATTTAGGTCCTTTTCCTCCTCTCCAAATTCACCACAACTCATTTAGCAAATGAATCCAAATTGGAGGAAAAATGTCATTTCCTAGAAAAATCCCCAATCTTTCTATCGCCCACTATGACTAGACCATGGCTTAGTTTGATGAACTGTCAGTACCATTGAAAAGCTCTCACTGAGCTCTATAATGGGTCTTACTTAGTTTTGGATGATTTGACACTTCACCAGGAAACCATTTTTCCAAGAAAGGTCACTTTGTCACCTCTCAAAATCAAATTTCGTCATAAAGCGACACTTGTACTTTGAGGTCCACCTCCTATTAATACTTATTGTACAATATTTCGATTTTCATCATGAGTAACCATCATTTACTCATGTTTTCATGGTCCCCACCAGGCCTCATCTGTGTGGCAACGTCATCGAGTCACCCTTGTTCAGATCATCTACAATGAGTCACCCTTGCATTCATGGAGTCTATTTCATGTCTCATCATATCCTGTCATGGTATTTCATCCATATTTTCATATCTCTCATCTTGTGTTGCCCATTTTTGCCTCCAGTCATACTATCCCCATCCCCTCTGGAGTTGAGACAGTTGTTGTGAGGTCAACCATGCACTTTACGCTCTCACAAGGGTAGTCATTTATTTTTACCTCAGTCCCATTTCCCCATTATCCCTAGTGTTAGTCCATCGGTCACATTCCTCTTTTACCTTATGCTTTAGTTGAGGATCCTCATTGCCTCATCTATTGCGGGCCCTATTCTATCAACATCAACTCATTTATTCCATAAGAACGACCTAGACGGTGGTGTATCTTGGTTCCAACTTCCTTTCTTGTTCAGTGCCTTAGATCGAGCAGAGGGTCTCATTATTGCCCTTTGACTTGGTTGTTTCATGTTCTTGATCCATATGCTTAATGGTCCAGTGATGCAGCACATTGTACCAGTGATTCCTGGGTGTGTGTGAGATGTTTCAGACCTCATGAGGGGGTGGCCCTTCAAGTAGCTCCCCACATGCCCAGATGCATATCTATTATGTTACAGCCTCAGATGCAGTTCCACAGAGTTGATAGATTCGGTTCCTACAAATCGCAATGTCCATAGCATGCATGTCTCCTTCAGATGATGCATTCAATTTTCAGAGCCCTTCCCTATTCAGCAGGGCTTCCTAGATTGTTCTACCCTCCCTCCCACCCATTTCTTGAGGGAAGGGGATTTGTATCTCATGTACTCAGATATTATTGTATTTAGTCATGGCTCATGTTTTTACCAGGTGAATTATGTATATGGGATGCATTGTATTATTTTTTGGCACTGTTATGCCAACATGTCATGTACCATTCAGCATGTACTTCATTGCTCAGTTTCATATTTCTAGGTGAACCATTATTTTTGTACTAAGTTATCTCAGTGGGTATGGGTATGCCTCCCCTGCCTCATTGAGGTTCGGTACCACAACATAAAAAGAGACTTGCATTAGTCTTGCCCCCTCTGTCCCTCTCCTCTTTCAATTCAGCTTCTTTGATCTATCTCTTTCTCTCTCCTTAACTCCCCTATGTTGTCTAAGTGATTGTGTCTTTACAACGTACTTCAGTCATATGTTTTGATCCTAACACTCATACGTTGGGGTGAATATTTTATCACCAAAAAATTGATCATCTAACCTAATTTACTAGATGAATCGAAGTATACCATGTAAAGCCAATTTTACCATAGTAAAATTGATTTCACTATGAGAAATTACTTAATAAACCACCTTTGTTAAGTAATTTATAGTTAAAGCCATGAAGAATAATTAAATAAGTTTTATTTTCTTCTAGGAATAATTAATTAAACCATTGTTTTATTATTATTCCTTGTCAAATTTGAACCAATCATGAAAAATAAACAGATAAATAATTATTTATATTATTTTTCTCCAAGAATAACTAATTAATCACTAATTAGACATTATTATTTGTTAAATTTGACTAAATCCCTTAGGAATAATTAAATAAATCCTTATTTGTTTATTATTCCTTAACTAATTCCTTGAGATAATAAATAAATCATTTATTTATTTATTAATTCTACATAAAAGTTCAAATACTTTTTCCCTCCTAAACAAATATAATAAAATATTCCAAGTGGTTATTCCAAGAATGGGATCAATAATATTTTTTTATTGCTCGTTATTCGAGGAGAACTCAATATTTTGTTATAAATAGAAGGGTTTTCCATTCATTATTCACTATTGATTATTTTCATTGTCGCACCCACTATTTTAACTCTGATTATTTTCATTGTCGCGCACCATATTTTTGTTGGTTTTTCACATTATAGAGGAGATAGACTCTACACAAGCTGAAGACATTTGAGGATAGCCAAGAACCCATCCCATAGAGGGGGACTGGTAACATTTATCTATTCTCTTCGCAGGTGTTATAATAAAATTATTCTTTACATATCTGGTTTCCATTGAATGATTTTAGTTATTACTCTTTATTTTTGTTGTTTAACTATGATTGTGGCATAGATTTGGACTTTGGAAGGTTTTGTTTCTATCAGTTGTTGTAGATCTACAATGTTTAGCATCCATTTATATTGTGGAAATTGTTTGTCATCCACAATCTTAAGTGGGTTCTTTTTGTACATCGTTGAGAAGAAAACACTACAAAAATTGAGACAATCTTTGTCACAATGTGGCATTGGATCGTGGTAGACCATGATTATAAACCCAAGGGGTTTATATTAAACCCTAGGATTAATATTACAAAACCTATTAATAATATTATACCCTAGGAATATGAACCCTTAGATTAATAAACTTGAGGGATTGATATTATTAACCCAAGGGACTAATAAACAAAAGGGATTAATACTAAAAACCCAAGGGATTATAAACCTATGGGAATAATATTAAACTGAAATGTTCAACAGTATTAACCTAATGTATATAAATCCTAAGATAAATATTATAAACCCTAAAATAAATGGTTTACCATCGTTGACATTGGTTGAGTTTCAAAGACACATTTTTGTCACAATGGAACTTTGGACCATGGCTGACCATGATTGATTTCCAAATTGAGGCATTCTTTATCACAATGCAACATTTGGCCATGGTTGACCATGATTGATTTGCATATTGAGAAAATCCTATGATGAGCCAGAAGATAATTATTATAAACAAAGACATATAAATCATATGATAAATATTATAAAGGGTAAAATAAACATGGTTGACCATGGTTGATTTCATACTGAAGCAATCTTTGTCACAATGCAATGTTGGACTGTGGTTCACCATGGTTGATTTTCATATTGAGAGAATCTTTGTCAAAATGCGACATTGGACCATGGTTAACCATGCTTGACCATGGTTTATTATCATATTGAGACAATTTTTGTCACAGTGTGACATTGGACAATGATTCACTATGATTGACAATCATTGAAAATGGTTGACAATAGTTTACCATGGTTGATTTTCATATTGAGACAATATTTGCCACAATGTGACATTGGACCATGGTTGAACATGATTATAAAACCTAGGGATTTATATTAAACCCTATTATCAATATTATAAACCCAATGAATATATTATACCCTAGGAATATGAACCCTTAGATTAATAAACCCATGGGATTGATATTATAAACCTAAAGGCTTAATATTAAAACCCCAAGGGATTGTAAACCCAAGGGAATAATATTAAAGCCAAGCAATTAATATTATAAACCCAAGGTATATAAACTCTAGGATAAATATGATAAACCCTAAAATAAGCATGGATGACCATCGTGGACCATGGTTGATTTTCATATTGAGACAATCCTTGTCACAATGTGGCGTTGGAACATCGTTAACCATGATTGCCAATGATGCTTTCGGCTACTGGACTCTCACCATCTAGGGTGTTTTCATATCGAGATAATATGTGTGACAATTTGATTAATAAACCCATGCGATTAATAAACCTAAGGAATTTATATTATAAACCCAATGAATGGTCATCAACAACCAAGAGATTCGCATGGCATAGAATAACATGAGTGAAACACCAAAAGTTGTGTTGTTGGAAAATGTTTAACTTTGATATTGTTAGAGTCGGTCTAGTTATCCCTCCGTCAGAGATCAAAGCTCTTTTGCATTTCATGATTAGGTGTCCCATCAGTTTTGATCAATTGCATTTCATTAGGCATGCCATAACTCTGATGGAGTGGGTTGTGTCATTCATTCCCCTCATGCTTGGCACTGCTGGTTCAGGCTTGTTTATTAAAATAAGTCTCCAAAGGTCATTTACAATCATGTTTTAAATTTTGAGGTCTTAGGTCTAGGGTTGAGTCAATTTTGTCTTCAAAAGTCTTAGAAGACCAGCAGGCTAGAGGGATGTCTTTGATAGATCATCACTTCAATAATTTTCATCATTGTACAGCTGAATTAGGACTTTTCTTCAAAACTCTGTTTTGAAGATAAGTCGCCATCTCATTTTTGTAAAAATTGACAAAATTTTCAGTTCTTCAATCGTTCAAGTGCAGCCTTGGTCTCCTTTTCCAGAGCATATCAGAGCTATCCCTGCAAAAAATTATCAGAGAAAATCATTATTTCAACCAATTTTAAAGGGGAAACCAAAAAGGTCAGAGCCTATTAATTTTGAAAAAGTGTCAACAACCAAACATAAGAAAATGGGTTTTGGATCAAGCAAAAATCAACAAGGAGTCTATATGAAGATATTTCTCCTCATTTGCAACCCAATCCACATTCCAAGAGTGAAGAGCATCGTTCAAAGGCAATTTTGTGAGTTTGTGAGCAAATTGGGCCGTTTCCAGGGCGCGCGGCGCATCAGGTTGGGCGCGTGGCACATCAATGGCGTGCGGCGTATCAGGCGACAAATTCCAGTGCTATCTTACACGCGTGAGGCGCATCAGGAGCGCGCGGCGCGTTGGGTGAGGTGCGCGGCGCGTTGGGTGAGGCACGCGGCGCATTGAAGTTTATGCCCAGACTTTGCCCGAAACACATTCAAACACCTCTTCTCACGCATCAAATCACAGGTAGGCTTTATATCCACGGCTCATTCTTGGTTTTGAAAGGTTTATGTAAAGAAATTATGCTATATTTGCCATGAAAAACCAAGTGTAAAAACCCTCCTTTTCCATTAGTTTGCTGTGAGGATTTAAATGCCAAGATTGCTGTAGGGTTTTCAAACATAAATGTTGCCAAGGTTTTCCCATTTCCTGTGTTTCCCACCCCCTATATTCACCAATATTTTCCCCAATAATTCCTCATAAAACCCCACACTATTCTCCCTCAAATCCTAACCCCTCCCTTCTACTACAAACATATATTCCCTACCTCATCCCAAACCCTAAAACTTCAAGATTCTCATGTCCCTTCCCTTCCCTAAATTCCTTGTTTTATTTCCATTGTCCCCATTTCCCTAATGTTTCCCCTTTCCTAACAATTCCCTTGTATATTTGTGTCCCCTTGGTCACAGCATTTTGAGAAAAAGAAAAAGTCTACAGTCAATTTTACACACAGTTGTATATCAGCATATATATATTCGAGCTACCTTGTTTTTAAAGAACATGTCAGAGACCGAGTCAGCTTATGAGTAGGATTATGATAGTGATTCTACACCAGAGGTAAATGTGCCAAGGAGGTATCACAAAGGTGGCAAAGGTGGTCAGCATGTCAGGGAGGAGCCTACTTCTTTGGCTCAATTGCAAGCTTGTCCACTTGCAATGGACTATTTTCGGTATCAATCATGTTTTGAATATTGTGAGCGGATCTCACAAATCCAGCATCATCGGGAACTAGTCCGTTTATTTGTTCTACGTTTGCAGGATGGTCATGTAAACCTTGCTGGAGTGAATTTGACCTTGTCACCCGAGACTATTGCTCAGGCCACTGGGATACCAAATTTAGGGGAGGAATGGAGTAAACGCCAGCAGTTAGACAGATTCTACTATGAGCCATATATCAAGCCCGGGTATATAAGACACTTGACTGTAGTTTTTCCTTTCAGATTCCTAAGGGATGAGTATGCACCATTGATGAAACTCATCATTCGATATTTCAGTTGCGAGGGCAGATTCTCACGTCTCTATGTGTACCATGTCCGTTTGTTGATGCATTTTACAAGGGTACGTATGATGAACATTCCGTTTTTCATGTGTCGCAACATAGAGAGGATGGTGCCTTTAGTACAAAGGAAGAGCCCAACACATCAGCATAAGAGCATCTATCATTATGCATTGATTAAAATCATAGTGATGCATCAGTTGGCACAGCAGGACATTACTTAGGAAGATTTCATCTCCCGTGATTACTTTGCACCATTACAACCACCTCCTGAGATAGTTCATGATGAGGGAGGACCTTCACACCAGCCAGACATTCCCGAGACTGAGCATATAAGTGCTCCTCCATATGTGACATACCAGCGAGGTTACAAGGCATTATTTGCATCTACACGATGAGTACTATCTCCACCTGGGGTGGAAGGGGTCTCGTTGACTTCATCAGCACAACGATTGTTATCTCCACCTCATGTGGAAGGGGCCTCGCTTTCGACAGCAGCACCGCAGGTACAAGATAAGGGCAAGAAGCCCAAGCATGAGGAGAGGCCTTTAGGTGAGCCATCAGGTTTTGTTACTATTCATGAGGAGACAGCTTTAGAATCAGAGAAGACCCAATATATCAGGTATCTAGAGCAGCGGAATAAACAGTTAGAGGACGAGCACACACTTATAGAGCTGCAACGAATCCGTGAAGACCGTAGGTTGGCCCGTAAAAGACCGGGTGATTTGACACCTGTTGCGCGGCAATTTGTGCTTGAGAAGGTCAACTGACACTTGGAGGGGTTGTTGGCGAAGGCCAATAGAGACAAAGACTTGCTTCGTCACATGAAGAATCATTACTGGGCCTGCATGCATGTTTTCAAAGCAAAAATGAAGATCCTTAAAAGGCGATTGAGCAAGGCACTTAAACGGCGGAAAAAGCCCGATCCACTCCAAATTTTGGCCGAAGCCTCTTTGACTGAGCATAGTACTTGATTGGGTATCCCCAGCCCAAATTTCAACAAGTTTGGGGAAAATTTTGTCAATTTTGAAATTTTTGTATAAAAAACAGGTTTTTTGGGTCAACGCGTAGCGCGCCGCGCGCTACCCATAAGATTGGGAAGTCCAAATCACAAATGGTTTGCTTTTTTGGATTTTTCATGATGAAATATACCTGCTCAGCTACTTCCAAGGAATTTCATCAAGGTTTGGGTCCCCAAAAGGTCACAAAACATGCAAAAAATGACCTCACTGCCCCTTTTTGGACACACAGGAAGTAGCCTTGGGAGAATGCACTTTTGGAGGGGAAAATGGACATCAAATTGGCAAATTCCACTTGGGTTGGAAAGTAGACATCCAGGGCTTTCCAACAAGCCAACCTAAGCTCAATTTGGATGTCGGGAAGTGCTCCAAAAGCAGGTGGAAAGGCGCGCTACGCATCAGGATTTTTTTTGCAAAGTTTTCATCTTCAGCTCAGGAAACGAAGCCAGTTTGACTAGTTTTGACTTGTGATGGGATTTTTCACCCTCCTTGATGTAATTAATGGAACTTTATGTTGAATTGAAATTTATTTACTGATTCTAGATGATTCATTCATAAAATAGCAAAAATTTAATGAATGAATTGGTTTCCTAGCTTATAGAGGCAAGTTGTTTTGACTGCCTAGATTGTAGTGTTTTGTTTAGAATTGGTTGAAACAGCTCCTAGGATGATGAGCTCGACCCCCAGAGGCAAGGGAATGTGTTAGCTTGCCTATATTATGTATTTTCTTAGTCATTTTCAGGGTTGGACTCTTGGGAATAGCTGGATACACTATTGTACATATTTTATCTGCAATTTTGGCAAAGGATAGACCAGGGTTTTGCAGCACTATTTGGGATTCATGTGGCCTTATGTGTTGATGGTGTGTTTCTCCCAGTACTTGTAAGTTTTATATGTGTACCATTTTCCTTATTTAATCTTCTGCAATTAAACAAATGAAGTGTTAAGGTAGAATCCATAAATTTGCTATGCTCTGCCTTTAAGTTTGTTTAATTTTCCATGTTTAAGGAGAATCCTTGAGACTTCCTTGCTCTCCTTAGCTCCTCACCTGTCAGGTCTATTCATTCAATCACTTTAAAGGCATCAAAACAATCGCCTGTCTTGCCCCAAGTAGACCTATGCAAAAGCTGTGCCTCATCCCCGCACCCAAAATTGCCTTTCCCTTGAATTCAACAAAACTTCAAAAAATAAATTCCATAGTCCATTTCACTTCATACCTAGCCTAAAATTAGTCATCAATTCAGTCATCTCAAGCCTCTTTGATTACCTTTTGCCGAGATTGACCGGAGAGAGCCCTCTCCTGTCCTCGTAGGGCTAGCTACGAGGCTGAGCTTGGTTTGATGTTGCCTCTAGTTTTGCCTTCCTCAGCCTCAGGCAAATTCGAGCGCTAATAGATATCATGTAAAATTTACGAATAACACAATACTTTGAGGATTATGTTATGTGCTAAAAGGTGTCAAATTTAAAATAACTCAATAATTTGATGATTATCTTATTTTCTAAAAGGTGGATATATACAATGAAGTGCCTATTCATTTCATATTTATAATAAATTATAGATTTATCTAGTGAATATTCATTTCTCCCACTTCCAAATTGTTTTGAAGATTATGTATGTATGATAGGGTTCTCATACATCAATGCAGCGTTTATCTTTTCTATAACATTAACAATTATATTACTATTATTATTAAATAAATAGTTCCTTAATGAAACATAGTGTTAGGCTATTTCTAAAACATCATAGGTGTTGGGTATGGAGCCTGATTATCTTCTTGATTGTTCAGAGGTTTTTTGTTTTAGCCATATTTGAATCCCAATCCATAATGGGGGGCTGTGGTGGGGCTTTCCCCCCCACTATTCTTTCCTGGGGGTTCATGGGGGGCGACTACATGGATGGAGCCCCCCTTGGTGGGGGTTTGGAGGCGGTGCCCCCGAAGCTAAAAATAGATAAAAATTCACCTTGTAAAATATTGTAATTTCCTAGTCAATCTAGCTCATTCATTAGGAGGATGATCTGATGGTAGAAGTTATGTTTAATTTAGGGTGTTTTCCCTAGAAGAAAAACCCTCGGTTTATATGAGGGAAATTTATTGCCGATGTGTATTATTATTCTGAGCGAGAAAGAGAGAGGATACTATGTGAGAGAGAAGACGAAATTACAACGAATGTAATGTAGGTTGTATGCCTTCATCTTGTTGAATAATATAAAAGGAATGATGGGTTGTTTCTTTGTGGACGTAGCCCAAATTGGGTGAACTACTTATATTTGTGTCTCTCTTGTTCTATGAATTTCTATATTCCTATTCCTATAATATTTTATATGTTCCATTGTTATGTTAAATAATTTCTAATAGCTAGTATCATAGCCAAAGGTTTATTTGGCTAATAAACTCGTAGGAAGAATGGTTCTTGGTTCGAGTTGAAGCAATGGCGAAAGATGGTAGATTTAGGGTCAAGAAATTGAATAGCCAAAACTACGAGTTCTGGAAGATGTAGATGGAATATTATTTGTATCACAAATATCTGTACCTACCATTGAGTGGAAAATCAAGAATTCAACAAGTATGACAGACACAGAAAGAGAGATTCTCGACAGAAAGGCAGTAGAAACAATACAGTTGTGTCTCGAAGCATTGGTGGAATTCAACAATTAAAATGAAAAGATAATAGAAGGCTTAATGATGGAATTGGCCAAACTATATGAAAAACCCTCAGCCTCAAATTAGGTATTTCTTATGAAGCATCTGTTGTGATCGTTTAAATGAATTTAACATAGTTACCAATTAGTTATTTTTGTAGGGGTAAATTTTGATGATTAAGTTAGGTCTCTGTTATTTTTGTGCTAATTTCGCGAAAGTTGGAATGGCCTAGTTAGGTTTTTAGTAACTCTATCTCTGAATCTAGTACTTTAAATTTTGATGATGTTTTTGGTACCATCCTTAGCTAGGAGATGCGACGGAAAATCTCCGGCAAGACATCAGGTAATACTTTAACAACAAAGACTAGGGGAATAGAAATCGGAAGAGGAAGCAGCCCAAAAATTGTAGTAAGTCAAGAAAAGGAAGATCCAAATCCAATCAGGGATAGTGTGCTACAAATGTGGGAAGAAAGGACACCTGAAGAAAGACTGCAAATCTCGAAAGGGAAATGAAGGAGATGGACAACAACAGAACAATCATGAAGCGAATGTGACAAGTGATGTGTTTCAATGTACTTTGATTATTTCACTAGATAATATTATTGATGCATGGGTGGTAGGTTCAGCGGCCTCATTCCATGCCACACTTGATAGGAAACATTTTCATGACTATGTTCAAGGATATTTTGGACACGTTCATCTAGGCGATGATACACCCTATAAAATTGTTGGAATGGGTAAGGTTTTTATAAAGAAAGAGAATGGAAACCAATGGTTATTGAAGGAGTTAACACATGTTCTAGATCTGAAGAAAAATATATTTTCAACAGTGCAGTTAGGTGATGAAGGTTGCATAACTACATTCACAGAAAAAACTTGGACGGTCACTAAAGAAACCTTGGTAATACAAAAGGTTGGTATGTTCTATCTATGCAATTGTACTTCTACTTTTGTTAATGCTTTAAACTCCACAAGAGAAGATAAAGAATTATGGCATCATAGGCTCAGTCACATGAGTGAGCATATTCTTTACTTCAAAAATTTGTTTTCAGGTTTGAAGCATGTTGATTTGGATTTATATAAAAATTGTGTTTATGGAAAACAAAAGATAGTCATATTTATTATAGTTAGGAAGGAAAATAAGAGATGTTAAGTTATGGTATGTTCTATGCTTATAACAGTTTACTTCTTTTTCTTATTATATTCCACCGATTAGCAATCACATGTACATAAAGTAAAGTGCAGATAGAACATTAAACGATCGACAGAAAACAAGCCAAGACAAGAGACACAAGATGTGGCGGCTAGCCAGGGACCAACCCCACAATGTGTGGGGAAACCCTTTGATAAAATCTTCTTTTTATCTTCAATAATTCAGTAGAGAGAAATAGTACAATAAATCTGATTCATATCAGCAGTAGCAAACCCTAGATCAACAGTATCAACATTAGCGGCTTCATTATCAAACTAGGGGAGACGATATCTCAAAAACCGACCGTCGGATTGACTTCATTCCACCACCAAAAGTTGCAGCTTCCAGAGGAGGTTCAAATGAACCTACATTGTAGTTCAGATGAGGAGATATTCTAGGCCACGCAGGTCAATCTTTACTTCTGCAGTTGCAGCTTCAGTTTCAGCAATTTCCGGCTTCAAACTAGGGCAGTCGATATCTTGCAAACCGTTCCTCGGATTGACTTCATTCCACCACCAAAAGTTGCGGCTTTTAGAGGAGGTTCAAATGAACCTACAACACAATTCCAAAGAGGATATCTTCTAGGCCACGCAAGTCAATCTTTACTTCTGTAGTTGCAGCTTCAGTTTCAGCAGTTTCCGGAAATATCTTGCAAACCGTTCATCGGATTGACTTCATTCCACCACCAAAAGTTGCGGCTTTCAGAGGAGGTTCAGATGAACCTACAATGCATTTCCAAAGAGGAGATCTTCTAGGCCACGCAAGTCAATCTTTACTTCTGCAGTTGCAGCTTCAGTTTCAGCAGTTTCCGGCTTCAAACTAGGGCAGTCGATATCTTGCAAACCGTTCATCGGATTGACTTCATTCCACCACCAAAAGTTGCGGCTTTCAGAGGAGGTTCAGATGAACCTATAGCGTAGTTCCAAAGAGGAGATATTCTAGGCCATGTAAGTCAATCTTTACTTCTGCAGTTGCAGCTTCAAATTCAACAGTTTCCGGCTTCACATGTGTGAGAGAGAGACCCATTTCAGCGCAGTAGAGAAGAGACTCATTTCTGCGTAGTAGAGAGAGAGAGAGATGTGATGAGATGAGTGAGTCCAAATGAGGAAAAGTCATCTTATATTTATACACAACGTTGGTGGGTGAATAGATGTGACTGTTGGGCTTCTGAGTCTACATGAGTTGTAGGTCGGCTTGATAATAATTCCATAATCAAAATAAATTCATATCTCCATGAATACTTATTGGAATCGAATGATATTTATATCAATCCTACACCTCTCGATGAGAGGAATCTAATAAAAATATTATCAGCCATGAATAAGACGACCCACATGAAGTTTTGCCCTAGTTGCCAATTTTAACACTCCCTCTCAACCATGGAGAACTTCATCTGCAATCTGTCTATCGGTCGTTACTATTCATCCATCAAATGCACTGACCTGTGCAGCCTGACCCTTGCCCTGCTCTGCTCTATTCTTCCTGTTCTGCTTTGTCTTGTTCTGCCCTGCACTGATCTGTACTGTTTTGCTCTATTTTGCTCTGCTCTTGCATTGTCCTGTTCTGCTCTGCTTTTGTCCGAATCAAGAAGAAGAAGAAATGATCGAGGATGTATCATACTGACTCAAAGTCAGTCTCAGAGTATGTACCACTGGTCCCATACCAGTCTCAACCAACCCGAAGTTAGTGTCATAGTGAGTACAACTCCACTGGTCCTAGACCAGTATCATCCTCCACTGACTCAAAGTCAGTCTCAGAGTGCGTACCACTGGTCCGAGACCAGTCTCAGCCGACTCGAAGTTAGCTTCATAGTAAGTACCACTCCTACCACTGGTCCCAGACCAGTATCGCAGTCTCAGAGAGTGTACCACTGGTCCCAAACCAGTCTCAACCAACCCGAAGTCAGCGTCATAGTATGTACCACTCTCACTGGTCCCAGACCAGTACTGCACTGACACGAAGTCAGTCTCGGAGTATGTACCACTGGTCCCAGACCAGTCTCAACCGACCCGAAGTCAGTGTCATAGTATGGTACAACTCCTACCACTGGTCCCAGACCAGTATCGCAGTCTCAAAGAGTGTACCACTGGTCCCAGACCAGTCTCAACCGACCCGAAGTCAGCGTCATAGTATGTACCACTCTCACTGGTCCCAAACCAGTACTGCACTGACACGAAGTCAGTCTCGAAGTATGTACCATTGGTCCCAGACTAGTCTCAACCGACTCGAAGTCAGCGTCATAGTATGGTACAACTCCTACCACTGGTCCAAGACCAGTATCATTGATCGCAGATCAATGGAGGTCATCCTAGCGTAGGGAGTACGGTAGATACAACGATGCATCCATCGGTACTACTATGGTCCCTAACTTCATTTCCCTACTCATTGATCAGATGAGAGGTACTTCCCATGAGTCCCAGACTGCATGGATAGGATGCCTCGACAGGAGAACTAATCAATCCTGTCCTCACAGGAGAACACATCAATCCTGCTACAATCGTCGTGGAGAACACATCAATCCAGGCTGCCATGGAGAACACATCAATCCAGGCCTCACAGGAGAACTAATCATCCTGCTACACAGGAGAGCGAATCATCTTGTTCCACAAGAGAGTGAATCATCTTGTCCCATAAGAGAGCGAATCATCTTGTTCCAGTGTGCACCACCAGGGGAGGGTGAGTCACCATGTGGTCATATGTTGCTCTAGTAGGAACTGCAAGCCCTTAGAGCTCCCAGAGCTCAATGTATGCAACATGCAGGACCCTTGTACAAGGGTTTCTTGCTGACTTCAAGTCGTTTGGGAAAATCACAGATTAGATCTTTCCTTGGGGCTTTGACAAGGTGTATCAACCTGTACATCATCTTAATGTGATGGAGCTTCCATGCTCATCAACTTACCATATCCTAGATGATGTCTATCTGCTGGAGAAATTGACGAATACGAGATTCCTCAATAATTGAATCCCACCTTTGGTTGTTACAGAGAATCACAGTGGTATCCAATGTAAATCCAAATAGCTCACTGAAGAGATTTCGCAACCAGACTACCTCACATGAGGTTATGCTAGCAACAATATATCCTGCTTCGGCGGTGCTCAAAGGCACCAACTTCTGCTTCCTGCTCATCCAGGATATCGAAGCAGATCCCAAGGTGAAACAATACCCGGAAGTGCTCTTACGGTCCACCACACTACCTGCCCAATCAACATCAATATATCCAAGTAGTCTCACATCTCCGGTAGTGTATCTTAATCCATGAGAGATTGTGTCCTAAAGACATCTCAGAAGATTCCTGGCATCAATCCAGTGAGGCTCAACCAAATATGAGCTCACAATGCTAACTGCAAAACATATGTTCGGACGGAGGTTCACCAAGAACATCAATGCGAATGAGTTTTTGAAACTTAGAGGCATTTCCCAAGTCTGGTCTGACATCACTACCATATAACTTCCAAAAGTTAAGATCCTCGAGGTAGTCACAGGCTTGCAGTCCATCATACCGAATCTTTCCAATATATTTACCACATATTTTCCTTGAGATAGGAAAATTTCCCTTGGCTTCTGCCACACTTCAAGTCCTTGGTCCTTCATTTCAAATTCAGAAGCCATCTCCCTCTTACGTTTGTGAATGAGAGGGTTTGCACTTGTTAGAAAGAGATCATCCACATACAACACCAGTATGAGAGGCTTGTCATCTTCAACCTTAAAGTAAAGGTTAGGATCAGCTTCACTCCTAGTGAATCCCAGCTTCATCAAGTAGCTATCGATCCTCTCATACCATGCTCGGGGTGCTTGCTTCAGCCCATAGAGAGCCTTCTTCAACCTGCATACATGAGATTTTCAATCATAAATCTCAAATCCTTTAGGTTGCTCCACATAGACCTCTTCTTTGATAGAACCATGCAAGAACGTGGTCTTAACATCCATCTGATGTAGGTTCCATCCTTGTGAAGCCACAAGGGCTATGATCAAGCGGATGGTCGTATATCTGGCAACAGGTGCAAATATCATAGTCTATACCTCCCTTCTGGGATATACCACGAGCAACAAAATGAACCTTATACTTTTCCATACTTCCATTTGCTGCATGCTTTATCTTGTAAAGCCATTTTGAAGTAACAATTGTCTTATCCAGGGTCTGGGAACTACTTCCCAGACATCATTCTCCATAATAGACTCATATTCTATGGTCATAGCATCCTTCCATAGTTTAAATGCTTGATGACATATGAGAATGATGAAGGTTCATTTTGTATGATCGTGCTCATGATGGTCAGGTATCCCTGATACGTGTTCAGTTTCTTACTTTGATGGAAGGTTCCTCAGGGTGCAGCATGTCCTTCAACATCATCAAGCATCCCCCTAAGCCATGAAGGCCTCTTCCTAGAAGAGGAAGGCTCATGTGGATGAGGATCAATCGGATCCGTGGGTTCTTCTACATCAGGCATTGATTCATCATCCTTTTCTTTTGGTTCCCTGGTATCGGCTTCTTGAGAGCTCCTCAAAGTCGGAAGATTGTTCACCTTGCGGAGAGCCATATCTTCGTTAAAGGTGACATCATGACTAATTACGACTTCCATTTGACCGGCTACATAGATTCTATAGCCTTTAGTATTTTCACCATAGCCCACGAGAATTCCCTTCTTTCCAGATGCACCCAATTTATTTCTTTTCTCTTTCAGCACATGAATATATACAGGGCTTCCAAAAATTCTAAAATGAGAAACATAAGGTTTCTTACTGGTGAACTTTTCTTCAGGAGTCTTCGAACCCAATGCTTGATGAGGGAATTGATTTTGTACATATACAACAGTGTTTGTAGTTTCAGCCCATAGAAACTTCGGAAGTCTTTGATCATTCCATAATCGTGCGGTTCTTCCTTCCCGCCACACTATTTTGCTTAGGAGTATGTGGTGTAGTAGTCTCCCTCTTAATGCCAGCCTCAGATATGCCTGAGTGAACCAATTGTAATACATCGGAGGTCTTGCTTTGGCTTGAGAGGAATGGTCCCCTTTTGAGCTTTCCTTCAGCACATCCTGGACATACACCTTCTTTCTCTACTCATAATTCGAGCATCCCTGTCACCATTTGTCTTACACCGAGTATAGCTTTATAATGAAGGGGGGAAAACCTCTAATGCCAAAGATCAGACTGAAGAGATGTGTCATAAGACATGACACCTAGCAGACTTCCATCAACCTGATATAATGAATCAACACTAAACCCAAGAGTAAAGTCATCTTTAACATTATCTTTCCATATACGTACCTTGCCATCATTGAAGGTTACCTTGTAGCCTTTGTCTTCCGTTGCCGAGTTGGACACTAGGTTCTTTTTGAGGTCAGGTGCATTTAATACATCTTGGACTTTCTAACCTTCTTGAATGGTTGTCCTCTTCCTCAATCCCTAGCTCTCCTCTTACCTTTGCTGTTGAATTTGTCATTCCTTTGATTTGCCATCACAGGGATTTTGATCATCGTCCCGGTGTGAGTCCTTTCTATTGTTTTGACTTCTCCATTTTTCCATTTGTTTCATGCAGCAGTGGATGCATTTGATGGAGGCTCAACAATATTGCCTCTTACATGATCCAACACTCCTTGACTCTCAAGGGTTAGATCGATAGACATCTTCCATCCGTGATAGTCAACTCTCTCATGGAGCTTGTCTTCAGCAGGAAAGAGTGTTGAGGACCCCATAGTTCTTTTAGGATAGTTGGTGGGCTCCAGTATTGTAGCAATAATGCTACAACTCCTGGAGCTTCCTTCTCTAATTTTATCAACCCAGTAGTTCGTAACAAACTTGGAAGCGACGGTGCTGTATGCACAAGTACTAGCTCTTGTCGCAGCTGTCACTTGGTCAGCTGGCACAAGTCTGCTAGGGCTCAAGCCAACTTCTATATGTTCTCAGAAGAAGCTTTCTAAATGATGAACGAATGCTATCTCAAAGGAAATTAACCTACTTTGCAAGAATGAACTGAAAGCCAACCAAACATGGAAACCCTAGTAAACCCTAATCTGACTAGCTTAATCCTTATGATGCAATGGTGGGAATGCAACTTCTAGAAATGATGCCATTACTTCTAGTGAGATGAGATGCATGAATTTAAACTACTTCCATTGAAGAGAACACATTTTTGTATTTTTGCTCAAGTGGGTGGAGTTATTATGATTGTGCTTCTTACTGGGTCTTGACTGTGCAGGGGTAGTTCAAGGGGAGGAAGGCTTGGGAATGGTCAGGAGGGCTCTGAGAGGTTCCAGGGGACCCCTCACATCATTCCACAGAAGTCCACAACGTTCAGGTGCTTGGCAACCGTGTTTGCAGGCTTCTATAGGATGTCTGCAGGGGATCCTACAGGAAACTCGGGATTTCTACAGGAAGTCTACTAACTTCTACAGGATGTTCTACAGTCGGAGTTTTGGGTGATGGAGGAGTGAAGGAGCTGTATGGGTGGATAGGTAAGATGAAAGAGGAGCTTGAGATGGCCTATGGACAGAGAGATGAGATGGGGAAGGCGTGTGTAAAGCTGGTTGGTCGATAGAAGGGTAGAGTAGTGGAAGGTCAAAAAGATTGAGCAACGTGGACAGTAGAAGGGTTGGAAGGCAAATGAGCTGAACAGAGGATGAGTAGGTGGCTTAGGCACGGTTCAGAAGGATAAGAACACGATGAAGTGGTGCTGCGCAGTGTAAATGAAACAAATCACCCTTATCTTGCATGTAAACGAAAGTTCACCAACCTATTCTAACTGTTTTATTAGGAATCAAAGAACAGCAATGTAAGTTGAAGGGAATTCGTGCATGATGCTGAACCAAAGAGTCATTACTCAAGATATAATCGCATGGAAAATTCTTCAATCGAAAATATTACATCAATACTTGCATGCATATGTTAAAACAGTGTTTTTTTTGGCAGTTGGCACGGTCTACACTTCCGGTCCCCAAACAGAGGTGAAAGTGAGCATGCATTCTACCTTTTTGAACTCAACATAACTTCAATCTCCCTACGCTAATTCTGAACTACTGAAACAACTGCATTCATGAAACTAACCTACATAACCAAACCGAAACAGTCAACTCAGCAAACTGTGTTTTCCAAGTGCATGTAAAGGAAAGAAATGCAATGATAAAAGAAAGACAAGTAACAATACAAAGGAAAGGAGGTCTATTGCTCTCAGGTTGGGCCCTCACCTGAGAGCTATAGCTCCCCTAAGAACTCAGAATCGAATCCAAATCTGCCTGCCTTTTATTAAAAGATCATAATCATGAGTATAAAAACATGCCAAAATTGGCTTACAAAGAGAAAAAACAGAGCTACAGCTCGTAATCCAAAATCTACAACAAAAGTTCAAGAGTCTCAACGAAGGCTACAGCCTCAATATTTATACATGATGAGGGCCAAGCTGGCCTCCTCAATTAGTGGAGCTTGGCTGTCCAACTAAAAGTAAACTGTTGTTCCTGTAGAATCCGTTGGCTGCCTTCTAGCTCGGTGGTGATAGCTGTTGCAGCTCGGAGTTGGGGTGGAGATCACGAGGGAGGTCATTCAAGGCTGTGGACAACCTCCCTATAAACCCGCAATGCCACCTTGGCTGTCTCCTTGTCTTCATTTGCGTGGTCTTTGCTCCATTTAATGTCAAAAAACCTGAAATCATCATGTATTAGCCACATAGGCATAATGACTGCCCTTCTTCCTTCAAATAACACGAATATACTAAGAAATGATGCATAAGTGATAAAAAATGAAGGGTTGAGCAAGGTAAGTAGGCCAAATGAGCCCAAATTGTTACCAAAATTTGGGGCTCATCAATAGCCTTGCCAATATTCTCTTCGATGATTGCTCTTGCTCGGGCTTTGTCTTCACCTCAGCTCTGATACCATGTTAAGTTATGGTATCTTCTATGCTTATAATAGTTTACTTCTTTTTCTTATTATATTCCACCGATTAGCAATCACATGTACATAAAGTAAAGTGCAGATATAACATTAAACGATCGACAGAAAACAAGCCAAGACAAGAGACACAAGATGTGGCGGCTAGCCAGGGACAAACCCCACAATGTGTGGGGAAACCCTGTGATCAAATCTTCTTTTATCTTCAATAATTCAGCAGAGAGAAATAGTACAATAAATCTGATTCATATCAGCAGTAGCAAACCCTAGATCAGCAGTATCAGCATTAGCGGCTTCATTATCAAACAAGGGCAGACGATATCTCACAAACCGACCGTCGGATTGACTTCATTCCACCACCAAAAGTTTCGGCTTCCAGAGGAGGTTTAGATGAACCTACAGCACAGTTCAGATGAGGAGATATTCTAGGCCACGCAGGTCAATCTTTACCTCTACAGTTGCAGCTTCAGTTTCAGCAGTTTCCGGCTTCAAACTAGGGCAGTCGATATCTTGCAAACCGTTCATCGGATTGACTTCATTCCACCACCAGAAGTTGCGGCTTTCAGAGGAGGTTCAAATGAACCTACAGTGTAGTTCCAAAGAGGAGATCTTCTAGGCCACGCAAGTCAATCTTTACTTCTGCAGTTACAGCTTCAATTTCAGCAGTTTCCAGCAATATCTTGCAAACCGTTCATCGGATTGACTTCATTCCACCACCAAAAGTTGCGGCTTTCAAAGGAGGTTCAGATGAACCTATAGCACAATTCCAAAGAGGAAATATTCTAGGCCACACAAGTCAATCTTTACTTCTGCAGTTGCAGCTTCAGTTTCAGCAATTTTCGGCTTCAAACTAGGGCAGTCGATATCTTGCAAACCGTTCATCGGATTGACTTCATTCCACCACCAAAAGTTGCGGCTTTCAGAGGAGGTTCAGATGAACCTATAGCACAGTTCCAAAGAGGAGATCTTCTAGGCCACGCAATTCAATCTTTACTTCTACAGTTGCAGCTTCAAATTCAACAGCTTCCAGCTTCACATGTGTGAGAGAGAGACCCATTTCAGCGCAGTAGAGAAGAGACTCATTTCTGCGTAGTAGAGAGAGAGAGAGATGTGATGAGATGATTGAGTCCAAATGAGGAAAAGTCCTCTTATATTTATACACAACGTTGGTGGGTGAATAGATGCGACTGTTGGGCTTCTGAGCCTACATGAGTTGTAGGTCGGCTTGATAATAATTCCATAATCAAAATAAATTCATATCTCCATGAATACTTATCGGAATTGGATGATCTTTATATCAATCCTACACCTCTCGACAAGAGGAATCTAATAAAAATATTATCAGCCATGAATAAGATGACCCACATGAAGTTTTGCCCTGGTTGCCAATTTTAACAAGAGAGAAAAATTAGAACTTGTGCATACAGATGTATGGGGACCTAATCAAGTATCATCTCTCAATGGCTCTCACTATTATGTTACTTTTATTGATAATACAACTAGGAAAACCTAGATTTTTCATATTCAGAATAAATATGATGTATTTGATACCTTCAAGAAAAGGAAATATTTGGTTGAGAATGAGATAGGAAAGAATTTGAAGTATCTCAAATGTGAAAATGAAGGTGAATATTGCAGCAAAGAGTTTGAAAACTATTGTTCATAGCATGGAATTTGCAAAATGAAGATAGTTCCAGGAACACCACGGGAAAATGGTGTGCCAGAAAGGATGAATAGGAAAATCATGGAGTGTGCAAGGTGGATGATATTTCATGTAGGATTGCCCTTACAATTTTGGGTACATGTTGTACATATTATTGTTTATCTCAAAAACAAAGGGTCTTCAGGTTCCTTGGATGGTGGTATTCCATAGGAGGAATGGACATGTTAAAAGGTAAACTACTCATTTTTAAATACTTTCGGTTGTGAATCCACTGTCCACATTAATAAATAAAATAGACCAAAGCTTGAGGAAAAATCAAAGAAATGTACCTTTATTAGATATGGTGTTAATGATTTTGGTTATCTCTTATATGAAAATCACAAAATCATAAGGAGTAAAGATGTCATATTCAATGAAACGACCTTGTATAAGGATCAGATGCAAGGAAAGAAATAAGAAAAGGAAAACAAAAGATATACAACGCTTGATGAGATCACATAAAAAGTAAGGGTCCCTGAAAATCATAATGATCATTAGCCACAACAACTACAACAACCACAATAGCAACAGGCACCTAAAACACCTAAAAGTGGTGTTAGAATATCTACCATAATTAGTAGACCCCCTAAACTATACTCTTCGTCATTATATTATGTATTGATGATTGATTTTGGTGAACTGGAAATATATGAAAAAGAAATGCAGGTAGAAACCAAGAAGAAGTGGGAGCAAGCCATGGAAGAAGAGATAGACTCCTTGATGCATAACCAGACTTGGGACTTGTTCAAGTTTCCTACGAGTAAAACAACATTGTAAAATAAATGGGTTCATAGGTTGAAGGAAGAAGATGGAGGAAAATAGGGGTATACGGCTAGACTTGTGGTGAAGGAGTTTTCACAAAAGAAGGTATATATTTTGATGAAATTTTTTCTCCTGTTGTTAAAATGACTTCAATGAAACCTATTTTAAGTCTAGTTGCAGTAGAAGATTTGCATCTTCAGCAGTTATATCTAAAGACAACATTTCTCCATGGGGACTTCGAGGAAGAAATTTATATGCAGCAGCCACAAGGGTATGAGGTCAAAGGGAAGGATAAATTAGTGTGAAATTTTAGGAAGAGCTTGTATGGCTTAAAACGAGTTCCAAGGTAGTGGTATCTAAAATTTGACAGGTTTATATCTGAAAAGAGTTATACTAGACGTTACTCTGGTGATTGTGTTTATCTTAAAAAGAAAAATAATGGAAGCTATATTATATTTCTATTGTATGTATATGAAATTCTTGTTTCAGGGTCTAACATGCAAGAAATAAATGGGTTCAAAAGAAAATTGGAAAATTCATTTGCAATGAAGGATTTGGGTGTTGCAAAACAAATCCTTGGTATGAGAATAACTAGAGACATGTGTAACAACCTCCTCCCACATCTACTCAAGTTAACCATCCTACCAAGATAAACATGTGATGAAGAGTTACTATGATATGATTCAACCTCCTAGATCACCTTAAGGAAGTGAAACCGACATACCAACACTTTAAAGACCTCCCTGAGGAGCTACAGAACGTCCAGGAGCCAACCAACCCCTCCATATGTCAAACCCTTGAGAAAACTTTCTTCTTGATTGAACTAGACCCCATTCACTCCCATGAAAAGCCTACCATGTGAGTGGGACCCTCCAGCTACTCCCATAGCAAGGAATCCATGTGACTGTGGCCTTTTCCAGGCATTTTTGTGCCAGCAACCTTGAATTCTGAGCCACTTTTTCAGGGATAGGACTCAATCCTATGCCCATAACTTCATGAAACTTCCAGAAATGATAAATAGCATTAAGACAATGCTAATAATATAAAAACTTGAACAAGTACTTGACCTAACCCCTGCCATCCATGACATGCATTTCGTTAAACACATCATGAACATGTAATCTATAGATCTTAACAATAGATCTAAACATAGGGTCCTCATACTTATCTAGGATTCGTCAAGAAGGTTTGATTCCCTCTCACAATAGTTGCATTATCATATATTAGGTCATACAGTCATTAAGAAATTCATTCACTAATAAAAAATTATGAGAGCCATAACCAAAGTATGTCATAAACCATGCTTATAACCATCATATAACCAAAGAAATATCAATGATAGCATAACCATTAAAACCACATAATAAGAAAGTACATTTACACATAAAACACAAGAGGAAAGAGGTATTATTAACATATGAAAAAGCCAACAGAGCCAGGGACTTCCACGTACCACCCGACCATATATTGGGATGAACCAAATCTTTCTTTCATCCAATCACCCATGTGCCAAATTCCAAGAATGAATGTGGGACTCACAACAAAACTAATAAAGGCTTCCTCGGGCTTTACCATGTATCCTACCAAGGGATTCTTAGGCCCAAACAATCAACATATATTATTGGCTTTAATGCAATCTCATCATATACTAGTCAAGGGATCACTAGGTCCTAAACAAGCATGGATGCCTCTAGATCTCTCCACCTAAACCATGATAAAATTGTTCATATAGTCTTTACCATGTATGCCACCATCACCGATCAGGGGATTCCTAGGTCCAACAAGGGTATTCACAACCAGGATTTATCATGTATCCCACCATTATCGGTCAATGGGTTCCTAGGCCTTGTGATTTATTTCCTGAGACCACCCCTCTAACTTTTGAAACCATTCGGAAATTCAACTCAATCAAGTAAACGAACCCCATCACACCATGGCTATCCAGAAATGGAAAGGCAAGGCTGAAAACCACTGTCACACCTAGAAAAAACCATGCCAATGATAGCAAGAGAACCAAATACACACATGCATATACCATGCATACCAAAGTTAGCAAGGAAATCATACATGCAAATCTATACCTACAAGTAATCCCACTGTAGCTACCTAATCCCTCTCTTCCTTGCTTGGTCTTTTCTTCCCTTTTTCTTTCTTGTCCTTCCTTTGCCTTCCTTCCTCCAATGCTAGAGTGATCCTAGAATACTCTAAGTGTAAGAGAGTATGAGAGAGTAGAGAGAATAGAGAGAGAGCTCCAAAACTGAACTTGCAAAAGGTCTTTAACTAATCCTCAGAAGCCTTTTTATCAATGATGCCTGTATTTTCTTTAATTTCTATTATTTTTCCTTCATTTTATCCTCACATGCAACCAGTGACCTTTCACCTTCCTTTTCTCCTATTTTCCATTATTTTCATAAATAAAATGCCAATTAATGCCACTTTCCTTCCCAAATCCTTTTTCATTTCCTTTGTCAATTTCCTTAGCCATAATAAACCAAATGAACACCCACACTAGGATGTTTGGCCCAACATTTAGCTTGGAATAAGTGTCCCATGACCTTGGTACTATTTTTCATTTATTAACCTTATTACATGGATTTTTAACCTAAGGCTTATACAAACCCCCCCCCCCCCCACCTTAGGGGAACATTGTCCTTAGTATTCAATGACACCCACAACCAGAAAGACCACTAAAGATAAAAACATACTACCCATGGAGCTTTATAACTTAGCTTGATGCAGTATTTACAATTAACAACCTGCTGAAAAGAAAACCAACATGGAAAAGATAACAACATGACACCCATACCACTTATTGGAGCTTTATAACACAACTCATGGTGGTATTTACATCCATATACATATATACATATACCAAAACACCATACCAAAAAATATACCAAAAGAAATTTCCTCAACCAGTGAATTGAGAAGGATACATAACCCGCATATGATCAACCATCTCCCATGTAGCTTTATCAGGCCCATAGTGCTTCAACTACACATTAAACCTGCTCGATTTCTTAGTTCTGGAGCATGAGCATATTTCTCTGCAAAATACACAGAGGTTCCAACTCTAATTCTCCTTCTGGCTACACCTACAATACAAACCAATCAATAATATGATTAACATCCTTTAAATATCTTTTAAGAAATGAAACATGGAAAACATCATGGAATTTCATTGTCAGAGGCAGTGCAAGTCTGTAGGCCATTGGTCCAATCCTCTCAAGGATCTTGAAAGGCCCACAATACTGAGGTGCTAAATTCACACATGACCCAATCCTCAAGGATCTCTTCTTGGGCTTGATGTGCAAGTACACATGTTCCCCAACCTGAAACTCCTTAAACAACCAGCGAAGATCTCCATACATTTTTTTCTTGTCCTATGTTGTGTTTAGCTTCTTATTGATAACCTGTAATTCTTGTTACATCTCTACCAACATTTCCGACCCTATCAACACCCTGTTCACTAGATCGCTCCAACTGATGGAAGTATTACAACTCTTCCCATAAAGTGCCTCAAACTGACTTATCCTTAGTGATTCTTGATACCCATTGTTGTAAGAAAAATATACTAGTGGAATATACTCTTCCCACTTTCACTACTAATGCATGACGTACATTCTCAACATGTCCTTCAAAATAATGTTGACCCTCTCCATCTATCCATTTGTCTATGGATGATAAGTTGTGTTAAAGGCCAATTTGTAGCCAAACCGACAAACAACTCTTTCCATAATCTGGAAGTGAACTTAGCATCTTTTTCCAACACAATCTTCTTCATAACACCATGTAGCCTCTTTGTCTCCCTAATGAAGACATGTGCTACATCACTAATTGAATAAGTATATTTCCCCATAATGAAGTGTGCTACCTTTTTCAACCTATCCACCACAACCATTATGGAATCATGTTTTCTAGATGTCCTCAGAAAACCTATAATGAAGTCCATAGTATTGATCTTCTATTTCCACTCTGGAATCGGGATCGGATGTAGTAATCCACCTAGATTATTACTACTTTTACCTATTTATAATCTAAGCATCTCGCCACAAACTCTACCACTTCCTTCTTCATGTTCAACTAATAATAGAACTTCTTCATCGTTGTCAATGTATTTTTATATCTTGGGTGACCTGAATATGGCTTGGCATGAAATTCCCTTAAGATAAGCTTCTTGAAATCACTATTGTCTGACACATAGATCATGTCCCTAAATCTGATTAAACCATCTGCTATAAGAAAATAGTCCACATCATATTCACTTATACCCTATTGTCACCTGTGCCTAAGGTCCATGTACCTATCATCCTATTGTCCTTCCTGTAAGATCTGATCCTGTAGATCTGTCCCATGAGAACTCATAGATGTTATATGATTCACCTATGCTCTTCTACTAAGAGCATCTGCAACCATGTTGTCTTTTCTCTTAATGTACCTGATCTCGAAATTAAACCCACTTATCGTGGCTAACCATATAGATTTCCTGGAATTCAGATTCAATTGGTCAAACAAGTATCTCAATCCACTTTTGATCACTCATTAGTACAAATCTCCTACCTAGAAGATAGTGCCTCCACATCTTCAAAGAATGAATAGTAGATGCCAACTCAAGATCCTGAGTCACATAGTTCTGCTCATGCTCATTCAATTTCCTTAATTCATAACATACCACCTATCCATCCTACATCAAGAGTCCAACAAGTCCTCTCTTGCAGGCATCTGTGCACAACACAAAATCTTTATCTAGATCTTCAATCTTGAGAGCTGGAGCATTTGTCAACAACTGCTTCAACTGCTCAAAATTTGTTGCGCATTCCTCTATCCATTCAAACTTCTTACCTTTTATATGCAATAATGTAATAGGATATGCAATGCGTGATAAGTTCCTGAAGAACCTCCTATAGTAAATTAATAACCCCATGAATGACCTTACTTCATCCAAATTCCTCGGAGTTTCCAATTCCATGATAACTCTTATCTTTTATGAATCCACTACTATGCCTTCCTTGGAAACAACATGCCCAAATTAATGTACCTTTGTCTGAAATAAACTACATTTTCTAAGCTTGGTATATAATTGATGTTCTCTTAGAAATATCAACAGTGTTGCTAACTATTCGACATGCTCTTCCTCATTCTTAGAATATATCAATATATCATCAGCAAACATAATAGAAAACTTGTCTAGATAAGGGGAGAAACACACTATTATTCAATCACATAAAAGTATTTGGAGAATTAGTTAGACCAAAAACAACCAAAACAAACTCATAATTCCCATACTTAGTCCTGAAAGTAGTCTTGTGCATTTCCTATTCTTTGATGTGTACCTAATGATATCCTGATCTCAAATCAATCTTTGAGAACATTGTTGCTCCCTTCAATTGATCAAACAAGTTGTCAATCCTCAACAACAAATGCTTGTTCTTGATTGTTACCTTGTTCAACTACCTCTAATTGATGCACAACTTGAGAGCACCATCCTTCTTTTTCACAAAAAGTATCGGTGCGCCCCAAGGTGACACACTTGGTCTAATGTAACCCTTGTAAATCATTTCCTTCAACTACAACTTCATCTCTACTAACTCTGGCATGCTCACCATGTATGGTGCCTTTGATGTTGGTGCTACTCCTGGTACCAACTCATTGGAAAAATCCACTTCTCTATGAGGTAGCACTCTAAAATATCTATGGGAATCACATCCTAAAACTATTGTAAAAGTGGGTACCTATTCAATACCTTTGCATCCTCAACATCCTTACCTTTATCGCTGGAAATATGTACTGCAAATAACACACACCCTTTCCTATGACTGCACTTTGCCTACATAGTTGTAACCATCCTAACTTATGTTGCCTTCTTCTTACCATGCAAGATTATTTGTTCACCATTGTCATCCAAGCATTCAATGGCCTTGACATAAAAATCCACCTTGGTCCCATGGATATACAACCGGTCCATACCCAAAAGCATACTACACAATCCCAATAGAAGCACGTTCAAATGCATTGATGTAGGCATAACATTCAACTCAAATGAACAAGCTCTTACTAATGAACTCTTTTCTTTGTACCTGTAGCCAAGTGCACTAACCAAGATTCTTCATGCACTTCTTTATTCAAACCACACTTATCCACCAAGTCAGGATTAACATAACTATAATTAGATCCAGGGTCAATCAAAATAGAAACAACTTGATCACAAATCTTACCATCCATCTCGATAATAGATACTTGGTGATCCACCTGCTTGTTCTCCAATGTTGCACAGATTCGTGGAATGCTCTGCCCAACATCCCCAACTTTATGCACTTCCTGTGTAATGTAAATTTCAGGCCTACCACCCTGATACTATTTGAAATCTCTTTTGAGATGCTCCTTGCCACGGATCCAACACTAAAACTGTCCCTTACCATCACCTTTATTCTATTTCCCTCCAGGCTGAAGTCCATTAAACTTATTCTAAGGTGCAACATTTTATTTCTCACTTGCATCCTAGGGTCTTATTCTTTATGACTACCATTTACCTTTAGTTTTTTCTTTCCCCTTCCAACCTTGGTGAGATTCTGTCTTTATGCTTTGATTTATCATAACAGTGCTTCAACTTCCTAATGAATTGTTCAAGTGACCGAGGCTCATCATACTCAATCTGATCTTTAAATGCTAATGGTAGTCCACTGAAAATATTTGAACTTTGGCTTTCTCATCTTTAAGGTATGGTGCATACCTTAACAACTCTAGGAACTTGGTTGTATACTCCTCATTCATCACCAATCCCATCATTAGCTCATAGAATTCCTTGGCTTTAATATCATAGTACCTCCCTAATAAATATGTCTTCCTAAAAAGTCTCTTGAATTCATGCCAACTCAACTCTTATGTCCTAATGTCTCTAACCTGCTTCACATCTTCCCACCAAATGTATGTTTCCCCTTTGAAGCTAAACATAGTTATTTTGGCCTTCATGTTCTCTGTGTAATCATGCAGTTTAAATAAATTATTCATCCCAAGTGACTATGCCTTTGCATCTTTCATTTTCTTCAAATCTCCATCAAAGGTGAGTGGCTTCGCTTTCTTGAACTCATCTAGAAAATATTCCCTGTCATTCCTCTTGTAAGTATGATAACGATGATGACCATGGTACCTGTTGGAGCCAGAACTAGAATAGAACATGTTTCCATCATCTCTCCTATCCGATGTGTCCAAGAACCTTCCATCTATGACCATGTCATCCCTATCCTATATGTTCCCACCATGAGACCTATTTTCATATGCCCCGTTAGTCTTATCCTCCTACCCATGACTGATCTTAAGTAGTTCTTGTCTTTGCAAGTCTGATAGGCTCTGAAGAATAACTACATTAACCACTTCTTGATTCTCTTGTGCCTAAATTATTATGCCATTATCTACTTTGAAGCTTTTTATTTCTTTCTTCAAACTTCTCAATGTGTATGCTATGTCAAGAGTGCCCATCACCATGCTACTCATTTCATATATAGGGAGAATCTAGTGAACTATATTCTACCATATTACTAGTCGTATTTGATCTTCTTCCTACAAGTATACCATGTGAGCTAAAACAAAATATAAACATAATAAACATACCCATGTATAGTTCAAGGGAGGATATCTCGTCTACAAGGTCAGCCAGATTAGTGCAATACATGTATAAACATAATCATATCATTATACAGACATCATTTCAACCATTATCCAGTTATCATACATGAATATACCATAACCATTACAATGCATGCATAACAACATATAGACACTGTCATGCATAACAAATGCATAACCCACGTGCACTCATAACGACCACATCCAACAACAATCACGATCATCTTTCACATGGTGACACAACTACAACAATGACCACCACCATTCATACACAACAAGCATATAGACCATAGGCATAAAGACCACATATGCAACTGACATGTACGCATGACAAGCACATTCCGCCCATCCAATCCAAGGTGTGAACCATGCTCTGATACCACTCTATAATACCCTCCTCCCACATTTACTCAAGTTAATCGACCTACCAGGGTAAACATGTGATGAAGGGTTACTATGATATGATTCAATCTCCTAGATCACCTTAAGGAAGTGGAAATGACGTACCAACACTTTAAAGACCTCCCTTAAGAGCTATTGAACCTCCAGGAGCCAACCAACTCTCGAGATGTCCAATCCCTAAGAGAACATGATTCTTGACTAAAGTAGACCCCCAATCACTCCCATGAAAAGCCTACCATGTGAGTGAGACCCTCCAGTTTCTCCCACATCAAGGCACCCATGCAACTATGGCCTTTTCCAGGCAGTTATGTGCCAGTGACCTTGAATTTTGAGCCACTTTTTCAAGGCTAAGACTCATGCTTCTACTTAGAGCATCATGAAACTTCATGAAATGATAAATAACATTGAGACAAGGCTACTAATACAAAAATTTGGATAAGGATTTGAATAAGGACTTGACCTAACCCCTACCAATCATGACAAGAATTCCATTAAACACATCATGAACATGTAATCTACAGGTCATAATAATAGATCTGAACACAGGGATCTCATACTTATTTAAGATTCGCCAATAAGGTCTAATGCCCACTCACAATAGCTAAATTATCATCTATTAGGTCATACATTCATTAAAATTTCATTTACTATTCAAAACATGATGAGAGTCATAACCAAAGTCTATCATAAATCATGCTTATAAAAATCATATAACTAGAGAAATATCAATGATAGAATGACCATTAAAAACACATAATAATAAGTACATTTACACATAAAACACAATAGGAAAGAGCTCTTATTAATATATGCAAAATCCAACCAAGCCAGGGACTTCCACGTACCACCCGACCATAGATTGGGCTGAACCAAATCTTTCTTTCAGCCAATCACACCCATGCCATATTCCAAGGATGAATGTGGGACTCACATCAAAACCAATCAAGGCTTCGTAAGGCATTACCATGTATCCCACCAAGGTATTCCTAGGCCCAAACAATTAGCATACATTACAGGCTTTACCTCAATCCAGCCATATACCACTCAAGGGATCATTAGGCCCTAAACAAGCATGGATGCCTTCAGATCTCTCCACCTAAACTGTGAGTAATTTGTCTGTCTCCATGTTATAAACATATTTGGGCACTGCAACCCCAATCTTATATGTCCATAAACCAAGGGCTTCTAAGTCCCTAAAAGTGTTGTTTCATACCCTAAAGGAACAAGGTCAGCTGATTACATCATCTCCCAGAAGTTCTCCATGAAAAACTACTCAAAACTGGTCAAAACTGGACCATCTCACCTACTCCATGGTTAAAGTGTAATGCATCCCACCTAATGCACACGGGGGTTACGATGCATACTACAAATCCCTTCTATGGGGTGCGATGGGCGAGAGTAGACAAATGGCAGAGACAGTTTGCAAGGTGGATGATCATGGAATCTTCCAGAAACTTCTCCTGTGACACTTGCCTCTCTGAATTCGCCCAGGGATGAGTAAGAGATCATGAAATATCCAAGTGGAATTGAGAACTATCAGAGAAATGACACTAATAAAAAACCCAGAAGCTGACTCACCCACCTGCAAACATCTATATATGGATCCCTCATCCTAGAGATCCAGAGGCTGGAATTTTGCATCTTGTAAGGAAGTGTTGTTGGTTTCTTTGTGGAACATCATAGTGTTGGGTGATCTAGCTTTTCATGAGGTGAAGAAGGGCTTTCATGCTGGGAGGATGGCACTGGGTCAGATCAATGGGTTGTAATCCTCTCTTCTACTACTTCTATCAATAAAGCTATTTGATTTTTCCTCCATATTCTTGTATGTCTTTGAATATTGAATTGATATATGCATTTGTATGGTCAATATATATCTGATCCTATATTGTTTATGATTATAGATCTCTATGCTTTGATGGTATTATGCTGCTTTGACTCTACAGGTGTTCTTTGAAGCGGGACAAGCGAGGAAGGAGCGGCAAAGATCTGTCAAATGGGAGAAGAAACAAGCAAGGAGCCAAGCAGAAGACTGAGGTTGGTACTCTCTACTTCTCTCTCATCTATTTCTTATAAAGGAAAACTCAAGTAACTTTAGTTTGTTTGTTTCTAAGATAGCTACCCGTCTTAGTGGGACTAGCAGCTCTTAATGGACACTATTTTTCCCGATAAAAAAATGGCGACTCCACTGGGGAGAGAATAGCTTGTTTGCTTGTTTCTAGTTTGTTTACTTTATAAACTACAGACGGAGCCTGAAGTTAAGCCAGCTAGCCTTTGAACTGCTTTTTCTATGTAACTGCAAAGTAGATAAACACTGCTTTAGTCAATCTCCAGGTTAGTTTATGAATTAGACATCTAACTTGCAAACATCCTAAGTGCCCTATTGGTGGCTCAAGTAACCTCATTAGATCAGCCCCTATGTTTTGTATTTACTGACTATCATTAGCTCAGCCTAAATCCCTAAACTAAGCTACAAACTATGACCAAAAACCAAGCCCAGTCTCGTCCCTGGACCATTGCACTGTCTCCTTTTGACAGTCTGGATGCATCGCACCTCTCATGTGTTGTAGGTGAGATGCATCCCTGTTTCCTTGTGTTACAGGTGCGATGATCAGATAAGACTGTTTTTGCCTCTAGATTTTGGTTTTTCTTCATTCTCTTCAGCTTTATTTAGGAGTTTTGCTATCTGTGATCAGTATACCACTGTTGAAACTCCCTTCCTTTGCATTATTCAGCCTCCATTGTACAAAGAATTGTGAATGTTTTTATGTATTTTTCACCATTTACAGTTCTCCTTTACAAACAGTAGCTTAATCGAACTGTCGTCTTTTGATTTGAAAGTGTCGCAAGTGTCATTTTCAGTCAAAGAAAAGAATCCTCCTCTTTTTGATAGTCAATTACACTGTTACTCTTGTATTTGATTTGAATTAATAGTATTTCAAGTGTTGAAAGCAGTTTTCAATTCAAAATCGCAAAGTGTCGTCCTTGTCTTCCTTTCGTCTTTTGAAAAGAAAATTGTTAGTACTGTCGCTTTGAAAGAAAAGATAGTTCAAATTTGTACTTAGCATTCTTTTTGTCATTCACACATTAAGAAAGCGGAAAACAAATACATGCATGTGCATTTGCATTTAGGATGCTTGTGGATATTGATTTAGGACAGTGCGTCTTAGTGTGTGCTCTCTGCTCTATGTTGAAATAATTTCGCTTCTCTTTCCTTAGTAGCTAGGATTTTCGTTGCAAAAAGAAGAGTAAATGATTGTTTATCATCTTAGATTGCATATTTAGGAGTTGTATATCTACATCACATGGTGAACCTTAAAGGAAAACTTCTTAAGAAAGATCAACTATAAAATAAATCTCAATGAACATAAAAAGGCTTTGGAATCTAACGCACAACATTTAGAAGTCTAGGCTAGAGACGTATTCCAGTGTCGTAAAGCCTGGTAACTAACGCTCTCATTGTAGGTTGGGTGATTCCTCCTCTTTGAGACAACAAGTGCCAGTATGGACTTGTGCTCCCACATACCATCAAGTATATATTGGGAGACCACAATAGGCTGTATCCTTTATCCTTCGGAATCCGTGTCTGCCGCCCTATCGATCACAATGCACTAAACACCACATTCGGGAAGATTGACTGCCGTACTATAAAAAGTATTCTGTAGTTTTGCGATTGGTTTGGTTATCCCTCTGTCTAGATTTCCAGAGTAGTCACTTTTGTTCCTTTTCAGACTCCTTTAAAGAAAAGGTCCATCTGAGCATTTGTCACTTCAGGCTCATTAAAAATCGAAGGCGAATAGCGTCATATTTAGCTTTTTCTCAACTCTTAAAAATTGAAAAAGCAAGTTGTGTCAAAGCGTCATAAAATTTATTTTAATTGGAATAATGTCACTGTTCCCTCGTTGATCTTAGGTTGAGAAAATGGAGTCCACCAACCAAGTATTTCCCCTTGGGGGAATTCGTAGTCCTTTCTCCTCTTGGGGAGATGTTGGTGCACCTCATATGGCCACATTGTCCCTTCCAGGACTGACAATTGGCCTACAAGTATGGCTCTTCTTGACCTCTGTCATTTAAAGCACCGTGATTCCTAAGCAATCAAATCAGCAACCGGATGATACTGGAGTTACCCCCCAACCTTCTACTTCATTTATTTCTCCCTATCCTTCTTCCTCTTCACTTGGTGAAGCTAGTAAAGCTAAAAACCAAGTAACTGAGAAGAAGAAGAAAGGGAAGGAAGAAGAAGCCAACAACGAAAGGGGGCAAGCAAGCATCGTCTAGCGAAAATCCACACACTGCACCATCCAAACCTAAATCTCCATGTGTCATTTGCAACAGGGACCACTATCATTGAGATTGTCGTTGCATCCCACAGATCTTAAGGGACTGGTCTCCCTGCTTGCACAATCCGGTGTCATCAACCTCTGACGATCATGTTGAAAGTACACTATCAACTAGTGAAAACGAAGTCATTAGACAAAAAGGAAGATCTAAAATTCCTTGTAGACTGTGTGAAGGTGATCATGCCATCCACCGTTGTCCCTTCCTAGATGAAGCTAAAAGAGTCTTGGATAACCGTCCTGCTTCACCGCTACGGCTTCCTCCTGGATACAAGAAACTCTTGTCGAGTCCATCACTAGTTTAAAATCCGACTGACACACCTTTGTGGTCGGTTGAAGCATCTATAATTGAAGATAAACCCTTTGAGTCCACACCAGACCAAAGTCAACAAGTCGAGATGGTAGTCGACCCGGTCTTGTCTTTAGAAGGTCTATCGTTAGATGATACAGTCACCAAAGAGAATGAGAATGACACCATTCAAATTATTTTCATCAACACGGAATCTGATGAAGGTGGGGGCAATCTACCCATTCCTTTACCGCAGGAAGGAAGTTCGTCAGAGATGTATCCGGCCATTTATTCGGTCCCACCTCCAAGCAACCTAGTCGTTTCCTTCGATTGGAATCTACTAGGCAGACCCCATCTACCGTCTAATGTACCATTTCGAATCATAGTACAAGCTTACAGAATGGTCATGGTCGGTACTATCATAGATGAAGGGGCTTCTGTGAGTATCCTTTCCTCAACTGCTTGGAAAGCGCTTGGTTCGCCACCGCTTCTGCCTAAGATGCGAAATCTAATAGGCTTCAACAAAGGAACCAGTCGACCGTTAGGGATTCTTCCAAGTTTGCCTATAACTTTGAGAAGGAAAACTATCTACCTGAACGTAACGGTAGTCCAAAGACCTTTAGATTACAATCTACTCCTTGGGCGTGACTACATTTATAGCATGGGAGCTATTGTTTCCTCGCTCTTTCGAGTGATGTGTTTTCCGCATGAAGGTAGAGTGGTCCAGCTCGTAGACCAACTTTCATTCCCCAGTGCACACATAGCTAATAGTCAAGTGCCATCCCTGACTGCTATTTTTGCGCAAGGAATGTCTCATCAATCTCTAGTCAATCCACCTGATGAATGCGAGTGATTCGGTGAATGTGACTAAACCCAGGGGGCATGCACCCTGGTCTGCATCGATAGGAAAACTTTAGGTATAGGGTAGGTTTCCGCGGAGGACATATGACTAGTCTAACGATCCTATCCATTTAGGAAAATGGATCAGTCTGGAAAAATGTTCCCCCATCAAAGGTTATGTGATTGGGACTGACAACAGTCGCCTTTGTCCATTTTGATGGACATCGCTAAGGAAGTGTTTTGTCTGCAACACAGATGGAACAATATTGCTAGTGCAAGAAAATTCCATATGGTGACCTGGAAACTCTACTTCGCTATACCTAGGGGCATGCAAACCTTTTTGCATGCAAGTGAAAAGCGACCAACGTAACTCTAACCCCGTAGTTTTTACTGACTTCAACTACTTAAGTTAGGTGATTGGTCTGAACAACCATTCACCTTTGTCGGGACCAATGGAAATGGCAAAGTAAAGGAGATGTTTCCCACCGAGAAACTGTCCTACCTAACCTAAGTAGTTCTTTAACCTGTAGGACAGTAGTTGATTGTTCCTAGCCTACATATGAAAGGCTCCGGAGCAAAGTTGCGAATGGGGAAAGCTCCCTAAAAGATGAACCTACTTATGATACATCCTTATTATATGACTGGCATGAGTAGTTTTACGCGAAGTTCAAGCTCGTTAAAAAATAAACCTAGCAATGAGCATATGTTCCACCAGAGTTTAAGCTCATTAAAAAATGAACCCACCTCCGGTAAATAACCATTGCGATCACATAATTATCATTTTTTGAGCCTTGGTCATGTTCTTACCGTCACCTCCACTCTTTCTAACTGATCATACACCTCCATTTGATTGTTTACCCCTTTTGAGGAACAACTGCAACGAGTGATTCTATTAGCCATCTTCTTTACACTGCCGAGATTAAAAAGTTCCAAACCTTACCTGGAACCAGCTTATAAAAAACCATCACTCGTTCCTCAAAAAATGAGTCTTATTTAAGCTCTTTTCATCTGACTCATAAAATATGAAAATATTTCCGAGCAATTGGCCTATCCAGCTCGTTAAAGTGACCGGAAGTGCCATCCCTGCTCTATTAATCTTTTTTGGACCTGAGGGATCATTGCACAAAAAGATCGAGCGCTTGTCTTGTTCGGCTCATTAAAACTATCGAAAAGTCATCCCTTTCATATTATTTTATACTTTTTCAGACTTAAGGAATTATATTACAAAAAATGATTACTGGAGTTTTCTTTCCAACTCTTTTCGGACTCTCTAAAATTGAAAAGGACCAAGCTTTCTTTGTCATTAAACTCATTAAAATAACAGCGACAAACTTATCCATGCAAACAAGAACGAGTTTCACTATCGCTAGGCTCATTAAAACATAGCGACGGGTTTGCCCAAAGGGAAAATTATACAACAAGCATATATTATCCTCCTCAAGCTTGACAAAAATAAAGAGGTACTGGTCAGAAATGACTGGGGAAAAATTGGGAAGAAAACTTGAAGAAACTTTATTGGTAGCAGGTTGCTCTTGAACATGACACTTTCACTCCATCACCATGATTGAGTCGAGTTGGGTTATTCCGTTCATCGGTCATATCACCATTGGTCTAGCATACCATCCATTTTTGGGGTTAATGCTACCAATACATTTCAGTGTCTTCAATATGTTCAAGAGAAGTCGCTCAGAGAAATCACCAACCCAGCTTGTGTCTCATCCGCTGCAATACCTTCACCCTTCATTCTTTCATGACCGCCACCCTGAACCTTGTATCATCAGATCGTTTTCACCTCCACAAAATCATTTGCTCCATTTCGTTTCGTAGATTTGGGATTCATTAAGGCCCTCCTACGATGGGTCACTTCTTGTCGGCGTCAGCTCATTATCTAAGAGGTTGACTTAGGAACAACCCTTTCAGTACTTTGAAGCTTGCATGCCTCAATGGAAAGTTTCTCACTTCTAGCGATAGGTTTACATCAATGGCCTTCGACCAAAAGATTTTGCGTGGTGTTAGACGTCGTGTCCCATTTTCACACCACATGAATTGTATTGTCGTACCTTGAGGGTCATTATCATTATCGGTGATTCCTCTCGCGCCTGTTAAACAGCTAACATCATTGGCTGGTAATCAGGCGATGTCTTTCCATGTTTGACTTTAGAACATATTTTCACATGGATCGACTTGTACTTCGGGCAAAGATTGAACGAGTTTGAAGACCTCAGATCATCTCTAGTTTCATCCATCCGGGCTGCGATATATTCAGGAAAATAAATACATCAAATGTACATCATAACTGCACAGGTAATCATCGAAGCCAAACGATGATGGCTCTATCAGAATCATTAGTCTGCCATACAGACAGTTGTCTATCCAATGTACATGAAAATGAATTTATAAAGCTGAGTATGGGAATGCCCACCTCAGCTACATCATGAAAATATTATGAAAATAATGTATTATATTGTATCTTATTACAGGTCACCTTCCAGTTCAAAAAACCTCGGATCCTCATGATAAAGCATTTCACCCAACATCAAAAGATTTACAACCTCATGCTTTAGGGGGAAACTGTTATAGACATATTTGGGCACTGCAACTCCAATCTTATATGTCCATAAACCAAGGTTTCTACGTCCCTAAAAGTGTTGTTTCATACCCTTAAGGAACAAGGTCAGCTGATTACATCATCTCCCAGAAGTTCTCCATGAAAAACTCCTCAGAACTGGTCAAAACTGGACCATCTCACCTGCTCCATGGTCAAAGTGCGATGCATTCCTACCTAATGCACACAAGGGGTGTGATGCATAATGAAAATCCCTTCTATGGGGTGTGATGGGCGAAAGTAGACAAATGGCGGAGATAGTTTGCAAGGTGGATGATCATAGAATCTTCCATAAACTTCTCCTATGACACTTGCCTCTCTAAATTCACCCAGCGATGAGTAAGGGATCATGAAATCTCCAAGTGGAATTGAGAACTATCAGAGAAATGACACTAATCAAAAACCCAGAAGCTGACTCACCCACCTGCAAACATCTATGTATGGATCCCTCATCCTAGAGATCCAGAGGCTGGAATTTTGCATTTTGTAAGGAAGTGTTTTTGGTTTCTTTGCGGAACATCATAGTGTTGCGTGATCTAGCTTTTCATGAGGTGAAGATTCAAGAAGGGCTTTCATGATGGGAGGATGGTGCTAGGTCAGATAAATGGGTTCTAATCCTCTCTTCTACTACTTCTATCAATAAAGCTATTTGAGTTTTCCTCCATATTCTTGTATGTCTTTGAATATTGAATTGATATATGCATTTGTATGGTCAATATATATCTGATCCTATATTTCTTATGATTATAGATCTCTATGCTTTGATGGTATTATGCTGCTATGACTCTACAGGTGTTCTTTGAAGCAGGACAAGCGAGGAAGGAGCGGCAAAGATCTGTCAAAGGGGAGAGGAAACAAAAAAGGAGCCAAGCGGAAGACTGAGGTTGGTACTCTCTACTTCTCTCTCATCTATTTCTCATAAAGGAAAACTCAAGTAACTTTAGTTTGTTTGTTTCTAAGATAGCTACCCGTCTTAGTGGGACTAGCAGCTCTAAATGGACACTAGTTTTCCCGATAGAAAAATGGTGACTCCACTGGGGAGAAAATAGCTTGTTTGCTTGTTTCTAGTTTTTTTACTTTATAAACTACAGATGGAGCCTCAAGTTAAGCCAACTAGCCTTTGAACTTCTTTTGCTATGCAACTGCAAAGTAGATAAACACTGCTTCAGTCAATCTCCGAGTTAGTTTATGAATTAAACATCTGACTTGCAAACATCGTAAGTGCCCTAGTGGTGGCTCAAGTAACCTCATTAGATCAGCCCCTATGTTTTGTATTTATTGACTATCATTAGCTCAGCCTAAATCCCTGAACTAAGCTACAAACTGTGACCAAAAACCAAGCCCAGTCCCATCCCTGGACCATCGCATTGTATCCTTTTGATAGTCTGGATGCATCGCACCTCCTGTGCACTGTAGGTGAGATGCATCCCTGTTTCCTTGTGTTACAGGTGCGATGATAAGATAAGACTATTTCTGCCTCCAGATTTTGGTTTTTCTTCATTCTCTTCAACTTTATTCAGGAGTTTTACTATCTGTGGTTAGTATACCACTGCTGAACTCCCTTCCTTTGCATTATTTAGCCTCCATTGTACAAAGAATTGTGAATATTTTTATGTATTTTTTGCCATTTACAATTCTCCTTTACAAACAGTAGCTTAATTGAACTGTCGTGTTTTGATTTGAAAGTGTCGCAAGTGTCGTTTTCGGTAAAATAAAAGAATCCTACTCTTGTTGATAGTCGATTACACTGTTACTCTTGTATTTGATTTGAATTAATAGTATTTCAAGTGTCGAAAGCAGTTTTCAATTCAAAATCGTAAAGTGTCGTCCTTGTCTTCCTTTCGTCTTTTGAAAATAAAATTGTTAGTACTGTCGCTTTGAAAGAAAAGATAGTTCAAATTTGTACTTAGCATTGTTTTTGTCATTCACACATTAAGAAAGCCGAAAACAAATACATGCATGTGCATTTGCATTTAGGCTGCTTGTGGAGATTGATTTAGGACAATGTATATTAGTGTTATCTCCCTGCTCTATGTTGAAAGAATTTCGCTTCTCTTTCCTTAGTAGCTAGGATTTTCATTGCAAAAAGAAGAGTAAACGACTGTTTATCATCTTAGATTGCATATTTAGGAGTTGTATATCTACATCACGCAGTGAACCTTAAAGGCAAACTTCTTAAGAAAGATCAATTGTAAAATAAATCTAAATGAACATAAAAATTCTTTGGAACCTAACGCACAACATTTAGAAGTCTAGGCTAGAGACGTATTCCAGCGTCATAAAGCCTGGTAACTATCGCTTTCATCGTAGGTTGGGTGATTCCTCCTCTTTGAGACGACAAGTACCAGTACGGACTTGTGCTCCCATGTACTATCAAGTATATATTGGTAGACCACCATAGGTTGTATGCTTTATCCATAGGAAGTCGTGTCTGCTACCCTATCAATCGTAATGCACTAAACACAGCATTCGAGAAGATTGACTGCCATACCGTAAAAAGTATTATGCAGTTTTGTGATTGGTTTGGTAATCCCTCTGTCTATATTTCCAGAGTAGTTACTTTCATTCCTTTTCAGACTCCTTAAAAGAAAAGGTCCATCTGAGCACTTGTCACTTCAGAGTCATTAAAAATCGAAGGTGACTAGAGTCATCTTTGGATTTTTCTCGACTCTTAAAAATTGAAAAAGCAAGTTGTGTCAAAGCGTCATAAAATTTATTTTAATCGAAATAATGTCACTGTTCCCTCGTTGATCTTCGGTTGAGAAAATGGAGTCCACCAACCAAGGATTTCCCCTTGGGGGAAATCCTAGACCTTTCTCCTCTTTGGCAGATGTTGGTGCACCTCATATGGCCACATTGTCCTTTCCAGGACTGACAATTGGCCTGCTATTATGGCTCTTCTCGACCTCTGTCATTCAAAGAACCATGATTCCTAAGCAATCAAATCAGCAACCGGATGATACTGGAGTCACCCCCAAACATTCTACTTCGTTTTTTTCCCCTCTCCTTCTTCCTCTTCACTTGGTGAAGCTAGTAAAGCTAAAAACCAAGTAACTAAGAAGAAGAAGAAAGGGAAGGAGAAGAAGAAGAAGAAGAAGCCTATGTTGAAAGGGGGCAACCAAGCATCATCTAGCGAAAATCCACACATTGCACCATCCAAACCTAAATCTCCATGTGTCATTTGCAAATGGGACCACTATCATCGGGATTATCCTTGCATCCCACGGATCTTAAGGGACTGGTCTCCCCGCATGCACAATCCAGTTTCCTCAACCTCTGATGATCATGTTGAAAGTACACTGTCAACTAGTGAAAATGAAGTCACTGGACAAAAAGGAAGATCCAAAATTCCTTGTAGATTGTGTGAAGGAGATCATGCCATCCACCATTGTCCCTTCCTAGATGAAGCTAAAAGAGTCTTGGATAACCGTCCTGCTTCACTGCTACGACTTCCTCCTAGATACAAGAAACTCTTACCGAGTCCATCACTAGTTGAAAATCCAACTAACACACCTTTTTGGTTGGTCGAAGCATCTATCATTGAAGATAAACCTCTAAGTCCACAACGGACCAAAGTCAACAGGTCGAGATGGCAGTCGACCCAGTCTTGTCTTCAGAAGGTCTACCTTCAGATGATACAGTCACCAAAGAGAATGAGAATGACACCATTCAAATTCTTTTCATCAACATAGAATCTGATGAAGGTGGGGGAAATCTACCCATTCCTTTACCGCAGGAAGGAAGTTCGTCAGAGATGTATCCAACCATTTATTCGGTCCCACCTCCAAGCAACCTAGTCATTTCCTTCGATTGGAATCTACTAGGCAGACCCCGTCTACCATCTAATGTACCATTCCGAATCATAGTACATGCTTACAGAATGGTCATGGTTGGTACTATCATAGATGAAGGGGCTTCTGTGAGTATCTTTTCCTCAACTGCTTGGAATGTGCTTGGTTCGCCATCGCTTCTGCCTCAGATGCGAAATCTGACAGGCTTCAACAAAGGAACCAGTCGACCGTTATGGATCCTTCCAACTGGCATGAGTAGTTTTATGCGAAGTTCAAGCTCGTTAAAAAATAAACCTAGAAATGAGCATATGTTCCACCAGATCTTAAGCTCATTTAAAAATGAACCCACCTCTGGTAAATAACCATTGCAATTGCATAATTATCAGCTTTTGAGCCTTGGTCGTGTTCTTACCATCACCTCCACTCTTTCTAGCCGATCAAATGCCTCCATTTGATTGTTTACCCCTTTTGAGGAATAGTTGCGACGAGTGATTCTATTAGCCATCTTCTTTACACTGTCATGATTGAAAAGTTCCAAACCTTACCTCGAACCAGCTGCTATCCAAAACCATCACTTGTTCCTCAAAAAACGAGTCTTCTTTAAGCTCTTTTCATCTTACTCGTAAAATATGAAAAGATTGCCAAGTAATTGGCCTATCCAACTCGTTAAAGTGATCAGAAGTGCCATCCCTCCTCTAGATTTTAATCTTTTTGGACCTGAGGGATCATTGCAGAAAAATATCGAGCGCTTGTCTTGTTCGGCTCGTTAAAACTATTGAAAAGTCATCCCTTTTGTATTATTTTATACTTTTCGGACTTAAGGGATTATATTACGAAAAAGGATTACTGGAGTTTTCTTTCCGAATCTTTTCAGACTCTCTAAAATTGAAAATGACCGAGCTTTCTTTGTCGTTAAACTCGTTAAAACAATAGCGACAAACTTGTCCATGCAGACAAGAACGAGTTTCACTGTCGGTAGGCTCGTTAAAACATAGCGACAGGTTTTCCTGAAGGGAAAATTATAGAACAAGCTTATGTTATCCTCCTCAAGCTTGACAAAAATAAAGAGGTATTGTTCAGAAATAACTAGGGAAAAATTGGGAAGAAAACTTGAAGAAACATTATTGGTAGCAGGTCGCTCTTGAATCAGGATGGGTTATTCCGTTCACTGGTCATATCACCATTGGTCCACCATACCATCCATTTTTGGGGTTAACGCTACCAATCCATTTCAGTGTCGTTGATATGTTCATGAGAAGTTGCTTAGAGAATTCACCAACCCAGCTTGTGTGATTGAATTCTCATTCTCTGTTATATGTGTTCTTAATTGATCGTGCTCAAAATTGATAAAGCTTCTGCAAGTTTTGTTTGTAGAAGTAGATCTAGTATATTGCTTTAGTACATTGCATTATCAGGTGATCTACAGTGGGAAATTTCTACACTAGTTGATGGATTGACTAACTCAAATCAACCGTCAGTCAAACCCACTCTCTCTAAAATTGAATCCTATGAGTCTATACCCGACCCAAATCAACAAGTCAAGGAAATAGTTGACCTGATTTCACTTTCAATTAATTGTACCTTTCCCAAAGAGAGTGAATATGATACCACTCAGGTTCTTTTCGTTTCTTCATATTCAAATGATCTTGGGGGGAATCCTCTTGTTCCATCAAGACAAGAGGATAAACCTCCCATTCTCGTAACTCAAGGGGCTAATACTCCCGTTTCTACGGTACCCCCTCCAAGTAGTCTGGTCACTTCCTTTGATTGCAATCGATTGGCAGGATTTTGTCTTCCTTCTTATGTGCCTTTCCAGATCATAGTACAAGTTTGTAATATGACTGTAACTGGCACTATTATAGATGAAGGGGCATTTGTGAGTATCCTTTCCTCAAATGCTTGTCAAGCGCTCGGTTTGCCGCCGCTTGTGCCTGTTACCCATAATATGTTGGCTTTTAACAAAGGAACCAGTCAACCATTAGGGATCCTTCCTCATTTTCCTATTACATTGGGAGGAAAAATCATTTATCTGAATGTGGTGGTAGTCCCAAACCCTTTAGATTACAATTTACTTCTTGGGCACAACTATGTTTATGACATGGGATCTATTGTTTCAACACTCTTTCAAGTGATTTGCTTCCTGCATGAAGGCAAAATTTTCACCGTTGACCAGCTTTCATTTCCCTATCCAAATGTGTCTTCTAGTCAACCATCTTCCCTAAGTGGTCCTTTTGTACCAATGGTATCATCCCCGCCACAAGTTAATTATGTGCCAACCTGTTCCATGCCTACATCAACTGACGATCAATTTCGTGATGTTGACATTATGTACTGAGAGCATTGGAACCAGATCTCAGTTTCCTTGATACAGATCCCTTCCAGAGCATTGTTCTCCCATCTGATGAGAACCTCTTGGATGTCATGACCTCTTATGGGTCATGAAACAGCTCCCATGAGGATAGTTCCTTTTCTTGTGTCAACCTCATTAAAAAATGAAAGAGGAGTATGAGGATAGTTCCTTTTCTTGTGTCAACCTCGTTAAAAAATGAAACCAAGGATATGAGGACAATTCCTTGTCTTGTGTCAACCTCATTAGAAAATGAAACCAAGGATATGAGGATAGTTCTTGGTCTTGTGTCAACCTCATTAAAAAAATGAAACAAGGAATCTAAGTAGAGTTCCTTGTCTTGTCTCAAGCTCATTAAAAAATGAAACAAGGTCCCAAGTTCCAAGTCGAGTCTTTGATTAGATCTCATCAAATCCCAATCGAGTCTTTCACTTGATCTCATAAAAGAACCTTCATTCCATCCACCTGATATCCACAAGTAGTCTACTTAGGTGAATGTAATGAATCTTTGGGGGCATGCACATAGTGGTAAAGTTAAGTTTCCCTATAGGTTATGTGAAGGGAATCACCCCATTCACCTTTGTCCCTATCTAGATGAAGCCAAAAGGGTGTTGGATAACTGTCCTACTTCACCGCAGTGACTTCCATCTGGTTATAGGAAACTCTCGCTTTCATCATGTTGAGGGCATGTAAACCAATCTCAAGCACAGTTCTTCGTTTCAATCTTGTGTAAAAATGAAACTGAATCCAAGCATAGTTTTTCATTTCAAGCTTGTGTAAAAATGAAACTGAATTCAAGCATAGTTTTTCGTTTCAAGCTTGTGTAAACATGAAACTGAATCCAAGCATAGTTCCCTATGGTTCAAGCTTATGTAAAAATGAACCCATTTCCTCTTTTAGCCCTCATTATTGCCATTCTATCAGCCTTTCTCATCAGATGAGACTTGATTGTTTTCATCCCATCGCCACCATTCCTTTGGCCGATCATACACTTTCACTTGGTTGTTTTACCCTTTTTGAGGAACAGTTGCAATGAGTGGTCTTATTAGCCATCCTCTTCACATAAATCAACATGTTTTGAGAAGTTCCAACATCATTGGAACCAATTTCTATCCTAGACACCACTCATTCCTCAAAGTGGAGTCCTCTTTAAGCTCTTTTTAGACTGTTTAAACATGAAAAGATTGTCGAGCGCTTGTCCTTTCCAGCTCGTTGACGGATTGGAAACGATATCTGTCTTGTATTATTTTACACTTTTTAAAGCTTGAGAGATTAATTTATGAAAAATAACTTGTGAAGTTTTCCTTTTGTCCCTTTTCAAACTCTCTAAATAGGAAAAGGACCGAGTTATCTTTATTGTTAAACTCGTTAAAACATCAAATAGTGACAAACTTGTCCATCTAGACCAGACCGAGTTTCACCTTCGCTAGACTCGTTAAAACATAAAATAGCAATGGATTCACCTGGAAGGTGAAATTATACAGCAAGCATATGTTATCCTCCTTAAGCTTGATTAAAATAAATGGGTACTGGTCAGCAATGACTGGGGAAAATGGAAAACAGGGGAAAACCACTTTATGGTAGCAGGTTTCTCTTGAACATGACACTTTCACTCCATTGCCATGACTATATGGGTTGGGTTATTAGCTTGATGGCTATCACACCATTGGTCTATCATACCATCCATCACTTTATTTTGGGTCAATGCTACCAATTCATTCCAGTGTGGTTGACATGTTCAAGAGAAGTCATTCAGTCAGAATTCATTCTTTGCAATACCATAAACCTTCTTTCATGACCACCATTCCTGAACCTTGTGTCGTCAGTCAAATTCCATCTCTAAAATCACTACACTCGTTTTGTTTCATTGATGTGGGATACATCAATGCCCTCGTGCAACGAGTCGCTTCTTGTCGGCATCAGAACATTGTCCAAGAAGTTGACTTAGAAACACCCTTCCATTGCCTTGAGGCTTGCATGCATCAATGGCAGGTTTCTCGCTTTCGGTGATAGGTTAACATCAATCGCTTTTGACCGAAAGACTTTGTATGGTGTTTGACATCAAATAATCCATTCACACCATGCAGAATGTACTACAGTACCTTGAGGATCATTATCATTATCGACAATTTCTCTCGCATCTATTAACATCTTACATCATTGGCTGGTAATCAAATGGTGTCTTCCCCTGTTCAACTTCAAATCACATATTCACATGGTTAGACTCGTACTTCAGCGAATGATTGTACAAGATAGAATACCCTGAATCTAGTTTTATCCATCCGGGCTGTGATTTCAGCAGAACTAAATCATATGTACAATGGCTTTACATTGATGGTCATTCTGATCATGGGTCTATATCTATAGACGGTTGTTTATGTACATGTAATAAAAGTTTATAAGCTGAGCATGGGTATTCCTTCCCTAAGCAATTCATGTAAAATAAAATATCATGATATATGTAATTGATGCAGGTCATCTTCCACTTCAATACCTCCTCATCACATCGTAAAACATTTCATTCGACATTGGCATTTTTCTAACTTCATGCTTTAGGGGAAAGCTATTACAAGTCCATTTGGGCACATCAAATCCCAACTTCCAAATCAGTGTTTTAGGGTTCATCAAAACCTTATTTCAGTTGCTTCATGCCCCAAACAATTCACCCCTTTGAATGCCTCCTTCCCAGACAATTTCATGACTTGAAGACATCCAGAAGTAGCCTCTAGAGGGACCAACGCATGTAAGCCCTTGTAAAGGTGCGTTGCAGAGTAGTTGAGTCCACTACCAAGGTGATCTATAGAGAACTTAGGCTTCCTTTCACCAACGATGGGTGAGAATGAGCGAAATTCACATAGGGTTTGGGGAATATTCTTATCTTTTGGAGTCAGCTAGAAGGTTCCCTCACTTATCAACTCCTATGAGCTCAAAAATGGATGAGGAATGAGTTAAGGTGCATCCTATCCTCTCATCCCTTCCTCCATGGAACTAATTCTAAGTATGGAAGGCCATTCAATGCCACCATTTATGACAAAACCTCCTTCATCTTCCTATAAATTGATCACTCATCTAAGTGATCAGGGGTTGGATTATGTTGAATTGTAAGGAGATAATGCTGTTATGATATTTGGCTTTGAAGCAAGTATTGTAATGCTACAAGTTTGTCATGATTTTGATGTGATGTAGATGGGATCCACGCTGGAGGAATGGCTTTGAATCAGACACCAATGGTTGTAATTCTTTCTTCTATCTAATAAAGTGTTTGAACCTTTTTCCCATATGTTTGTATTGTTTCATAATGCTTATATGTGTGAATTGTAATTGATTCCTTTCATTTATATTCAATAGATCGTGTGCTTTGATTGGTTCTTTGTTTTATGTTGTGTTTACAGGGTACTTCTCAAGCGTATTAAGTATGGGAAGGAGCGACAGGATTGATACAAGGGAGACGAGAGGAAAGCAGTACTCTAAGTAGGTCTTCTTACCCTCTCATCTTATCTATTGCTTTTAGGAAAAGTATAAAACACTTTAAACTGTTATTCTAGATACAACTACTTATCTAGGGAATTACTATTTATGCATAGGCACCAAATACTCCAAAACATGTACCCCACCATCTTGCAGGCATAGCGCACAGTGCCCAATCTAATGCTTGGAAGCGATTCTTCTCTAGTACTTCCCTTTAAAATGCATCCAAAAACTGATCAACATAAGTTAACCCATCATAGTAAGGAAGATTTCTTACCTCTGATGATACATGGTGCAACGACTTGGTCATCATATTACAATGTAGCGTAGATACTTCATGCAGTCGATTCTGCCAGTGCTCCAGTTCTTCATCTAAATCTGATGTGCGGGATCTCTCGCGGTCCCATGTAATTCATCCATCTACTGTCAGATTCACCCAATCCTCATCTCGCACTGTCATCTTGTAAATCTGGTCCAAAACATCATCACTTTCATAATCACTGATGGTTCAGTATAGCATAGTCCTTCTATAGGGTCTAGTGGTACCACTACGCAGAGCGATTGCTTCTCAAATATCATCTTTCACTTCTTCAGGTTGATTACCCCAGGGATTTGTTTCATCCATAATCTCTATCACTTCAAAATTTTCTAGTGCACTCGTGCCTTCGATATCAACTTTTACCCCCTGCAACCTCCCCATTGGGATGATTTTTTGTTGATTCACCATCCTTAACTGAATCAAAGACCACTAGGTCCAAGATAACCTGGTCCATTTCATATTCTCCTATATGTGTAGTGAGTCTCGTCTCACATCTAGTCCATGCATTATGCTTACAAATCTTCCTAACTACGCACAATTCGTCAGTAGCAGTTTCCTTTCTAGTGCACCTATTAATCAATTCATGTAGTCCTTTCACAGCCTTACTATCGTGGAGCAGTTTCATACAGCTATCCAAGAATGTGGTAATCATGGACGGGTCCATTTCTTCAGTAGGCTTCTCTTGACTTCCTGAGGTAGAGGTCTCAGCGAAACTTTTCTTCGCTTCCATAAATGTTTCTTTTGCGTGTTCCAGATCAACCCCAGTCTCCTTTTCTAGTGCTTTTCATACCCACTCACCTTCTTCGGGCAGCTTCCCCTTATCCTCACCAGTCGTTACTCCACTTCGCAACACAATATTTACCTTGGGGTCTTCCTTGCGAGGCTCAGCCCTTATCATCTACAAGTTTTGAGTCGGCTATGCCCCCTTTTCATGTATCTTGGCCAACAATACAGGGAAATCCTCCATCGCATGGTCAAACTGAGTACAATAGTGGCATGACAGCCACGTCGGATTCAGGCAGTCTCACGTGTAGTGTCCTAGTCCTCCACAATTGTAACAAATAATATGCCCTTTACCTCTACCAGGTCCTCCTCCATCTTGGCCTCGGTTGCACCCCTGATACTCACCTCGCGCTCCTCCAACACCTTGGTCTGGGGGACGTGTTTTTTCCTGCACCCTATATGCAGGTGTCCTATCCATCATTAATTCATTAATTTAGCAATTGCACTCATCATGACCCATAGATTGAAAAAAGTTGCAGAAGAGTTGTTGCAGTGTCTGTATGAATTTCTACAGCAAATGGAAATTGTCTGTCATATGTTTCCCATCTACCTGACAGATAGCAAACCATAGCATGGCCCCTATACTTGGCCCTACTACAACTTCGGCCTCAGAGGGATTGGTCCCCCCGATGCAACATAATTTGCAAAAACAGGACAGTGATTTTTTCCATGCCCCTAGCTTTTGCACTTTAGGCACCGCACTTCTTCGCACGCCTCTCGTTGAGCTATTATGTCTTTCTTCAGACTTTGCATTTTGAGGCAAAGGTTCTACAACTGTGAATGAATTTGTTGAACCCCCAGATTAGCATGTTGCATTGTTTTCTTGTGAAATCTCATCGTGATTTCCAGAGCTTCCGCATGGGTCCCAATCTTATGTTGTGATAGAGCACCCCTGAGGTGAGGCAGGAGTAAGGCCACAAAACATTCGCAGTGCTTCCCATCAGTCAGATTCATGTTGGCTTCACAGATCGTACACGTCAACCTTTGATCCAAATCCTAGGGCGTCTCTCAAGGCTTCATCATGATCTCCTTGAATCCCACAATTGATTGCGCCTCAGACTTAGGTCTACTAAATTCCTTGTTCAGCATGGTCTGGATATCATCCAATGTGGACGTCGGATTATCAGTGCAGTACTTAATGTACCAAGTTAGTGTGCAATCCTGCAAATCACTAACCAATGTCGCTTTCTTCTTTTGATCATCCATGATACCCTGAGCTTCCCATACAGCCTTCGCAATGAACCAAAACTAGTATGGATCTTCATTTCCTACGCCCTTGAACACAAGTAGCTTTACGGAGTTTGCCATGTTGAACGATGGTGGAGGTGGTGGCGGTGTGGGTGAGGGGGTAATCAATGGAGGTGAGGATGGAGGTGGTGTGGAAGGATGAGGTGAGGATGGAGGTGGTGTAGGTATTTGCGGGAATCCATGTCTTATCAACTAAATAGTGCTCAACAGGGAATCCTATGTTGCTCCTTCGTCGTCACTTAGAAGAGGCCCAATTAGCGGGCTATATTCAAGGTGTTTTCTTCCTCTGTCCCTAAAAATCCTTCCACTTCACGTGGCCCCAAACATCAAGGCAATTGCATAATCCACTTTTCACAAGAACATCTTAATCCAAGTATTTAATGATTTCAAATACATACCTCGTGGCCCCTTGAAGAAGCGGTGCTCTGCTTTGCTATAACTGATGGAAGTATTGACCACAAACTCTATCACAAACCCTCCTATGATATGGTCGAGCCAATGATCCATAGCGCATGCAATCTTATCTTCAGAGGCTTCCAGTTTCTGCACTAAATCCGAGGTCCAGACAATTAGACATCAAGCCTCCACTTCCCTTGGTCGTCTGCCAACTTCATGATCCACTCGTATAATTCAACCAGGAAGGAACAGAAGAAGATTTCATGTATCTATATGTACAAATATCTATCCAACCACTCTTCTTTCGTCAATCACAGATTCTTGTTTTCTTGCACTGCAAATTCGTGGATGTTTCTATCCAGCCAATCTTCAATCTCCTTCTTGGTTGGATTCCAATGATGCAACATCACACATCTCGTTATACAGATCCCAGTTCCGACAATGGAACCATTTGTTGGCTTGGTAGGCCCTGACCCAAGTTTAGCATTAAGTATCCAAGAAAATCCCTACACTACTGGCCCTTTCGACATCAGTCTACAGAGCGTGGATTGAAGACTCACCCGAAGCAGTATGGGGGGATGCAAAAACCAAGTTTCCACACCCTGAGATAGTTATGATGTCAATTATTTTCCCTAACCTTCCTTCGTGCAAATCGATAAGCCCTTTAAGGCTTATCAAATTATTTCTCTTATTCGTCCTTGAAACCTCCGCGAAAGCCTCCAATCATCCTTCGTGAGCCCTAAATAAATAGATTAGGCACTTACGCGCCCTTGTAATTACTCTTACTTCTGTATCTACCCAGATTTGCTTAAGTATTGGTTACTTTAACATGCAATTATGGTAATATTCACGTAAACATATATCTCTACTTCTGGTCATATAAAATAGAGAAACATATAGATTCATGCATCAGAGTAGCATTAAAACATAAACCTAGTATTCAACATAACATAATCACATGCAAGGAATAGAAGTAAAATACTCAGGTAATTTCAGAATAATCCTCTCTATTATTGAATAAAATATCCAATACAAACTCTGACTACCCTGCGCACACAATTGCACGAGTCCGTGTACTCAGCGGTGGGCTTCTACCCTAGGCCTCTATGCACTCAACTGTAGAGCCTCTTCCTACACTAAGATTCTTCACTCTTATCTCTCACAGACCCATTACATTCATTAACATCAAGTATCAATTATGAATTGAACTATCTTAGACTCCTCTAAGACCTCCTTTTTATACAATCCCATGGTCGGCAGACCATGTGTAGATCTCTAAACCTGACATGCATTTACACAAAATAAGGGCGGAAAACCTTTATTGACTCTTAACATCTTTGTGCTCCGTGACCACAAAATGCGGAGACTTTACATTCCTTTACACAAAACTTGGGCCTTTAGCCCCAAAATTTGGGCTTTTAACCACAAAATTGACCCCAGGGGACCCGCTCCCAACATCAAGGAAGGTGCATGAGAGGTTCTAACACACTGAGGATGAGGTGAGTGCACTCCTTGGAAACCTGTAATAGTATGCAGCTTGGAAGGGAACACATGAGCGAGGATGCATCACAACATGGAAGGCAAGTTAGCAAGCAATCCAAAGTGATGGTTAAACCAACAACACATTTCAGAAAGATTCATACATACTTATATAGAATAGTCCATATATCCTTGCATAAGAAAACAAATACATATGTTATTTAGAGTAAACAAGGGAGCTTGAATACAATATAGCATATGCATGAAACCTGTTGGCTCTATTATATTAAGAAGTGTAAGTTCCAATCATACAATACATCCATGTCCAACCACTAGTTTCAATAGTGAAACGTTACAGCCAAAAACGCCTGCTACTCCAAAGAGATATACTAGCTTTACACAGTGGAGAAGCCAAGGTGCGTTAAAATATTTTCCAAGCTTCTCTAAGATACTCCTCTCGAAGCTTGGCTAAAAAAAGCCCTTACAATGAGTTATGAGGGACTATTTATAGCAAAGGGTGGGATGGCCCTTGACATTCCCCTTTGTGACAGTTCATCTACCCTCATGACCCTTCATCTACTATTCCATCCAACTATCGACACTTGAACTTACACTTGACAATACGTTACATTACAATGCAAATGTACCCATGTGAGACGAAATGGCTTGAGCAAGCCATGCAAGACATTGCTATGACTCACACAATTGTTGGAAGACCAACTCTTCAACATCCACATGGTTGTCGACAGTGGCAAATTGATGCCAAGATCGGTAGTCCACGATGGTGTCCATGTACTCCAAGGTGATACCTTTCTGGAACCTGACTCTTGCCTCCATAACATCCGGGTACACTACTTGGGCTCCTCTGTCCAACTCATCTAATACCATGTGCATCATTATCTTCAGCGCATCCGGACCAGCAACTTACTTGTGCATGGTGTTTACACTGATTGACAAATCTGGGCTGGTGGTTATGCACATCAACTCATCCGGACCAGCAACTTACTTGTGCATGGTGCTTAGCGCATCCGGACCAGCAACTTACTTGTGCATGGTGCTTAGCGCATCCGGACCAGCAACTTACTTGTGCATGGTGTTTACACTGATTGACAAATCTGGGCTGGTGGTTATGCACATCAACTCATCAAAGTACGAGTCAAGCTCTAGTTAGACCCATGCCTCCTTTTTTGCCTGGGTAAGAGTCCCAATAGATGGTATTGCATGTGTGCGGACCACAACATCCATACTTTTGAATACATGCACATGGGAAGCCTATAGAATAGTGATGAGCTGCGAGAGCTCTTCATAGTTCCGGATCTGACTCCTAATGTGTGCCATTAGCTCGACCGCTCTCGGCTTCATCATCTTAGGCAAGTGAAGCGAGGCTCCCTTGTATCTCATCGTCTAAGTTTGCATGTAATCAACATAAGCATGCACATTCGACAAGATATGTTCTCTTCTAGCACATCATTACAGCCATCCATTCAGATGACTGCCTTATGCAAGGTACAAAACTTGGAATACAACGCACGCATGACTGTGTCGAGAGAAAATACTTCATCCAGTATTTCCTTCTTCAATTCTAATCAGGTGGATGCTGTAACCAAATCTCCTCCCTGCTTGTCCATCTATAGCTCCTTAGCCATTCGCTCATTCTTAGCTATCAAGAAGCGAACACTTGAGCTAGTGTCTTTGGCATATGATCTGGTAGCATTGACCAATGTTGCTAGGTGTTTGTGCACATCAAACACAATCACTTGTTCCTTGAACTACGTAGGAGATATATAATCTTCTGGAGTTGACACTCTACGAGATTCTATAATATTTCACAAATATATGTTGAGACTCGTCGAATGAGATGTTGTGCATCTCTCCTTTTGGCTAATCTCCAAGGATCTCAGTGTCTCCTTGGTCGCTTGGGACTTGCTCATCTTTTGGATGCAGTGAAGCTGGTGGGTAAACCTATTGGTGGTGAGGCATGAGGTTGATGTCTTTCTCTAACTTCTACCACTCCATATCTGTATCGATTTGTTCAAATTCTCACTATATCTCTTGAATGAAGTCCTTCTCCTACAATGGTTCACTGTGTTTTACTGATGCCAGTTGTTCTAATGAGTCCACTACCTATATGGGCATTTTTTCATCCATATGCACAAGTTGCGCCCCCTGCTATACCTGCTCTTGTTGCGCTTCTTTCTCCTATCTGCGTAGCTCCTGTTCCTTCAAGAGTTTCTCCTTCAACTTATGCAAATCCTTCTATGTTTCCTCCATTCTCCATTTCTCTCTCTTCCTTTGCGCTTTTCACTTGTTGCGCTATTGCATATTTACCTATATAGCCATAGTTGTTTTCTAAACAAGTGGGTATCCTCAGAACTTGCATCTTTGCTCTTCCTCCATGTTATCAACAATCTTCCTCTTGCCCTTGTCGTGCAATGGTATGTTTACTTATGTTGCTTCTACTGCTTCTGATGCTCTCCAGGATGCTACTTGACATTGCTTCGCTAACCATTCCAGAGTGAAGCCAACCTATTCATTGAGTCTGCAGGAGTTGTAAATATATCTCCATGGGTCCTCCTTCACCCAATGACATGCCCCGTGGATCTCGTTGAACTATACTCTCGCACAGTGATCTTTCACAAGACAATGCAGGTCATACAGATTGTAACTTTGGAGGTCGAATGGATACTTCTTCATCTACTCTGCTTTGACATCCGCTGCTTGAAACTCCATATCTCGCATAACCCGATCAACAAGGGAAGAGCAGGCCAAGGTGCCTTCTTCTTCAGATGTAGCCTAGCTGTCAATCCTGCCAAGATGTGATATGATACTTCATGCATGACGAGTTTTACCAAGGAAAACTTCGGTAGAACATGCGGAGGCTTCTCTACATTGTACATCCATATGAAGGTGCCAGACGATAAGGCATACCAATCAGCTATGTTAATCAGTGCCTCCATTGTTGTCTTTGACATGCGGGGTGGATCTCGTTCGAATATCATCTTGTAAACCAGGGTGACAAAATGATCAAATAGTTTCATGATAACTCCTATGAAGTTGTATTCAGACAACATCTTACAATAAGTGTTCATGACAGTCTCCGTCGGTGTCCATGCCCACTTCAAGCATGGAACTCTTGTTGAGCACAGATTGCATCCAATATGTAGGGGGATATGTATACCTCTGCTTGCATACCTTTGGGTGGCTGCCTAGCCCTTGTTACATGTTTCTTCAGCTGGTGAGCCAACATGTTAGACCAGTTGCATGCTTTTCCTTCTCTAGCTAGTTGGTCCAATGCGATCACCCAACTCAGTGGGAGGGTTTTTGTGCTTTCTTGGCCATATAGTCGACATGCAAAGATGGCTAAGTATTTATATTCCTTTCGCAGTATCTTAATTTTATAGAACTGGTTGGGTGTCATCCTGAATCTAGCTTGCTCCTTTACCTAGTTCTTCAAAATGTCTCTGGAGTTGGCATTACTACTGGGTATGTTGAAGGGAGTCTCCATGATGATCACGAGCTCCAACATCTGATACATCTCATCATAATCTTGTGCCCTGAAGGTAGCAATCTTCATCCCGCTAACACTACTCAATGTCATCGTCTTAGGATCAGTGTGTGAGACGATCCAATGTATCATGTCCACGCATGGGAGCACAAGATACCTGCATGCAATCTAGTACAAGATGGACTTGTGGATGTTCACATAGACTTCGCGGTCCTCGAGGTCTTCCCCAAATGTGCCTGCAAATGCATCATTGACCTCTTGTCATTTCAACTTGATGTGCTTGTCTAAAATCATCTTGGTATCTTCATAGATCAGTAGACTTGCAGACACTCGCTCAACTGCTGCTCTAGTTTCACTTCCATCAGTGTCCTTTGATCCTACTCTCTTGGAGGCCATTGACTATACTCCTATGAGGTAGATGAATGCCTACAAGATATAGAGATAAAGTGACATGCATGGCAAGAAACCTTTCAGTGAAAATGAAAGCAAACTTGACAAATGACGTGCAACATACTTGGGGATTGACTGGAAAGGATTGTGTAATTTCTCATGGGAGGCTAGCTAACTAGATGCCAAAACGACACAAAAGGAAGTATGGGCTATCTGGGAGGTTGGCTGACTACTGGAATCACGCAATGCGCAATCTAGGCTGGCTGACTGGCTGCTGGAATTACACAATGCGCAATTTCAGTTGGCAATGGTTGCAGGCTTAGTGATTGCATTGCACAATTTTTTGGGCTAGCATGTACAAATTCCCACTGTAGATCAACAGATTATGCAATATATGAAAGCAAAATACAAGATCTACTTCTACAACAAACTTTGTGGAAGCTTAATTGAATATGAGTAAGATCAATGAGAACACATATAACTGAGAATGAGAAATCAATCACACATAACACAGAAGAAATAACCTGGGGAAAGCCTCAGTCTAAAACCCCAATCTCTGTATTATCATACAAGTAGAAACATGTTCAAGTTACAAAAAGAATCAGCTCTCAAGCTATCCTGCTCTCTCTACAATCAAACAATACAGCTCACAGACTAAATAGACACTAGATATGTCCTCCTCAAACCCTTCAAGCCTCCTATTTCCTTATGCAGTTTTTCTTGGGGTCAAGTGATGCCACATGTGTGAATTGGCCTCATCACACTCACAAAAACTGAAGAAGTAACTGTGCAATCCTCAAGGAAAGAATTCCTTCTGCTTGTAAGAGATATTCACAATGGAATATTCCTACAACTGATAGTACATTGCCCCTCCATCTGATCTCAGCTGGGTCTCTGTCTAAACTAACACGCCTGAGTTATTTATGAGAGAATATTCAGTTATCTGAAGTGCATTAGTGACATGCATGCATGCATTAACTAACTGAACTCACAATTAATTCAACAAACTATTTGAATTAATCTAACTAGACTTGACTCAGTTAACTAAGTCAAATAATTACAACTCATCTTTATCTCTTTCACTGATGGATAAATTCCTCAATTAATGGAGAAATTGTTGCATGTCCCCACATAGACTTCATGTTTGATTTTCTACAACTAATTAACTCATGGTGAATTAATTAATTATTTTACAAACATCTGCTATGATCAAATTCGAATTTTACTTCTCTATTTTAGTTTAGGGACTAACTAAAATAAGAAGGTATCCTGAAATGTTATTTATAGCAATACTAAATTTAGCACTTCTATATTTAGCATTTCTTGTTGCTAATTTCAACACTCCCTCTCAACAAGAAAGGAATTATCAGTAACCCCAATCTTGTCTCTGTGGAACTCGAACTTGCATTTTGACAATGCCTTAGTAAAAATATCTGCATCCTATTCCTCAGTCGAAACATATAGAAAAAACATGAACCTCTTGAGCACACAGTCTCGAAGATGGTGATACTAGATATCAATGTGCTTGGACCTATCATGAAAAATTAGATTCTCAGAGATTTTAATGCAACTATGATTATCGCAGTAGATCACGGTTGGATCCATCCTTTGACCAAACAATCCCACTAGAATCTTCCGCATCCAAATGGCCTCACATGCAACCTAACTAGCAGCCATGTATTCAGCCTCTACTGAGCTAAGTGCAACTGACCTATGTTTCCTGCTGTACCAGGAAACTGCAACTGAACAAGGTTGAAGATTCCTCCAGAAGTGCTCTTCTGGTCTGATGGATTCCCTACCCAATCCACATCTATGAAGCCCTAAAGCTTCACTCCCTCTATCTGTCTATACCACAATCCGAACTGAGATGTGCCTTTGACATATCTCAGCAAATGCTTTGCTGCCTTCCAAAACAGCTTGGTAGGCTGAACCATAACTTGAATCAGCTAGTTCACCACAAAGCATAATTCGGGTTGTGTGTTCACCAGATACATAAGTTAACCCACCAGCTGCCGATAAACAGTAGCACCTACTACCTCACCTGAAGTAGCATCCTCCTTCCTCCTGTTCCCAGATAGAGGAGTCTACATGGGCTTGCACTTCTCCATGTTAAAGTGCCTGAGTATCTCATTGGCATACTTGCCTTGAAACACACATACTTCACCATCTTTCTACCACACCTCCATGCCTAGACAGTAGTGCATAATACCCAGTCTTTAATTTTGAACTCTCTTGCAAGGTCCTCCTTGCAAGGCTGTAGCTAATCATCACCTGTCAAAATTAGATCATCGACATAAAGAACAATGATCAATGGTTTACCTTCTACCATGATGTGGTAAAGGTTCACATCTGCTTCACACTTGGTGAAGCCCAACCCGGTGAAATAGCTTTCGATCCTGGTGTACCAAGCATGGGGTGCTTGCTTCAGCCCATACAAAGCCCTCTTGAGTTGACACACATGTGACTCATGATCAAAGGTCTCAAAACCCTCTAGCTGCTCAATGTACACCTCCTCCTCAATCTTCCCATTGAGGAATGTTGTCTTCACATTCATCTAATGGATCTTCCAACCCATTTGAGCTGATAGTGCCAACATCGATCTCATAGATGAGCACCTTGCTACAGGAGAAAAGGTCTCATCATAGTCGATCCCCTCGACCTGTGCCAAACCACGGGCAACAAAACTTGCCTTATGTTTCTCAACACTGCCATCAGCTGCCTGCTTTACCTTGTAAAGCCATCTGGAACTCACCACTGACTTGCCCTGAGGTCTTGGGACAACATCCCACCCACTGTTCTAAATGATAGAGTCATACTCCTCTACCATTGCATCAACCCAGAATGGTTGCTGCACTGCCTCCTCAAATGAAGGTTCAGTATCTACACACTCCCCAACCATGGCCATGTACCCAATGTAAAGCTCGAGCGACCTCCTCTATCTATGCTGAGAAGATGGCTATCCCACATTCTCCCGCACATCTAGCATCAACCTGTCAGCTTCCCTTGAGCATTTCCGCCCATCTCTAGAAGTCTCAGCATGAGTGGATGTCTCCACTTCCATATCCTCTGCATGTGGTTGCTTCGCATCAATATGAGGCTCCTCCTCCTTAGGAACTGAAAGTTCCTCCTCTGCATGCAACTTGAGTTCCCTCTCAAGTGATAATCACATGGCTTTCTACTCGTCAAACTTCAGATCCATGTCTACCACTGTCCTCTGGTTGGTAGGAAGGTATACCCGATAGTTGTGGAGTGTATCAGTGTACCCCACAAGTATTCCCAACTCATTTGTTGGATCCAACTTCTTCCGGGCATCTTTGGTCACATGACAGTAAACTGATGATCCAAAGATCCAGAAGTGAATCACATCTGGTCGCTTCCTGGAAAATGCCTCCATAGGTGTCTTCATTCCCAGTATATGGTGCAAACTTCTATTCTGCAAGTATATTGTTGTATTGCATGCCTCAGCCCACAAATGCAGTGGTAGGCTTTGGTCATGCAACATCACTTGAGCTTCTCCCACAACAGATTTGTTCTTCCTTTTGGCCACCCCATTCTGTTGTGGGTTATGGGGTTCCATCAATTCCCATTTAATTCCTTCTATAGTGCAGAAGTCTTTAAACTATTGGGAGACATACTCTCCACCATTGTCACTACGCAAGGGTTTTTTTCTTTCCAGATTCTTTCTCTGCCAAGCCTTTAAACTCACTAAACCTCAAGAAGTTCTAACCCTTCTTTTGCATAAAGTAGATCCAGCATCTACGAGAAAAATCATCAATAAAAATAGCATAGTACCTTTGTTTAGTAGTGGAGACTGTAGAGAAGGGTCCACAAACATCTGAGTGAACTCGCTCCAGGATTGCTCAAGTTCTACTATCTCAATCCGGAAGGGAATATTTAGCATACTTATTTAGGGCTCCATGGTGCAAGTGGCCTAGTCTTCTATGCCATAGCTTGCCAACATCTTGGCTCTGCACCATCTTAGCTTTGGAACTCAATGCAGCACAGTCATCTACCTCCAGCTTGTAGAGATTCTTTACTCGAATCCCAAATCACTTGGTCCGTCCAGGACCGATATGCCTCAAGAATACCTTTCCTTTACTAAAGACTACATCATAGCCTTTATCTTCTAGCATAGTAGTAGACACAAGATTATTCTTCAGAACTGGTACATAATTTACATCAGTCAGGGTGAGGGGAGTTCCATGCTCCCTCTGAAACACAACCATACCTTCACCTGAAACATGGTACTTTCCATCATCGCCCATCTCGATCCGCATCTAGAGATCCTTCTCCTCGAAGGTACTAAAAATATTCTTGTCACCTGACATGTGGAATGAAGCTCCACTGTCCAGGTACCACATACATCTCACCATGGATGAAACCATGCATGCGATAAGAGAAAAATCCAGCTTAAACTGTGAGGCCAGTGCCTCACCATTAGATCCCTTCGAGGATCCCTTCTTGGATTTCTTTTGTGGACAATTCGTAGCATAATGGCCCACTTCATGACAATGAAAGCATTGCACTTTTGATTTGTCAAACTTCTTCCCACCATGGGAAGAACCGGATTTGGGATGGGATGCCTTCCCTTTCCCTTTCCTCACCTTACTCACTAAGGCTAGATTTTCCTCATCATCTTGCTTCGATGAGGATCCATCTCTGGTGCTTCTTCTTATTTCCTCCTACATCAAATCCAACCAAAGTCGTTCACAATCTGATAGTTTTTCTCTTCAATTAACTGAGTCTTGGTAGCTATGCCACCTCTTAGGAAGGCTGAGGAGTGCAAGACTCACCATGTCATCATCAATAGTCGTGATCCATACACTTCTAAGCTCATCCCTACAGGTGGTGAGCTTGCTCGGATATGTAGAGATCGTGATGCCCTTTTCACACTTGATTTCTAAAGTTTGTCTTTCAACGCCAGCTTCCTCTGATCGTTGTTGTTCTGATATAGGTCTTTCAATGTTTTCCACATCGAAAATAGTGTCTCCTTCCCATGGAGACTCTAGACAATGTGGTATCGAACTCCCTCCAGGAGGATTCTCCTTGCTCTAGCCACACATTTCTTCCATTCCGCCAATTCTATAACATCAATCGGCTTGGGGACTTCTTGATCAATGAATTCCTTTAGACCGTTATCCTCTAATACTGCTTCCATGCGATCCTTCCAGGCTATATAATTCAAGCTGCCATCACGGGCATACTCAAGTCTTAAACCGTTGAACGCCATTGGTGAAATTTATATGTGATAAGAACTCAATTTCTATATTCAGGAACTTGAAACTTCGAACTTCTCCCTTCTTGTATAATGTTCTTCACTTTGATCACCTTTTCGTCGATACCATGTAGAAATTCCCACTATAGATCAACAGATTATGCAATATACTAAAGAAAAATACAATATCTACTCCTACAACAAACTTTGTGGAAGCTTAATCGAATATGAGCAAGATCAATGAGAACACATATAACTGAGAATGAGAAATCAATCACACATAACATAGAAGAAATAACCCAGGGAAAGCCTCAGCCTAAAACCCCAATCTCTGTATTATCATACAAGTGGAAATATGCTCAAGTTACAAAAAGAATCAGCTCTCAAGCTATCATGCTCTCTCTGTAATCAAACAATACAGCTCACAGACTGAATAGACACTAGATATGTCCTCCTCAAGCCCTTCAAGCCTCCTATTTCCTTTCGCAGTTTTTCTTGGGGTCTAGTGATACCACATGTGTGAATTGGCCTCATCACACTCACAAAAACTGAAGAAGTAATTGCACAATTATCACAGAAAGAATTCCTTTTGCATGCAAGAGATATTCACAATGAAATATTCCTACAACTGATAGTACACTGCCCCTCCATCTGATCTCAACTGGGTCTCTGTCTGAACTAACATGTATGAGTTATTTATGAGAGAATATTCGGTTATTTGAAGTGCAGCAGTTACATGCATGAATGCATTAACTAACTGAACTCACAATTGATTCAACAAACTATTTGAATTAATCTAACTGGAATTGACTCAGTTAACTGAGCCAACTAATTACAACTCAATATTACAACTCATCCTTATCTCTTTAACTAATGGATAAATTCCTCAATTAATGGAGAAACGGTTGCATATCCCCACATAGACTTCATGTTTGATTTTCTATGACTAATTAACTCATGGTGAATTAATTAATTATTTTACAAACAGTTGCTAAGATCAAATTCGAATTTTACTTCTCTATTTTAGTTCAGGGACTAACTAAAATAGGAAGGTATCCCGAAATGCTATTTATAGCATTACTAAATTTAGCACTTCTATGTTTAGCATTTCTTGTTGCTATTTTCAACACAGCAGTCACTATCCCTTAGAATTTCATAATACAAGACTGGAGGATAGCTCCTGGGCAGAAATGTGCATTTCTTAAGAGGAAGATAGAGCCTTCCTTCTCAAGATTGTGCAATGTTGTCTTGGTGAGGCAGAGTCTGGTCCATGGCTACCCAGACCCCCCAACGAGAAACTTAAAGAAAATGTGGTTTTGAATGCATGACACTACTGAGCGTAAGCAGGAGTGAATGATCGTGCATGAAAACGGTAAATGAAAGATTCAGAAAATGGAACAGCATGCATGTGGGTGAAGCTAGTCACTGAATAGGTGAATGTTTGTGTAAAATAGTTTCATGTATGTGACAATAGTGAGATGCTAACGAAAATTGAAATGGTTCTAGTACAAGCTAGTATGCATAAAAATGACAGCAAGAATTCACAGAAATCAAGCAAACAACACTCACACAAGTGGAAACACAAAAAGTGATAGAAATGTTGCAAAAGACAAGTTAAGACCACTTACCCGTGAATAGCTGAGCCGGATGTGTCTGAGAGTCCTGGATGTGTTGTGGGACATCAAAGCTCCAATATCGATGTGAAAAAAGAGCTCTGATGTGTCACCTAAATAAGTTTGAAGCTCATGACGCGCATGCCACAAATCTAGGAAAAAGAGACACTTGGAGTAAATATTCTAAAATGATCTTTGCATGTAACCTCCAACTGTTAAAAATAGAACCATAAAATATAGGGATGCTTTTTGCATGTTGCCTTTTCTATTACGGGAAAAATCATACCATGCATGCAAGTCAAGTTTTCTTGTTCTCGGGTGGAACCATCAACTCAACTGCACATACAACAGTCTGCTCAGCTGGGAGGAAAAAATGCACATTTTTGAGAGGGAGATGGGTTGGCTTTCCAGGGGATTTGCACAATTTATAGGTAGAGCAGCTAAATGCTGCCTTGGATTGCACAATTCTTGGGTTGAGTAGCCCTGCCGGGAGGAATTGTGCAATTTTCTCAATGAAGTTTCATTGGCAGATTTGCGCAGTTCTAGAGCCCAGTACGCTGCCAGACAGAATTATGTAATTTATAGAGGGAAGGTTGGTTGCCCTCCAAAATTATTTAAATTCTTGAGAAATTTGCTCAGCCTATAGCTGGACCAAGTCCGGAGAATCAACCTGTGAAGCAGTGTAACAAGCTTTGATGGACAGACTGTCATTCTGCAAGAAAATCACTAAAGCTTGTGTACTTGATGAAGTAAGACATACTACTGTAAAAGGTTGATAGGGAGGCTCTGAAACGAAGCTAAGGCAAAATTTTGGAGGGTGGTTATAGCCTCTACAACACTTGGCGACACACTGGTAGAACTCCAACTCTCTTAATGGACCTTTTTCGTGAAAAGAAAGTCTAACACTTCCGGAAGTATTGTTCAGTTCTCAGTCCATCTTGGTTTCACACTAGCTTGAATGTAATATGTAGCATCTTCCAAGTTCTTTTTTGATTGACACACATTCCAAGCCAAGGCAACACAGTTGTTTCTATTGGGGTAGAGGGGTACATTGGTGCACAAGCAGTATTGTCGTCAGAGTCTTAGTTTCATCTCTTGTGTTGCTCTGCTGCCAGCAGGTCTAGATAGTACCCCGATGGAGTGACACAGGAACACAAGCATCACTCTGTTGCCAGTGAACCTGGTCAATACCCTAGCAGAGTCACGCAGACACACAAGCATCACTCTCTATGCAGGTATCCTTTCTCTTCTTTTGCCTTATTCATTTTTCATTTTTTTCAAAATTTTTACTTTTCATTTTTTTCATTTATTTATTTTTACAACTGTTCATAGCACTTATTCATTTCAGAGCCGGAAGAGGGATCTTGACTTATTGAGAGGAGAAGAGGTTTTTCCTTTAGAGAAGTAGTTTATTATATACCTCTAACATGCCTCTTAAGTTTTTCCCCCTCACCTTACTCTACTTGACTGAGCTGACAAGGGTTAACCCAAAAAACAACCGACTAGAGAAGGTGACACTAGTTAGCGTGCAAGCATTATGTTTTCACCAAGGTTCACTTCGAACAGTACATATTTTTCATCGATGTATCATGGACTAAAAGTAACAAGTTCTTCATACAGAGGCAAGATGCCAGATAACCAAGTAACGATAGTTGCACAAGGCGTCTTGTACCTTACCCAACTTCTTTCAAAAGTCATGCATGGTTTCATGTGAAACTAACCTACGAAAAAAAAAAAGCAAACAAACAACAAAGAAAAGCAGAAGCATAAATAAATGTGAAAGAAAAGTGACTAAGAAATCAAGCATGCAAATAAAGAAAACAAACAAGCATGCAAGCAAGCAAACTGAAAGCAAACACTACTCCTACTCCTAAACTAATAGTGCATGGACCTGATCATGTGAAGTGATATTTCCAATGAAGCCACCAATGCATTGGTTGACCCATGTTGGTGAAGTCTTGGTCCATGAGCAACCCAGTTGTGCGAACTGGAAAACAAGAAAGATATAACAATGAATACAAACACACTTCATGTTTAAAAGTGTCCATGGGACATAAGTTAGTGCAAGTACATGACATGTGGTCCATGGACTTGTCCCGGTGTTGTGCGACACTGCGTGCAGATTTGAAGCATACACATACTCTTAACTTTGACATGCAAGAAAATGAAAGAAACAAAGACAACTTGCAATGTAATATTCCTCTAATGCATGAGCGATGGGATCGTGTAGTTCGAGTGGAGGAAGCATGATCTGTGTGTAATATTGATCTTCAATGCATATAAATGAGTGATGAGGAGCCTCAGGTAATTGAAACTTTTCCTTGTCAGAAGTGAAACAAACCTCCAGACAACGAGGGCCTGACATAACCATCAGCTTGGGTTGAAGTGCCTCAATAGTTTGGGGTGTTTCAACTTCGTTGTCAGATAAATCATCATAAATTGGTGGCTTTGAAAATTCCACTACGATAGAATCATGATCGTGATCGAATATGGGAGTAAATGGATCACGATAGCCATGATCAGAAAAATCAATGATTTCATCGGCATCCTCATGATCTAATGAATCAAATAGAGGGGTAGATGAAAAGCGGACAAATTCATCCTCTGTGTTTCTAGAAAAGGCAGATGAAAAATCAAGTGGATTTTCAATGAATAACTTATCCTCTCCATTGTCAGATGATGGACTGACATCTGGTGTGTCCTATGAGTGATCAACAATGGGTGAATTTGTAGATGAAGATACACATGCAAAATCATGGACAGCAGGTTCACCAATGATGTGAGGAAAGAACAGAGGAGGCTCGGACGTAAGGGAGTCATCCTTCGCCAAGTGTTGATTCTCAATCTCCCAGTCATAGTGTTCATGAATGACAGTGCATGTTGGTTGTGCAACACCAACTCCATCAAAGGCTTGATCCTCGTTCATAACAAGTGTAGAGTCCGAAGTGGAAGAACACAATATTGTATCATCCGGAGGATTAGATGAGTATGAAGATGGAGGTTGTAGTACAAAATTCATATGAAAACTCGATGGACTCACAACCAAATCTACGTGAAAATTAAGTGGAGTGATGTTGGGAGGATGTGATAGCTGAATAGATGTGTGAGCATGATCTCCCACATCACTCTATAGTGGTGGAGCTGTTTGATGAGGGGACGGTGGACAGTCACTTGTGATAGTGACCATGTTCATTTGTGATTGCGCAGCTCCATCACTAAAGAATGTTGAGCAAGGCTTGAGTTCCAACTTCTTCTTGGGATGAGAAGATTTTTTAAGACAATACTTGAATCTGTCTCAAAGATAGAAAAATTTCATCTGGATCTTCGTAGCTTGAAACTGCAAAGCATAGAAGCACTGCGAAAAGTCCATAGGCGACTCATTGGGAGTATTCTGTTGTTGTAATAGTTTTTGGTCAAGATGTTCTAGATCAAAGTGATATAAAGTGTCTTCAATGAGATCACAGAAGTGGTCAAGTGAGTGCATGCTATTAGCTGGTAGGCTGCATAGCCACTGATGTGGAGATTCGCAAAGTGTGTATGGAAGTAGTAAATTGGCCTATTCGTCAGAACATCCATCTTCCTCATGAAGCATGGAAAGGAAGTCATGTAAGAACTCAGGTCAGGCCAATTCACCTTCACCATCATGTGCATATGTGGACAAGAGATAAAAAACTCCATCGTGATGGTGATAGATCTGGCATGAGAAAAACATCGTGGAGGGAGGAGAGTGTGAAAAACATCGTGGAGGGAGGAGAGTGCAAGACTCCATGATAGATATGCAAAGGTTCAAAACATGATGAGAGGACACAACTTGTCATCTAGCCCTCCTTCTAGTGCAAGAAATGTTGACAGTGTTGGACCCACCAACATGTCAGGGGATCTCCCCGGTAAGAAGTCCCAATTAGACCTCAGGCCATCTGGTGTAGGAGTCCAAGCAATGGGTCGTTCAATAATGTCTTCACCATGGTTTCACATAGAGGCAAGTAAGATGTCCCTTTTGGTAGCAAGGGTGTGACAGCTGCAGTAAGTCAAGGAAGGTGCATGAGAGGTTCTAACACATTTAGGGTGAGGTGAGTGTGCCCCTTGGAAACCTGTAATAGTACACAACTTGGAAAGGAACACACAAGAGAAGATGCATCACAACATGGAAGGCAAGTTAGTGAGCAACACAAAGTGATGGTTAAACCAACAACACATTTTAGAAAGATTCATACATACTTATACAGAATAGTCCATACATGCATGCGTAAGAAAACAAATACATATGTTATCTAGAGTACACAAGGTAGCTAGAATACAATAAAAAATATGCATGAAACGTGCTGGCTCTATTATATTAAGAAGTGTAAGTTCCATTCATACAATACATCCATGTCCAACCACTAGTTCCGATAGCGAAACGTTACAGCCACAACCGCTTGATCCTCTAAAGAGATATACTAGCTCTGTGCAGTGGAGAAGCCAATGAGCGTTATAATACTATCCAAGCTTTCTCTAAGATACTCCTATCGAAGCTTCGTTGACCAAAATCCCTTACAATGAGTTATGAGGGACTATTTATAGAAAAGGGTGGGGTGGCCCTTGACATTCCCCTTTGTAACAATTCATCTACCATCGTGACTCTTCATTTACTCTATAACTATTACATCCAACTATCGACACTTGAACTTACACTTGACAAGACGTTACATTACAATGCACATGTACCCATGTGAGATAAAATGGCTTGAGAAACCCATGCAAGACATCGCTATGTGTTGAAAAAATGTTGGAAAACCAACTCTTCAACATCCTCATGGTGGTTGATAGTAGCAAACTGATGCCAAGATCGATAGTTTGCGATGGTGTCCATGTACTCCAAGGTGACATATTTCTGGAACTTGACTCTTGCATCCATAGCATTTGCATACGCTTCTCAGGCTCCTCTGTCCAGCTCGTTTGATAGCATGCACATCAGTGTATTCAGTGCAGTCAGACCAGCAACATACTTGTGCATGTTGTCTACATTGATTGACAAGTCTGGGCTTGTGGCTATGCGCATCAACTCGTCAAAGTATGAGTCAAGCTCTATTCGTACCTGTGCCTTTGTCTTCACCTAGGTGAGAGTCCCAATAGATGGGATTTCATGTCCGCGCACCACAACATCCATACTTTTGAATACATGTGCATGGGAATCTTGTAGACTAGTGATGAGTTGTGGGAGCTCTTCATAGTTCTGAATCTGGCTCTAGATGCGTGCCTTCAGCTCGACCACTCTGGGCTTCATCATCTTAGGCAAGTGAATCGAGGCTCCCTTGTATCTCATCATCCATGTTTGCATGAAATCAACAAAAGAATGCACGTTTGACAAGATACGTGCTCTTCTAGCACACCACTACTATCATCCATTGAGATGGATGACTGCCTTATGCATGGTACCAAACATTGAATACAATGATTGCATGAATGTGTCAATGGAAAATACTTCATCCAACATTGCCTTCTTTAATTATACTCAGGCAGACATTGTAACCAACTCTCCTCCCTGCTTTGACATCTATAGCTCCTTAGCCATTCGCTCGTTGTTAGGTATCAGGAAGCGAACACTCGAGCTAGTGGCTTCGGCATATGCTCTGGTAGCATCGGCCAATGCTGCTGGATGTTTACACACACCATACATGATCACTCATTCCTTGAACTGCGAAGGAGATGCATGATTTCCGGAGTTGGCAGCTTGTGAGATTTCACAACTCTATGTTGAGACCCATCTAATGAGATGTTGTGCATATCTCCTTCCGGCTGATCTTCAAGGATCTCAGTGTCTCCTTAGTCGCTTGGGACTTGCTCATCTTCTAAATGCGGTGAAGCTGGTGGGTTGATCTCTTGGTGGTGAGACATGAGGTCGATGTCTTGCTCTAACTCCTTCCTCTCCATATCCATATCCATTAATTCAAGTGCTCGCTCTATCTCCTTATCGAAGTCATGCTCTTGTGATGGTTCAACCTGTTTGCCTAATGCCAGTTGTTTTGATGAGTCCACTACCTATACGGGCATTGTTTCATCCATCTGCACAAGTTGCACCCCTACTATATTTGTTCTTGTTACGCTTCCTTCTCCTGTCTGTGAAGCTCCTATTCCTTCCGGACTTGCTCCTTCAACTCATGCAACTCCTTCTTTGTTTCCTACATTCTCATTTTCTCTCTCTGCCTTTGCGTGTTTTTCTTTTCGCGTTGTTGCCTCTTTGCCTCTATAGCCATAGCTGCTTTCTCCACAAGTGGGTCTGCTTAGAACTTGCAGCTTTTCTCTTCCTCCGTGCGATTGACAGTCTTCCTCTTGCCCTTGTCATGCACTGGTATGCTTATTTTTGTTGTAGTTGCTGCTTCTAGTGCTCTCCGAGATGCTGCTTCACATTTCTTCACTAACCATTCCACAACGAAGCCGACCAGTTCATTGAGTCTGGAGGAGTTGTAACAATATCTCCATGGGTCCTCCTCTGCCCAATGACATGCCCCATGGATCTAGTTGAACTATACTCTTGCGCAGTGATCTTTCACAAGACAATGTGGGTCATACAGATTGTAACTTCAGAGGTCGAATGGATACTTCTTCATCTGCTCTACTTCAACATCCGCATGCTTGAAACTCTATATCTTGTATAACCCGATCTACAATGGAAGAGTGGGCCAAGGTGCCTTCTTCTTCCGATGCAGCCTAGCTGTCAATCCTATCGACATGTGATATGATATTTCTTACATGATGAGTTTTTCCAAGGAAAACTTCGGTAGAACATATGGAGAATTCCCCGCACCATGCATCCATACGAAGGTGCCAAATGGTGAGGCATACCAATCAACTATGTCAATCAGTGCCTCCATTGTTGCCTTTGACATGCAGGATGCATCCCGCTCGAATATCATCTTGTAAACCAAGGTGACCAAATAATCAGACAACTGCGTGATAACTCCTCTGAAGCTCCATTCAGACCACATCTTACAATAAGTGTTCACAGCAGTCTCCACTAGTGTCCATGCCCACTTCAAGCCTGGGAACTCTTGTCGAGCACAGATTGCATCCAAGATGTAAGGGAACATGTCGATCTTTGCTTTCATACCTTTGGGCGGTTGTCGAGCCCTTGTTATTTAGTTGTTGAGCGAACATGTCAGACCAGTTGCATGCTTTGCCTTCACTGGCCAGTTTGTCTAACGTGATCACCCAACTCTGTGGGAAGGTTTCTGTGCTTTCTTTCCCATACAGTCGACATGAAAATATGACAAAGTATTCATACACCTTCCATAGTATCTTCATCTTGTAGACCTGGTTGGGTGTCATCTTGAATTTATCCGTCTCCTTTACCCAGTTCTTCAAAATGTCTTTGGATTTGGCATTACTGCTGGGTATGCTGAAGGGAGTATCCATGATGATCACGGGCTCCAACATCTGATACATCTCATCCTAATATTGTGCCTTGAAGGTAGCACTCTTCATCCTGCTAACACTGCTCAATGTCATCATCTCAGGATTAGTGTGCAAGACAATCCAATGTATCATGTTTGCGCATGGGAGCAAGGTATACCTACATGCAATCAGTACAAGCCAGACTTGTGGATGATCACATAGACTTGGTGGTCCTCGAGGTCTTCCCAAAATGTGCCTACAAATGCATCATTGACCTCTTTCCATTTCAGCTTGATTTCCTTGTCTACAATGAGCTTACTATCTTCATAGATCAGTAGAGTTGCAAACACTCGCTCAACTGTTGCTCTAGTTGCACTTCCGTCAGTGTCCTTTGATCCTACTCTCTTGGAGGCCATTAAACCTTTATTTTTGAGAGGTAGATGAACACCTACAAGATTTGGAGACAAAGTGACATCCATGGCAAGAAATCTGTCAGCGAAAACCAAAGAAAACTTGATGAACGGTGTGAAACATACCTAGGGATTGACTGGAAAGGTTTGCACAATTTCTTCTTGGAGGTTGGCTAACTGGCTGCTAGGACTACACAAAACATAGTTTGGGCTATCTGGGAGTCTGACTGAATACTATAATTGTGCAATGCAAAATCTAGGCTGGGTGACTGGCTACTGGAATTACATAATGTGCAATTTCAGCTGGCAATGGTTGTAGGCTCAGTGACTGCATTGTGCAATTTTCGGGGCCAGCAATCACTATCCCTAATAATTGCACAATTCAAGGCTTGAGGACAACTCCTGGGTAGAAATGCACATTTCCTGAGAGGAAGACAAATCCTTCCTTCTCAGGATTGCACAATGCTGTCTTAGCGAGGTAGAGTCTAGGCCATGATTGCCCAAACCTGCCGATGGGAAACTGAAAGAAAATGTGATTGTGAATGGACAGCGATACTGAGTGTAAGCAAGAGTGAATGATCATGCATGCAAACAGTGAATGAAAGATTAAAAAAACGAAACAACAAGCATGTGGGTGAAGCTAGTCGCCGAATCGGCGACCATTCGTGAAAAATAGTTTCATGCATGCGATAGCAGTGAGATGATAACGAAAATTGAAACGGGCTAGTATAAGCTAGTATGCATGTAAATGATAGAAGGCATTCACAAAAATAAAGCAAACATCACTCACACAAATGAAAACACAAAAAGCGACAGAAATGTTGCAAAAGACAAGGTAAGACCATGTACCTGTGAATAGCTGAGCCGGATGTGTTGGAGAGTCCTAGATGTGTTGTGGGATGTCAGAGCTCCAAGGTCAATGTGAAGAAATGAGCTCTGATGCATTGAATAAATAAGTTTTAAGCTCATGATGCACATGCCACAAATCTAGGAAAAAGTGACACTTGGAGGAAAGATTCTAACATGATCTTTGCATGTAACCTCCAGCTGTTAAAAATAGCTCCCTAAAATCTAGGGATGCTTTTTGCATGTTTCCTTTTCTATTCCAGGAAAAAGAATCCCATGCATGCAAGTCAAGTTTTCTTGGTCACGGGTGGAACCAGCCAACTAAACTACACATGCAATAGTCTGCTCAGCTGGGTGGAAAAAATATTCATTTCTGGGAGGGAGTTGGGTTGGCTGCCCAAGAGATTTGTGAAATTTCTAGGCAAAGCAAATGATTTCTGCCCAGGATTACGCAATTCCTATGCTGAGCAGCCCTGTTGGGAAGAATTACACAATTTTCTCAATGAAGCTTAACTAGCATATTTGTGCAATTCTGGAGCCCAGTAGGCTACCAAATAGAATTGTGCAATTTCTAGAGGGAAGGTTGGTTGCCCTCTAGAATTGTGCAATTTCTTGAGGGAATTGCTCAGCCTGCAGCTGGACCAAGTCCGGAGAATCAGCCTGCGAGGGAGTGTAACAAGATTTGATGGACAGGCTGTCATTCTACTATAAAATCATTGAAGCTTGTGTACTTGACAAAGTAAGACATGCTGTTATGAAAGGTTGGTAGGGAGTCTACAAAACGAAGCAAAGGAAAAATTTTGGAGGGTGGTTGTAGCCACTACAACAGACTCATAGATTCATCAAATGCAGATTGTAATGAATAAACTCAAAAACCATGATGAAACAGAAGAATTCATTAAAGAGGCACTTGAACTGAATTCCTTGTTGTCACAACAACATGAAATATTCTGCCAAAAAAATCTCATTAATCAATCTCTATTGTGAAACAAATGATAAATTAACCAATCAAGTGGTTGATCAGAGATTAGAATATGAAGAGCTAAATAAGAGGATTTTAGAGTTTATTTCTTTGCAAGAATATGAAGAAGGTAAAAAGGATGATCTACCAAAGATCGAGGAGTCCCACAAGGATATCTTATAGGCGGTTTAGGACATACAGTTAAAGCAAGCAGAAAGGGTAGCAGTATGAGAAGCTAGTACAACAAAAAATATAATTAAGGTTGTCAACGAAAACCTCCACACTGTTAATCTGATCAGAGAATGTAGGCCAGAAGCTCTCCCAGAAAGAGACTACCAAAACAAATGCAGAGAAAATCAAACAACTATGTAAGCTTGAGTGGAAAACCTACTCGTAGTTTCTGGTAAAACCACACAGTCATTGGATGGTTCTATGTTTTCTAACAAATTCCACACAAAAGATGTTGCCTCCTCTCTCTGATGTTGTATTCACAAGAAAATTAATATCTAGAATTGGCCAGTCACCCCAGGTGAAGCCAATGATAGATATTTGCGAACTCAAGGACGAATGGTTGAATAAGACCATTCAATTGGAATAATCTTGTCATCATTTTTATTTTTATTTTTATTGTAGTTTTTATTTACTTATTCTGAGAAAGGTTGTTTGAAACATCCTCATCTTTTTATTTAATAATCTATTTTTGATACATATACTGTATTATTTAAACCTCTCGCATGCATTTAGAGAGGGGTCGAGAATTTTATCAAAAACACTTTGCAAAGGCTTGCACTTCTATACTTTTGTGATTGTTTTGATGAGATAATTAGAACAAAATCTTGATTTTCTTAGAGATTGAAGCATACTCTACTAAATTTTCCCTTTTGTACTCTTAGAGTATATTTAGTTGAAAAGAAGCAGATCAATATTGCTGACCTCATGAGTAGGACCATTCATATCCGGTACTTCTATCAATATGATTGCGTTTTGTTTATGAATTAGCAGTAATATTTCTTATATTGTGTTATGTGTGAAATATGAGTTATAGTTTGACATTAAAGCACTTTTATATAAACGTTTCAACTGTAATTCCTTATTGAATACATGAGCAATTGATATATGCAATATAGTTTCTGCAATTAATTTGCCTAAATATTTAATCAAAATAATTATCATTAATGATTTATTCTCTTATAGCAATTGAATGATCTTTATTACATTTTTATTTAAGATATCTTTGTATATCGCATGGTTTGAGTTATTCCCAGGTATATATTAAGATACAAGTTAGAATAGATAGATGCATGTGTTTGTTATTTAATTAGATCATTTTTAGTTAAATCATTTCCCATTATATCTTATATCAAACCAACATCATCATCATATCAATTCTTGCTGGGAAACTGGTCCCATTATCGCCAGTCAGAGCCACCATACCAAACGGAAAAGGAGTTGTTTCCAAGTTTCGGATCGGGTGGTTATCCCCCATGTTGTTGCAACGGAATTCTGGGGCTTCAACATTTTGGCGCTAGAAGGAGGTCCATGATTGTGAATGGAAAAGAGAACTTATTATAAAGAAAAAATTCATCCTATATCTCCTCCAACTTCTAGATCCCCATCTAGCACTACAATCCCTAGATCAGAAGTTGAGCAAACCTCTCCAAAATATCCTAGTGACTCTCAAAGAATAACTTCTCCAGACTACAACCCTGAATCCCCAGAAGTTCATACTTTGATAGAGAAGTTAGATAAAATCTCTATTTCAATTGAAAATCCTACAAAATCTCAGTCATCTGAAGGAATTGTTTCCTCTGTTATATAACCAAGATGAATCTTGACCCGTTCTCAAAGAGAGAAGATTGGAATTCCTCCTTTTGAATTTCCCATTTCTTCTTTTCGAAAGAAAACCAAGAAGTCTGAATCATATAAATCCACTAGCGAGGTTTTATCTCATTCTCCACCTCAAACCCCTTCATTCCCTCCACTCATTCCAACAACTTCCATTCCAATTACTGGTGCTAATTCTTCTACTCCAAGCACCCAACCTGCCTCTTCTTCAACTCAAACTCCATCCATATCCTCATCCACTGAAACCCCTCTTATCATCTCATCCACTCAAATTTCATTAGCAAGACAACAACCACAAGTACAACCATGGAATAATCCTGGTTCTGTAGTAATGGCAACTCATCTTCACCCTCTTCCCAAGCATCCTGAAAGATGGATTCCCAAATTTAATCATCATGATGGACTACTAGCTGAGGAACATATTCATAATTATATGTTGGTTATCAATTTAAATGGAGTCGATGAAGAAGATTGTGTAGTCAAATTATTTCCATATACTCTTAGAGGATCGGCTGGATCCTAGTGCTTTTTCTTACCCTCTCGCTCCATAAATCGCTGTGATATGTTTGAAGAACAATTCTTGGCTAATTTTGGAGATGATAGAACTACTGCATCACTCATCAATGAATTATCCAATCTAAATGCTAAGATAGAAGAAAAGGTTAAATATTTCAACTCCAGATTCAACAAACTACTCAATAAAATTCCAACTACGTCAGCCCATGGTGTTGATGTTCAAATTGAGTGGTACATATCTTCCCTTCCTTCCAATATAGCCATATTTGTATATAGAGAGAATTTGGACAAATTAGCCAAGAACATGAAGGAAGCCCTGTTTGTAGAGAAACCCATAATTTCTCTTGAAAAGAAGACTTTTCAGGAAGACAAAAATCTAAAAAAGTTTCTTTCATAGATGACTCTAAAAAGAAAGTCCCAAAATATCCTTTTGATCTTGAAGGCCTTTAGAAAGTGTTGAAAACCATGTCTAATGAAATGGTTGAGATTAAGAAACAAGCTGTCGAAACCTCTGCTACTAAAAAACCTTTCAGATCTTTTAGGAGGAATCAATCTTCTAGTTCTCAACCACCAAATACTATATCTAACATTGAGTTTGACTTAAAATAAGAGGAAGAGGAAAACACAATGACCAATGAAGAAACTAAAGAATAAGATGTAGTCGAGCTAAATAGTATGTGGGAATTTATCCTTCCAAATGAAGAAGAACAAGAATCTTTGACCGCTAGCACCAAAATCAAAGGACCTGCTGATACGAATCAGTCAAATCAAAAGCAGAAAACTTCAACTCTTGCTACTAAGGAAAAAGCAGTCAGAAAAAAGTATTCTCCTAAGGCTTCACAGCCATATCCATCCTCATCAAATATTCCATCTACATCAAAGATCCAGGTAGTTACTAATACCATGGAGTATAATATTTTGGAATACATGAAGAAGGCTAGAGCCAATATTTCGTTACATGAACTTAGCAAGCTAAAACAACAATAGAAAATAATAGTTAGAGAAACAAATATAGTTCCTACTTCGCCCTTACCTGTTTTTGTTGTATCTCAAGCTGCTAAAGGCATTGGTAAACCCCGCACTCCTTCAAACAAAGTCAACCCTACAAATTCTATCCTAATCGGTGATAGATCTCTCTCACATACACCTCCTTTCCTCTTAACTTATGAAATTTTCAATAGGAATCTTCATAATTGTTTGATTGACTCAGGAGCCTCTTATAATATAATGCCGAAAACAATCTGTGCTAAGTTGAACGTCACTCCTCAAAATTCTTTTGTTCACATAGTACAACTTGACAGAACCAAGGTAGAGGTCTTAGGGGAAATAAATTCAGTTAGCATTCGACTTTCCTCAAATCCCAAAGTCTGTCAAATAATTGATATATTGGTTGTTGACATTCCTAAATTCTACGATCTAATTCTAAGTACAGACTGGTCCGAAAAACTCCATGGATACTTTTCTACAAATTGGTCTCACATGTGGCTTCCATATAATGGAAAGCCAAATCAAATTCGAGTTGATCGAGAGAAACACATGAAACACATAGTGACTGAATTTGAAGGTGATAATGAGCCAGTAGCATTCAATAATAACATTATTGGAAACTATTCGGCTGAGTCATTTTTAGGGAAATTTAAAGCACATGAATCTCCCTTTCTGGATAATATTGTCACCTCATAGATTGAAAATTTCTCACAGACAGATGCTTCCAAGTGTAAAAAATTTGTAAATAAACCTATAGTTAATACTTTATTTTGGACTTTATACTTTGATGGTTCCAAATCTAATGATGGTGCAGGAGCTGGTTGCATTTTAATCAGCCCAGAAGGAGAAAAAACCATGTTATCTTTCATATTAGAATTCAAATGTACAAATAATATTGTAGAATACGAGGCATTGGTTCAAGGATTATACAAAGCAATTGGCCTCGACATCAAATATCTGCAAGTTTTTGGAGATTCAAAAATTGTCATTAAATAGGTAAGAAATATTATTCACTGCCTTTCTGGACATCTTAAGCATTATCAATCATTAGTCTAGGATCTTACATCACATTTTTTGGAATTTAATATTTCTCTTGTACCTAGAATACAAAATTCCAGTGCCGATCTATTAGCTAATGTTGCATCAAAACTCATACCATCTAAGGATTATAGTCCTGATAGGTTTTCCATTGAGTTAATTTTTAGACCATCCATTCCTGACAATGTCACTAATTGGCAAGTCTTCAACGATGATTATGATATTGTAAATTTTCTAACATCAGAGGGGTCATATGATGACCAAATCATAGATGAAAATGAGCACGACCTTCAGTTAAAGAAGAGTGCTGATGAAAATCCAATACCCAAATCTATAGTCAAATTAGAGGATCTTTATGATCTCAAAGACGGATTTAAGAAGGTAACTAATGCCAAAATCCAAATCTCAACCCTAATATTTGAATTAGTGAACCTTGGAACTGATGACAAGCCTTAAAACATTAATCTAGGTCTCAGTTTATCCTCTGATGAAATATCATCATTCATTCGATTGTTAAATAAATACAAAGGTATATTTGCCTGGGATTATTCTAATCTCAAAACTTATGATACCTCTATCATACAACACACCATTCCTATGATCTCTAATGATAAACTAGTGCAACAGAAACTAAGGAAAATTCACCCGAACCTTGAAAGTCAAATCAAATTAGAGTTGAATAAACTCCTTAAGGCCAAAATCATATTTCCTATTAGGCATTCAAAATGGGTGTCCAATTTAGTGCTTGTTAGGAAAAAGAATGGTGACATTCGTATATGTATATATTTCAAAATTTTAAATAAAGCATGTCAAAAAGACAATTTTCCACTGCCAACCACGCAACAAATGTTGCAGTTTGTACTTGGTTCTCAGCTCATGTCTTTTCTTGATGGGTTTTTAGGATATAACCAAATCCTGGTCCATCCAGATGATATATTGAAAACCATGTTCAGAACTAAATGGGGAACATATGCTTATCAAAAAATGCCTTTTGGTTTGATTAATGCAAGTGCCACATTTCAAAGAGCTGTGGATATAGCCTTTAAAGGACTCATTAACAAATCAGTTGTTATTTACCTAGATGATATCACTGTCTATTCCAGGAAGAGAAGCAGCCATTTGAATGACCTCAAGTAGATCTTTGAATGATGTAAATATTTGGGATCTTGCTCAATCTAAATAAGTCTTATTTTGCCTTAAGTGAAGGTAACTTTTAGGATTTGTCGTATCAAAAAAGGGTATTTATATCGATCCAGAAAGGATTAAGGAAATTGAAAAAATCCCCTTACCCCATAATAAAACATCAATGCAGTCTTTCTTTGGTCAAATAAATTTTTTAAAAGTATTTGTCCCTGACTTTTCACAGATAGTTTTATCTTTACAGTCTATGATTAAGAAAAAATAATTTTTCAAGTGGGGCCACAATGAAAGAGAAGCATTTGATCTAATAAAACAAGCTATTATCAATGATCCCTCCCTGAAAACTCCCATTTTCTCCAATCATCTTGTTTTATACACATTTGCATCAAAAACATCATATGTTGTCGTTTTGACACAGCTCAATGATCGATAGATAGAAGCACCAATCTCATTTTTGGTTCAAATATACAAGGTGCCGAATTAAATTACTCTGATGTGGAAAAACAAACATTTTATGTTTTTAAATTGATAAAGCATTTTAGACCATTTCTCCTTAAAACTCACACCAAAATCATAGTTCCATTCCCAGCAGTAAGGCAATTACTGGTGCAAAGGGAAGTAGGAGAAAAAGGGCCAACTGGGTAACCACACTGCAAGAATATGATGTCGAAATTAGACCAACTAAAATTGTTAAGGTTCAAGGTTTTTGCATAATGTTAGTTGGAGCATCCAACTTACCAGAAAAAAGAAGATTTAGGTGACGATATACAAATATCAGAGGTAAGCCTCAATGATACTAAATCTCAATATGTTGATCTCATCTTTTATTTAAAAAATGGATATGCCCCTATGCAACTTAGTTACAAAAGAAAAAGAGCTTTGAGATTAAAAGAAAAGCAATACAAAATTGTCAATGATGTTTTTTTAAGAAAATAATATGACTCTATTTTGCTAAGGTGCCTTGAAAAATCTGAGGCAGAAAAGGTTTTGCAGGAACTCCATGATGGAGTAGATGGTGGACATTTTGGATGAGACACAACAGCACATAAAATCCTGCATGTTGGCTATTACTGGCCAACCTTATTCAAATACGCACATGAATATGTAAGGAAATGAAAAACCTATCAAACTGTTGTTGGAAGACAAAGCAAACCTGCATTTCCATTACATCCTGTCAACATTGAACAACCTTTTGAGCAATGGGGACTGGACATAATAGGTGAGATCATTCCTCACTCTTCAAAGCAACATAGATACATCCTTACAACAACTGATTACTTTACTAAATGGGTGGAAGCAATTCCACTAAAGGTAACCAATTCTGAGAACATTATCAAATTTATTGATCAACTTATCATTGCAAGATTTGGTCTACTAACTTCCCTAATGTTTGAAATTGCATCTTATTTCATAGGGAACACTATGACAGAATTCTCTCTCAAAATACGTTTCAAACTTAAGTATTTTGCTAACTATTATCCTCAAGGAAATGGTTTAGCATAATCAACCAATAAAAACCTCATTAGGATCATGAAACGAACTATCGATCAGAGTTAAAGAAATTGGCATAAATATTTAAAGAAACTCCTTCTTCTTCTTTGAAATTAAGGCAATCACAAATCCTCAAACTCAAAGAAGAAAGAGAGAAATTCAAAATTGTACATGGCCATCATCAACAGTTAGTTAAATCTTCCTTTGATGCAAATTCTATAAGTCCAAAATCATTTCAACTTGGAGACCTTGTATTGAAGTGGGATAAAGCACACGAGGAAAAAGGTAAGCATACCAAATTCCAAAGAATGTGGCTTGGACCATTTCAGATTACAGAACAAATTGGCCCATCAACATTTCTATTGCGATAATTATCAGGCGAGAGAGATTCTCTACCTATCAATGGGCATATTTTGAAAAAATATTTTTCATAGGAGATAACCTCTTCTATCCCCAGTACATTATGCCTTTACTTTTCCTAGGAAAATAAAAGTTAAATAGTATTTACATTTGGCCTTACAATAAAAGATATCTTGAAATATTTTTATTTTTCAATTTTATAAGTAGAGATTGTTGAGGAAATAATTATAACATTTGAAAATTAACTAGGTTCTATCTCTTTGAAATTTTCTTGTTTCCACCAAAATTATTTATTCTTTGAGAAAACTCCAACTTTATAAAGAAACCTTTTTTCTACTATCATTCAAGAAAAGTATCTTTAACAAAGTAAAGCCTCTTCGCAGATAAGCATCTTCAACTCTATAATTGTCATCCAGAACTCTGAAGGAGTTAATGATTCTCCCCATCCAGTAAAATTTTCTCTTTATAGATTTTAATTATAAAATATTTTGAAACTTAAAAGATAAGAGGTCTCATAAAGAGCTTTCTTACCATGTTCGTAGGGAAATAATAGACTAAGATTACCAATACTGCATACCAAAATAGGGTAATGTATTGAGATTATTTTAATCAAAAGACAAGGGGTCGCATCATGAGCCAGCTTGTTCAGATGAATTACAACCAATGGATGACATTATCACTATTTGGCCACCAAACCAAGATAATGCCTTTTAAGTAATAAAAAAGAAAAAAAATGCAAAAAAACAAACTATTTAAAAAAGAAAAAAAGAGGAGAATAAGTATATGAATTTTAATTTATCTCTAAAAATTGCACTCTTATCTAGATGGGACATTGAATCATTGTTGGTTAAAAGGTAACCCTATCGAGGCTATGGATGCCTACTAGCAGCAGAGGCTCTACCTGTGACAAATGAGTACATCTAAAAGTTGATCTGCAAAATCCCCCTACTTTATCTTTAAACTAAGTAAATACTGATATAGACAAAGGAATTTTCATTTTTAAGAGGATATCAAATGAATTGTGATTAGGTGATTTTGTTTTTTTATTCAAAGAAATGTTACTTATCTTAAATTTCATGTAATTCCTATTTCCTGAACTATCTTTATTTTGAAAGTTTTAGAAATTTCAAAATTATCAAAGATAACTGGTTCTTCCAGTGAATCGCCAATTTTTTTATTGTTCAACAACCACCCCCCCCCCCTGCCACAACCATTTATTATATAAATAGTTTGTATTGTATTTATAAATGGGGATCCTTCAAAAAAAAAAAAAAAACTAGCAAATAAGAGCTTGCCTTTTGAAACCATTCGAAATAAAACCTTAGATAAACTTAATATATTAAATCAAGTCACTTTGTGACTAGGAATTCGCACTTTATCACAAATCGCAAGATCTGAAGTAACAAAGGTTAGTCGTGAGTCAAAATCCACAAAATGCAACAAAATAAATCCCCTTAAAAGACCAAAGGTAGCGTTGAACTTTTTATAAAACTCAGGGCTTACGATATTCCTTAAAGTATTTATCGCAATCGCATCATGGCTTTTATAAGGGCACAAACATGCAAAACCATAAGAAAATGTGAAATGCGATGTGGTCCGGACCCGACGAAATATTAAAACTGTTTTAAACTTCAATCAGGTCCAATATATTGTAAATATATATTTTAATGAAATAATCCTCTGCATAATGAAAACATGCTCAAAAGAGTAAAGGTATGCTGCTCATCGCAAATCTCAAAACACCAAAGAAAATTTGAATTTCTCTATTCATGAAAACACTGATATTGAGATATTGCGATTTGCGATTTTGCGATTTGCGATATTGCAATTTTGCGATATTGCAATATTCTGATTCATCACAATCGATGATTGGCAACACATATAACATACACCAATTTAAAATGTCATTTAGAAACTTGCGATGCAATATTTTGATGAGTCATAAAGGAAATCACATGTAGGCCTTAATGCATAGTTAATGAGGTTTAATTTCATTTACTCTTTCAAAGGCTTCAGAAGATAGATATATTTTTTATCTGTGTTTGAAATAAAAAATCCATCCTTATGTTATTTCAGAATTTACTGTGCTATTGTGTTTCCTCTTGCATTTGCCACTCTGCTTTTTTATCATGTTTCTCCATTTCCCAAATTTCAGGGAAATTCCAAAGAAGACAGTGCTCACAAAAATGGTTAAGAAAGGAAAGAGGACTGCAGAAGCTACTGCATCTTACGATGCAGACATGCTTCCACTATTCTCCAATACCACATGCAATAAGGATGGCAGGACTACAACATGGGAGGAAATGTATAATTTACTGGAGGAAGAAAACCCAAAGGTACTGGAAACCAAAGCAACAACAGATGCCAAGGAAAGTTCCAATGCTTCCTATTTCGAAGCAGCATGTTCTTTCCTACACAAGATCGCTGCAACGACGAAAATCTTACCATACACGGATATGGTAAGATGGATTATTGATAATGTGGATATTTTGGATAGAACATTCAGAAATTTCAGGCATGAAGTCACAGGGTCATTCAAACCAGAAAATTTACACCAAATGTACCATCTGCTAGAGCCATGGAAGATCTATGATAAAGACTTTATTGAGATTTTTTCCAAATAAAATGAAGATCCGATGGATGTCATGCAGAATTGGAGGTCTAACTCCAATAAGTTTAGGTGGGAGACAACTAGTATGTACCCAATTGCACCTCTGTCAACCACGCATAATTTTGCAGCTGCAATGTTGTGTAGGCTATTTGGAAAAGTTGATTCCACCAAGTTTTCTATTGAATGGGTTCCATTAATTGATGTGGTTTTTAATGCTATAATCATGAATTAGAGTAATATTTTTTCGGATAATTTGGCTATGTTCATTAGAGAATAAAGGGGCAATAGAATTATCTTCACTCGGGTTATCCCTCCCTTTTACATGAGTGCTTATGTCATGGATGCTATATGTTTTTCTTCACATTTTCCAAACATGGGCTGGAAATGGACTTTAAAGGATCCTAATCCCATCCATGTTTATCATAAAAATTTGTGGGAATCACATTTTAGCTCCCATTTTTATAAAATTTGTCATGGCGTTATGTTGCCAATTTACCAGACCATTTTTAGAAAGAAATCCCCCATGCTATTAGAGGAAGCAAAGACAGACATCTTTCCAGTGGAAAGATTGTTTGGTGAGGAATTATTTACTTATATCATATTTTTTGGGAGCATTACAGCTCCGCATGTTCTTCCATATTATGTTCCTAATAAATTAATGGCAAGAGAAATTGCTTATCAAACAGTGGGGGATGGTATAACCAAAACCCTAAAAGAATAGAAGAAATCCATTTGGCTGACCTTCCTGTTGCAATGTGGTGCTTTCGCGTTACATGATATTGGGCACGTGAAAAAAGAAATATAGAACATCACATCTCTAAATTTGGCTACCATGCCAGGTAGACAGTATGACCCTAACAAGGTCACCAATAATTTCACTGCTATGGTCAAAATCAGACAATTTATTCATGAGGATGATGAGTTTGATGATCTCTTTGAGAAAGCTGAGACATTTTCATAGGTTTTACATTTAGCATCAATAAAACTGGACCCAATGGACCTCAACCGCTTCCACATATACAGAAATAAAAGACTAGCAAAGGTCCCTTTGGACCTATTACAGATTGAAGAAATAAGAGAACCTACTCCCAGCGTAAGCCTGGAGGAAATTTCCAAGCACAATTCTGATGAGGAATCTCAAGAGAAATCAGTTCAAGGTTCAGAAGACTCTGAACACCAATCTCAGAATAAGGAAGGAAGACCTTGAGAAGGACACAGAGAAAAATGTTGAATAAACGGTCGAAAATGCCTCTATTGAAGAACACGTAGAGACTGGCTCCACACGGATTCAAACATAAAAGATCACAGTCATTGATCTGTATCAAGAATGAGAGAAATTTAATAAAAAGCTCCAAACATATCAAACAGAAACCAGTCTTGAAGGAACATCTGGATTTCAGGCTCCACAACATACTCAACAGGTTATAAACCCAGAAACAACAATATAAGAAATTATAACTACTCAAGATATAGAAATTATCCCAGCACACCCAACTTCAGACATTGTTTTAAGGGTTGAAGAAATACCCCCACTCGACATATTCTACATCCCAACACATAAGTCTGTAGTAAAGCAGCAAAGGAAGAAAACGAAATTAAATGCATCAGTAGTAGCAACTCTTGGAAGTGAATCAATGGAGGTAGTATGGAAAGACACCCCCATTGGTCCATCAGAAAATCTTACAAAACTATCACAATTTAAAGGCACCTATGCAACTGCAACAATTGATAAGGCAGCAGAAGTTAGACTTTTTCTTAAGGAAAAAGAAGAAAGAGTTCAGATGTTAGAACAACAACTAGAATGCGAAGGATATAGCACCAATAGGCAAGCACAGATACAAATAGCACAACTTCAAAATGATTTTGAGCAAATGAGATTACAGCATCGGATAGACATCGCAAAGTAGGACTCACATAATCATCAAATGCAGGCTATAATGAATAAACTCAAAGACCGCCCTCAAATAGAAGAATTCATTAAATAGACACTTGAACTGAACTCCCTTTTTTCACAGAAACAAGAAATATTCTGCCAAAAAATCTCATTAATAAATCCCTATTGTGAAACAAGTGATAAATTAACCAATCAAGTGGTTGATTAGAGATTAGAATAAGAAGAACCAAATAAGAGGATTTCAGAGTTGATTTCTTGGCAAGAATCTGAAGAAGGTAAAACAAATGATCTACCAAAGATCGAGGAGTCCCACAAGGATATCTTATTTGCAGATTGGGACATACAATTAAAGAAAGCAGAAAGGGCCCAACAAGAGCAGCTAGTACAACAAATAATATAATTGAGGTTGTCAACGAAAGCTTCCACACTGTCAATATTACCAAAGAATGTAAGCCAGAAGCTCTCCTAGACATCAAACGGTTAGAAAAACAATGGAAAGAGACTACCAAAACAATTGCAGAGGCAATCAAACAATTGTCTAAGCTTGATTAGGAACCCTACTTGCAGTTTCTGGGAAAACCACACAGTCACTGGATGACTCTGTGTTGTCTAACAAATTCCACAAAAAATATGGTGCCACCTCTCTCTAATGATGTATTCACAGGAAAATTAAGATCTATAATTGGCCGGCCACCCTAGGTGAAGCCAATGATAGATATCTACGAATTCAAGGACCGAATGGCTTACTAGGACCATTTAATTTGAAGAAGCTTTTCATCATTTTTATTTTTATTTTAGTTTCTATTTTACTTGTTCTGAGGAAGGTTGTTTGAAATATCCTCAGATTTTTATGTAATAATATATTTTTGATACATATGTTGTAATATTTATACCTCTCTCATGCATTTAGAGAGGGGTCCAGAATTTTATCAAAAACACTTTGCAAAGGCTTTCACTTTTGTACTTTTGTGACTATTTTGATGAGATAATTGGAACAAGATCTTGATTTTTTTAGAGATTGAAGCATACTCTACTGAATTTTCACTTTTGTACTCTTAGAGTATATTTAGTTGAAAAGAAGTAGATCAATATTGTTGACCTCATGAGTAGGACCTTTCATATCTGGTACTTCTATCTTTATGATTGTGTTTTGTTTATGAATTAGCAATAATCTTTCTTATATTGTGTTATGTATGAAATCTGAGTTATAGTTTGACATTAAAGCACTTTTGTATAAATGTTTCAGCTGTAATTCCTTATTGAATACATGAGCAATTGATATATGCGATATAGTTTCCACAATTATTTTTCCTAACTATTTAGTCAAAATAATTATCATTAACGATTTATTCTCTTATAGCAATTGAATTATCTTTATTACCTTTTTCTTTAAGATATCTTTGTAGATTGCATGATTTGAGTTTTTCCCTTGCATATATTAAGATACGGGTTAGAATAGATAGATGCATGTGTTTGTTATTTAATGAGATCATTTTTAGTTAAATCATTTTCCATTAGATCTTATATTAAACCAACATCACCATCATATCAATTCTTGTTAGGAAACTGGTCCTATTATCCCCAGTCTGAGCCACCATACCAAATGGAAAAGGAGTTGCTTCCAAGGTCCCCCATGTTGTTGCAAAGGAATTATGAGGTTTCAACACCAGCCAACCAGAGTAAACATGTGATGAGATGCTACTATGATGGGATTCAACCTCCTATGTGACCTTAAGTAAGTGGAATATACGAAAACACAACATACAGACCTTCCACATCAACAAGAGGACTCCCAAGAACCTTCCCAACCTCTCAGGTAACTAGCCCCTAGGTTCGATTGAGTTTTTAGACTAATTGACCCCCATACACTGCCATGATATGGGCATGCATGCATCCAGAAGGATTTGTATGCTCCCACAACATGGTATGTCAGCATCCAGGGACTTTTCTGCTCAGTGTTGTGCCAGCGTCCCCAGTATTTGAGCCACATTTTCAGGCCTAGAGCCCAAGTCACTGACTAGAACTCAATGACACTTTCAAAATCCATGATGTACATAATAATAAATCTTATAATTCAAAAATTAACTCTAGGACTAGGCCTGACCATCCCCAACCGGGACTGACATTTTGTCAAACACTTGGCATCAATGAAATCTATAGGAAATGAATACAAGACATAGTATAAATGATGGATAATTAATATGAGACATGAAAATAAGGATCACCACCTTCTTCCCTTAACTTGTTTGACATAAATTAGGTCTTGCATCCATTATCTTTTCAGTTACAATTAAATACATGAAATAACCATGAAAATAACCAATCATATAACCATGCTTATAAGAAGCATTCAACCATGAGAATAACAATGACATAACAACCATTAAAGCCACATATTAACAAGTATAGAAGTAAGAGAGCTTAGCTTTTATTAAACATAGGCAAATCCGATGAGGTTCAGGACTTTCACATGCCACCCAACTGTAGACATGGTTGAACCAACTCTTTCTTTTAGCCAGTCACACCTGTGCCATATTACAAGCATGAATGTGGGATATCATTGATAAACCAATTCAAAAACAACCAAGGGAATCCAGGGGTTAAACCACCTCCACCGTCACCAAACCATGATCTCACCAAAACTGGCACCGAGATCACAAAACCAAACCGAGCTAGGAATGCCTTCGTATGAGGATTTTTTCATATCCTTGCCACTCAAGCTTTACCACAATCCACACAATATCACTAGGCCCTAATCCAAGACACCAGTATCTCAACCACAATCCACAATAGATCACTATTTCCTAAACTGAGATTCCATCATCAGGCTTTATTGTGTATCCTGCCAAAACTGGTCAAGGGATTCCTAGGCCTTTGGGAATTTTCCTGAGACCACCTTTGCCCTGAATTCCGAAAGCATACAGAAATTCCAAATCTCAAAACCAAGAAAGCAATCCCATCACACCATGGCTATCTAGAAAATGAAAGGCTAGGCTGAAAACCACTATCATAACCCGACAAAACCATGCCACTGATAGCAGGAAAATGATACACCAACATGAAAATATATGCATGTCAAAACCAGCTAGCAAATCACACATGAAATATGTTACTTGTAAGTATTCCTACTAAAGCTACTTGATCCTACTCTTCCTTGCTTGATCTTTGCTTTCCTTCCTTTTTCCTTGTCCTTCCTTTGCTTGCTTTTCCCTTCCTTGCTCCAAAGATGAGAAAAATCTTAACACTGACCAAATCCCGTCGATTGATCCTCAGATGCCCTTTTTTCAATCAGGCCTATATTTTCTTCAATTTCCATTATTTTCCTTCATTTTCCTCCTCACATGCAACCTAGGAGCTTTCACCTTCATTTTCCCCTATTTTCTTTTCTTTTCATAAATAAAATTTCAATAAATGCCTCATGCCTTTCCAAAGCCTTTTCCATTTCCTTTGTCAATTTCCTTATCCATAAAGAACAAAATGAACACCCACACTAAGATGTCTTGCCCACCATTCAACTTGGAATACGTTTCCTATGACTGTGGTCTTATATTTTTATTTTTACAAGGATTTTTAACAAGCGTTGTTACAGAACCTTCCCCCTTGGGGAACACCGTCCTCGGTATTCAATGACACCTATAACCATCAAGATTGATAAAAAGCAAAACATATTGCCCATGGAGCTTTATAACATAACTCGTTGGAGTATTTACAATGACCACTACTAAAAACATGACAACATACTGCATAATGGATCTTTATAACATAGTTCATTATGGTATTTACAATAACCACATATACACATATGCACATTTTCTAAACCAGAAAATAAAAGGATATAGTGCATGCATCAGCAACAAGGGAATCTAGAGGCTCACACCTCCACTATCAAAGTCAAATATTCGTCCAATGTACAGTGCCACTCATCCTCTTAGTGAATAGTTACCAACTAATTGTTCCAGGGCACACTCCCAATGTGCATATGATTCCATCTGGAAATGCTAATGACCAGAAAAATTCATCCCCGACCTTCCCTTATCTGCTACATAGTCCCTCAAGAAATCTAGTCACCCCCTTCTGTGGAGTCACTCACCTTCCAAGTTCCCCAACATCCCCTATCCCGGGCGATCCATCCCTTGGAAAGGGTTCCTCGCATCGAAAGGTCAAAAACCAAGGCATATACATGCCTCAACACCATCATACCAGTCATAGCATGCTTATGGAAATCAATAGACAATATTGAGTACCAATGTCCCACAATGGCCCTGCTTTTAAATACTTTACCAACATACTGCTACATGTTCCAATTTCTTTCACTACCACTGATAATTCTTGCAGTAGATTTCAACCACCCAACTTGAGCATTTCCCATGATTCCTGTGCCAAGCACATAGTTTCCATTAGATTAAAAATAAATTTAAATAAATTCACATCACACCTCATTGATAGCTCGTCAATAAGGTACATTTGCAATCTTGTTTACTTCCTGTCACAACAAGTCAAACTAGCATTTTTTATCAAATCATTATGTATAAACATATCACATCAGGTTAGCTCAAAACACAAGCATCATAGATCAAAATCATAAATCACATGTAACCATCATAAACCAAAATCATAGATCACATGTAATCATCATAGACCAAAATCATAAATCACATGTAATCATCATAGACTAGAATCATAAATCACATGCATAATAAAACTGAATAAAATTTTGATACTTATCCTTTAATCAATCCTTACCTTATACCTTTTTCCTTATTCTATATGCACTCTGGATCAGTTTCCACACCTGACAAACACCCTGTGCCTTCTCCTCAACCATGTACACATACACATAGTGTGCATCACACACATACAACCACACATGACATATAACACCGTGCATTATATGCACCTACACCTAACATACCACACATACACATACATTTAGTGTACACCACAACACAATACATACTCCTACATCTAGTGTACAACAAAACACAATAAATACGCCTACACTTGATGTGCAACACAATACATATACGTACACAGAGTACAACACATTGAATACATATGTCACGATACCATGACTATAGAATGCACATGCATAGTATCGCATGCCTACAACACATCATGTATGACAGGAACATAATACAACATGTACACCAATACATGCAAAACATGTACACAGTACCACCTATGCATAGCACCACCTGCACAATATGTACACAGCATGATGCAACAAACTAACCATAGGGCCTCTCATAAAATGTCACACAAAATATAAAACTTTGAAATCCACATGATACATATGCATATAAAATCTCAAAATAATTAATTAATAAATAAATTATTTACAAGAGAACTCTTTACCTACTCATTCCTCACTCTACTTCACTTCTACACACTTACATGCTTAGTGGGCTCACCTAGATTTATACAAGTGGATCTGAACCCAAATTAGGTTCTAGATCCTCAACAAACTCCAAAAATATCTCTAATGATCCATAAAAACTCTCATATAATCTCTTATCTCTAGATAAGATCTAAATAACCCACAAATCTCTCAACTTTTCAAAAATACTCTCGAACTTTCTCATATTTACAATAATTCTCATTCTTTCTTAAAACTATAGGAAAGTACAATAAATAAGTAAATATTAACTTAGGAAACGAACTCCTTTAGTAAACATTCAACACTAAGTTAGATGCACCTGCATCAGACTCCCCAGGTAAAATAAAATCATGATCTTCTGACCATATGTTTTTATTATAAGTTCATAAAACTCCTCCTGGATCCCAAATCTTAGTTTGTTGTTGATATCATATTTTTTTATGTTGTTGATGTTCTGTGATTTTCTTTTCCCATCTTCCAAGCTTCCAAAATTTATGTTACAATTCTCCTCCTTCTTTGTTGATGTATACTCGTGCAGTCAAATGTATCATGTTGTTTTCCTTCTGCCTTATCTTACAATATCTTGGTTTAAGTGTTGTTTCCATCAGTTTCACCATCCAATTAAGTTTCTAATTGAATTTTAGTGTTATTAGTTTTGAACATCAAATCACCATCTCCAACATGAAATTGCAAATTACATTTTATTGGATTGGACTTCAGTTTCCATCAACATCTTTTCTAGCAATTGTAGTTCTTCTTTACATTTCATCAGCATTTTATGATCACTTTTAGAAATCATTTCAAGATACTGGTCTTCATTCTTGCATGAAACATAATCAATGTCCTTTCCATCATCTGTAACACACACTGCATCCACACACCAATTGTTAGATTTAAAAACATAAGGCTTTATAGTCTTGACAAATGATTTTGTCCTCAAGTATTTATGTTGATATTATAAACAGATTGTGGCACCATATGTGGGAATTGAACCAATGTTCATATCAACATATTTCACTTCAACATCATCATCATCCTCACCAAGCATTGATCCTTGTTCTGGTTCACAAAAGAACACATTTATTTCGGTTATCCGAAGTTTTTCTGCTTCCTTTAAGAAAAATTCCAACTTGTGCTTATGTCTCCTTCAATCAACTGCTTGATTGGCCATCTAACTATGTTCTTCATTGTCCATCCATGTTTCTAATTCTGTAGAAACTCCATAAATACATCAAGTCATGCCTTCAACTCAATGATCTCTTTCTTGAACTCTTCATCATGTACACCAACTGCTATGGAATCACTATGTTTTTTTCCCTAAATTCTAAAAATAACTATTCATAGTCATCTTCATCTCCTTTATCATGTTCACCATCACATACACTCTTCATTTAATTAAAGAGAGATTTCAACCCATATGCAAATTTAGGTACCTTGAAAATTTGTTGATGGTATATATATACCATTCATGATTTTTTTTTTATAAACTATGTGCATATACCATTTCATACATTACCATCATTACAATCTGTGAATAAATAAAGCTATGCATTCTCAAACCCACACATGGTTTTATGAAACCATATATCACCCATTCAAAACCATGTTCAACAACTCACCATTTATCATTCAACATTTATTCTAACCATATGATTTTCTCATTCCTTAACCACTTATCCTCTATCTTCATAAAAACCACCATGCTTTATAACGCTTTGACACAACACTAATTTAACTTTACCATTTACTTTCACCTTTACCTTTACTATTTACTTTCACCTTTAATACAACACCTTTACCTTTACTATTTACTTTCAAAAGAATTGATATTGAGTATTAATATATTCACCCAATGTAACGCTGAATACCAAAGTTGGTTGTGAAAAAATACTACAATATAAATCTGTAGGCTCACTTATAGAAATTTTAAATTATCAAATTTTATATAAATATGGTGCTTGGCTTTATTGAGCCACGTGCAAGGTACCTTAGTTAATTTCAAAAAGATCCTTTTTTTTCTCACCTGTCGACTATTCAACAACAACATTTTCTACCTTTCACATGAGAGCTTTTCACCTCTCCTAGTCAATTTCTAGCAAGAAGAATTATGACACAACAAGTCATTCTCATCTACAGCAATGATGGGAGACTCCTCTTTTAGCAAGAATGATGTGCAAATACAACTCCTTTCTCTATGCAACCTCGTCCTTGACTTATGCTACAGAGGCTTCACATTGTTCCGTTCCTGAAGCAATTAATAGGTTTGACAGCTTTACAACTCAGATTTATTCACAATGGTAGCAAGTTACTACACAGTTCTCATACTTCTCACCATGCTTCCGCTGCACTTAAGATAGCTTCACGATCGCACTTTATATGACACTTTAACCCTTCATAACTAGGCTTCAAAATCCGAGTCAAATCTTGCACCAAAGAATTTTTATCTGGGAACCAATATATCAATTCTAAAGCTTGATCAACAAGGCACCCATAATAGAATCCATTAGCCCATAAATAATGAAACAAAGTGCTTAAACAAAGCTCACCCAATCGACAGTTCAATCACATTCTCAATCTAGGTTCCTCCCAATCCAACTTACGACTTCCCCTATGCTCTATTAAGATCTTTTCAGATTTTAACAAATGTTACTGCACTCGCAAGGCAATGGATGAAACCATATACAAATAATGGAGGATAACACAATAAAATGACAACTTGAAGAGAACCTGATTGCATGACAGAGAGATTTTTTTTGGATCGAAAATACTTCCATCGATCTCATTCAAGGTTGATGCGTTGAGTGAACCCAACCAATATCAATTCATATCTACAGTGACTCTCAATCAGCTGTAGCTCCTTTCCACTTACGGTGGTGGGGAATTTCTTAACAAACAAATAAAATCCACACTATAACATATCTATCTTCACATAAAAGAATCTCTCATTGCTTACTAAAGTTTCCCTTCACCCAACACTTTGCTCCTTTCTTTATTAACTCTTTCATGCCTAAAATGATGTGTATCATGTATGGAATTTCTACAGATTCTATAGGTTGCATGGAAAATAGCTTCTATGGTACAACACATCTCCAAATACTTGTTGCAACAAACCTATCTTTCTATGCTCAATCTTCCCTTATATTGAGAATGGACTTCTTGATTCACCAATGCACCCTTCGACATTAACTTTACATCCCACTTTAGCATCCTTTTCACCAAAAACATGTCCAACAATGCATATTACACCCATACATATGCATCTCTCAACTAATCTACATCACGACAGGATCTATTTACATCAAATGCTTCACAATATTTAGAGAAACATTAACATTAGTCTCTGATACCAAAAATGATGCAACAAACTAACCATAGGGCCTCTCATAAAATATCACACAATATAAAACTATGAAATTTACACAATACATATGCACATAAAATCTAAAAAATAATTAATTAATAAATAAAATATTTACAAGAGAACTCTTGACATACTCATTCCTCACTCTACTTCACTTCTACACACATGCCTCATGTGCTCACCTAGATTTATACAAGTGGATCTGAACCCAAATGAGGTTCTAGATCCTCAACAAACTCCCAAGGTATCTCTCATGATTTATAAAAACTCTCATCTAATCCCTTATCTCTAGATAAGATCTAACTAACTCACAAATCTCTCAATTCTTCCAAAATACTCTTGAACTTTCTCCTATTTATAAGAATTCTCATTCTCTCGTAAAAATATAGGAAAATATGATAAATAATTAAATATTAACTTGGGAAACTAACTCGTTCAGTAAAAATTCAACCCTAGGTTAGATGCACCTACATCACAGCATCACATGCACATGACACCACCTGCAGAACATGTACACAACCCCACATGTACAATGTGTACAAAATACCACATGTACACAGTACCACATGCACAACATGTACATGACACCACATGTACACAGTGCCACATGCATGACATGTACACAACACCACCTACACACAGTGCCACTTATACAACATGTACACAACACCACATGCACACAACACCACTTGTACAATCATGCACACAACACCATATGTACATAGCACCACATGTACAACATGACCGTAACACCACATGTACATAGCACTACATATCCAACATGTACATAGAACCATATGTGCACAACACCGCATATCCATCATGAACAAAACACCACATATCCATCATGCACACAGTACAATATTTACACAACACTGCATATCCAACATTTACATAACACCATCTATACCCAGCACTGCATATGCAATATTCACACAACACTATATATATCACCCTGTACAAATAGTACCACTGTACATAACATTGCATAAACAACATGTAGACACACTATATATACACCACACTGCATGCGCACAACATCATAGATGCAACTTGTACAACATATGCAACATATGCACAACATTCGTACTACACATCCAAAACCACACTATCTCTATCAAACAACCTTGCTTTCAGTGTCTCTCTACCATCCATGCTTATCCCAGCATCCTCCATACCACACTACTTTCATTTCGTTGATGTATACCTCAGTATAGCCTGTCCATAACATAGACATAATATAATCACATGATATTGACCTCATATATTTGTCATGACTACTCTTCCACTTGATTCCTCATAAACCAGGAACCTCTTCATGTCATTCATGTGCGTAAGAAATCGTTCCTCCACAATAATGATTCCTAACGACCTTGTCAGAAAACAGCATACATACATACATACATATATATACATATAAATATTAGCATTAATAATCATGATCCATGATGACCCTATCAAACATGACATACATACTTACATACATGTATACACATATAAACATCAGCATAATCATGATCACAACATAATTACTAGATATGATAAGGTAAAGGTTAAGAGAATTCCATTTATGCATGCAACACATGCACAACATCGAGAATAATAGTTGCCAACATAGCCAAGGCATATGACACCTCAAATCCATTCACCTTACCTTTAACAATGTAAACTTTGAAACGGGAACTATAAACTCAAAACAAGAATTCTAGCCAAAAAACCCCAAAAAAGCATGAAAAACAGTGCTAAAAAATGAAAAGTGTGTATACTGGAATGATGGTTTTTTTTAGGGTTAATTTTCAACATTTTTTAAAAATGGCAGTAAAATCAAATTTTTTTTGTGCAAAAAACGGTTTTTTGAGGAAAAAAATACACTATTGTTTTTGGTAGAATATAAATTTTCTTTCCTAGGTATAATTTCAACATTTTTTAGTAATGACAATAAAGATAAAATAATGGGATTTGAAACACATTAAAATTCTATCAATTTTCATCCATGTTGTTAAACATATAATAACATGACACTAAAAATCGCTAAAATTCTAATTGGTTTCAACCATAACATTAAAGATACAAAAAAATTTGGAAAATTTTCAACCATAAAATTAAAAAACCATGACATTATGAACAAATTACATGACTAAATTAATCAAAATGTCATTACTTGTAGATTGAATGAAACATACATTATATCTCTCAGTTATTGTCGCATTGTAGATATTCTACACAATAAAAATCATCATAATCAAAACATATAATCCAAGAAACATTTACCATCATAACTTCATTTAACACCATATGGAAATCAAAAATTTTATTTCAAGATACAACGCAAACATCAATTATATATATTCCCTTAGACAATTATTCAAAATCACTCATATTTTCTTGCACACTATCAGAATTCACATCTTCAAATGAATGACTAGATGCAGATGAAGATGTTCCATATTCTTCTCTTTCATCAACTAGTGCCCCATCTGAGTCCACATGCATGCCCACAATTTCAAGTTTCAAAATTATTTTGGATCTACAATTGGTTTCAATAGAGTCCCATCTCAACATTGTTCCTTTTGGTAACAACTTCTTCAGAATCTCTATCGTCTTCAAGCAAAGATTTCCTCTCTTTGTTAAATTGAATTCATAAACAAATATGTCAACATCCTCCAATTTTAAGAAGTATGTGCGGCAATGATTTATATTTGTACCCTTCCTTTTTCTCTTTCTGCCAATTTTTTAATAAACTACCATCTCTGGCTTATACACACGATCGAATGGGTGTGTATTTGTGGCATACCAATGTACTTCAACACCTGCAACATCTTCGTTGTCTGTAATTACCATTATAACCTTAGCAACCCAAAATGGATAGCCATTGGGATATCCATCTGCTACCATTGCAATCATGCAACCCTCCTTAATATCCTGTACTGCCCTATAAAGGTCTTCCATGGCTTCACGTTGTGCACAAGATCTTCTGGAACCAATATACATTTCTCTTTCCTCTGCCTATGAAGAATTAATAATACCTTGAAATTTTTGTTGTTCAACAATGTTTCTTTCCTCATGTTCATTTGACACATTTTGTGGCCAAATAAATGGATTTTTCAAGGGTATATCTTCATTTGTTGTTCTTGAAATGATATCACTTTGATTATTGAAAAAAGACTCCCACCAAACTGAATCAACAATATCAAAGTACTCATATGTATATCTAATACGTTTTTTAATTTCTTCTAGGCAATCAGAATAATTTATATCTCTATTCTTCCTGGGTGCATTATGATCTTCAGCAACTGATTGTAATAACAAGATATTCAATGCAAATATTGGATAATCTGGAATAAACTTCAAAAATGCCAAACCTAATGATGGTGCCCATTCTACAGTAGTTGAATACTTGTTGAATACTTCTTGCCCCATATTAGTGTTTTCCCATCAATTTTTTTGATACGAAATTGATGTTGGAAGCTAATGTCATTAAGTTGTTAAATGCATTTCTCGTCACCATGAAATCCCAGAATAAACCTTCGCATGTCAACAATTTCTTCCAACACATCAAAAGTAGGCTCTAGCATGTATGATTTCTTAATACATTCAATTAATAATGGAAAGCTCCCAACTTCCTTCCTCCTCAATGTGATTGAAAAATGACTAAACATATGATAAATATGGTCATGAGTGTGCCCAACAAGAAGGAAATCAACCTTTAACTTCTGAAAAATTCTCAATTCAACAAGCATGTTTAGATATCCAAAAACAATCTGATTTTTGTTTTCACGACAAGTGTTGTCCAATTGTAGATACAAAACTTCAGGAAGATTACCAGACCAATGAGAAAGCACATCATGAATTATGGTTATTGTGTTATTTTCATCATTATGAATATTTGGAGTTGTGAAGTATACCCTTTGCAACATTTTCCCACTGAAGAACATACAACCAACCAAGTGATACTGAATAAAATTTTCCTCCTACAAATTTTTGGGTGTGCAAACAAAATGTGGTAGAAGTGTTTTCTTCTGGTCCATACCACCAATTATCAAACCCCAAACATTTATTTGGATCATAACACTTCTTTATATGCATGTAAAACTTTTTCCTTTCACTTGTATTTGTTCATGATGCTCTTGAAGTGCTTTGACAATGGAATCTACACAACATAAAAGAAAGTCATTAAGAAATACGTTTTCATAGTTGATGACTTATAAAAGTTAAAGTTATGAATGCTTACCTCTTTTTGACCCTTCACATTTATCCCTTTTTTATTTAAGAGAAGCACATGTACTGCAAATCCCCATCATTTTCTTCTTAGGAATACAAAAATTGTTGAATTCTTTCTTCCATACCTTCACAAAATATTGATATGTAATAAATCGACCATGTCCCTCAGCACCTTCTGGAACATTTCTCGTCTTAAGAAATTATCTGGAACATGTATTATCTCTCTATTTGGCATACATTCTCCATGCTTTGAAAAGAAATATTTCATCCATGACATTGCAGTATTTGATAATGGCCCAAACTGTCGTTTATGATGTACTTCTAAATCAAATGTGGGATTATTTTCCAAATTTTCTTGGATTCTTGACATACAAAAATTACCCATTGAATGAAACATTTTGAAAGCCTTTCTATAGATAAATAAAGATCTAATATGATAATCATAACCTGACAATGTAGATTATATGCGCCCCATTAAATATGAATTTTACATGCTTTTATTCGTTGACAAATATCTCTTCCTTTTCTCTAATGCAAACTTGAAATCCATATGTTTAAAGCAATCTTTTTGACAGCATTCACTTGAAATGACAGCACTGATAGAAATTCTTCTCATCAGATATTCTTCTCTACCCCTTGCATAACTAGAACATCTTGGATATCAACGAAAATGTTTGCTCCTACTCCTCGATACAATATTTCCTCGCAACATCTCCATCATTGGATCATCATTTGTATAAGCATTTTCATCATCATTATGAGGAATTTTATCCTCACTATGATCATCTGTCCTTTTGAAATACTGACGTGGAGGATATTATTTATCTTTCCCTTCTTCAGTGCTACCCTCATAGTCCTTAGAATTAGGAGTAAATGGAAAATTTGACTCGATGTTTATTGGATATTCTTCATCACGTGCATTGTCAGTGCTGCTCTCATAGTCCATACGATTAGGACTACATCAAAAATGTGAATCTTTACTCACTAAAATTTCTTCATCCTTCCCTTTGTCACTGTTGTTATCATAGTCCTTAAGATTAGGACTAAGTTCTTCATCATTTCCTTCATCACTACTACTCTCATATTCCTTAGGATTAGGACTAGGTGGAAAATGTGACTCTCGATTTATTGGAAATTCTTCATCCTTACATTCATCACTTCTGCTCTCATAATCCATGGGATTAGGACTAAGTGGAAACCATGAATCCTTATTTATTTGAAAATCTTCATAATGCTCTTCATCGTTGCTGCTCTCATAGTCCATAGGATTAGGACTGAGTGGACACCGTGACACTCTATTCATTTGAAACGATTCATCATGTTCTTCATCATTGTTACTCTCATAGTCCTTAGAATTAGGACTAAGTGGACACCGTGACACTCTATCCATTTGAAATTCTTCATCATTGATGCTTTCATAGTCCATAGGATTAGGATGAAGTGGAGACTGTGACACTCTATTCATTTGAAATTCTTCATCGTGCTCTTCATCATGGATACTCTCATAGTCCATAGGATTAGGACTAAGTAGACACTGTGACACTATTCATTTGAAATTCTTCAGCACTACTTCCCTCATAGTCCATAGGATTAGGGCTAAGTGGAAACCGCGACTCTTTATTTATTTGAAAATCTTCATCATGCTCTTCATCACTGCTGCTCTCATAGTCCATAGGATTAGGACTAAGTGGAAACCATGAGCCTTTATCTATTTGAAATTATTCATCCTGTCTTTCATCAGTGTTACTCTCATAGTCCTTAAGATTAGGACTAAATGGAAGATTTGACTCTCTATTCATAGTGGAAGAATTTCCGTTATATTCATCAATATGAATAGAGTTGTTACGCAACGAAGATGTTGATGCTTCACAAAGAGAAACTTCACTATTAGAAGAATCCATGCCTTTCAAATAGAAAAGGTTGAATAATACAAATGCACTCTCTCCTAATGATAATATATAGCTTAAATAATGAAAATTTCCCTCCAAAGTTTCCCTCCAAAAATTTTGCCGAAATATTTCCCTCCAAAAATTTCTTTTCGTGTATTTTCCTCCATAATTTTCTTCTACAATTTATTGAAAAAAAATTAACTAAAATTTTCTTATGAAATTAATCTTTTAAACTAAATATTTAGATTAAAGTTGTAAGCTAAATCTTTTACCTGAATTAATTTTTTACTTAAACTATATAACATTTACTAGACAATTGAATGTTTTTTAAAAATTTTATTAAATCTTCTATCACACATTTAAAATAAATTTCTATATCGTCATAACATGATTTATATGTTAAGTTTTTATTAAAAAAAGTAATACCACATTCACCATGCAGTAAAACAATTATGTAATATTCGCTTATCATAATTTACTATATCGCCATAAAAAGATTTATATGTTAAAGTCTTTATAAAAACAAATTAATCCCACATTCACTGTGCAATAAAACAATTCCGTAATGTTCGTTTTATCATAGTTCCCTATATCTCCATAACAAAATTTACATGTTAAAGTTTTTATGAAAACAAATTAATCCCACATTAATCGTGCGGTAAAACAATTCCGTAATTTCCACTATATCATAAATTTCATTATCACTATTCCTCACATCACATCAAGGTTTTTCAACTTTCATTAAAAGACTTGGAGTGAATATGTGGAGCAGCTACATTGTTATCAACAACAAATTCAATGGAATATTATCGCATTTGAAAGGTTAGTTTCCCTTTTGTTGTGAGCAAGTTTTAAAATTAAATAGGTTTAATGAAATTTAATTTTTTCTTAGAAATTAAAAATCTAGATGAGCTAGATTTACCTGACAAGCTCATGGTAGGCAGAAGGCCACTAAGTCCATAGTGGGCTTGGTGGGCCCGATCATGCTCGTCGACGACACCCAACACTGCAGCCCAATGGGCCCATCGAGGAGGGGTGGGAGGGAGCTACATGCATCCCCTCCCACCCCACCTTGACGGCCCAACAGGCTTGCTGGGCCATCGAGGTGGGGTGGGAGGGGTTGTATTGGGCCGAAGGGGTGGGGCAGGAAGGGACTAGCACCCAGCCCCTTCACCCCACCCTCGTGGCCCAACAGGCCAGTACGGTTGCTGGGGTGGGGGGAGAGGTGGTTGGCACCCAGCCCCTCCGCCCCACCCGCGCAGCCCAATGGCCCGCTAGGGGTGGTGGGTCGATTCTCATGGGTCATCGGGGTGGGGTAAGAGGGAGCTGCATTTTTTTAATTTCTTATTTTTTGTTTTTTTTAAAGGTTATATTTTACAAAATTATTTATCATTTATCGTTTTGTTTGTTAATTTAAGCTATTATTTTTTTGTAATTTACTGATTTATATATATGTGTATTTTTTTGTAGGAAAATGGCATCAAAGAAGATTTATGTGAATATTTATGGACCAAAGATTGCTAAAATTAAAGGTGGATCCTCAAAAAGCATTGTTGAATGAACCAAACCTGAGCTGATAACTACAAATCTATCAAGTGCCTCAAACGATAAGAAGACAATTTCATACTGGAAGAAATCAAAAGAAGTGAAGCTTACAAAAAATGTATGGTATGTGAAAGAAAGAGAAGGCAAAGATGTGCAGATATATCTATATGTTGATATCCCTAGCAATAGTGGAATTTATGAAGTGCTGGAAAGGTCATAGACATGTGTTTGATACCGGATATTGAAGTTGTTTATATACTTACAAAATTGCCCAAGTCACATGACAAGATTATATATCAGTTATCATTGTCATTGTATGACACAACAAAAGTATCTACAAAATTGTCTAAACAAATCGTAAGTGAGATTGCACAAGATATCGTAAGTATTATTATTTATATTTGTGTTTTGCGTTATTGTAACTGTCTCATTATATTTTTATAACTTAGCTTTTATTGACATATGATATTTTGTTTGACAGAATTTTATTGAAAATATTTCAATTATATTGGGAGGAATTCATTTCATAGAGCAAGATATTATGAATGTTGGTAGCAATTTCTACTCAAGGTCAAAAGAAGATATGGAAAACAAGCAAAAAGTAGTAATTCATGATGGTACAAAACTACATCCAAGGATCAGAAAAAATGCCTCTACTGGATAAATCTAGCAAAGGTAGACATATTACTTTTTAAGATGAGGAAGTTGAAACTAACGCTGAAGAATATGTTTTTGTTACTCAGGATGACATTAGAACTGATGTTAGAGAGGAGAAGAGCCATAAAATACCAAAAGTAACAATGCCCATGAATGTCTCTGTTCTAGTTAATGATGAGAATGTTAGGAGGAAGAAAATTAAAGTTGAATAGTCTCACATAGTCATTACCAACAATGAAGATCCTAGTGAACATTCAAAAGAAAGGAGGGAAATCATTACACCAGGAGCTGATTTAGAGGATGGAATTATTAAAACAAAACAAAATGCCATTTGACATAACTTGACAAAGAGAAACTTAATTGAGGGTGGTCGTACATTTCAGCTTAATGTGAGACAAATCTATAAGGCAAGTGAAGGACAATGTATATATCAAATCAGAAAGCCACACCACCTACATGTTCATAACTTGAAGACATTGATGAGGTACAATCCATATGCTCATGTGGCTAATTACATGCTTCTTGTTGATCCAGTTCAAGTTCCCAACAAAGAAGTATTTGATAAGTCAAAATGTTTTGAATACAATTATTATGTGTTTGGGGAAACCATTCTGTAGCAGCTCAAAGGCAATTGATAGAGGAATATCCCAATAACCCACGTTTTGAAACAATGAAATGTATCATTCATGCTGGCTTATCAAATACAAAAGCAAAGTTATTGGCATGGAATCATGTTAAGTTATGTTATGTTCTATGCTTAGAGCAGTTTACTTATCTTTCTTATTATTTTCCACAGATAAGAAATCACATGTACATTATGTAAAGTGCAGATAGAACGCTAAACGATCGACAGAAAACAAGCCAAGACAAGAGACACAAGATGTGGCAGCTGGCCAAGGACAAACCTCAATATGGGGAAACTCTTTGATCAAATCTTCTTTTATCTTCAATAATTCAGCAAAGAGAAATAGTACAACAGTCTGATTTATATTAGCAACATCAATGGCATCAGCCCTAAACTAGGGCAGTCAATATCTGTCAAACTAGCGATTGGATCATCTTGATTCCTTCACCAAAAAATGTGGCCTTCCAAGGAGATTAAACTTCACCTACTACGTAGTCAGAGAGAGAGAGAATGCTGATCAACGCTAGTAAAAGTTCTAATCTATAGTTGCAGCCCTAAAATCTACGTCCTTCCTTCCACACGTATGAGAGAAGAGTCTTTTTTGCACAAGAGAGAGAAGAGACTCTTTTCTATGTAGGAGAGAGAGAGAGAGATGTGATGAGAAGTGAAGTGTGCAAATGAGGAGAATACTCCTTGTATTTATATGCAAAACGTTGGGGTTTAATAGATGCGAATATTGGGCTTCTAAGCCTACATAAGTTGTTGGCCGAATTTGACAATTAGTCCATAATCAAAATAAATTCATATCTCCATAAATACATATTGAAATCGGATGATATTTAGATCAATTCTACACCTCTCGACGAGAGGAATATAATAAAAATATCATCATCCATGAATAAGGTGACCCACATGAAGTTTGGCCCTAGTTCCAAATTTTAACACACCCTCTCAACTAGGGAGAACTTCATCTGTAATCTGTTGGACCGTCACTATTGTCCATCCATAAAATGCATTGACCTATATGGCTTGGCCCTTCTTGCTCTGCTCTGCTCGGTTCTGCTCTGCTTTTATTTGCTCTGCTCGGTTCTACTCTACTTTGCTCAAATTATGAAGAAGAAGAAATGATCGAGGATGTATCATACCATCATCCACTGACTCGAAGTCAGTCTCAGAGTGTGTACCACTCTCAGTGGTCCCAGACTAGTCTCATTGATCCCATATCAATGAAGCTCATCCTAGCATATGGAGTACGGTGGATACAATGATGCGTCCATCGATACTACTATGGTCCCTATCCTCATTTCCCTGCTCATTGATCAGATGAGAGGTACTTCCCATGAGTCCCAAACTGCATGGGTAGGATGCCTCAATAGGAGAACTAATCATCCTATCCACAAGAGAGAAAATCATCCTGTCCACAGGAGAGCGAATCATCCTGTCCATAGGAGAGTGAATCATCCTATCCATAGGAGAGAGAATCATCCTGTCAAATGGATGCTATAGAGAACTAATCATCTTGGCCTACAGGAGAATGAATCATCTTGTTCCACAATCGCCATGGAGAACACATCATCTAGGCCCACAGGAGAACTAATCATCCTATTCCATAATCGCCATGGAGAACACATCATCCAGGTCCACAGGAGAACTAATCATCCTGTTCCATAGTCGTCACGGGGTGTCATAGGGGAAGGTTGAACCTTTTACCCTGTACCAAGTGCACCAACTGGGTATGGTGAGTCACCTTGTGGTCATATGTCACTCCAAGAAGTACCCCGTGCCCCCTTGGAGCTCCCAGAGCTCAGTACATCATACTTGACCCTCATCAGAGGGTCTCTGAACGACACCAAGTCATTCTCAAAAAGTCAAGAATTTGACCTTTCCTAGGGGCTTTTTCATAATGTCGGTGACATGTTCATCTGTATCGATATGTTGGAGCCTTATTGCTCCTCGCTGCACCATATCTCGAATATAGTGGTACCTGATATAGATATGCTTGGAGTGATCATGAAATATGGGATTTTCTAATAAATGGATCCCGCTCTGGTTGTCACATAGAATCACGATGGTATCCAATGTAAATCCAAATAGCTCACTGAAGAGCTTTCGCAACCAGACTGCCTCACAGGAGGCCATGCTAGCAGCAATATACTCTGCCTCGGCGGTGCTCAAAACCACCGACTTCGGCTTCCTTCTCATCCAGGATATTGAATAAGATCCCAAGGAGAAACATGACCCGAAATTGCTCTTATGGTCCACCACACTACCTGCCCAATCAGCATTAGTATATCCAAGTAGTCTCACATCTCCGGAAATGTATCTTAACCCATAAGTAATTGTGCCACGAAGATATCTCAACAGATTCTTGGCTCCAATCCAATGTATGTGGTGAGGTTCAACCATATGTTGACTCAACGTGTTGACTGCAAAGCATATGTCTGGATGGGAGTTCACTAAGAACATTATGCTCCAATGAGTTGATGATACTCGGTGGCATTTCGTAAAATAGGTCCAGTAGCACTATTGCTTAACTTTTTTAAGTCAAGCTCCATCGGAGTCAAGGAAAATTTTAAGGATGGAAAATTTTCTTGAAGTTTAAAACATTGGCGAATCTCACTAATCCCTAATATGCAAATTATAAATGTTTATTGATATATTTGTAAAATTAATCAAATTTATAATTATTTTATATATAGTCTCTCTATAATGTTGGCGATTTTTAAGGTAAAATAATTTTATATTCTAAAATTTGGGCGAATCGTCTTTTATAAAATTGGAAATTGGCGAATCTTTTTTGTGGAAAAATCATGGAAAATTAGCCCACTGGGCGAACATTAGCCCCTAAAATTTTCCATGATCGGAGTAGTTACGGGCTTCCATTCCACCATACCAAATCTTTCCAATCACCACATATATTCCTTGAGATAGGAAAATTTCCCCTGTCTTCTGCCAAACTTCAAGTCCTAGGAAATAGTGCATCAGTCCTAGGTCCTTCATTTCAAATTCAAAATCCGACTCCCGCTTACATTTTTTAATGAGAGGGTCTACACCTGTTAGAAAGAGGTCGTCAACATACAACACCAGTATGAGAGGTTTTTCGTCTTCAACCTTAAAGTAAAGGTTAGGATCGACTTCACTCCTAGTGAATCCTAGCTTCATCAAATAGTTATCGATCCTCTCATACCATGCTCGGGGTGCTTGCCTTAGCCCATAGAGAGCCTTCTTCAACCTGCACACTTGAGATTTTCGATCATAAATCTCAAATCCTTGGGGTTGCTCCACGTAGACCTCTTCTTTGATCGAACCATGCAAGAACGTGGTCTTAACATCCATCTGATGTAAGTTCCATCCTTGTGAAGCTGCAAGGGCTATGACTGAGCGAATGGTGGTATATTTGACAACAAGTGCAGATATCTCATCATAGTCTATGCCTTCCTTCTGGGGAAGCCACGAGCGACAAAACGAGCCTTATACTATTACGTACTTCCATCAACTACATGCTTTATCTTGTAAAGCCATTTAGAAGTTACAATTGTCTTGTCTAGGGGTCTGGGAACCACTTCCCAGACATCATTCTTCATAATAGACTCATATTCTTTGGTCATAGCATCCTTCCATACTTGATGCTTGATGGCATCTGAGAATGATGAAGGCTCATTTTGAATGATTGTGCTCATGATGGTCAAGTATCCCTGATACCTTTTTGGTTTCTTACTTTCATGAAAGGTTCCTCAGGGTGCAGCGTGTCCTTCAGCATCATCAAGTGTCCCCCTTAGCCATGAAGGCCTCCTTCTAGAAGAGGAAGGCTCAAGTGGAGGAGGATCAATAGGATCCATGGGTTCTTCCACATCAGGCATTGTTTCATCATCTTTTCCTTTTAGTTCCCTGGTATCAGCTTCTTGAGAACTCCTCACAGTAGGAAGATTGTTCACCTTGCTGAGAGCCATATCTTCGTCAAAGGTGACATCATGACTAATCACAACCTCCCTTTGACCAGCCACATCGATTCTATAGCCCTTAGTATTTTCACTATAGCCCACGAAGATTATTTTCTTTCTAGATGCACTCAATTCGTTCCTTTTCTCTTTCGGCACATGAAAATACACAGGGCTTCCAAAAATTCTAAAATGAGAAACGTCGGGTTTCTTACTGGTGAACATTTCTTCAGGAGTTTTAGAACCCAATTCTTGATGGGGGCATCGGTTTTGTACATATACGGCAGTGTTTGTAGCTTCAGCCCATAGAAACTTTAGAAGTCTTTGACCATGGAGCATAGCACCGACAGCTTCCATAATCATACTGTTCTTCCTTTCCGCCACACCATTCTTTTCAGGAGTGTACGGTGTAGTATTCTCCCTCTTAATGCCAGCCTCTTTACAAAAGTCATGAAACTCATTAGATTCATATTCATTCCCATTATCAGTCCTTAAGATCTTGATCTTCTTTTCAGTTTGATTCTCGATCAAGATTTTGAAGTGTCGAAACCAGGAGAACACTTCATCCTTATTTTTCAAGAAGTATATCCAAGTCTTGCGAGAATAGTCATCTGTAAAAGTGAGGTAATATAAATATCTTCCCAAGGAGTTCACAAGCATCATACCAGATATGTCTGAGTGCTTGCTTTGGCTTGAGGGGAATGGTCCCATTTTTAGCTTTCCTTTGGCACATCCGGGACATACACCTTCTTGCTCTAATCTAAACTCGGGCATCCCAATCACCATTTTTCTTACATCAGGTAGAGCTTTATAATGAAGGTGAGAAAACCTCCAATGCCATAGTTTGGACTAAAGAGATGTGTCACAAGACATGACACATAGCGGACTTCCTCTGACCTGATATAATGAATCAACTCGAAACCCAAAAGTGAAGGCATCTTTAATATTGTTTTTCTATACATATACCTTGCCATCGCTAAAAGCCACCTTGTAGCCTTTGTCTTCCATTGCCGAAATGGACAACAGGTTCTTTTTGAGATCAGGTACATAAAATACATCCTGTAGGTGGATTGTATTACCTTGATTCAATTTAAGAGAGACATTGCCTACACATTTCATGGGATATTTCATATTGTGTCCAAGGACAATTTCCAGGTTGGTTTCTTTCTCTATCAGATTATGGAAAACTTCTTTGTAACTAGTGAAGTGCCTTGAGGCACCACTATCAATAAGCCAATTTCCCAGTGAATCTGAAGGAGCAGAGGTAGATAGAGCAGCTGGTAGATAATATTCATCCTGCTTATTGTCAACAGTGTTATATTCATACCTAGGATTTCTTGCCTTCTTGAATGGTTGTCCTCTTCCTTGATTTCTAGCACTCCTTTTACCTCGGCCATTTGACCTGCCATTTCTTTGATTGCCTTAAGAGGGATTTTGATCATCATCCCGGTGTGAGTTCCTTTTATCAGGACACTCCCTTGCATAGTGACCTAGTTTATTGCAGTGGTAACATCGTCCTTTTCTTCCACCCTTTGGTCCAGCCTTTCCTTTGGATTTAGCCTTGGAATTGTTTCTTCTTTTAGCATGAGAAGAAAAGGCAGTGGGATGACCTTTAAGTGTGGGTATTTCTTGTTCTTCCATCCTTGCTTCTTCTTTAATGCATCTTGCCATTAATTCCTCAAATCCAGGAATTACATTATTGTGATTTTCTTGGGCGTTCTCCTCTTTTTCTTCTGGCATTTCAATTTTTCAGATCTTGGGGACCTCTCCCCCAAAATCCATTTCAAGTTTTTAGATCTTGGGGGCCTCCCCCCAAGATCTGGATCACCCATAGCCCAGGTCACTGCCAAGAACTCAATGACACTTTCAAAAATCCATGATTTACATAATAACAATTCTTACAATTCAAAAATTGACTCCAGGGCTAGGCCTAACCATCCTTAATCAGGACTGGAATTTTGTCAAACACTTTAGATGAATGCAATCTACAGGAAATGAATACAAGATGAGGTATAAATGACTGATAAATCATATGAGACTTGAAAATAATGATCACCACCCTCTTCCCTTAAATATTTTGACATCAATTTGGGCATGCATCCATTATCTTTTTAGTTACAAGTAAATACATGAAATAACCATGACAATAACCAGTGATATAACCATGCTTATAACCATCATTCAACCATGAAAATAACAATGAGATAACAACCATTAAATCCACATATTAATAAGTACAGTAGGAAGAGAACTTAGCGTTTATTGAACATATCCAAATCTGACCAGGTTCGAGACGTCCACATACCACCCAACGTAGACATGGCTAAACCAACTCTTTCTTTCATCCAGTCACCCCCATGCCATATTCCAAGCATGAATGTGGGATCTCATGGATAAACCAATCCAAAAACAAACAAGGGAATCCAGAGTTTATACCACCTCCACCCTCACCAAACCATGACCTCGCCAAAACCAACACCGAGATAACAAAATCAAACCAAGCTAGGAATGCCTCCAGACACCATCACTATCCTTGAGGAATTTCCATCTCCTTGTCTCTTAGGATTTAAGACAATCCACACCAGTAAACAGAGTCACCAGTCTCTCAGGATTTACCACAATCTACATTCGATCACTAGGCCCTAAACCGAGACTCCACCCTTAGGTTTTACCATGTATCTTGCCAAAACTGTTCGAGGGATTCCTAGACCTTTGGGAATTTTCCTGAGACCACCTCTGCCCCATATTTTGAAACCATCAAACAATTCCAAAGCTTAAAACTGAGAAAACAATCCCATCACACCATCCAAAAAAGGCAAGGCTAGGCTGAAAACCACTGTCATAACCGGAAAAACCATGCCACCTACAACAATACAACCACACACCAACATGCAAATCCATGCATGTCAAAAACAACTAGGTAATCACACATGAAATATGTTATCTGCAAGTATTCCTCGTCCTTCCTTTGCTTTCTTTTCCCTTCCTTTCTCTAAAGGTGAGCAAAATATTAACATTGAACAAAGCTTGCCAACTAATCCTCATAAGACTTTTTTTCAATGAGGCCTCTATTTTCTTCAATTTCCATTATTTTCCTTCATTTTCCTCCTCACATGTAACCTATGACCTTTCACCTTCCTTTACTCTTATTTTCCTTTCTTTTCATAAATAAAATGCCAAGAAATACCTCATTCCTTTCCAAAGCCTTTTCCAATTTCTTTAGACATAATAAACCAAATGAACATCCACACTAGGAAGTATTGCCCACCATTCAACTTGGAATACGTGTCCCATGACTATGGTCTTATATTTTTATATTTACATGGATTTTTAACTAGGGTTGTTACAACCATACTTCCAAGTTGATGAAGTAGTGCATGAGACCCATGTTCTTCATTTCAAATTCTCTTGCAAAGTCCTCCTTGCAAGATATGATTAGCTGTTCATCACCAGTTAAAATCAAGTCATCAACATATAAGACAATAATCAATAATTTACCTTCTACCAAGATATGATAGAGGATTTCATCCGCCTCACTTTTGGTGAGGCCCAAACTGGTGAGATAGCTATCGGTCCTAGTGTACCAAGCATAGGGTGCTTGTTTGAGACCATACAACACTTGCTTGAGTTTTCACACATGAGACTCCCAATCAAAAGTCTCAAATACTTATGGTTGCTCGATGTACACTTCATCCTCAATAAATCCATTGAGGATTGTTTTTTTTACATCCATCTGGTGGATCTTCTACCCCATATGCACAGTTAGAGAAAGAATCGATCTAATGGATGAGTACCTTGCTACAGGAGAAAAGGTCTCCTCATAGTCAATCCCATCAACTTGAGAGTACCTGTTGGCCACAAATATTTCCTTGTACTTCATTATGCTTATGTTTGTTGTATTCTTTACCTTGAATATCCATCGCTAACCTACAACTAATTTATCTATTGGTCTTGGGACCATATTCCAAACATTATTCTTTACAATGGATTCATACTCCTCCACCATCGCATCAACCCATACAGGTTTCTCTACTCCTTCCTCAAAAGAGGATCGCCCAATCTCTACAAACTCATTCATTAGAGCCATGTACCTAGTGTATCAATCCGGTGACCTTGTCTTTCTACACAAATTTGAAGGAGCATGCATATTCTCCCTTTCATCCTGCACAAGTCTCTCAGCATCCCTGGTTCTTTTCCTGCCTTCTCTGGATGGTTTTCCTTGAGTTGTGGTCTCCCTCTACTCCTCAATTTTTGGTTTCTCCACAACTTCTTGAGGCTCCTCCTTTGGTGGGATATGAAGCTCCCTCTCAAGAGGGCACTACATCGCTTTCTCCTCATCAAATTTTACATCTATTCGCACAACAATCATTCTGAGGGATGGAAAGTACACATGGTAGTTGCGGGGAGTTTTGGTGTAACCCACAAATACCCCAAATTTTGTTGTTGGCTCTACCTTCTTCCTTGATTCTTTGGAGACATGGCGGTAGACAAAGGCTCCAAAAAATTTTAAGTGCGACACATCCATCTTTCTCCATGATAAATCCTCCTCTAGTTTAATCATGCCTAGAATCTGATGAGGACTCTAGTTCTACAAATAGATTATTGTGTTGAATGCTTTCACCCACAAGTGCAGAGGTAGGTCTTGGTCATGAAACATCGCCCCTTGCTACTCCCACAATGCTATGGTTCTTTCTCTCAGCCACCCCATTTTGTTGTGGGTTGTGGGGTCCTATCAACTCTCGTCAAATGCCTTATTTTGCACAGAAATTTTTAAATTCATTTGACACATACTCCCCTCCATTATTGCTCTTGAGAGCCTTCACCTTGTTAGTTTTTTTATCAACCAATGCTTTGAACTCTACAAACTTGGAGAATGTCTCCTTCTTATCCATGAAGAATATCCAGCACTTCCATGAGAACTCATCAATAAAAATGAAAAAATATTTGTTTCTCGTAGTGGAGGCTATCGAGAAAGGTCCACAAATATCAAAGTGGATCCTTTCTAGGACTGCATGTGCTTCGTTGTCTCGATCAGGGAATGTGCATTTTGTGTACTTCCCCAAAGTACATCCTTTACATACACCCTATTTCTCAAGTGCTCCTTTTGGAAGGCCTTTGGTTATCTATTGCATGATCTTCAGGGTGCAATGATGCAAATGGCCAAGTCTTTTGTGCCAAATTACACCAACATCGTAGCTCTGCACCTTCTCTGCCTTTGTGCTTAATGTGACACAATCCTCCACATCTAGCTTATGCAAGTTCTCTACACAAACTATGATCTGCTTCACCTATCTCATGGCTATGCGTCTCAGAAATTCCTTTCCTTTGTTGAATATCACATCATAACCACGGTCTTCCAAAAATACAACAGAGATGAGAATTTTCTTTAGGCCTGAAATGAACATGAAATCCTTAAGCCTAAGGAGTGAGCCTAAATCCCTCTGAAAGGTGACTTTACCAACTTCATTCATGCTATACCTTCCATCGTCCCCCATCTCAATGTGCATCTACAAATATTTTTCTTCTAGGTCACTGAAAAAGTTTCTACACCCTGTCATGTGGAATTAGGCACCTAAGTCCAAGTGCCACATGCTCCCCATCATTGTGTTGGCCATGCATGCAATGAGTGTAAAGTCAATCTCAAACTGTGAAGCAAAATCTTCACCTGTTTCTCCTCCTGAGGTCTTCTTGATTACCTTTTTGTGTGGACACTTTGTAGTGTAGTTCTTGAATTCATGACAATGGAAGCATTTAATTTTTGACAAATCTTTCTTCTTTCCCCCTTAACTTGATTCTGGTTTGGATTGAGATTTATTCTCTTTTCCCATATTTCCTTTCCATCCAATGCAATTTTTTCTTCATCCTCACCCTTAGATGAAGTCTCATCTTTGGTATTTCACCTTATTTCCTCCTATACCAAATCAAACCATAAGTGCTCCCAATTCGGTAGTTTCTCCCTCCCACTCACTGAATCTTGATAGTTATTCCAGCTCTTGGGAAGGCCCAAAGGGATAGGCTTACCAAGTCTTCTTCAGGAACATTAACACTAACCCTGCCAAGGTCATCACCACATTATGTGAACCTGCTCACATACTATGGAATTATGTCATCCTTCTGCATCTTGATACTTCAAAGTTTATCCTTGAGCACCAACTTCCTATGGTCACTATTGTTCTTGAAAAATTATGCAAGTTCTTTCCACATTGCGAACAAAGTTTCCTTTTTGTGGATATTTGAGACAATGTGATCATGTACTCCCTCCAATATTATTCTCCTCACCTTGGCTACATGTTTCTTCCACTAAGCAAGGTTTTGGGCATCTAATTTCAGTGGTTTTACAAGATCTGTCTTTATGTATTATAGCAGTCCATTGGCATCCAATACCACCTCCATCCGATCCTTCCATGCAACAAAATTAGAGATACCTTACAAGGCATACTATAACCTCATTCCATTGAAGGCCATCTTCTCACCTCTTGAGAAATCCCGCTACACCGATATTCAAATTTGAACCTCCTAAGGAACAACTTCAAATTCTTTCTCTGATGTGAATCATTCTCTAATACCATGTAGAAATTATGTCATATATTTGCAACTTCTCATGAATTTTTAATCAAAATCATAAGACACAAACCTACTCTATTGTTCTTCAGACATTAACTCACAATTTAGAACAAACATTTTAGACATGCAATAAAACATCACAGACACGCAAATGGTATTTTTCTTGGGGAAAGCAATCTGCTAAAAACCCCAATGCATTCTTGCATTAATCTGATGAATATAGATGTATCACAATTACTTTTCTCAACTAAGAACAACCTGCAAGTGAATAACCTATCTCTCTGCTCACTGAGAAGCTATGAACTAGACTTATTCAATTTTTTCCTCTGCTTGAGCTCATATTTCCTTCTATTGTTCCTTGATTAATAGACCCTTATTATTTAGGAATTTCTCCAAAATGGATTGCGAAATTCCTTAGGTTGATCATCTCACTACATGGAACACTTGTACACTCAATACTAGTCTACAACTGATGTTACACTACCTTGGAATCTCCACCAAACCTGGGGAAATCAAATCCTTTGCATGCACTATCTATTTTGGGTTGATTAATTAATTAACTAGATGATCACTAAGTTTGATTGAAGTCCCACTATATAACTGACGTTCCACTAGTTCCTTTGAAAATTAGAACTAGTTTAACTAAAAACAACCTGTTGGGTGTGGAGCCTGATTATCTTCTATATTCAAAGGTATCGCTGCATTGGACCCCAGTTTGTAATGGGGCGGCAATTCCAGCCGTAAAATATTCGATGTAGGGGGGTCCAAGGGGGGGCAGCTACGACCTTTTGGAGCCCCCCCCCTAGCGAGGGGATTGGGGGCAGCACCCCCGAAGCTAAGAATAGATGTAAAATTGCCTTGTAAAATGTTATAATTTCGTAGTAAATCTGGGTTGTTCATTAGGCAGAGATCTGATGGTAGAAGTTATGTATAATTTAGGGTTTTTTGCCCTAGAAGGCAACCCCTCGCTATATATGAGGGAATTGTATTGCGTCTATGTAGATCTGTATTCTGAGTGAGGACGAGAGAGGAGATTGAGAGCGAAGAGGGAATTACAGTGGATCTTTTGTAGCTTGTATCTCTTCAATTTTCTGGAAAGGAAGGACTGGTTATTTCTCCATGGACGTAACCCAAACTCGGTGAACCACATATATTTGCGTCTCTCTTGTTTTATGTGTTTTCTGTGTTTATATTTCTGCAATATTTTATGTGTTCCATTGTTCTGTAATATATAATTCTCTAACAAATGGTACCGGAGTCGAAGGTCTATTTGGCTGATAAACTTGCAGGAGAGAAGTGTTCTTGGTTCGAGTGGGAGCAATGGCAGAAGATGGTAGGTTTAGGGTCAAAAAATTTAACGGCCAAAACTACGAGCTGTGAAAGATGCAGATGGAAGATTGTTTGTACTAGAGAGATCTATACCAACCATTAAGCAGAAAGGCAAAGAAGCCGACGAGTATGACAGACACAGAATGGGATATTCCCGACAGAAAAGCACTTGGAACAATACGGTTGTGCCTAGCGGCGTTGGTAGCATTTAATATTTCAAAGGAAACGACAACAGAGGGTTTAATGTCGACATTGGCCAAACTATATGAAAAACCCTCGGTGTCAAATAAGTTATTTCTTATGAAGCGTTTATTTAATATGAAGATGTTAGAAGGTGGATCTGTTGCCGATCATTAAATGATTTTAATACAATTATCAGTTAGTTAAGTTCTGTAGGGGTAACTTTTGACAATGAAGTTAGGGCTCTGTTATTTCTGTGCTCATTGCTAGAAAGTTGGAATGATTTAGTTATGGCCATTAGTAACTCTGTCTCTGGATCTAGTACTTTAAAGTTTGATGATGTTGTCGATGCAATCCTTAGCGAGGAAATGCGACGAAAAAGCTCTGATGAGACATCAGGTAATGCTTTGACTGCAGAGACTAGGGTAAGAAAAATGGAAAGATGAAAGAGTCATGGATATCACATTAAGTCAAGGAAAGGTGGATTTAAGTCCAGATCAGGGATAGTGTGCTGGAAATGTGGGAAGAAAGGACACCTGAAGAAAGACTGCAAGTCTCAAAAGGGAAAAGAAGGGGACACGTAGCAAGAAACTAATCATGAAGTGAATGTAGCGGGTGATGTGTTGCAATATGATTTGATTCTTTCATTAGAAAATATTATTAATGCCCGGGTGGTAGATTCAAGGGCCTCATTCCATGCCACACCTGATAGGAAACATTTTTATGATTATGTTCAAGGAGATTTTGGACAGGTTTGATTGGGTGATGATAAACCCTGTAAGATCATTGGAATGGGTAAAGTTTTCATAAAACAACAAAATGGAAATCAGTGGCTATTGAAGGAGGTAAAGCAAGTTCTAGATCTGAAGAAAAATCTGATTTCAACAGGGCAGTTGGGAGGTGAAGGTTGCATAACTACTTTCATAGATAAAACCTGGAAGGTCACTAAAGGATCCCTGGAAATAGTGAAAGGAGGAAAGGTTGGTACATTGTATTTATGTAATGGTATTTCTAATTATGTTAATGCTTTAACCTCTATATGAGAAGATACGACATTATGGCATGATAGGCTCGGGCACATGAGTGAGAAGAGGATGCAGATTCTTCACTCAAGAAATTTGTTGCCAGGTTTGAAGCATGTTGATTTAAAATTCTGTGAGAATTGTGTTTACGGAAAACAGAAGAGAGTCAGATTCCTCAGAGTTGGGAAAGAAAAGAAGATCGAAAAATTAGAGTTTGTGCATACAGATGTATGGGGACCTGCTCAGGTATCATATCTTGGTGGCTCTCGTTATTATGTTACTTTTATTGATGATGTAACCAGAAAAACCTGGATTTATTGTATTCGAATTAAATCTGATGTATTTGATACTTTCAAGAAATGGAAAGCTTCGGTTGAAAATGAGACAAGAAAAAGGTTATAGTGTCTCAAAAAAAATGGAGGTGAATATTGCAACAAAGAGTTTGACAGGTATTGTTCAGAGAATGGAATTAGTAGAGAGAAGAGAGTTCCAGGAACACCACAAGAAAATGGTGTGTCAGAAAAGATGAACAAGACAATCATGGAGCGTGCAAGGTGCATGAGATTGCATGCAAGATTGCCTTTATAATTTTGGGCAGATGTTGTAGATACTATTGTTTATTTAATAAACAGAGGGCCTTCAAGTTCCTTGGATGGTGGTATTCCAGAGGAGGCATGGATAGGTAAAAAGGTAAACTACTCTTTTTTAAATACTTTTGGTTGGGAAGCCTTTGTCCACATTAATAAAGAAAATAGAACAAATCTTGAGGCAAAATCAAAGAAATGTACCTTTATTGGATATGGTGTTAATGATTTTGGTTATCGCTTTTGTGATTATGAAAAACACAAAATCATTAGGAGCAGAGATGTCATATTCAATGAAAAGGTTTTGTATAAGGATCAACTGCAAGAAAAGAAACAAGAAAAAGAAAACAAAAAATACATAGTGCTTGACGAGATCACAAGAAAAGTGATGGTGCCTAAAAATCATAATGATCAATAGCCACAAGCACCTCAAACACCTGAAAGTGGTGTTAGAAGATCTACCAAGATAAGTAGACCCCCTGAACGATACTCTCCTTCATTATATTATGTATTGTTGACTAATTCTGGTGAACCAGAATGATATGAAGAAGCAGTGCAGGTAGAAACCAGGAAGAAGTGGGAGCAAGCCATGAAAGAAGAGATGGACTCCTTAGCACATAACCAAACTTGGGACTTAGTCAAGTTGCCTACAGGTAAAACGACATTGCAGAATAAATGGGTTTACAAGTTGAAGGAAGAAGATGGAGGTAGAAAAAGGTATAAAGCTAGACTTGTGGCGAAAGGGTTTGCATAGAAAAAGGGTATAGACTTTGATGAGATTTTCTCCTGTTGTTAAAGTGACTTCAATCAAAACTATTTTAAGTCTAGTAGTAGCTGAAGATTTACATCTTGAGCAGTTAGATGTAAAGACAACCTTTCTCCATGGGGATTTGGAGGAAGAGATATATATGCAGCAGCCACAAGGATATGAGGTAAAAGGGAAGGAGAAACTAGTGTGTAGGTTGAAGAAGAGCTTGTATGGCTTAAAACAGGCTCCAAGGCAATGGTATCTAAAATTTGACAGGTTTATGTCTGAACAAGGTTATACTAAATGTCACTCTAATCGTTGTGTTTATCTCAAAAGGCAAAATGATGGCAGCTAAATTATATTGTTATTGTATGTAGATGACATGCTTGTTGCAGGTTCTAACATACAGGAAATAAATGTGCTCAAAAGAAAATTGGCAAACTCATTTGCAATGAAGGATTTGGGTGTTGTTTAACAAATCCTTGTATGAGAATAACTAGAGATAGGAAGAATCACAAATTAACATTGTCTCAAAGTGAGTACATAGAAAAGGTGTTGAAAAGGTTTAATATGTAGAATGAAAAACCAGTTAGTATACCTTCGGCTAGCCATTTCAAATTAAGTAAGGAGGAGTGTCCCAAGACTCAGGAAGAAATGGCTCATATGTCTAAAGTTCCATATGCATCAGTAGTTGGAAGCTTAATGTACGTAATGGTCTACACAAGGCCTGATATTGCACATGCAGTGGGAGTTGTAAGCAGGTACATGAACAATCCAGGAAAAGAACATTGGATGGCGGTGAAGTGGATTCTTAGGTATTTGATAGGTACCACAAATCAAGCATTATGCTTTGGTGGTTCAAACATTGTTCTACAGGAATATGTTGATGCAGATATGGTGGGTGATAGAGATAACAAGAGAAATACAACAGGGTATGTGTTTAGTATAGGTGGAATAGCTATCAGTTGGGTCTCAAAACTGCAAAGTGTTGTTGCACTCTCAACAACAGAAGAAAAGTATGTTGCTATTATAGAGGCTAGTCAAGAAATGATTTGGTTACAAAGGTTTCTGGATGAATTGGGTAAGAAGGAGTTGGGCAAGCTATACAGTGATAGCCAGAGTGCCATACATCTTGCAAAGAACTCTGCATTTCATTCCAAGACTAAACATATATAGCTTAAATACCATTTCATATGGTCAGCGTTGGAAGATGGACAGTTGAAGTTGGAAAAGATACACACTAGCCAGAATCTTGCAGATATGTTAACAAAAGTTGTAACCAGGGAGAAACTGAGAATTTGCTCAGTTTGAATTGGTCTTCAAGTATGATGAAGAAGTTGAGAAACAACCAGGTCCAAAGTGAAGTCACTGTCCAGCAAATGAGGCAGCAGTGGAGTTGCTATAATCAGTCTCCAAGTGGGAGATTGTTGGGTGTGGAGCCTGATTATCTTATGTATTCAAAGGTATCACTGCAATGGACCCTAGTTTTTAATTGGGCGACAACGTTGCCCATAAAATATTCGCTATAGGGAGTCCCGAGGGGCAGCTGCGACCTTTAGGAGACCCCCCCAGCGGGGGGATTAGGGGCAACACCCCTGAAGCTAAGAATAGATGTAAAATTGCCTTGTAAAATGTTATAATTTTGTAGTTAATCTGGGTTGTTCATTAGGCAAAGATCTGACGGTAGAAGTTATGTTTAATTTAGGGTATTTTGCCCTAGAAGGCAACCCCTTGCTATATATGAGGTTATTGTATTGCGTCTATGTAGATTTGTATTCTGAGTGAGGAAGAGAGAGGACATTGAGAGCAAAGAGGTAATTACAGTAGATATGCTATAGGTTGTATCTGTTTAGTTTGCTGGATAATATAAAAGGAAGGACTAGCTGTTTCTCGTGGACGTAGCCCAAACTGAGTGAACCACGTATATCTGCGTCTCTCTTGTTTTATGCATTTTTTGTATTTGTATTTCTGCAATATTTTATGTGTTCCATTGCTCTGTAATATATAATTCTATAACACATAGATAATTGACCTTGGTTGCTACAAATTAGAAATCACACATGCTAACTGAACTCTAACTCCTCCAACTCAAATTTACTGAGTAAAATGGGTGACACAAGCCATGTCACATAAGTTAACTGCATCATATTTTCTGTTGATGTGGAAATTCGAATTTTCTCAATTTAATTAAGGCAAAATCAAAATGAGAATTTATTATTTCATTTTTCAACATTTGTGAGTCTCAATTTTTTTATAACAATTGGGAGGTAAGCTTGAAAGTTGTCATCTTTAGAAGAAAAGAAAAATCGCAGCAACTCACTATTGTAGCTCTATAGCACCAAAAATATATCGGGGTTCAGGTGGTCCTTGGAAGCCACAACTCCCTAAAGGGGAGGCTTAAAACAAAATATTCTAAATTGGAGAATGGACAACACAATTCTCTAAATTGGGGGAGGTACATCACCTAAAATTATAGATATGAGGAACAAGATTCTATTTTATTTCAAGACTTCATTTAAAATAAAAATTATAGAAAAATATTCATATGCTAGCTCCAATATATTATTAAAAATTTGTCTATTTCTAAAAACACTCAACTATTAAGTAATTGAATTAAAAAATATGTAATTATAGAGTTTACTTTTTTCTTTCTTACATGTCACCTAAGGTATCCTTGACTAATCATAATTGTTTATTTCACATATACACATATTGATGTAAAATAGTTCTAAACATTTAAGAATGTAATCTAGGATAAAATATACCTCTTCAGTCAAATATAAAGAACTACAACTATTAACAATTATGTTAAAAAACACTTATTCATATAATTGACAAAATAGAAGACAATACAAATACAAATCTTTTACTTAATGGACTTTGAAAGTGTTTTTTCAAATTGTTAATGTTGTAAATTATTTAGATCATCTCCTAGGTAGTATTCTCTTACAAATGCAATAATATTTTCATGGGAAACACACATCCATTTATCTAATTTATAATGATAAAATTTTATCTCAGACACTATAGATAATAAATTGTTAAATCCCATAAATCATATTCTTAGTTTCTTTGGACCACAAACAACTAAGTCTCATAAATTAAATAGAATTGAAATCTCGTTAAGTCCAATAAATTGAATAGAGTTTAAATGCCCCAAGATAAGTCATAAACATAAATATAATCTTACATTCCCACAATTACACCTTATAACCTATATAGTGATTAATCATAGTACTCATCTTATTTCACAGGAATGATAATAATTAATTTCATGAATGAAAGTTTCATTTGTGAATGGTCAAGGTTCTTATGAGGGAGATGAAATATATAAGGGGATCAATTGTTGTTACCAAATATACACCTATAAAATGAACCTATATCATCAGGGTTGGATCATTATATTGTTTTTCATCCATCTCAATGTTTCAAGGTTGAAAAAGTGGAGGAATAAGATCATATGACCATTTTTAGTAGCGGGACCTAGTTTGGCAAATTAGGGTCTAAACCCTTCCAAGAGCAATTTGAGGCATAAAATGACCATTGTTGGAGGGGTAAATATTTAGTACTCAAGTGCAACACTTTTTTATGCTATTCTACACACATCTAGCTTTCCAATAGTGCAATAATCTCCTCGATTGGAGTCTCTATGCAAAAGTTATGTCACTTAGAAGTTGACCTTCTTGTTTTGGCCACCATAATTCAAGAGGATGTCAAGTCATCCCCCAATTATTCATGGAAAAGGGGCTAGCCACATGATAATGGTCAATAATATTCTAGAAGAGTCAATATATAAATCCAGTTAAGAGTTGAAGTAGTCAAACCTAACTACTAGTAGGCTATCATATTGTGTTATAACCAAGCCACTAGGAAGAAAAGAAGTTCCATTATGTTCAAGCACATTTTTTCGTAGATGAGAAAGTATCCAAGAGTGGCTAGGGAGAGAGAAACCAGAGAGTATTTTTGTACAGTAGCAGCCCACAGGCCACAAGCCTCACTTCTTTATACCTACATTGATTTTTCCATTTAGAAAAAGAGAGAAGAGCAGCCCCACCTTCTAGTTGTGTTTTCTCCCGAAAGGGTTTCCTAATTTGTGTTCTTATAGTTGTGAGTGATTGTATTTTTTTTTGTTATTTATTTTTGAATTTTATATATTTCATGCCTGAAATTATAAATAAATAAATCCATAAGTCTAAGGAAAAATAATTCGCATAGTAGAGATTTCATATTTTTAAGTATAATTCTATTAGATTTGTTGTGACGAACTATCCAATAGAATATCCATAGTAGTTTATGGATCATCCTATTTTGATAGAGAAATAAGGATCATTTTAAGACTTCATAACTATTGAAAACAAATTAAATGATCTATGAAATATATGTCAGCAATATACAAGTAGAAAACAAAAATACTTCAATCTTTCTCCCTATTCTATCTTGTGTTTGTATTAATTTCATTTCCAACAAATTGATTATGGAATGATGACAAGCAAGGGGTGTTGCATCTAAGAAAAAGATATATTAACTCAACTTTCATCTATAAATCACTCATTATAATTTAAACCATGTTTTTTAACTAATAGACAACATGGCCCTTTTTCCAACAATTTTTTCACGTCAATGTTGCCAAAATCTAGTGGAGATTTTTTAGAATCATAAATTTAACCTATTTAATTTGCAAAGTTCAAGTACCCCTGAATTTTTTTAATCAATACATTTTTATTTTGACCATTAGTTATTGCTCCAATCATAAAATCAATAAAGAAAACATTTATTATTTCTTAAAAGTACTTTCAAAGTTACTCAATAAATGTAAAGTGTTTTATGGACATCACATCGGACCAAGGTTGGAATTTCAAAATAGACCCACCAATAAAATTCAATAGTTTCCATACCTCCTCGACCTATATCCATAATTTCAACAATGGATCTTAATAGTTTTGCAAAAATTTTAACTGTATTTGACAGGAAAATCACTTGGTGACCGGAAATTTTCTTGTCAAATTCCATCTATGTATCAGACTAACACAAAGTACTAATTTTATGTGTTGTTTCAAACAAGATATTATAATAAATCATTGATTGAGAGGAATTTGGGCCCTCTGATCTATCAAACTCACACAATGAAATTAAAAATATTGCATCGATCTTCACAAAATTAAAAAAGGAGGATAGGATTAAGGAACAATAAGAGGTGCAGTCTAGCATAGATTACACATTATTGACCTAGACAAGTTGGTCTTAGATGATTTGATTTCACCATTATTGAGTAATATTGAAAACTAAAACCCTACCTGAGAAATGTTTTGAGTGCTAATCTAAATATAAATTAAAGGATTGGTAAACATAGGAACACGCATCGGGTGAAAGCATGGACTTGGGTTACACTTTTGGCGAAAGAGGGTGTGTTTGGGTGGAAAAAACAATGGCTTGATCAAGTCGTTTAAGCACTCAATCAAGCCTTTCCTGAGAGCTCGATTTAGCTCCTTGGGTGCTAAAAAAGAAGCTATATCGAGGGTTAAAAACTAACCCTTGATCGAGCTATAACGTTCGATCAAGCCATAGTACTCAATCAAGATTTAGGGTTCGATCGATTTTTTTCTTTATATATACCACTCTAGCGATTTTCGTGTGACATTTGCACAAATCGCAAGAGCTCAATCAAGAAATGGAGCCTTCAAACCAATCTCGCCAACCACCCCACCAACATCACAGATGTTAGGTCCCTATAATACTAGTGATTCCCCCATTACTATTGTCATTGTAGCCTGTATTGTTATTTTTGTGCCCCTATTGTCCCCATATTGTTATTATTGTGCCCCAAAGAATCCCACCATTGTTATTTTTGTGCCCTTATATTATTATTCTTATGTCAACTTTGATTATATTGTGACCCCTTAAACTCCTATATATAGAAAGGAGGTTTTGTCATTTGTATCATCCAAGAATTGTTCATTTGTGTAATGTAAAGGAGGTTTCCCCCTCAAATAGGTTGATTTTTAAGTCGTTGATCTATCTTTTCTATCTTTTTGTGAGTTGGTTTCATAACATTTGGTATTAGAGCTCTGGATTCTGGGGTTTCGCGCTCTAAAACAAGTCATCATGGAATTTTCGCTATAACTTTTTTTGCAATGTTTCAAAAGCTAAAAAAAATCCCATTTGAGCCTAAATCTCGATGATCCTCGGGTCTGAATTTCAGATCTTATCTTGCTATATTTTCAGAGATATGATCCAAGGAAGTTAGGGTTTTTGCAAGCTCCTAAATTACATCCCAAACAGGTGACCTTGGTAAAGTTTTCATAGCTTTCTCTCTGAGTATCAGTTTGAAATTTTGTAACAAGTTACAGAAAGAGGATGGACTTTAGGTTTTTGTGGATCATTTTTAGGTCCAAAGGTTGAAATTGCGACACATGGCACTTCATACAAGTCCGCTCTATGGAAAAAGTGTATAACTAGGTCATCTTGGGATATTACGCATAACGCTTTCTTTGAGAATCCAATTTCGATAAGACTTGTGGATTTGGAAAGAGGACTCAAAGGGCTACCACAGTTCGCAATTTCAGACCTTGCAGATCCGAAATTTCAGAGATACATCAGATACAATATTGGGCTCTTACAAAGTGAAAAAAGGTGTGTAGTTTTTTTAAAATTTTGCATAAGCTTGGTTTGAAAAATTACTTTGAAGGAATTCAAAGGGCTTAGTGAAGCATAGTTATCATTAATTGATGCCCCTAAGAAAGAAAATGGAAACACATAGTAAGAAACTTGAAAGCTCTCGCATGACTCATGAAGAAGAGGAAGAAATGCAACATGATATCTCAAAATTACAAGACCAAGTGCAACAAAATTCACTCTCACAAAAAGTAACAGAAGCTAAGATGGATGGTTTAAAGAAATACATGGAAGCTAATATGGATGGTGTGGAAGCTAAGATTGATGGCTTAAAGAAAGGCATAGAAGCTAAGATGAATGACATTGAAACTCATATGGATGGCATGGAAGCTAAGATGGATGGTTTAGAAGAAAAACTTAAAGGCAACATGGAATATTTGAAGACAGATTGGACAAAGTTTCTACAAGAAATGCTTACTACTGGCAAAAGGGTAGTAAAGGAAAATCATGATGAGAAAAAAAAATGTTAATCATGATTTCATAGACTCTAATGTTGGATCGAAGGCCCACCATGTTCCAAATATTGATATGAGGAAGTTTGATGCAAGGATCCTGTAACATGGATACTACAGATGGAGCAATATTTTGATCTCCATAATGTGCAAAACACACAAAAGGTACGCATTGAACTTTATATTTGGAAACAAATAAGTTTGTATGGTATCGATGGCTTTTCTCTCATAAGAAAATTGTCACTTGGGCAATTTTTATGGATAAATGATAACACATTATGAGGATACAAAAAAGAACACTCTTTTTAGCCAATTGATAAATCTCAAACAAAAGGGTTCAATGATGAAGCACATTGAGGACTTCCAAAAATTGAATATAAAGGTAAAATATATTCTAGAAGAGCATAGGATTGATGTGTTCATAGGAACTTTAAATGATAACATCTAACATGAGGTTCTCCTTTGGGAACCTAATTCATTAGAGAAGGCATTCAAGTTGGTAAGAAAAATCGAAAGAAAAATTATGGAAACAAGGAAGCCTACCACTCACAATTATAAAGATGGAAGTGTTGTTTCCCCTAACCTTCCACAACCTACAAAATTGACACCACAACAATTGGAAGAAAAAAGAACAAAAGGGCTTCATTACAGTTGTGATAGAAAATACACTAAAGGTCATAAGTGTGCTGAGAAGAAATTATTTTACATAGATTGTGAAGAGGAGGAAGAAAAGGAACAAGAAACGTCAAAAGAAGAGGATATACACTAGGAAACCCTAGAGAAAGAAGAAATGAATCTGACCATATCTTGTAATGCATTGGCTGGAATTACTACTCCTCAAACTATCAAGATAGAAGGACATATCAAGAAGAAAAAGGTAATAATGTTGATTGATTTAGGCAAAAGCCATAATTTTATTCATTGTAAGATGGCCAAGGAATTGAATTTCTTCCTATATCCAACACCAAAGTGTCAAGTGATGGTTGCAAGTGGAGGAACCATAAATTTCTCTGGAAAGTGCAATAATATCAAGCTATCCATGGGAGAATATGTATTGAATAGCCCAATGCTTTCCATTCCAATGGGTGGTGTTGATGTTGTATGAGGATTCCAATCGCTACAATCCTTGGGTGCAATAGCTTTTAATTTTCAAGAACTTTTCATGAAATTTTCTTCAGAAGGAAAGGAAGTTGAATTAAGGATTATCACAGGGAAACCGAGAAAGATAATCAACTCTAACAGAATGACAAATCTTCTAAAGAAAGAATAACGAGGTGTAATTGCACAATTATGTTCACTAGAAGTTCCCACACTGAAATCATCTATTTCTCCAAATCTCCAAAAAGTCTTGGACAATCATTCCAAGGTATTTGAGACTCCTAAAGGCCTCCCACCTATTCGTGATCATGATCATGCTATTCATTTGATTCCAGGAAGTGTTCCTCCAAACATCAGGCCTTACAAATATCCTTATGCCCAAAAGAGTGAAATCAAACATATGGTTGTAGAAATGCTAAAGGCTGGTATAATTCAACCTAGTGAAAGTTATTTCTCTACTCCAGTAGTATTGGTTCACAAGAAGGATGGATCATGGAGCATGTGTCTGGATTATAGGGAGCTCAACAAGCTCACTATTAAAGATAAATTCCCCATTCCTGTCATTGATGAATTATTGGATGAATTGCATGGATACATTTACTTCACAAAGTTGGATCTTCATTCATGATATCATCAAATTAGAATGAAGATTGAAGACATTCTGAAAACAACATTTAGAACTCATGAGGGTCATTATGAATTTTTGGTCATGCCTCTTGGCCTTACCAATGCACATTCTACATTTCAAGGTTTGATGAATTCCATTTTCAAACCCTTCCTTAGAAATTTGTGTTAGTATTTTTTGATGATATACTAATCTATAGCAAGTATTGGAAGGATCATGTTCAACATGTTGACAGGGTGCTCAAACTATTGGAGGAGAAACAATTATATGAAAAAAGCTCCAAATGTTTCTTTGGAGTACAAGAGGTGGAATATCTAGATCATATTGTATCTCATGAAGGAGTTAAGGTAGACCCTAGCAAAATTAAAACCATTAAGGAATGGAAAATCCCCACATCCATAAAAAATCTCCGAGGATTTCTCGGGTTAACAAGGTATTATCGGAAGTTTGTTAAGATAGCAACACCTATAACAACATTATTGAAGAAAGATGCATTTTCATTGACTCTAGAAGCAACGAAGGCCTTTGAACATCTTAAAGAGGAAATGTGCCAAGCACCGGTCTTAGCTGAGTTGGACTTCACAAAAACCTTTATTGTGGAATGTGATTCCTCAGGAAATGGAATTGGTGTTGTTTTAATGCAAGAAGAAAGACCCATTGCTTTCTAAAGTCGTACAATCAAAGGAAAGTATTTACACAAAGCTATTTATGAGAAGGAAATGTTGGTAATAATACATGCACTTAAGAAATGGCGACACTACCTAATGGGAAGACACTTCAAGGTAAAAACGGATCATGATAGTCTTAAATACTTTTTAAAATAAATATTATCTTTAGAAGAGAGGAAAAAGTGGGTCACAAAGATGTTGGGTTATGACTTTGAAATCATCTACCAAAAAGGGAAGAAAAATGTTGTGGCAGATGCACTCTCAAGAAAGGATGAAGATGTGGAAGCATTTCTTTGCGCCATTTCTATTATCCAACCAGATTGGATAAATGAAGCAAGGGATGAATGGAAGAATGACAAAGTGTGGGCACTCATTCAAAAGTTACAACAAAATCCCAGTACATTTGATACATTTAGCTAGAAAAATGATTCGTTATGGTACAAAGATCGCTTATACCTATGTAGGAATTCCCAACTCAAACAAAATATTCTTATGGAATTGCACACCTCTCCCTTAGGATTGCACTAACGATTTCTAAAAATTTATGACGGGATTAAGAAGGAATTTTTTGGGGATGGCCTTAAATCGGATATTCAAAATTTTGTGGCAGAATGTTTGGTTTTCCAACAAAATAAAGTTGAAACAATTAAGACCCTAGGTCTATTACAACCTTTATCCATTCCAAGCCAATGTTGGGAGGAGGTTTCAATGGATTTTATCACAGGTTTACCCAAGTCCAAAGGAAAGAGTGTTATCATGGTGGTAGTTGACAGACTTACCAAGTATGCACACTTTTTTTCATTATCTCATCTATTTAAAGCAAGTACAGTTTCTACTACATTTATGGAAACAATTCAAAAGCTACATGGAAACCCAAAGATTATTGTAAGCGATAGAGATCCCATTTTCACTAGAAATATTTGGACAAAATTATTTTCTTGTCTTGGTACTCAGTTAACACATAGCTCATCTTATCATCCTCAATCTGATGGGCAAAATGAGATAGTAGACAAATGTCTGGAAGGATAGCTTTGTTGCTTTGTATCTGATAAATAGACACAATGGGTCAAATGGTTGCCTCTGGCTGAATGGTGGTATAACACTTCCTTCCATACTATAGCAAAAATGACCCCATTTATGGCACTTTATGGATATCATCCACCATCCATCACATCATATTTAAGAGAAAATTCTAAGGTTCAAGAAGTGGAAGATCACATCGAGCATCAACAACAAGTTCTCAAACTCTTAAAGGATAACCTCACTTTGGCACAGAATAGAATGAAACAACAGGCAGATCAACATCACAACAAAAGAAGTTTTGATGTAGGTGATTGGGTATTCCTACAGCTACAACCATATAAACAAATGTCCCTCAAGAAAGCTAAGAAGGATAATAAATTATCACCAAAGTATTATGGTTCTTACAAGGTGTTGCAAAATATAGGTACTATGGCATACAAATTGGAGCTTCCTGCAGCTTCTCGAGTGCACCCAGTTTTTCATGTTTCATGCTTAAAGAAGGTTATAGGTGACAGGCTCCTAGTTCAAACAACATTGCTAGAACTTGGTGCGAAAGGAAAAATCATATTGGAACCTGAAGCAGTGACAAAAACAAGAACTTGACAGCTATGAAATCGATTAATTTCAAAGTATCTCATCAAGTGGAAGAACTTACCCACTGAAGATTCCATATGAGAGGATGAGAATTTTATACAGAAGCATCCAAAACTACTCAAGCATTGAGGACAACATTGTTTTGAAGGAGAGGGTCATGTTAGGTCCCTATAATACTATTGATTCCCCTATTGTTACTTTCATTGTAGCCCCTATTATTATTGTTGTGCCACTATTGTCCCCATATTGTTATTATTGTGCCCCATAGAAGTCCATTATTGTTATTTTTGTTCCCTTATATTATTATTGTTATGTCGGCTTTGATTATATTGTGACCCCTTAGAATCCTATATATAGAAAGGAGGTTTTGTCATTTGTATCATCCAAGAATTGTTCATTTGTGTAATGTAAAGGAGGTTGGCCCCTCGAATACGTTGATTTGTAAGTCGTTGATCTATCTTTTCTATCTTTTTGTGAGTTGGTTTCATAATAACAAAGGATCAAACGAAGGTATGTACTCTATTATTTGTCTTTCTTATTTAATTTTTTTTGCAAAATGTAACAAATTAATTTTAAGGGAACAACTATGTACAAAAACCATGAAACCATACAAAAACTACGAAAACCACAAAAAACTCTTCAAAAAAACTTAGAAAATCACAAGACCAACCAAGAAAACCATATAAAAAAAACCTTCAAAACATGGACCAAAACCACAAAACCAACCTAGAAAAGCATAAAAAAAATTCTTCAAAACAACCTAGAAAACACTTCGAAACCACAAAAAAACTATAATTTAGGTTTTAAATTTGTTTTCTACTTGCAATGTTTTGTATATTAAATGCATTTTTTTTTTTTTTTCGAATGATAAAAACTGTTGTTCTAATTATTTTAGGTTTTAAAGTTTTTCTTTAGGATTTTGTGAAATAAATTTTCAAATTTTTTATTTTATTTTTTGTTATTTAAAATGCATTTTAAATTTCTAGCAAATTTGACCAAAAAATTACTCCAAATAAATCCAAACATAAAACAACAAAACTATAACCAATAAATAAGTAAGTTAGGAGCTTGAGATTGCCATGATGAATATGGTTGCTCATAGTGAACCTCTATTTATAAAATAAGAAATTTTATTTATTTTACTATTTTAAATTTAAATTAATTTATATTAATAATAAATATAGTACAAATTCTAGTTTTAGAAATAAAATATTAATCTTTAAAATTAAAAATCTAAAAAGATAAAATTTTGTTTTATATATATATATATATATATATATATATATATATATATATATATATATATATATATATATATATATTTTATAATATAACGTAATTTGTTATTTAACATTTAATCTAACATAACATATGTGTGTGTGCGTGTGTTAGGTTAGGTTAATGTTAGATAACAAATATAATATAATATATATATATATATATATATATATATATATATATATATATATATATATATATATATATATATATATATATATATATATATATATATATATATATATATCATAATAAAATTATATAACTATTTATCATAACATACATGTGTGTGTGTGGGGTGTAACATAACATAACATGTACATTATGCATAGCTATAACATTTAACATAGCATAATTATTTAGCATAACATTATGTATATGTGTGTGTGTGTTGACAGTGCATCATTGATTAATAAATTAAATCCATCATAAAAGGTGCATTTAGTTTAGTGAATAAAAGCATTTAGACTATTTTCTATTGTGTACCATATTGTTTCATTATGTAATGTGTTGTACAATAAACATTGTCTTCATGTGCTTGCACCTAATACATGTAATGTTTAAAAGCCAAACATTAAGAATGTAAATCCTATTGTAGTACTTGGTTGGTGTGAAATTTTATTAGTTTTTTAAATATGTTTATTTCAATTTTTTACATATATATTTACATATAGTTGCACTATGAATCAAATGCATTATTTAGAAATGAGAAAAAGTGTGAGGGTATATTTGATCACTTCTTTCGATTGTGTTTACATGGAAATCAATGTACTTTGGTTAATAAATTATCAAAAATGGACTCTAAAGTTTAGGACTTCATGCTAGATTATTTTGCTTGAGTTTAGAAATGGTTTTTTGTCAACATTTTTTTCTTGGTATATTTTATATGCATTATATGTAATATGTTGAAGTGTTCCATATACGTGCCCCAACTATAGGTCATCATACTGCAAGAGGGTATGTTATATGTGGTCAGGGCCGTGATAGATCACGTAGCCCACCAAGTGTTTGTGTTCCCCTAGTGTTCCCCTGGAGTGTCAAAGGCAGTGTTTCTGTCTCTATTGATGACCATGCTTGTACATCTAGTGAACCTTCTTCATCCATTTCAGGTACACCTCCTGCTTTTTTAAATCCTCTTTAAATTTTATGTGTTTATGGATTGAAATTTTCTTTAGTTTTTAAATTGTGTTCAACTGCTTTGTTTGAATTTAATGTATATGTTATTATACTTCTAGTTTATTAATTATATATATGTTAAATTATGTTTATTATTTACAGGTCCTCAGCAAGATAAAGTTGGCGGTCAGAGTGCAGCAACGATCCCTCCGTGGGATGGTGCTACAACTCAGATCACATTAGATGATGTTACGACCAATCATACACAAATAACAATAGAGATAAAGAATATCCCTACCAATTCATTGAGTCACCTTGCATTGTGTTTGATGTTAGATAGCATGACTAGGTTGATCGATACATGCTGGAGGCTGGACCCACATAGCCACATATTACAGTTCATACATAGGGTCAAGAGGCATGATATTAAAGGCCCATATTTGTAGGAAGTGGTGGAAGAGGTAACCAAGGACATTGATGTTTGTGGGGATTTGTTCGACATCCCTCTAGATCACCCTTTTAGACATAAAAGTCCAATCCCACATAGATATTTTAGTAATGTTCATGCATCCCTTTTGTGTATGATAGATTCATTAGATCCTAGATCAAGTTTCCCAACCATGACCATGTCGTAGTTTATTTTTCTAAGAATTTATATGTTGATTTTGTGTTACATCTGAGGTTTGCTTACACTAATACCGGATCTCATTTTTTTGGTACCAGTAAGGGACATACCTATGAGCGTGAGGGGGCTTGTAAGGACTTGGGCATATACCACCAACTTCGATATTCTTGCCGCTACTGTCTTGGAGCATGGTATTACATAGAGAGCTAGAGGAGTTGTCGTAGGTCGGCGGTGAGACACAGGAGACTATTGCAGACAACGTGCGTGTGTCATTCATTAGTGTGCATGTTGCAATGCATAGAAAGATATGGAGGCCACCACCACTGTCTCGTGACCCACTAGTGCCCTTATATGATGATGCATTTCTCGCAAGTTTAACCTTTGATCAGATTTTGACACGTACATGTATTTATCGTGATGCCATTCATGAGACTTGGAGGGTGCATGGCCCGCATGACACAAACCAGGTACATATTTTTACGAAACGTTTGACTCTTATTGTCAAATTATGCATAATCATTTATATTAAAATTTCTAGTTCATATTAGATTGCATAATTTATATTAATGAGTTCATGATAACACATAGACACATCCCAGCTACATGGATGAACTTACGAGGTCATCTGATGGGGCAGTTGATCAGCTAGGGCATCCTCCACTAGAGCACATTTCCATGGTTTCTCTTCCACCTCCACCTCCACATTATATGTTCACTAATGTGGAGGACATTCATTATGTACAACCACATGAACCAACAATTGAGGTAAACTTATTCATTCCTAATATTTCAACAACAACAAAAAATTAAGTTTACATAAATATGTTAATTAATTTGTAGACTAAGTATAATTTTTCCTTGCCATTGTGTACACAAACCCATATGCAGAGTGACGTTGATGCCATTGTTATGTGGATACATGAGTGGGATGTTGGGTCTAGAGGCACTGACGATGCAAGTCCATCGATGCAAGCCCTAATCTTCAAGCCACATGCAAGGGAGCACCAAACCCAGTTTCATGATCAGACCCCCATCTTATCATACTTGCATTTGGACTCAACTGAGGTTAGTATATTCATGTATATATGTTTACAATTTAAAAAGTGGTTCAAAATAATTTATTTCCATATTGATTATTTTGTACAAATATTGAGCTAATTAGTTTGAATTTGAATGTGTTATATTTTAGTACCTTATGTGGCATAACTCACAGAGGAGTTTTGGTGCTACTTAGAGTGTCATAGTTTCTATATTTGCAAGCTCATTTCATAGGGCATATTCACATGTGTGGTACAAAATTTGTATATTTTCATACATGGGCAGTTTATGGATGTACATCATGGACATTGTTTTAGTTTATGGATGCTTATTATTTCAGTTTATGGATGTTCATGTGATATTGTAATTTGTATATATTTTCAAATGGATAGTTTAATGATACATGTATTCACTACTTTAGTTTATGGATTTTTTTTAATCTCGTTTATGGATGCTCATCATTTTTTATAAGTTTAAATGGATATGTTAAAATTAATTCCCTATGTTAGATTTCAAGCTTCTGTGTAAGTTTTTTGTAGAGTCATGATCCGGATTACCCACAGTTTCTAGTTCATTCTGCGGACGTTTCAAACCCCAAAGGGGTTCCATCATCAGGACAAATCAGATAGATTTAATAATTTTTCTATATACTATAAATTTTATTTGTAAAATATATGTTCAATTTTAATTTCCACTTTCATAGACTAAGAAAAAAAGTACAATCATAAAATTTATGATGCAAGTCATTTTGCTACTTAAAATGAACTAAAATATATCATGTATCAATTTAATATTGAACATGGAAATAATTTCAATCATACTTCATATTGCCTTGTAGAAAGTGCATTTTAGTGCAATAAACATGTATGTTATTACAATTCAATTTTAAAAATAAATTATTTGAATTATAAAGTCATTTTATTATTATTATTATTATTATATGAAATTTTTTGTGACCCACCCATATACCACAATGCATGGACAATTTTTTTAAGTATTTCAATCAATTTCTTATCTCAAGGTTCAATTAAAAAACACAAATATGATTGAAATAAGTTTTATTTAATTTTAATATTAAAATATGTCATGTCAACAACAAATAGGTTATATTCAACATTGTTTATTTTGAGATTATCTACAAGAGCTTAGTCATAACATGATATAAGTCAATCATATTGAAATTTAATATATAGGTCAAACAACGAAATCTGGCAACATTTCTATAATTTTATGTAATTTTATTAACTTTCTTAAATTTACAAGTAGTTATCCAAGTATTTCAATCAATTCATTATGATGGAAATTTAAGTTTTATTCAATTTTTAAAAACTCAAATATGATTGAAATAAGTTATATATTCAATTTTAAAAGATGTGGAGATGTAAAAGTTACAAATACAAGTTTTATTGATTTTATTTTGTTTGAAGTTATCTACAAAAGCTTAGTCATAATGCACGTCATCAATACTTTTTTGTGCTTACACTGAAATCAATGCACAATGTTAAACTAATTACCTTGAAATTAATGTACAACATATATCTAGTTACATCATTTATCATAAATCAACATCTTCACTAAAATCAATGCATCTAATGCAAGCAATCAAACAAGATGAGAAATCAACATCTACACCAAAATCAGTGCATCTAATACGAACAATCAAATAGGATTACAAATCAACATCTCCACTGAAATCAATGCATCTAATGCTACAAGCAATCAAATAGGATTATACATCAACATCTACACTGAAATTAATACATCTAGTGCTAGCAATCAAATAGGATTAGGAATCAACATCTACACTGAAATCAATGCATCTAATGCAAGCTCAATCAAACAAGATTATAAATTAACATCTTTAATGAAATGAATGCATCTAATGCAAGCAATGAAATAGAATTACAAATCAAGATCTACACAAAAATCAATGCATTTAATTTTCAAGAAATCAAATAGGGTTAGAAATCAACATTTGTACACTGAAATCAATGCATTTAGTGAAAGCAATTTTCTTCCCTTTCTCTCCTCCCTCCATCTATATTGATCTCTCCCTCCATATATCCTTCTTTTTCTCTCTATCTCACCCCCCCATAAACACACACTCTCTCTCTTCATATCTATCTATATCTCCCTCCCTCCCTCTATCTCTCTCTTATTCCCTCTCTCCCCCTTCCATCTATATATGTATCTCCCTATGTCTCTCCTTATTTATCTCTCTTAATATATCACCCTAGAAACATAGACATTGTTTCTCCAAATCTATCTATATCCCCTCGTCCTCTCCCTCTCCCTCTCTCTCTCTCTTCCCCTTCTCTCCCTTTGTCTCCCCTTATATCTCTCTTCCCTCCTGGTCTCCTCTCCCTCTCTCTTCATCTCCCTTGTCACTCCCTCTCTCTCTCTCCATCTCCCTTACCACTCCCTTTTTCTATCCACCTTTCTCTATCTATATGATTATCTTCTTACCTCCCTCTTTCTCCTACTCCCACTCCATCTCTTTGTCTCCCTCCCTCTCAAGTCCTATCTCTCTTCCTTTCTCTCTCACCTCCCCCTATCTCTCCCCCACATCACTCTCTCTCTCTCAAGCTTCGTCCCGCAACTCTGTTGACTATCTCCCTCCCTCTCTCATTCTCTCTCCCCGTTCTCTCCATCTCTCCTTCTTTTAATTTCAATCACACCCCCAAACATACTCTGTGTGTGTGTGTGTGTGTGTGTGTGTGTGTGTGTGTGTCTTGAATTGCTTCCTTCCCTATATTTTACTCCAACTCCATCTCTCGAGCTCCCTCTCTTTCTCGGAGACTCTCTCATCCTCTCGCTCTCTCCATATTTGTGACCCCCTCACTCTCTCTCTCTTACCCTTCTCTCCCACTCTCTCTCACTCTATATTTCAAAAAAATTAAAATACTTTGACAATTAAAATATAATGTTTAAATATTTTTTAATTTATTTGTATTTTGATGTCGTACAACAATTTAGTTTTTTTATATAATACATGTTTAAAATGAAAGATTTCAAATGTGTGTTGTACACTCACCTGGAGGGAAAATTATAATTTTCCATGGAAATATTATTTAAAATTTTCCAAAATATTAATGTTTCAACTACCTCCATCAAAGATACATAGAGTGATTCATGTCTTCCAATTGAAACTCATTAGGTTTTATTTCTTTAAAGGAAGCTTTAGGTTTTGATAACTTCACGATTTTATAAATATTATATATTTTATTATGTTATATTTATAATAAATAAATAAAATAGGTTAAATAAAACTAACATATTTTGAGTCAACTTGTATGACTCTTTTTGTGTTAATGGTCAGCTATTTTATTAATGCCTATGGCATATATCAACCACATTATTGATGTGGTTGTGTTAGTATATATTATAATATAAGAAATTTTATATTATATTAAAGTTAGTAATATTATATTAATATAAAATTAATAAATTTAATATTAACATTAAAATATATTAATATTAAATTTTTAATATTAATATCATTTCGTCATTTAATTTAATAATAATAATAATATTTTTAATATTAATATTAAATTTAATAAGGTTTTTACATGACATTATAACAAAAATTCTAATAAGATTTGGAATTTTAAAATGTTTGATTTTAGATAATTCAAAACAAAATTATAAAGGCTTGATCAAGCCACATAGCTTGATGGATCCATAGCGCTTGATCGAGCCCGTGTTAACCACGTAAATTGCTCGATCGAGGGTTTACGAAACCCTCGATGGAGCTATTTAAATTTCAAGTTTAGGCATTCGATAGTGTGCTTTAAGTGTACCCTAGTGGACTTAGGGCTAAATTTGTGTTGAGGTGGCAATGTTGATCATGTTGGATTCATGAAGGATCTTCTATCTAATGGCATATGAGTTTGACATTTTCGAATTCATGTGATATTTTTCATCTAATTTCTTTTAAACATAATGCTTGAAAACTTTTGTAACCATTTTAAAGAGGTTGAATAAAAAAACAATATCGTAAAATATACACAACAAAAAAAATTCAGAAAATACCATTGTCTTCATTTACAAGTCCTCATTTACAAGTCCTCTTTAAAATGGTACTTTTGGTTTTAGAATTTATTTAAATAGTTGAAAAAAAAACCTTACGCAAACACGTGTCTGCAAAATGAAATTGAAATATTACTTACCAACTTTGAAAAATAATAAGAAATATATTTTTGCATAAAACAATAAATTTTTAATATGAAAAACTTAACTCTCTCCATGTAGATCATGTTCATATATAAATTAAAAACTTAACTCTCTCCATGTAGATCATGTTCATGTATATATATATGACACATTTTAAACTAAGTTATGCTATGTGAACACACGCATACCTCTTAAGATGTGTGGAAATTTGCAAGGAAAAGCATTTCATTTAATGGAAAATTGACATATTATACGATACGAAATGTTTTTTCAAAAAATACCATAGGACAATAACATATTTCTCCACAATTTGTCGTTTTACTCTAAATCAAAATTCAGAGTGGTTATATGAATTTTGAAGGCTTCAATTAGATAAAAAGATGAAAATTTTGAAATTTCATCACCACATTTGGCTCAAAAGTATAACCCATATTCATGCTTTCACTCATTCATGATATATCTCAAATTGTTATTTAAAAAAAAAAAAAAAACCCTAAGAATTAACTAAACTATAACTTTATTATTGTTAAAAAAAATTAATATATAAGTTAAACATATATACATTTTACTATGAAGATTCACTCTCACTTTACATTTATGTCAAAGTTGTTTTGGTTACAATACCATGACTTGAGTCAATATCATATATCCAACAAAACATAGCTCATTTCATATTACATTTTTTTTAATTAATTAATCTAATTGAAAAAGGAAGAAAGCAGTGATTGAAAAAGGAAGAAAGACATAACTACTTTGGAGATAAATCTTAATTTTTTATTTGTAAATATTACTAAAAATATTCTAAAATATTAATTAAAAATTAAATCCCTACTATTCACTTAATAATTATTAATAATTGAATTAAAATTATGCAAACCTATCAACAAAATTATTTTAATTTAATATATATTTTATATTTAAATTAATATAATTTTGAAATTTATTTTACAATCTTAATACCTTTCTAAAGTGGTAAACATCTCTTTGTACGTTTTACATGAAAGTGAACTCCCATTATTATAAAACCTTAAGTTTGATATGTCGTTTCACTTTGAATAATACTAATAATAATAATAATAATAGCTAAACAGTTCATAAACTTCCAAGATATTACCAAATTGAAAGTCCTAGACTTGAAATGCATACCTTGTCATGAAGATGTTTAGGTTGGCACTCAAAACCTTCGTTATCCATAAAATTAGGGTTTTGGTGTTCAATCTTGTTTGTATATGCAGAGGTGAGGCCATTTTTTAACGAGTTGTTTTTAGTGTGACATTTTGGAAGCTTTTCCAGTGGGTTTTTCTGGTCTAATTTCTCTAAAATCCAGCAAGAATTTATTGAAATCACAAGCTTGATGGGTAACCCCTACACAATCGAAGTGCCCTAGGGGTTTTTCAGGGTGCTAAATCCATATATATAGTCAAAAAACTAGTTTAAATAACACAAATTAAGATTTCATATCAAATTTTTATGTCAGATTCCAACATCAGAAAATCCAAAAAGTCACACTAAAGACAACTTTATTTATTAATATTCCAATTCACTCCTCTTTTCAAACCATAGTAATTTCTTATTGTTTCATCTTTTAAAAATAAACTAATTGCAAGAGCCTTTAGTTTATTTACATAGCATAATAGGATTGAACAAAGTGACAGGATTTTGAATATATACGTATATATTGAATATAATAAAATATAATAATATAGAGAATCAATAAATAGAATATAATAATACAAAATATGAGAATATATAACAACATCTTTCCAAAAATAATAATAAATAAAGAATAATTTTAATATTTTCACAGAATATTCTCCAATGGGGTGCATGGCCATTTGGCAAACAAGATTGGGGTGTCTGTCACTCCATTAATTCTCAATGTAATTAAGAGGGGGTGGTGCGGCATGCCCCCATGCACGAAGCATTGGAAGGTTAATTTCCTTGAACTCATGGCTAAATGTGTTTGGGAGTGTTCTTCTATCAATCCTTTGCAACAAGTCAGAATTTTGTGCCTTGAGTGTCTAAGTCCCCTGCTACTGGTGGAATTTTCCTTCCCCCTTTGGAGTTTGGCTACATTAAGTCGTTGTGTTGGTCAGGTAATGAAATGGGAGGTGAGGTGGGAGTTTCCAAAATTGAATTGCCATGTTGAAGCCTATATTGTGTTTGTGAATCACAACAACATAAATTCCTTGTTCTTTGGGCAGATGTAGGTGGTGGATAATGACTAGAGATGATGGTGATGGCATAATCATTGGGCTGAAGGAATAATTTGGCAATTGTGATTATTCTTTGGATAGCTGGCAGATAAGCATAGGGAAGAACTCAGTCTCTAGCCCTCTGAATTCCTCGGCCTTGGCTCTTTTACACTATTATACATAGGTAATATCTATCCCCTAGCTTAGTGCACTAATTTTCTCAGCTTATGGTTGTTACTGGAGTGGTGTGGGTTTTCTTAAAAAATATTGCAGGGGAATGTGGTTGTTATGTATTCTTTGAGATTGAGGGTCATGTTTCCTTCAAAGTTGGCCTCTTCCCCCAGTCTGGTTGCTCCTCAACAAAGTAGTTATTGTATGATATCTCTTGGTGGCCTTCTTAGTGGGTAATTTATGTTTAGATTGTATTATTATTGTCCTACCTTTCCTCTGTTTGGTCAACCTGGTTGTATCTTGTGGGGGATAGTTGATATATGATCCATGGATGTCTCAGGGGAAGTAGAATTTCCTAGTTCTCATGTAATGTCACTTACTTCTAATGGGTCACTACCCATTTGGAGTCTTTGGAACTGGTGGATTCTTTTTCTTAGTAAAACAATGTTTTATTGTTTGATATGGTTATTATACTAAATCAACATATGCATAGTTATCGTGGGGCTAGGGGACAAGGCTAGTGAATTTGGTCACATGTTGAGTTGCGGGTTTAGGAGGTGACATCTACTTATCACTTTGTGACCTCTCCTAGCACTCAGGAGGAGACCCAATGACTAGAGAATCATGTTACCCAAGACAAACATACCTATTCAAACTTAGAACTACTAGAGGAGGTTTCTCATTGGCTTCCTGACCCTGGTGACACCAGGGAAATAAAAAATCAATACATGCATTCTATTACTCTCCAATGGTAGTTAAAGATCCTATTAGGACAAGTCTTAAAGACAAACATGAGGACATGAATGAAATCGTTTTCATTTTGAACGACATTCAACTGAACTAGTGGAAATTGCAGGCAAGTTTGGATTGATTGGAAGTTTCTTAGCTCACATGGAGAAACACATTGAATGTGAGTTTAAGCTCTCATTGCCTCTTGGTATGAGCGCAAAGGACCCAACTCTAGTGACATCTTCAGACACTTGAGTTGGATGACATGTTGTGCCTATTGGTGAGCACTAGTATTTCAACAATAATACTGCAACTCCTGGGCTGCCTACTTTACTCTTATCAACCCGGTAGTTCGTAACAAACTTGGAAGCGACGGTGTTGTATACACAAATACTAGTTCTTACTACATGTTGTCACTTGGTTAGCCGACGCAAGATCACTAGGAGCTCAAGCCAACTTCTATGGATTCTAGAAGAATGTTTATATGTGATGGAAGGAAAAAGAGATTACTCTACTGATGCTATTCTACTTGTAGAAAGGAAGACTGAAATGTAAAGCAAACCAAGGAAATCCTAGTTAACCATTAATCTTAATTTTTCAAAAAACACTATGAAAACCATGAAAAGAATGCCATCATCTACTCAAGGAAGTAAAAAACATCTACCTGAGCTATTTCTTAAAGTAAATGAGAAAAAAACATATTTTTGTATTTCTATGTGAATTTATCATGCATGTAACTTATTTGTTTGTGAATGTGGCAGCAAATAGGTGGTGATGGAGGGCGGTTTCAGGACTTCAGAGGATGTAGGATGGTGTAGATGGGTCCTAAGATGTCTCAGGTGGCCTTCTAGAGGCTTTTCCCAACCTCAGCCTTCAAAAGAAAGCCTACAGGAAACTCTACAGGAGGAAAAACAGTGTTCTATAGGAGGCCTATAGGAAGAAGTTGAGAGCAATTTTCACTATTTTGAAGGTGGGAGAGTAGGTGGAGAAGGTAGATGAAGGTTGGGATGAAGTGTTAGGGCACCTAGGGTCTACCAAGAATCATTAGGAGAGAGAAAGATGATTGGATTTTCTCAAGGAGAGAGAGGAAAGTCTATGGAAAATGCAGGAAACTAAGGTAGAATTGAGGGGAGACTTGGGCGACCTGTAGGGCATGGATCAGATGGAGGGTGGAATGGCTGATAGGCTGGAATGCTGCTAGAAAAGATCTATTGCATAAACAACTGACAGTTAACCAATGAGATTAAGTAAGCAAGGAAATAAGTGCATCTAAAAAACAAAGTTTTTGCATCAAAATAAACTATGATCTATGAAAGGAAATGTTGATAACCATTGCATGAAAGAAGACTATTGCAAATAAGGAAATGAGCATGATGAAGAAGTTCTGAAGCAAAGCAAACTAGACTATGAACCAACTATAAAGCTGCAAACACTAGAAGTCCTATGAAGGAGGCAAATCTGTGTTTTTGGGGCAGTAAGAGGGTCTTTGCCTCAAATCATTGTCCCAAAGGGAGGAAGAGAGGCCAAGGCACTGCTGCTAGCCTTTTGAATCTTTTCTTTATCACTGCTTAACCTGCTATAGAAAACACAAATGGAAACAAACTACTGAATCATCAAAAGAAACCTATTCTTAACCATAAAAGGAATGCATATAACAGCAACCTAATCTACAAACTAAAATGAAACATACAAACACAAGTAAAGAGGAGCTTGGTTGCTTGGATTAAGCCCTAACCTAAGAGCTTTAGCCCTCTGAGGTGACTCAGTGCTAACTCAAAAAGGACTCCATCTTTATTCTCAAAACAATAACAAGATTACATGAACTATTAAGATAATAAGCTCGAAGTCGAGCAGAGTTTACATAGGCAAAAATGCAGCAAAAATTCAACAAAAATTTGACACACTCCCTAGTGAGGCCCTAAGCTTCTCTACTTATACAAATGAAGCTCCCAACAGCTTCCTCAAAATCAGGGAGGCTTGGCTCCCAAAACTCGAGATAAACATCAGTTATCCTCCACTTTGCTCAGTTTCCTGCTAATGCATGACTTGGTTGCTTGTACTCCAAGCTGAATGAAGGGGAGTTCGAAGTGATGAGTAATAAATGAGGGGGATTCCCTCCTATAAGTCCTCTCCTTTGTCCACTTCAAGTTATTTCTGCCATTTGTCCACTGGATCCTTGACTTTGACCACAAAAATCATCAATAATCTGCATTAAACACATATTAGACCTCATGGCATCATAACTAACTCAACTCACTCTATAAGCATAATTATAATCAGAAAATCATGCAATAAGCTAAGAGAATGGTTAATTTGACTAGGTTAGGAGGTAAAATGAGCCCATATAATTACCCATTTATGAGGCTCATCATCACCCCCCTACTGAAAGTGTTGCTCATCCTCTGAGAAACTTAGTCCATCTCCTCATATTTGATGGCCCTGGTGGCCTCCCTAATATCCCATGCTTCTGATGTGGTCTCTTCCTCTTTGTCATAGAATCATAGATTTTTGTCTACCTCTTCCCACTGTTGTTTCTCTTCTTCTTCTTTTCTGCCTTCTAGCATTCCTAGCAGCAGTGGGGGACTCAATTTGAGGCCAATCAAATTGACCTGCAACCTCTGCATGGAGCGCTTGTACATTGTCACTCTCCTTAATGCCTCTTTCATCCTCATTGGGGAGTGATACTCCCTGATCTGTAGACTGTGTGGTAAGGTGTTCCATCTCCTCATGCAAGCATGCACACAGTCATCCCCAAGTAACCTTTCCATATCCTTAAAATGTGCAATGGCTTGAGCCTGATCACTAATATATCTAGGGGCAATCTGAGGATTATGTGCAAGCAGGTTATGTGTGCTGATTATGATGGCTCAACTTTGATCACTAGGGGCTCATTCTGCTCCTTTATCATCAAATTTCTTATTTCTTTTGCCCTTAACTCTTCATGGTTCATCTGTGAGGCCATGGCCATTAGTTGCAGGTCCCCTAGCCTAGCATTGGTGTCCCACACATTCATCTCTGTGAGGGCCATGTTATGCAAATAGAATTCTGCCATCTTTGCTTTATCTTCTAATGTGCTTTGGTCACACAGGTCCATAAAATTCCTATAATCTTGGAAAGGCATTGCGCCTCTTTATGCCAAAGTCTTGATCTGAAATTGCATCCATTGGTCCTTGAGATATAGGCCATAGGATTTTGCTAGTGTCCTACATTGTGATGCCTCCATGGACCAACTGGCCATGCATGCCAGTTGGGTCTCTTTCTCTTGTGGTTGTCTTCTTAGTAATTCATTTTCAGTTTCCAAGTGACTCTTTGTGATTGCTTCTCTGTGTCTGACAGCACTTAACTCTCTGCCCATTTCTCTAATTTTTTCCTCCATGTGGCCAATATCCTCAAATCCTTTGGATTTGGCTATTTGCATCCACCTATGGGTCCTTATTCTTTCTTTCTCCAACTCAAAGAATAGTGGAATTGCAAATTTTTGTGGAATGATTCTCCCCCCTCAAGAAGATTGTAGTAAGAGCCAAGACTAGGCTGGGGGTCAGGTTCTTGGGCCTCTGTTGCTTCCTCCTTCCCCTGTGGTTGTCCTTCTACCCTTTTTTCAAGTTTTTTGGTCTCCTGTAGAATAGTCTGTGCCTCATGTAGAACTGTTTTTGAGTCTTGTAGTTCTACTTTTTCTTTCCATGAGGGAGATCTAGGAGTCCCCCTTTCATAAGTAATAGGTCCCTTGGAAGGGGATTCTTTTCCTTGGGCAGAGGGTGAATCTTCAATAACAATAGGCACTTTAGAAGAAGGCTAGGGTTTCCCTGTTTTGATCCTTGTGCTCTTCCTAGCCCTGAAATACATTGAAGTTTGTCTCTTCCTCTTTTGTTTTGGTTTAATTGGGGTGTTGAGGTTAATGAGAGTAGTTGTTGCCTCTCTTTCTAGGGTTTCAGGAGACACTTCTGTGTTTTCTGCCCCTTTTCATCCTTTTGTATTTATTTCTGTCTATGTTTTCTCCTTCTCTCTTTTGGTTTCTTTCTTCTTCCCTTCTTGTTCCTCTAAATCACCAGTTTCTTCTCCCTCTCCCTCTTGCTGCTCTTCCTCCTCACTATTAGTGGGGCTAATATCATATTTCAAGGCCTTTATGTCATCTTCAGCAATCATGTTTCAGAAAATTTCCCATGCTATGGGGATTGTAAATGTATGCAGAGCTTCTTCCACTAAAATTTTGATTAACCCATGGTGAGCTAGCTGGTCTAAATTTCCTGCTTTTACTTTAATACTGGAGTCAATGAAGGACTGCAGGAGGAAGTAAGGGGTGTTGAGCTTTTGAGGGGCTGGAGTGTCCATGCCATACCATAATTCATGCATGATTATAAAGTGGTAACAATAGACAATGCTATACCTTCCCTCATAGGAAATATACTTGATTATCTGATAGCTAACTTCATCCAAAGGGTATGGTATGCTAGCCCTTCTTATGCTATTCTTATCTTCTATAGGGCTTTCATTGTTTTTGAAAACGTTCTTCTTGGCAGCCTGGCCAATTGGTTTTTCATCCTTACTCCAAGGCAACCCAAGAGGAAGGGTAGTGACCCTATTGATAAATTCAGGGGTTAACTCCATGGAAAGGCCTCTAAAATTTACAGTGCAATGTGTTCTAGAGTGAGGTACCAAAGAGTGGGAAAATTCCTAAGAAATTTCCTTGTCAAACCCTCAGAATTTCTCAAAAAAGTTCATCCAGTTGGCTCTTGTGAATATGTCCACTACTTGGGGGTGTGCATGGAGCCTGGAGGAGTTGGTTGGCTCCTTCCTCATGAAACCTCCTGTCATTTTGTCTATGTTTCCTTGGAAAACCAACTATGGAAATGGGGAGAACAAAAAAAAAATTCAAGAGAAACAGAGAGACAGAGACTGTGTTTTTTTAAGAAAGAAGCAACAATTCTTTTATGGAATTCCTCCACCCAACAGTTCTATTTTCTCCTCAAAAACTAAACCACTGTTAGCATATTTTGATATTCAATGGAGGTATGCCAAGAACCTACCTCTGCAGCCCAAGAATTGTGCTAAAAACTGTGTTTTTCCTCTCCAAAACAGCTTACTGGCCCTCCTATAGAACACTGCCAGCCCTCCTATAGGTTCTCCTGTAGAACCTATAAGTGCTCCTGCAAAATGACGAGAGCAAGGATATTGGAGAAATCAGCGAAGAATGATGGGTATGAGGCTTATAGGGGCACGAGAAGGTAGCAGGAGTGGAGTTTCGAGGAGAGAATGAAGGAGAAAGGTGGTGAGAGTGCTTCGGCAAGGAGTACTTATGTCTTTTTATGGATATTTCCAGTGATGGAGGGTGAGCTAGCCAAGTGTACGTTGGCCCCATTCAAACCGTTGATCCCCACCTGCATTGTCATCATTTCCCTTTCCTTGTAATCACCCCTCATGATTGCATCGGAGTTCCCATTGCCTCCACTACCTGTCCTTCACATCTCTCTTGAGTTTGACTAAGCACACGTGTGGTGACACCTTCAGATGAGTGAAGTCAACTGGATGAGGGTGGCCAAGTTAACTGGCCACCTCAACCCCAACTAGCCTCAACCATCTCGTTGTTGTTGCATGCTCTCTAATTATACCAATGCAAACAGAGGAGCGGGTTAGTCACTTACCTGAGATGCGAATGCATTTGTTGTGAGGTGTTGCGGCCTTTCCTTCTGTTGCATGCCTTTATTTCTTTTGATGCATGCTTGTCTGCTTGCTGAGAGGTTGTGTTGTGTGCAGGTTCCTTTCTAGCTAGATATGATCTTCAAGTGTCTGCTTCAACCTTCATATTTGCACCCTCATGCTGTTGATGCTAGATTTTAATGGGATCAGCTGCTACAGGAATTCCTACAGGAGCTCCTGTAGCTGCTTCTCCCTTTGAAATTTTTCTATGTTTGGAGCTGTGAGGATGATGCCAAAAATGCAGATAGAGATGGAGAGGTATTGGTTAGGCTTCAAGTGAGGTGAATGGTGCTATTCTTTTCTCTTGTTTTTTTGTTTTTTTTCTAAAAAACTGTTTTTCTGTGTAGGGAGAAGAATGGTGTGTGGGATATGATTCAGGTCTAGAATGATGGAAGAGAGGTTTGAAGGCTACAAGAGAATTTATGAACCCTTTATGAAGCTTCCCTATTCCCCAACCTGCCTTTAAAATCCATTTCTGGCTCTCTGTAATTTCTACATGAGACTCCTATAGAAAACACAGGGCCTCCTGTAGAAAACATAGTTTTCGAAAAAGGAGCACAGTGAGGTGAAAAGAATGTCAAGAATGATGGAGAAAAGTGAGGGAAGATAGGATAGGTGCTAGTATTAGTTTCAGAGCTCCTTTGGCACCTGTTGTTGCTTCTTGTAGTCCTCCTGCACCTGCAATACAACTGGAAATTCATTTTTATTTTTTCTTTTCTTTTCTTTTTCTTTTTGAAAACAACCAGGGTGCCTAAGGGATGTTTTCACCCTAGTTTCCTGCCCTGGGTGCCTCCAAGGGAGGTTTTCACCTAGGGATCTTATTTTCTTTCTTCTCTTTTTTGACACCACTAGGTCGCCTCAGGAGAGGTTTTCAACCCAATGATGGGACTCAAACGCCTCATGGAGGTTTTCATTTGAGTCCTTATTATCTTTTGTTTTTTTTTCTTTTTTTCTTCAGTGAGTGGGTGAAGTGGAGGTTAAGACATGCTCCACTACCATAACTGACTTATTCAATCCTTCAATGAACTCTTGCTTGGAGAGGTGTTTCTTGTAGATTTTCAACCGGTGTCCATTAACAAGCATGGGGATGGTTTCATCATCAATTGTTCTGATCAGAACTGAACCATTGTCATTGCATTTCTCCACAGTGTAGGCTCCTAGCCATCTTGTCCTCAACTTGCCCTTGGAATCTTTATACCTTGAATCATAGAGCAGTGCCTAATCTCCCTCTTGAAATTGCTTCTCTTTGATGTTTTTGTCATGCCATATCTACCTCTAAAGCTGAACTACCTTTGTGTGGAGAAGGGACTGCATTTTGTGTTCATCCAATCCATTAAGATGGAGTAATCTTTCTTTCTGTGCATGGCTAAGGTCTAGGTCCAGCTAAGCTGCCATCCTTAGGGTGTTGAATTCAAATTCTATTGACAGCAAAGCCTTCCTCCCATAGACCAACTCGTAGGGTGTGAACCCTATAGTGGTCTTCCATGTTATGTTGTAGGCCCAAGTGGCCTCAACTAATCTGTCCATCCAGTATTTTCTGTTGCTGCTCACTACCTTTGTCAGGATCCCTTCCAATGCTCTATTAGTGACCTCCACCTGCCCATTGGCTTGTCGATGGTAAGGGGTGGAAGTCTTGTGCTTGATTCTATGATGTGTGAGAAGGTCTTCAATCAGATTAGAAGTGAACTGACTGCCTTGATCTGTGACCAACTCTCTTGGATACCCGAACTTGTAGAATATGTTCTCTCTCAAAAATTTAGCTACTTTTTCCTCCGTCGCTGCTTTAATTTCTTTTGTCTCTACCCACTTTATCAGGTAATCGGTGCACACAATGATGTATTTCTTCTATTTTGAAGGAGGGTTGATAGGCCCCACAAAGTCCATGCCCCACTTCTCAAATGGTTCAAAGGCCACTTGAGGCTGCATGGGCATTTCATCCTTTGGAGTAGGTTTCCCCATCCTTTGACACCGATCAAACTGGCTGGTATATCTCCTCACATCCTGATGAAGAGTGGGCCAATAGTAGCATGCTTGCACTATCTTGAAGGCAGTTCTTTTCGCTACAAAATGACCTCCACAAGGTCCATCATGATAGGGCAAGAGGATGTCAAAAAATTCCTCCTCCCTAACACATCTTCTCAAGATCTTATCTGGGCCAAGTTTGAAGAGATTACCCCCAATCGAGGTGAAAGGGGCATTTTTCCTTACTATCTTGCTCTTCTCTTTTGAGGATAAGTGTGGTGGGAACTGTGTTGAAACCAAGTAGTTTGCTATATCAGCAAACCATGGAGAGAGTACTGAGATAGAAAACAGGTGTTCATCTAGCATTTGATCATCCACCATTCCTTCTTCACCTGCAGGAAAATTTATTCTAGACAAAAAGTCAGCAACAAAATTTTCTTTACCAAGCTTATCAACAATGATCAAATCAAACTGATGCAGTAAAATCAACCATCTAAGAATGCGAGCATTCACATCTGGTTTGTTCATTAAGTATCTAATTACATCATGATCAGTGTGCACAAAGGTTTGATAGCATGTGATATAATGTTCGAATTTGTTTGAGGGATGTACGAAAGCTAGGAGTTCCTTCTTGGTTATCGTATAGAACTCTACCTTTGACAAGTTTTAGCTTATAAAGTATATGGCATAAGGTAACTTTTCATCGACTTGTCCCAAGGCTGCTCCTATTGCTTTGTTCAAGGCATCTGTGTGAATGTGGAAAGGTAGGGCCCAGTTTGGGCCTCTCAAAACAGGGGCAGTCACAAGTTTGTTTTTCAAGGTATCTAGGGCTTCTTGACAATTTTCCAACCATATGAATTTGACATCTTTACCCAAAAGACCAAACAACAGAGAGGATAACTTGCTGAAATCTTTAATGAATCTTCGGTAATAGCCAGCTAATCCTAGGAAACTTCTGACATCTCTCACCTTTTGAGGAGGTGGGACCCGTTCGATAATGGCAATTTTGTTGGGGTCCACCTTCAATCCTTGTTGAGATATTGCATGCCCTAGCACGGTCCCTTCAGTCATTAAAAATTCACATTTTTCCAGACTGAGGGACAGATCCATCTCAAAACACTTGCCTATAAGTTTTCCTAGGTTATATAAAGCTTCCTGAAAATTAGAGCCATAAGGAGTAAAGTCATCCATGTATATCTCTACCGCATCATGAACTAATTCGGAGAATATACTCAGTACCGCTCTTTGGAAAGTGGATGGAGCATTACAAAAACCAAAAGGAAGGACCTGGTATGCACAGGTACACCAAGGACAAGTGAAAGTGGTCTTATCTTGGTCTTCTGGGCTGATTTGAATCTGACAGTACCCTCTAAACCCATCTAGGAAAGAGAAAAACTTTTTCCCTACCAAACCGTCTAACACTTGATTTATGAATGGTAAAGGGAAATAGTCCTTCTTAGTGGCTTTGTTCAATTCTCGATAGTCGACATAGATTTTCCACTTACCATTTTTCTTTGGCACTAGCACCAAAGGAGAGACTCATTCACTGTCAGAGATGGGATAGATAAACCCTGCATCAAGCAATTTTTGTAGTTCTTCCTTAACAATATATTTAAGTGTTGGGTTCATCCTCCTTTGAGGCTACCTGACTAGCTTGCAACCTTCCTTGATGTATATATGATGAGTACAAACTAAAGGGTGCACTCCCTTCATCTCCTTATAACTCCAGGCAAAGGCATCTAAGTACTTTCTCAGCAGGCTACACAGTTCCTTCTCCTGGGAAGTGGATAGGGATGGATTGATTTTCAAAGTTCTTTCTGGACTAAACTCTATATTCTTAACATGGAGAAAAGTGGAGTTGGTCGTGCAGAGATCAGTTGAGGGGTTGTTTTGGGTTTCTCTTACTATGTCCTCTAAAGGCGATACACTGGGAGGTGGATTTTGAATCAAATTTTCAATCATATCATCCTCATCTTGTTGTTTTCCTCCCATGGCGATTTCTAATGTACAAAGCGGTGCATAATAAACTTCATCCTTATATTCCTCCTCCAACCAGAGAGGTAGATCATGTTCTAACAAAGGTAGGGCAAGAAAATATAGGATTAACTACTTGGACATATGCTCGTTCTTTATGGCCATGTTCCTAGCTCGACAGCTGATGTAGGCATCAGCCATAGCCAACCAGGGTCTTTCCAGAATGAGAGGATACCCAGTGATATTTTCCTTGGGCTCGAGAACGTAGAAATCAGCACGGTACTCCCAAGAATCAATGGAGACCATCACATCTCCCACAATCCCCTCAGGGATCACGGTGGAGTGGTCTGCTAACTGAAGCATGGTTGTGGTCTTCCTCAAGGAGCCCTGAAGTTTGAGTTTGAGCATTGTGTCCTTTGTGATCACATTAATGGCAGCTCCCAGATCAATCAAGGTATGTGGAATCATGGTGCCATTAATGTGGACATCAACTACTGGGCTTCCAGAGTCTAGATATTTTGTACAGATTACCTGCTCCAACATCAAGTCAGACAGATGCCCTATGATATTGATGGTTGGCGCATCTCTCTTCCACCTTCCTGGATGCCTAAAGCACTTCTCTTTAATCAATCTATTGTATATAGGCACATCCTTTATGGCTTGGAGAAGTGGTATCTTTACACATAGATGTTTCAATTCCCCCAAGAGTTCAGTTTCTTCTGGGGTAGGCTAGACTGTCATAGATAGTCTCTCAGGAAAGGGTGGAATTTCCTTCGGTTCACTTTCCTCTTTATCTTCCTCAACCTCCCTAGGTCGAGGCTGACTATCTGGGAGAACTTTCACAGGTCGCAGGTTGATCTCCTGAATCACCACAGCATAAGTTGGGCATGATGGTTCCCCACTATACACTTGTTGAGCATGTCTATTGTTTGGGTTCAGATTCAGTTGTGCAAGCATTTGGGGTTGCTTTGGAGGAGCAGGAGGTAATGGTTGTGGTTGGGCAGGTGGTGGAGGCAAAAGAGCAGGGAGGGAGTTGTGTTGGGGCCTCCACCCCTAATCAGGTGCATTCCATTGAGGTGATGGCTGAGCATAGGATTGAAATGAATGGTTGGCTAGTTGGGAATGATATTGAGATGTGAAGGACCAAGGAGGAGGTGTGGACCAGGAAGTATGAGCAAAGGGACCCTAAGAAGCTATGGAAGTGACTTGGTTGGGGTGGTAGTATGCCTGTGATGTCCCTTGCATCCCTTGCTGGTATGGTCTAGCTCCATGCGGCCTTCTTTGGTTTATGTAATAGAACTGTTCAGTGACTCCCTCAGCCCCTTGATATACAGCTTTAAGTCCGGGTGACGAAGGGCACTTATCTATGGAATGATTTTCTTCACAGACTGAACAAACCTCTATAGATTTTAATGGGCATTCGTTCCTAGGATGTCTCCTGACGCATCTAGGGAAAAAGATGGCCAAAGACCTCTCTGCTTCCTCTTGTTTCCTTTTGATATGCAAGGTATCCATTTGCATGGCAAGAGTCTGCAGCATCTCACTCTTGAATTCTTCCAACATGTTTCCAATTTATCCTTTGATGGATGAGTTAGAGGAAGAGGTACTGGCTATGGGTTGACTCCCCCTACCTTTCTTTCTAGATACTCTAGAATGGTTTCTAAAAACAATCTTTATGTCTTCATATGATAGTTGGTAGATGTCTCCCCCAGCCAGTAGATGGAGGGTGTCTAAAGGATCTTCTTGAATTCCCCTGAGCAGAACCATCTTCAGAGACTAGGTCAAGTGTACACTGGGCCTTTTGTAACTGAGCTGGAACCTCTCCTCATAGTCTTCCAGGGACTCATCACTTCCTATAGTCATTCGAAAATTTCTTCTTTAGTATCTTTTGACCTACAATAGTCTCGATACTTGTTGTTAAAGGCTTGTTGCATCTGAGCCAAAGTTGTGATACTATTTCCAGGTAATCCCATGAACTAGCGCAATGTTGCATCCTTGAGAGTAGAAGGCAGTAGTTTCAAATTTTTCTCATCTTCTACATAGTCATAGGTTCAACAGATAACAGCAAACTCAAACAAGAAGTTGTCAGGATCTTCTGTATTCAGACCATGGAAATGAGGTAGGGCGGAAGGGATTATATTCTTCATTTTGGTGTCCCCATTGGTCTCCCGTATGGGAAAGGTACCCTCTATTCTTTCTCCATTCCCCCTAGCATTTCTATGTTCAACCATTGGCTCTAAAGGAATTTTTTCTTCTTCTTCTTCCCCTATAGGTTCTTCAAATATGTCGGGTTGTTCACCTAAGGGTTCTTCTTGATCGCAGCCACCGAAGAAGAGAGAAGGTTGGCTATGTGGAGTAGTGGGGGTGTTGGGAAAAAATTTACCTGAATTATCTCTATTCCTACAAGGCATGAAAGAAAATATTTTTGGTTGGTTTTTGTTTCCTTTTCCCCACACTGATAGTACCTGCAAAACTGAAATTGATTGAACAAATAAATTGCAACTAACTGAAATGAGCTTGCTAAAATGAAATTTGCAGAATTGAAGAGGAAAGAAAGGAAATGCAAGACTGAAAACAAGGAAATGACTATTCTACCTTTTCTGAAATGGAAATTGCAGAATTGAAAAGGAAAGCAAAAGAAATTCAGAACTGAAAGAAAGGAAATGTCTATTCTACTTTTGCTAAAATAAACTATTAGTAGAATGTTGCAAGAGAAAATAGAAGAAAGCACTAATCACAGAATACTCTGATGCTTCCCTGGCAACGGCACCAAAAAGTGGTGAGTACCAGTATTGCAACAATAATGTTGCAACTCCTAGGTTGCCTACTTTACTCTTATCAACCCGGTAGTTCGTAACAAACTTGGAAGCGGCGGTGTTGTATGCACAAGTACTAGTTCTTACTACAGGTTGTCACTTGGTCAGCCGACGCAAGATCACTAGGAGCTCAAGCCAACTTCTATGGATTCCAGAAGAAGATTTATATGTGATGGAAGGAAAAAGAGATTACTCTACTGATGTTATTCTACTTGCAGAAAGGAAGACTGAAATGTAAAGCAAACCAAGGAAATCCTAATTAACCACTAATCCTACTTTTGCATAAAACAATATGAAAACCATGAAAAGAATGCCATCATCTACTCAAGGAAGTAAACAACATCTACCTGAGCTATTTCTGAAAGTAAATGAGCAAAAAGCATCTTTTTGTATTTTTATGTAATGTGAATTTGTCATGCATGTAACTTAATTGTTTGTGAATGTTGCAGCGAATAGGTGGTGATGGAGGGTGGTTTCAAGACTTGAGAGGATGTAGGATGGTGTGGATGGGTCCTAAGAGGTCTCAGGTGGCCTTCTGGTGGCTTTTCCAAACCTCGGCCTTCAAAAGAAAGCCTACAGAAAAATCTACAGGAGGACACAGGAAATCTACAAGAGGAAAAACAACGTTCTACAGGAGGCCTACAGGAGGAGGCTGAGAGCAGTTTTCACTGTTTTGAAGGTGGGAGAGTAGGTGGAGAAGGTAGATGAAGGTTGGGATGAAGTTTTAGGGCACCTAGGGTCTACCAAGAATCATTAGGAGAGAGAAAGATGATTGGATTTGCTCAAGGAGAGAGAGGAAAGTCTATGGAAAATGCAGGAAACTAAGGTAGAATTGAGGGGAGACCTGAGCGACCTTTAGGGCATGGATTAGATGGAGGGTGGAATGGATGATAGGCTAGATTGCTGCTAGAAAAGATCTATTTCATAAACAAGTGACAGTTAACCAATGAGATTAAGCAAGCAAGGAAATAAGTGCATCTAAAAAATAGAGTTTTGCATCAAAATAAACTATGATCTATGAAAGGAAATGTTGATAACCATTGCATGAAAGAAAAGCATGAAATAAGACTATTGAAAATAAGGAATGAGCATGATGAAGAAGTTCTGAAGCAAAGCAAACTAGACTATGAACCAACTATAAAGCTACAAACACTAGAAGTCCTATGAAGGAGGAAAATCTATGTTTTCGGGGCAGTAAGAGGGTCTTTGTCTCAAATCATTGTCCCAAAGGGAGGAAGAGAGGCCAAGGCACCACTGCTTAATCTGCTATAGAAAGCACAAATGGAAAAAAACTACTGAATCACCAAAAGCAACCTATTCTTAACCATAAAAGGAATGCATCTCATAGCAACCTAATCTACAAACTAAAATGAAACATATAAATATAAGTGAAGAGGAGCTTGGCTACTTGGATTGGGTACTAACCCAGGAGCTTCAGCCCTATGAGGTGACTCAATGCTAACTCAAAAAGGATTCCATATTTATTCTCAAAACAATAACAAGATTACATGAACTGTCAAGATAATAAGCTCGAAGTTGAGCATAGTTTACATAGGAAAAACTACAGCAAAAATTCAACAAAAATTTGACCCACTCCCTAGTGAGGCCCTAGGCCTCTCCACTTATACAAATGAAGTTCCCAACAGCTTCCTCAAAATCAGGGAGGCTTGGCTCCCAAAACTCGAGATAAACATCAGTTATCCTCCACTTTGCTCGGCTGCTTGCTAATGCATGACTTGGTTGCTTGTACTCTGAGCTGAATGAAGGGGAGTTCGAAGTGAGGAGTACTAAATGAGAGGGATTCCCTCCTATAAGTCCTCTCATTTTTCCACTTCGAGCTATTGTTGCCATTTGTCCACTGGATCCTTGACTTTGACCACAAAAATCATCAATAATTTACATTAAACACATATTAGACCTCATGGCATCATAACTAACTCAACTCACTCTATAAGCATAAATATAATCAGAAAATCATGCAATAAGCTAAGAGAATGGTTGATTTGACTAGGTTAGGAGGTAAAATGAGTCCATATAATTACCCATTTATGAGGCTCATCACCTATCTTATAGCACTCTCTTTTTTTGTCATACAATATTTTATGGTTAGTTGGTGTGCTTGTCTTTTGTAGAAACTAAGCATTATCATATATCAACCAACAAATTTGGTTTCCAGAATGGCAGGGTGAGGCCAGTATATTTTTTTCAAATAATATTTTAGTGATATAATCTAATTTTCGAAAATAATACAATTAACTTTGTGCGTGTGTGTAATGGTACTACATTAGTTTTTCTTATTCCCTTAAATATGTGTATAAGGAATCAATTCTAATTAGCCAACTCAATTTAACCATGTTTGAATTCTTATGTATCATGATGAGTTTAAGGGAAAGTCTAATTTACTTCCATTATCAATTCGAATCTTATTGGATAAACAAATAAAAAATTGTATATTATCATTAAATATTGCAATTTGATCAAAAACATTTATAAGATTAATATTATAAAATCTATCAACGTCCAAAAGGATCTATTAAATATTAATTTTCACATATGTATTATTAAGTGAAACGTTATATATATATATATACATATCAGCCCCAAGGGTTAGCTCAATTGGTCAAAATCAATGCCTCACCATGGGGAGGTCACAGGGTCCATTCTCCCCAAAGTCCTTGGGGTCAGGTCTTGCAGTAGGTTGAGGTGCATCAACCCAAATTTTTCTATGGACGTAGCGCCACCCATTGACTAGGGTGTCCGTGAACCACTCTCAATATATATATATATATATATATATATATATATATATAAGTAAGTGGATTTGTCTAGGTTGGTGTACCCTTTGTAACTCCACATGAAAATCCTCTAGGCCCCTTTTCATTGTTGTCCTTATAGGAAAAAGATATTCGTACTTCTTATATAGAAATTGGGAAACGTGCTTGTTTGGGACAAACCTTCCCTTTAGGAATTCTTTCAAGTTAGGTTGTGAAACTCTATTGTCTCTAGTTTTGATGGCTTCCAATATATTTTCATCTACAACATTTGGTGGGTTTGAAATTGTATCACATTTTGAGAAAAGGAGATTCCCCTAGAGATCATGTTACTTCTATCATCTGGATGACTAAGGAACATGAGGTTATTTAGAAATTTAGGAAGCCTAGAGTCCTAGTATCGCCTTCCATTGATAAATTCATACCATGGAGTTTCTTCCATGGAGCATGCCAAGGTGATCCACCTGAGTGTGACATTGGTGCGGTGTTTTTTTTTTTTTTTTTTTTTGCAAAACCACATTATTCGTGTTAGATATGTGCATGGAAAAGGCACAAACAGTAAGTCTGAGTTCTTGGGATTGTGGTCAATTTTGGAGGTGAGAAAAAACAAAGGTCTAAAATGGTTGTAGGTGTTTGGTGATTCCTTTGTGGTAATAAAATGGACCAACAAATAAAATTTGCGGAAAACGTGTAGTTATCCCTTCTTTTCAGATCATAGAGGAGTCCATACAACTCTTCAATTGGATCTCCTTCAAGAACATTTATCAAGAGTTGAACAAATAGGCAAATCACTTATCTAAAGAAGTTGTGTAGCTTCTACCTAGCACCTTTAGTATATGGGAGACTATTGATGGAGAAGACATAAAGGCCATGGACATCCATATATAATATGCCCTTTTTAGTCTCATTTTGTCTCGTTTCAGAATATAGAATGTAACACCAAATATTCATATAGACTGAAGATAATCAACAAGAGGATGAACAGGTATTTTTTGACCTTGTAATTTTGAAAAAAAAATGAAAAATGAAAAATCAGTCTAAATGAGCCTAGTGCTATATCCAAACGCTATAACATGTACATTTCTTCTGACAAAATATAAAAAATTTCTTTTTTTTGGAAAAATATAACATGTTTGGCTATAACGATAACGATGATAATTATAAATAAATGTATATTCAGTATAAATTACATGATAATAAGTCAATCCAATTATTATTTCACTTATTGAAATTATAGTTATTACGTATTCTACAAATTGAAATTATAGTTATTGTGTATTCTACTTTTGTATGTAATGAATAATGAGGATATATTTAAATATATTAATTATATAATAACTAATATCCTAATTGTTTCAAATATGTAATGTTATAGATTTATGAAGACTATGCTTGGTTATCATGACTTTATCTCCTTATTTTTGCAAAATAGTTATGTAACAAAGGATTGGAAGTTAAGCATTCAAGGAAAATGAAAAGGTAGTTGAAAATATTGTAGAGGGTTGGAGTTTATTGCAGAAAAGATTTTAACTTAGTGCTTAGAGTAGCCAAAAGCGCCACATTATTAGAGAAAATTGTGGGACCAACCAACTAATATATTACATGCCTTATAAATTTCTTATGTGAATGTAATTTTTCTATGTTAGTAAAAATATTTTCTTCTTTGATAAATTTTTCACTATTGTGTTATTGTGTTTTAGCCTTAAATGAATTCATTGCGGATTATATTTTTATTATTTTAATTTCTGTTTGTTTTAAACATCTTCTCAATTAATAACTAGTGAAATATGTATATTTTTATGATTTACGGTTTAGATAAACATATTTCTTCTGAAATGTTGTTAGGTATGAATGAAGGTTTTATTGTCTTAATGCAATGAACTTCATTTAGATTAACCTATTATGCTTTCTTTCTCATTATGAGGGTTAAGGATTTTACGCCCTCATTAACTCTCTCGATTCATGTTCTTCGATGCAAGGAATACTTATGTTATTGTCATTGAAAGTTTTTTTGCATCTTCCATCTTTTAATTTAAATGTATCTGCTTTATGGGGTAAATGTACCCATTGAAAATTCCTTGATCTGAGATATAGTTCGTGTACTATCATCTCTAGCCTATAATATTTCTCGATCTATTTATAAAACTATTCATTTTGAATCTAATAGTTGAACGCTTTAATGGATTTTTCTAGGCCAACTTAGAATGATTATTATTCATGATAGTTTGAGGATTGCCCACTCTAGTGCAAGAACCAACTTGTGACCTAAAGCAGGGAGGTTTCCCTAGCCTCAATAGGGTGCCTTGGCATTGTTTGCTAACCTAGAACAACCTAAGGAACAACAAGAACAATTTGGTTTTTTCAATAAGATATAAATACACAATGAAATTGGTGTAGCTTAAGATGGCTTAGCACTATCAAAACAAGGAAATACCAACATTTGTTATCAAATTGGATTTGTATAAGGTGTATGATATAACAAGCTATAGGTACCTTAAGATCCATGTTAATGCATATTAGATGTAACTTACAAGTGCTAAACTAGATAATAGGTTGCATCTCCTCTATGGCCTTCAATTTTATGTAAAAGCATCAACCACAAAATTCTTTGCTCCTATAAAAGTGTTAAGGTAAGTTTGCCCAGTATCCTTTATCATGTACCTCATGATTGCAAAAGTCTTATGTAGAGATATATTGGGAACAAGGAGATCATTGTCAATAAAGTTGATAAATACAAGGCAAGGCTATCTATATAGACAAATTTAATGTTTTTTTTATGACATGCCAATTTTTTATGATAGGTCCCTAAGGTAACCTTAACATAGTGAAAGAGATTTTGAGTACCTATAACTACACTACAAGGATGGAAGTAAATATGCTAAAACCTAAAATGTCCTTTAACAAATTAGAGGAGGAAAAAGGAGGATTGCTACAACAAGAATTTCCATATTGAATAAGTGATCTATAGTGAGATAAAATATCAAGCATTTCTTGTTGAAAATAGCAACAAGAAATGCTAAAAATAGAAATGTTAAAAATAGCATTTCAGGATATACTCCAACTCTGTTGGAAATAGCAAAAAATAGAAATGCTAAAAATAGCATTGCTATAAATAGCACTTCGGGATATATTCCAATTTTGATTTGTCCTTGAATCAAAATTCGAATTTAGTCTCCGCAATTGTTTGAAAAATAATTAATTGATTCATCTTGAGTTAATTAGTTGGAGAAAATCAAACATGAAGTCTATGTGAAGACATGCAACAGTTATCCCTTCGATTGAGGAAGTTATCCCTTAATTAAGGAGATAAGGATGAGTTCTATTTGAGTTGTAATTAGTTAGCTTAGTTAACTGAGCTAAGTCCAGTTAAATTAGTTCCAAACAGTTAGAGGAACTAATTGTGAGTTCAATCAGTTAATGCATGCATGCATGCAACTAGTGTTCTCCAGATAACTGAATATTCTTTCATAAATAACCAATGCATGTCAGTTCAGGTAGAGACCCAGTTGAGATTAAAGATAGGGACATTGTACTATCAGTTGGAGGATTTTTCCTATAAAGGAAACTCATCCATGCAAAAGGAATTAATCTCCTTCAGGATTGCATAGTTATTTCAGAGGTCAGTGTTGTGTGTGAGGTGATTATCACACAGGTTGAAGCTGGAGGACCCAAGAGAAACTGCACAAGGAAAGAGGAGGCTTGGAGGACTGAAGGAAGGCATATGTGTTGTCTATTTGGTCTATGAGCAGCAATGAGGGATTGTACTGAGAGTTGGATGGCTTGAGAGATTAAGCTTTGTGCAATCCTGAGATATTTCCACTTGTATGATAATACAGATAGAGGGGTTTTTCACGGAGACTTTCCCTAGAGTATTCTTCTATGTTTCATGTGTGACTAAATTTTCTTCTCTGTTATATGTGTTCTATTTGATCTTGCTCAAAATCGATTAAGCTTCCACAAGTTTGATTGTAGAAGTATATTAAGTATTTTGCTTTAGTGTATTGCATAATCGGAGCAAAAGTGATCAAAGCATAGAACAGTATACAAACAAGGGAGAAGTTCGAAGTTTGAAGTTCTTGATTGTAGGTACAAAATCGATTTCTTATCACATCTCAAAGCTCACCAATGGTATTCAATGGCTTGAGACTCGAGTATGCCCTGGATGGCAACTCGAATTACATAACATGGATGGATCGCATGGAGGCGGTATTAGAGGACAATGGTTTGAAGGACTTCATTGATCAAGAAGACCCCAAGCCAACAATAGTTAATGCCCAAGAATTGGCGGAATGGAAGAAATGTGTGGTGAGAGTGAGGAGGATTCTTCTAGAGGGAGTTCGAGACCATATTGTCTCGAGTCTCCATGGGAAGGAGACTCTATTTTCAATGTGGAAGGCATTGAAGGATCTATATCAAAACAACAACAACCAGAGGAAGTTGGCGCTGAAGGACAAGCTTCAGAAAATCAAGTGTGAAAAGGGCAACACGATCTCTACATATCTGAACAAGCTCACCACCTGCAGGGATGAGCTTGGAAGTATAGGAATCACAACAGCTGATGATGATATGGCGAGTCTTGCTCTCCTCGATCTTCCTAAGAGTTGGAATAGTTACCAGGACTCAGTGAATGGAAGAGAGAAACTGCTAGATTGGGAACGATTGTGGTCGGATCTGATGCAGGAGGAGATTAGGAGAAGCACTAGAGATGCTTCTTCATCAGAGCTTGAGGATGAAGAAAATTTCACCTTAGCGAGTAAGGCAAGGAAAAGGAAGGAGAAGGATTCTCATCCCAAATCGAGTTCCTCTCATGGAGGGAAGAAGATTGACAAATCTAAAGTGAGATGCTTTAATTGTCATTAGGTGGGCCATTATGCAAGAAATTGCCCATTGAAGAAACCCAAGAAGGGATCCTCAGAAGGATCTGAAGGTGAGGCATTGGCCTCTTAGTTTGAATTGGATTTTACCCTCATCGCATGCATGGTTTCATCGATGATGGGTTGTGGTTGGTTTCTTGACAGTGGAGCTTCATTCCACATGATCGGCGATAAGAGTTTGTTCAGTACCTTGGAGGAGAAAGACCTCCTGATGCACATAGAGATGGGTAATGATGAAAAGTATAGTGTTTCAGGAGTGGGGTTTCTTTTCAGAGGGAGCATGGAGCTCACATCACCCTCACAAATGTGAAGTATGTGCTTAGACTGAAGAAGAACTTGGTATCGATCGCGATGTTGGAGGACAAAGGCTATGATGTAGTTTTTAGTAAGGGAAAGGTTTTCCTTAGACACATCACCACGAGACAAGTGAAGCAAATCAATTCACGAGTCAAGAACCTGTATGCTCTTGAGGTTCAAGATGCATGCAAAGCCTTGAGGAGCAAGGAAAATGTTGGAGACTTGGTGGTTGAGAGGGAGAGTACATTACCTCTCAACATGCAGCGCCAGAAGAAGTCTCAGACAATCGTGGAGGAGCCATACTTGGTGAAGCGGTGTCAAGAGGTTGTGGAGCAACCATAACTGGAGAAGCCGAGAGGAGATCGAGTGGAGGCATCCACTCATGCAAAGACATCTAGTAGGGGGAAATTTCGAGCCAAGTGGGCAGAGGGATCACATGCATCCATACCTCCACCTGGGAGGTGGGGCAATATGAAGTGATTGTCCCAAGAAGGCTGAAATAGGGGTAGGATCCTTGAGGTACCCAGCCTCTTTGATTAGACCTTGCTACGGGAGCCTCAACGAGGAGTCGCAGTACTGGCTGAGTGGGTAGAGAAGGATGCAGATGGAACGAAAGAGAGAGCTACAGTGCAGGAGTCCCAAAACAACGCAAAGCTAGCAGACTGCAACAATGCGAGAGGCACATAAGTGTTGCACCAGTGCAGGATGGCACAGAGAGGTGTGCAACAGTGCGAGATGTAGGGAGTTGTTGCAGCAGTGTAGAGGTCAGAGAGGGATCACTTGTCAGTGGCAGAGGGAGCTTCAGCATCAGAGGGTGTTTCTAGCCTGACAAGGAGGTCAGTTGGGAGATCAGTTACTTACTTCTCAGTGACTGAGTTGCAGTGCAGCAGTGGGTAGCATGATGCAACATGATGAGAGGAGGTGCAGTGCAGATGCATTGCTGGGAGATAGGACCAGCAGCAGCACGGATGCAGCAGAAGGAATCAGTGGGATTGATGCAGTCAGAGATCAAAATGATAGAAGCTAGAGTAGTCAGATACTGAAGGGAATAGAGGTGCAGAGTTTTCAGTCAACAGAGGCAATAGTAGTCAGAGACTTTGATGACAGAGGCATCATTTTGATTTAGGTTGGATATTTTTTGTGTTCCTAGAGTTGCTGGAGCAACAACACTTGAGAGAAGTGTTGCATGTAGAACATTCCAAAGGTTCAGGATCAGGTTCGAGTTGAATGCCTTTCTTGTTGAAAGGGAGTGTTGAAAATAGCAACAAGAAATGCTAAAAATAGCATTGCTATAAATAGCATTTCAAGATATACTCCAACTCTATTGGAAATAGCAAAAAATAGAAATGCTAAAAATAGCATTTCAGGATATATTCCAATTTTGATTTGTCCTTGAATCAAAATTGAGAATTAAAATTCGAATTTAGTCTCAATAGTTGTTTGAAAAATAATTAATTAATTCATCTTGAGTTAATTATTTGGAGAAAATCAAACATGAAGTCTATGTGAAAACATGCAATAGTTATCCCTTTGATTGAGGAAATTATCCCTTAATTAAGGAGATAAGGATGAGTTGTATTTGAGTTGTAATTCATTAGCTCAGTTAACTGAGTTAAGTCGAGTTAAATTAGTTCCAAACAGTTGGAGGAACTAATTGTGAGTTCAGTGAGTTAATGCATGCATGCATGCAACTAGTGTTCTCCAGATAATTGAATATTCTCTCATAAATAACCAATGCATGTCAGTTCAGACAGAGACCCAATTGAGATTAAATATAGGGACATTGTACTATCAGTTGGAGGATTTTTCCTATAAAGGAAACTCATCCATGCAGAAAGAATTAATCTCCTTCAGGATTGCACAATTATTTCAGAGGTCGGTGTTGTGTGAGGTGATTATCACACAGGTTGCAACTGGAGGACCCAAGAGAAACTGCGCAAGGAAATAGGAGGCTTGGAGGACTGAAGGAAGGCATATTTGTTGTCTATTCGGCATATGAGCAGCAGTGAGGGATTGTCCTGAGAGCTGGATATCTTGAGAGCTAAAGCTTTGTGTAATCCTGAGATATTTCCACTTGTATGATAATACAGATAGCGGGTCTTTTAGCTAAGGCTTTCCCTAGAGTATTCTTTTGTGTTTCATGTGTGACTGAATCTTCTTCTCTCTTATATGTTTTCTATTTGATCTTACTCAAAATCGATTAAGATTCCACAAGTTTGATTGTAGAAGTAGATTAAGTATTTTGCTTTAGTATATTGCATAATTCGATTGATCTACAGTGAGAATTTCTACATTTCTATTGAAACAAAATGGGTATGGGATTAAACAATGGAGTTGGTTTATTGATAAAATAAAAAAAGAGTAAGCATGTAGTGTAATAAGTGGCTCATATTGAGATGAAGGATAATCCTTATTAAATCAATGCTTGAAGTAATATAGTTCCTTGACTCACTTTGGTTAAATTCCCAAAGGAATACTTGAACAACCAAAACAAAAAGTTTCGGCTTTTTATAGATTGGAGATGAGGAAAGAATGGTATCCCATGGGTAATGGACTTACCTTGAAAAATAAAATAGGAAGGGGATGGGGATTAAATGATATACATTTATTTGGGAAAAGGTCTTCCTGCAAAAATTGTGTGGAGACTAATATCTAGAAGAAACCTATAGAAATAAGTCAATTTTCAAAAATATGTAGAACCTTCAGCTACCAGAATTAACCAAAACCTTTTACTTATGTGATTTTAGCAGAATTGCATATGAAAGAGTATTGAACAACCACATAAGCATACTTCAAAGAATATGAAACATAACAAAAACAATTAATCAAAGAACACAAACACATTGATAACAGAGTTCACCCAGTGTGGGCTACGTCTTTAGGCCTTGGTGTCAAGAGTGGGGTAGTCACTTCATTAAAGTTGCATGATCATGATGATGTACATGGCATAGTCTTTGTCATTATAAGGATGAATACTCTCAACCAGAGTGGCTTGTCTCTCCACGAGATGTCCTTAAGAACTCTCACTCATATGGGAAAATTCCAACAACAAGAGTGGCATGTCTCTCCATGAGACGTCCTTTAGGAACTCTCACTCAAATGAGTCTTCCTTCAACATGCAAGCTAACAAATTCTCACAAGATGTGGCATACAAGTATCCCTCAACATAATGGTAATCAGGGATCTCAACAACAAAAACATCATCTGAGCAAATCAAAAGAAAGTGTGACATAACTGCATCATATACCTCCATTTTTAGAGATGGCCTAAAATGAAAAGATCATCTGCTGAAATGGACACCACCGTTGAATTCGTGGTGCGTAATCATGTCAAACGACTATAAACTTTGCCCCTTTTTGACACTGTCAAATTCTAGACCCTCAAGTATCTTGAAGATTCCCCCAAAGATTCTTTCCTAAAGATGGCCAAAAAATTTGTTTCTCGGATGAAGATTCTAAGCACACTACTATTCTCCTTGCAAAATTCTGTGAAAAATGACTATAAAGTTGACAACATTCTGCCTCGGTAAAAAAATCAACCTCCAAGCTAATCTTTAAGATTCCATGAAATTCTCCAAAGATTCCTTGTTGCTAGACACCTACATTTCTGATGCTCAGATGGAGATTATGACTACACAGTTAGACTCTTGGTGAGAAAAAGTGCAAAAATGACTATCCACCTGTCAAATTTTGTCACTGACACTTCTGGCCCTCAAGGTGTTGTATGTGGAGCATGATTGTTCAGGGGTCTTTGTTTCAGCCGAATGTATACCCAAGGAAGTTTTGTACACCCTCCACGCGGGGGGGGGTGCGGGGGGGGACTTGTCCGCCCCGCGCGGGTCAATCTGGGCCGTTCATTAGGCAGATGATCTGATGGAAGAACTTATGTTTAGTTTAGGGTTTTTTGCCCAAGAAGGCAACCCCTCTCTTTGTATGAGGGCATTGTATTTGAGGCTGTGAAATCAATGTGTATTCTGTGAGCGAGAAACAGAGAGGTGAGACTGTGAGAGAAAACAGAGGATATTACAGCGGATCTGTTGTAGGTTGTGTCTCTTCATTTTGTTGGATAATAGAAAGGAAGGACTGGCTGTTCGAGGTGGACGTAGCCCAAACTGGGTGAACCACGTATATCTGTGTCTCTCTTGTTTTATGTGTTTTCTGTGTTTATATTTCTGCAATATTTTATGTGTTCTATTGCTCCATAATATATAATTTTCTAACACAAGGGTATCTTTTCAGCGTCTCGGCATATTCCGTGCTCATGGTTCCATATCTCTACATGTTCATGGTTCCACCGCTCCTCTTTCACTGGCCTGGTTGAATGAAGTGGAGGGTTTAAATATTATATCACGAGTGGACATATCAAAGTTGGTCGTTTGGTGTAACGTTGGAGCGCCCAACTTGGCACGGGTTAGTTGCGTGTTCCAATCTTGGCGTAGCAAGTCGGTTGTGTTTTATATGGTCAGCACCATTTTATTTTACTAGTAGTGGTTTCATAACTTTAAATGGCACATTATATAATCCATTTTATGTTGGCGCAACAGTTATGGAGTTTTGCGAAACGCAGTCAGCATTTGTTGTAACAGAACATTGTCGTCAGTGGTTACATTATATTGATGGCCATTGTTTAAATTTATATGCATTTTGGTTTGTTTATTATTTATGGAACTGCCCATTGGGGTCTGGCCCACGTGGGTTGAGCGGGTTCAACCCCCGTCAATTCCCCTCCATTTGCATTGTGCCATGTGGATGGTGGGTCCGCATTCGGTGGTCCGCTAATTCATATTTATATTTGCAATGTATTTTGTGTTATGTTTGGCGGGTGTGGCAACCCGCCACCCCAATTCGATATTTTTTGTTATATCATATAATATTGACCGATGGGGTGGGCGATTTTGGCGAGCCCAAGCCACCCCCTTTTTTAAATAATTTTTCGTTTTATTAAAAAAATTGGGTGTTTTTTAAAATTTGCTGAAAATAAGAGTTATTGGGTATTTTAACCATCGACAAATTCACCTGTTCTGGTGTCCAAATTTTGTTCGCCGGGTCTCGGTCAATTTGTTGCCTCGTTAAACATGCCACTTGGCCAAGTTTGACCGAAACTTTGACCATGAATATGTTGAGCATACGAACTCATATTTGAGTATTTTTTGCACCGTTGGAATCAAGTCAATGAACACTACAATCTTGTCATGGTTTCGCTCTAATCCAACAAGTTTTATTTTTGAGCTATTCTTAAGCCACTTCTGAATCTGAGCGTGTTTGGAGCCCCCTGGATCAAAGCGATCCCAGTTCCTTGGCACACTTTGGTTAGATGACAACAGGAATACTTGAACAACCAAAACAAAACAAAAAAAGTTGAACTTTTTATAGAAAAGAGATGAGAAAAGAATGGTATCCCATGGGTAATGGACTTACCTTGAAAAATAAAATAGTAAGGGGATGGGGATTTAAATGATATACATTTATTTGGGAAACGTTCTACGTACAAAAATTGTGTGGAGACTAATATCTAGAAGAAACCTATAGAAATAAGTCAATTTTCAAAAATATTTAGAACCTTTAACTATTATTGACTAGATAAGGAAGACAAACAAATCATTTAATAATGATTCAATAGTCGACAAGACATTAGTGCAAGTATTCCACTTATAGGCAGCTTGTTGGCTTGAAATATTGGCAATTGGAAAGAGGAGATACTAGCAATTGATCCATAGGTTAGATGTAGGAACTCCAATAAACTATTTAATGAAATATTAAAATTGTTACATGAAAGAGAAATATTTAAGGTGTCTCAATTAACAAATCGTGGGCAAGCAATGATTTGGCAACACTAATGGATGAGAGTCAATATGGTGGAACTAGAAGGGAATGATATAGATGAATGGAATGTATATGTGGAAACCTAATTAGAATTTATGTGAGAATTAAAGAGAGTAAATCCATTAATGTGATCACAAATTCGTTCATTGTGTGAATACACTACAGAGTTAAGGGACGGAATTGGGTTCATAAATATTAATATTGGTGGTGGAAACCACAATAGAAAATTACAATGCCAATGAAACCTGGAACTTTCATGTGTGTGGCATTAAAAATATAGGGTACTAACTTGGGAAGTCCTCCAAAAGAGGAGTGGGAAAGGACCTAGGAGGTGTATACTCTACAAACAAGATGAAGAAATTATTAATCATTTAATGTAAGTTGTTCATACACAAAATCTAATGAAATAGAAAGGATTACAACTTACAAGGAGACTTGGAAGGAGGCAACCACATATTTTTTTTTTTAAATGTGGTCGTAAAAAAAAAGAAATACAAACCAATGCCATTGTTCACTACATGGGGACCTTGGGTTTCAAATATTTCACATTTTTTAATGAAAATATATACCAATATACTCCTTTTCAATGTGCAACTCAAATTCATTCCATCTTTGAAAGGGCTCAAAAAACCAAATAAAATCTAGAAAAAGAATTTGTAGATGACAAATATGTTTCTTAATGTTATTTTGATGGAGCAAGCCAAGGCAACCCATCTTAGTATGTGGTCTAGGGGCATACTACCTTTTAGAAACACATTTCTTGAACTAATATCAAATAACTTCACCAAGATGATGACTTTGAAGATTCTTTTTAAAATTGTTAGAGATCATAATGCTACAAATTGAGGACATCTTTAGGAACTAATATCAAATAACTTCACCAAGATGATGACTATGAAGATTCCTTTTAAAATTGTTGGAGATCATAATGCTACAAATTTGGAGATACTAAGAGATTCAATTGTCATCATCAACTAGATGAATGGTATATATAAAACGGAAGTTTATTACTAGATCTTAGAATTTTGTGATCCATATTGATGACGAAGTTTTCTTTCGGATTAATCACATCATTGAGATTTGGTCGAAGTTTCAAATGATCTAATGTGGTTCATCCTCTAGACAAAGGTTTATTACTATCATTAATTTTAAATGAAAAAGAATGAAACCACTATTCACCTTGAGTTCTTATTAACTTACCAACATGTTTATATAGAGTCGTATGCTACAACATATTCTCTATCCAAAAAGGGCCCTTGGGAGCAATGTGAACTCAAATATGATGTCACTTTATTGTCATCAAATGTCATCTCCTAGTCCACAACTTTCACTTTCACTTTATAACTTTAACTTTATTTTTATATGATGAATGATGGACAGTCAATCATTGTTTCTCAAACTATTTTTAAATCCTTTTACTAAATCGTTGATATGCATTGACCTTAATAACAATATGATAGGATTCATATATGGACTTGGTAATTTATTTACCAAGGTATGCAAATAATTTATTTTTTTATATCTTAAGGGATATAGGTCACTTGAAACCCACGAATTGTGAAACTTATATGTTGATACCCAAATGCTAAATTCATCTACAATACATAACCTTCTCTCTCTTAAAACGAAATCACTATTTTTTCCAAGAAAAAAAATTATATATGCTAGCCACATATACTATCAAAATATGATTAGGGCCCAAAGGGATTGGATCCAATGGTGAAAAGCAAGGGATTTTTCTCCATTGGTTCAATTCCTGTGAGGGTCTAACAAGAGGCCATGTGACACCTTGAGGTACCGCTCAAACTTGTAGTTGCACCCAAACAAACTATATTAATGGTTTTGTAATGTTATGAAACCAGCTCAAGAAAAGATAGAAAAGATAGATCAACGCCTTAGAATTCAGCCTCTTCGAGGGGGCAACCTCCTTTACATTACATAAATGAACAATTCTTGGATGATTCAAATGACAAAACCTCCTTTCTATATATAGGAGTCTAAGGAGTCACAATATAATCCAGCCGACCTAACAATAATAATATAAAGCCACAAAATAACAATAGAGGGATTCTATGGGGCATAGTAATAACAATATGGGGGCAATAGGGGCACAACAATATTAATAAGGGGTATAACTACAATAGTAATGGGGTAATCACTAGTATTATAGGGACCCAACATGCCCCTCTCCTTCAAAAAAGTGTTTTCCTCAACGCTTGAGTAGTTTTGGATACTTCTGCATAAAATTCTCATCCTCCCATGTGGAATCTTCAGCGGATAAGTTCTTCTACTTGATAAGATACTCTGAAATTGAACGATTTCGTAGCTGTCGAGTTCTTGTTTCTGTGACTGCTTCCGGTTCTAATATATTTTTTCCTTCCTCGTCAAGTTCTGGCAATATTGTTTGAACTGGGAGCTTGTCGCCTATAACGTTCTTTAAACATGAAACATGGAAAACTGGGTGCAATCGAGAAGTTGCAGGAAGCTCCAATTTATATGCCATAGTACCAATATTTTGCAACACCTTGTACAGACCATAATACTTTGGTGATAATTTATTATCCTTCTTAGCTTGCTTGAGGGACATTTGCTTATATGGTTGTAGCCATAGGAATACCCAATCACCTACATCAAAACTTCTTTCACTGCGATGTTGATCTGCCTGTTGTTTCATTCTATTCTGTGCCAACACGAGGTTATCCTTTAAGAGTTGGAGGACTTGTTGTTGATGTTCGATGTGATGTTCCACTGCCTGAACCTTAGAATTTTCTCTTAAATATGATGTGATGGATGGTGGTTGATACCCATAAAGTAACATAAATGGGGTCATTTTGTTGCTGTATGGAAGGAAGTGTTATACGACCATTCAGCCGGAGGCAACCATTTGACCCATTGTGTGTGTTTATCAAATACAAAGAAACGAAGATATCATTCCAAACATTTGTTTACTATCTCAGTTTGCCCATCAAATTGAGGATGATAAGATGATCTATGAGCTAACTGAGTACCAAGACAAGAAAATAATTCTATCCAAAAATTTCCAATGAAAATTGGATCTCTGTCACTTACAATAATCTTTGGGTTTCCATGTAGCTTTTGAATTGTTTCCATAAATGCAGTAGAAACTGTACTGGCTTTAAATGGATGTGATAATGCACAAAATTGTGCATACTTGGTAAGTCTGTCAACTACCACCATGATGACACTCTTTCCCTCAGACTTGGGTAAACCTGTGATAAAATCCATTGAAACCTCCTCCCAACGTTGGCTTGGAATGGATAAAGGTTGTAATAGACCCGATGTCTTAATTGTTTCAACTTTATTTTGTTGGAAAACCAAACATTCCTCCACAAACTTTTGAATATCTGATTTAAGGCCATCCCAAAAAAATTCCTTCTTAACCCTGTGGTAACTTTTTAAAAATCCTCAGTGCCCTCCTAAGGGAGAAGTGTGCAATTCCATAAGAATCTTTTGTCTTAGCTGGGGATTCTTACAGAGGTATCAGCGATCTTTGTACCATAACGAATCATTTTGCCAGTTAAATGTATCAGACGTACTGGAATCTTGTTGTAAATTTCAAATAAGTGCCCACACATCTTCGTCATTCTTCCATTCCTCCCTTGCTTCGTTTATCCAATCTGGTTGGATAATAGAAATGGCGCACAACAATGCTTCCACATCCTCATCCTTTCTTGAGAGTGCATCTGCCACCACATTTTGCTTCCCTTTTTTGTAGATGATTTCAAAGTCATAACCCAACATCTTTGTGACCCACTTTTGTTGCTCTTCAAAGGATAATCTTTGTTCTAAAAAGTATTTAAGGCTATCATGATCTATTTTTACCTTGAAGTGTCTTCCCATTAGGTAGGGTCGCCATTTCTTAAGTGCATGGAGTATTACCAACATGTCCTTCTCATAAATAGCTTTGCTTAAAAACTTTCCCTTGATTGGACAACTTTCAAAAGAAATGGGTCTTTCATCTTGCATTAGAACATCACCAATTCCATTTCTTGAAGTATCACATTCCACAATAAAGGTTTTCGTGAAGTCTGGTGTAGCTAAGACCGGTGCTTGGCACATTGCCTCTTTAAGATGTTCAAAGGCTTTTGTTGCTTCCGGAGTCCATGAAAATGCATCTTTCTTCAATAATGTTGTTAGAGGTGCTGCTATTCTCCCATAATTCTTAACAAACTTGCGATAATACCCTGTCAACCCGAGAAATCCTTACAGATGCTTTATGGATGTGGGGATTTTCCATTCCTTAATGGCTTTAATTTTTCTAGGGTCTACCTTAACTCCTTCATGAGATACAATATGACCCAAATATTCCACCTCCTGGACTTCAAAGAAACATTTGGATCTTTTTTCATATAATTGTTTCTCCTTCAATAGTTGTAGCACCCTGTCAACATGTTCAACATGATCCTTCCAAGACTTGTTGTAGATTAGTATATCATCAAAAAATACTAACACAAATTTTCTAAGGAATGGTTTGAAAATTGAATTCATCAAACCTTGAAATGTTGAAGGTGCATTGGTAAGGCCAAAAGGCATGACCAAAAATTCATAATGACCCTCATGAGTTCTAAATGTTGTTTTCAGAATGTCTTCAATCTTCATTCTGATTTGATGATATCCTGAACGAAGATCCAACTTGGTGAAGTAAATTGATCCATGCAATTCATCTAGTAATTCATCAATAACAGGAATGGGGAACTTATCTTTAATAGTGAGCTTGTTGATCTCCCTATAATCTGGACACATGCACCATGATCCATCCTTCTTGTGCACCAATACTACTGGAGCAGAGAAAGAACTTTGACTCGGTTGAATTATACCAGCCTCTAGCATTTCTGCAACCATACGTTCAATTTCACTCTTTTGGACATAGGGATATCTGTACGGCCTGATGTTTGGAGGAACACTTCCTGGAATCAGATGAATAGCATGATCATGATCACGCATAGGTGGGAGACCTTTGGGAGTCTCAAATACCTTGGAATGATTGTCCAAGACTTTTTGGAGATCTGGAGAAATAGATGATTCTGATGTGGAAACATCTAGCGAGCATAATTGTGCAATTACACCTCTTTGCTCCTTTTTTAGAAGCTTTTTCATACCATTAGAGCTGATTATCTTTCCTGGTTTCCCTGCAATACCCCTTAATTCAACTTCCTTCCCTTTTGTAGAAAATTTCATGAAACTTTCTTGAAAATTAAAAGCTATTGTGCCCAGAGATTATAGCCATTGGACTCCTAGTACAACATCAGCACCTCCCATTGGAATAGAAAGCATTGGGCTAGTCAATACATATTCTCCCATGGATAGCTTGATATTATGGCACTTTCCAGAGCAATTTATTGTTCCTCCATTTGCAATCATCACTTGACACTCTGGTGCGGGATATAGGAAGCAATTCAATTCTTTTGCTACCTTACAATGAATAAAATTGTGGGTGCTTCCTGAATCAATCAAAACTATTACCTTTTTCTTCTTGATTTGTCCTTCTATCTTGATGGTTTGAGGAGTGGTAATTCCCGCCAATGCATTACAAGATATGGTCGGATTTATTTGTTCTTCATCTAGGCTTTGTTCCTGGAGTATATCCTCTTCTTTTGACCTTTCTTGCTCCTTTTCTTCTTCCTCTTCACAATCTATGTAGAATAATTTCTTCTCAGCACACTTATGACCTTTAGTGTATTTGCTATCACAACTGTAACAAAGCCCTTTTGCTTTTTTTTCTTCCAATTGTTGTGGTGTCAACCTTATAGGTTGTGGAAGACTAGGGGCAACAACACTTCCGTCTTTATAGTTGTGGGTGGTATGCTTCTTGGTTGCCATAATTTTGCTTTCCATTTTTCTTGCTAACCTGAATGCCTTTTCTAATGAATCAGGTTCCCAAAGGCGAACATCATGTTGGATATTATCCTTTAAAGTCCCTATGAACACATCAATCCTATGCTCCTCTGGAATATCTTTTACCCTTATGTTCAATTTTTGGAACTCCTCAATGTGCTCCATTATTGAACCCTTTTGTTTGAGACTGATTAATTGGCTAAAAAAAGTGTTGCTTTTTTTATCCTCATAATGTGCTATCAATTCTTTTGTAAAAATTGCCCAAGTGATAAATTGTTTACGAGAGCAAAGCCATTGATACCATACAAACTGATTTGGTTCCAAATATAAAGTTGTCATACGTACCTTTTGTGTGTTTTGCACATTATTGAGATCGAAGAATTGCTCCATCTATAATATCCATGTGGTAGGATCCTTGCCATCAAACTTCCTCATATCGATTTTTGGAATATGGTGAGTCTTCGATCCAACATTAGCATCTATGGAATCATGATTAACATTTCTTTTATTCTCATCATGAGTTTCCTTTAGTACCCTTTCACCCTTAGTGCCCATTTCTTGTAGCAACTTATTCATATTTATCTTCAATTCGTCCATGTCTGTCTTCAAATCTATCTTCAAATCATCCATCTTAGCTTCCACGTCAATCATCTTAGCTTCTACGCCTTTCTTTAAACATTCCATCTTAGCTTCTATACCTTTCTTTAAACCATCCATCTTAGCTTCTACATCTTTCTTTAAACCATCCATCTTAGATTCTGTTCCTTTTTGTGTAAGGGACAGTTGTTGCACTTGGTCTTGTAATTTTATATATCATGTTGCATTTCTTCCTCTTCTTCATGAATCATGCTAGAGTTTTCAGGTTCCTTACTAGGTGTTTGCATTTTCTTTCCTCGGGGCACCAGTTACTGATAATAAGGCTCTACTATGCCCTTTGAATTCCTTCAAAATAAATTTTCAAACCAAGCTTAAGCAAAAATTTAAGAAAATATACACACCTTTTTTCACTTTGTAGGAGCTCAATATTGCCTCTGATGTATCTCTGTACTTTCCAATCATCTAGTTCTGAATTTCTGATTTGTAGTAGCCCTCTGTGTCCTCTTTCCAATGCCACAAGTCTGACCCAAATTGGATTCTCCAAGGAAGAGTTATGCGAAATCTCCCATAGTGACTTGATTATAGACTAGTTCAGTAGAGCGAACTTGTACGACGTGCCACGAGTCACTGTTTCAACCTTTGGATCTGAAAAATGCATACAAGAAACTACAGTCTGTCCTCTTTCTATACCTTCTTACAAAATTTCAATCCGATCCCCAGAGAGAAAGTTATGACGATTTTCCCCAGGTCACCTGTTTGGAATGTAATTCAGGAGTCTGCAAAAAGACCAACTTCCTCAGATCATATCTCCGCAAATATAGCGCGAAAAGCTCTGAAATTTGGATCTAAGGTTCAACGCGATTTTTTCTCAAATGGGTTTCTTTTGCGACTTCTGAAACATCACAGAAAAAAGTTATAGTGAAAATGCCACGATTACTTGTTTGGAGCAGCGAAACCATAGAATCCAAAGCTCTCATACCAAATGTTATGAAACCAGCTCAAGAAAAGATAGAAAAGATAGATCAACGCCTTAGCATTCAGCCTCTTCAAGGGGGCAACCTCCTTTACATTGCATAAATGAACAATTCTTGGAGGATTCAATTGACAAAACCTTATTTCTATATATAGGAGTCTAAGGAGTCACAATATAATCCAGCCGACCTAACAATAATAATATAAAGCCACAAAATAACAATAGAGGGATTCTATGGAGCACAGTAATAACAATATGGGGGCAATAGGGGCACAACAATATTAATAAGGAGTATAACTACAATAGTAATGGGGTAATCACTAGTATTATAGGGACCCAACATGTAAACTTGTCAATGACATGTAAATATATTGCCTAAACGATATTTGTACTATTTTCTTGATATTTTTATTTCCTACTTTTCATACTCTAAGAAATTATTTCAAATTATTGCAGTAACTCCAAAATAACTTATTTCACTTTCAAAATATTATTTTATCCTTTCCTATTAAAAAAATAGTATTTTCACATTGTTAAAAATTAATATGTACCAACATCAAAATGAGTCATTTCTCTATAAATGCATTGTTTATAAATGATTTCTAACCCCATCAAATAAGTTAATTGGTACAAAACCCAAAAAAAAACAATTTCTCTAACTAAAATGAATGAAATTAGTCTCAAATCCTTCACCACTCTACATGATTATCTATATATAATTGTTAAAGGTCAACTAAAATGGATGAAGTTAGTCTCAAATCGTCCACCACTATACATGATTATCTATGTATAGTTGCTAAAGGTATTAATAAAAGTGATTAAAACAAAATTCAATAAACAACCATTGAAAAACATTATTTGTTAATGAAAAATGAAAGACCAATTTTAACCATCAAACTATTTACGTAGTGCAATCCTTGTCCATCATGCTCATGTGAATACAATATGTTGCTTGAATTAAAAATAACATAACCCAACTCATTAAGATAATGTCTCAAAAATAAAAATTTGTTTACATTTTTTTTTAAACAAATTTGTAATTTTAGATTTTAGACTTTTGTGATGTATAATGATAATTAGATTGTCTTTAAGATTAATCACATCATTAATATTTGGTTAATTTTTCAAACTATTTAATGTGATCCATCCTCATGACATAGGTGAAAAAATCAATCAATCCAAATGTTTAAATAGCAAAAGTACATCTCGTTCCAAAATTAACAATTAAGAAATAGCTATTAAAAATTAAATACACTTCTAACCGTCCATAAGATAATTTAACTACCCTATTAAAGAGTTACAAACCAAAAATAACAATCACAGTTCAAAAAGAACTAAATTTTTTTGAACTAAATAACTATAGCGACAATTTGAACTTTCCATTGGAGTTCACAAAATGGTAAGTCACTGATATCCATCATTATTTTGATTAGCATTCACTTCTATGTAGGTAACCACTTAAATGGCATAGCTAAATAAAAAACTAATCATTTCAACCATCAACAACCACCAAAAAGGATTTAAAATTTTGAATGGCATCATACTCAATGAGTGGTACCATTTGTAATCAATGACTCCATGCTTTAATAACATACTGACTATGTTACATGGAGATCAATATCCACCAAATTTCCACATAATCTAGATTTCAAGAACTTTAGTGCTCAGAAACGTTTTCAAAATAGGGAGAACTCCATCAGGTACTTCAGAAACACTCTCTATAGCCACGTGCTTCCTCACCAAATTTATTTAAAGACTTATCATGAACAAACTCGAAAGTCCCTGAATTTGATAGGGTACTCCTCGCCATCCCCAACACTGTACCATTTACAGTCATGTTAAAAGCAAAAAAGTAAAAATTATATCTTTTAATACAGCCCCCATCATCTTAAAACTTAAGATAAAATATTAAAACCCCTAAACTATGTCATATACTTATTTAATTTTTGCAAGAGTCATCTCGCACTCTCAAAACAGCCATCCGTTAAAGCTATCTCACAGTTTTCTTATTTGGAGCCATCATCCATAACTAGAGTAGACAATTTTTTTTTGTAATCAACATTCACAGAGTTTGTCAATTCAATTCAGAGATTCAATAATCTACTTGCAACAAATAGTTCAATGTTTTGAAGGATATATTTTCATAGTTCTAGGTCTGCTCCTGGAGAGGATGGGCATACTCCTGGAGAGGAATATAATCCTCTGTTGGGGAAACCATTTTTTGCAATAGAATACTTTCTCTGTCTAGCATAACAGCATGTAGTTGTTGAAGGAGAACAGAACTCTTTTTGATGAAATGTGATGCAATAGCCCCTCGTGAAACTATTGCGAATTTCTGTGTTATAGAAAGACATTTATATTAAGGCAGGCGACCAGTTTGTAAGTATAAGTTGACAAAATACCAAATAAAAAAAATGTTCTTGATCCTTCTGAATAAAGGTCAAGAAATAGAAAACAACAATAGATATTGCATCCAATTCCCTTCCAATAATGGGTTTTCTAAGGTCAGCAAACCACTCCTTTACGACAAGCAGAGTACTAAAGTCTATGAAGTTGGTTCCACTTTGCATCTGGTTGCCAGTTTACAGGAAGAGTGTTTGCTTTCTCTGACACTTCGTATTATGAGAAATGAAATTCAAATCGAGGTCAAAGAAATTATTCAGTTTAAAAATGTATTTTCCTACTTGTGCATTTGCAGTTTTACAAAAAGAATTATTTGCAATCTTATTTCGGACACTCAATAAAATTTAAGATCAGTGCATTCTTGGTTAGTATCATACAAGCACAAATTACAAAGCAACCACTATTCACTAATCTCCCCAGCTCATCAAGGCATTAGTTCCACAAGCAACGATATCTCTTCCATTGTTTTTGGAGTATATTTCTTGTTGTGTATTGGGCTATGGCCATTTTCCATAAACTGAAATTTTTTTCTCCCAAGATAATCATGGCACTAGTTGCACAAACAAGGAGATCTCCTGCATTGGTATTGCAATCTATTTCTTGTTGTGTATTTGGGTGGCTACAACTTCGCAAAATCGTAACTATTACAGAAATAACATTCAAGACTGCACTTATGGCCTGGTTTTGACCATTTATGACATTGTGTATTCTGCTTAAATTTAGCGAGAAATTTCAATGGAATGAGGAAGGAGCCTATTAAATCAACATTGAAATTTATGGTTTTTATATGATGTATGACAAAAGCTTGCTGAATATATTGTAGCTGAATTAGACTATATTGATGTAGGTTTTCACAGTTGGTCAAAGTGTCCACATTGTGTTTTGGGATTTAAATGCATAAAGAAAGTTGAATGGTTCCAACTTTTGGGTGAATTTAATGCCCATCTTCAAGGATGGGAAATGAATTTGTTGCGAACAGGAGAACTCTTCCCTTGATGATGGCTTTCCACATTGTTATCCAAAAACAATGTGAATAGGTGCAAAATATTCAAAGTGTTAGAGACAAAATATACATAGTTTACTTATTTATCTAGAGACAAAATATACATAGTTTACTTATTTATCTAGAGACAAAATATACATAGTTTGCTTATTTATCTATATATCATTTAAGGGTGAATATGTCAAAATGGCATTACAACACAAGCTCAACCACAAAATACATAATGAATCAGCCTTTAAATGACTTTTAGAATCCAACAACCATGTTACAAGCCACTGTGCCATTAGCCTACTACAAATCAGGATCCCAGGATCACTCAATAAACTCATTACCACAGCTAGAAATAAAATTATTAGTCTGAGTTACATTAACATCATCTAGCTTTTCCAACTCAAGGATTCCTCAACTTTATAATATGGTAAAAAAAGCTTGACATGCCTCAACAATTTTAGTTTCAGTAAGGGGTTTATTTCCTCAACTTTATAATAAAATAGAAAACATTTAACATGCATAATCAATAATTTTGTTAAGGCCATGTCAAAAGAGTTTAACAATTAATACCGCCCCTACCAATTCCAGACATCAAAGTACATATCAGGCTCAGTGATCTCGGTTTCTCCAATACCTTCGATTACCACAGTGCGGGCTCTGCCATAGCACTGTACTTTCAAAGTCTTGTAGCTTATCATCCAAACCAATTAGGATATTTAGCCACAAACAGTGGTGTTTCGAGAGCCTTTTTCGGTATGCACAACTTTGTCCAAAGAGGTCCTGCTCGTTTGTGGTTGAACAACTACAGAGAAATGCCTAGGTAAATATGAAATACCAACCAATCGACCAAAATGAAAACAGACACGAGATAGTCCAAAATCCTTACCCATTAAAGCCCTCTAGCTAGAAACTGCTTCTATTCGCAACATGAGAAAGAGCCCTCCAGCATTGAATTGTAGCCAAGTGGTAGTGTGGCTTCTCTCTGGTCAGTTGTTGTCTTCTACTGGAGCCTTTTCAGGGCTTTAAGGTATGCTATTTTATTGTCGGTCCACCTAGTCTAGGAAGGATCGAGATTATAAAATATTGGAACAATGGGATCCGGGACTTGTACTTTGAGCTCTGATGAAGTGTGGGGCAGAGGCAGGAAAATTGATCCTGTGGGAGGTTTCATCAGGGAGGCTCTCCTCTAGTGTAATTTTGTGAATATTTGTCCATCAATATTGGATCCTACTTGCGATAATGGGAGAATAGAAAATGCATATCTTGCTAAAAGACTTGATCGCATCTTAATTCACGACAGGCTAGTGGAACGTCTTGGGTTTCCCTCTTCTAGTATTTTACCTTGTTTTATTTGTGATCATAGACCTATCTCCCTATAATGGATGGCCTTGAATCACAAAAAGGGTTATCCTTTCAAGTTTAACAGAATATGGTTAGAGGATGTTGCGTTCAACAAAATTGTACATGAATCTTGGCTATCGTTTTCTCCTCAAAGTCTGTCTTCACAAGTTGAATCCTTGCTGTGTCGCTTGGCATATCTCAGGAAAAAGGTAAAGTAATGGCAATGCAATAAGAAACATTTCTAACAAATTAGCCCTTCTTAACATTAACAAGGAGCTTGACAGAATCGTGAGGAGAATTTCTGATCACAAAATTTCGTGGGATGTGCAAGCTCGGATATGGGAGCTCGAAAGAAGAAAACACAGTCTCCTGGCTATTGAAGAAGAATCTTGGAGACCAAAAAACCATGCTATTTGGCTAAAGGAGGGTGACAAGAACACTAAATTCTTCCACATATTCGCAAATAAGAGATGTGAAACAAATTCTATATGGGAAATTAAAAATGAGGAGGGCAACCTGGTGCATTCTGACGAAGAGATTACAAAAGGAGCTGTAAAGTTTTTTTTAGAATTCATACAAAAGGGACTGGGATATCAGGATGGAAGATATCATCTGGGGTATTGAGCCTTTTCCATCCATGTTCGACAAGGAACAAAATGATCATTTATTTGCTAGTGTCACAGAGGAGGAGCTATTGTCGATCATGAAACTATTTAAAAGAGATAAATGCCTAAGTCCGGATGGTTGACTATAGACATTTTTATTCATTTTTTCGATTTGATGAAAAATGATATCTTGGGTATGATAGAGGAATACAAAATTAAGGGCAATATAAATCATGTCATCTCCTCTACTTACATTGCCTTAATCCCAAAAAAAAAGGATTCTCTTACCTTTTCAGACTTTAGACCCATATCTATTTGTAACACCATTTACAAAATAATTTTTAAAATCATATCAGGAAGGATCCGAGGCATCCTATCAAGCTATTTATCTCAAGAGCAACATGGATTCTTAATAGGTAGGAATATTCCGGAAGCTGTTGCTATTACACAAGAATGCCTCCATTCTATGCACTCCAAAAAAATTGAAGCAGCCATCCTGAAAATAGAGCTAAAGAAGGCTAATGATTGTCTCGATTGGGGATTTTTGCAGTGTCTCCTTATTAAAATTGGGTAATTTACTAACTTGATTATGGCTTGTGTGGAAAATGTCAATTATGCCATTCTCATAAATGGTATTCCATCACCTTTCTTCTCTGCTACTAGGGGTCTTCGTCAAGGATGTTCCATTTCTCCCCTCCTATTCATTCTTGTTATGGATTCTCTTAGCCTTCATATAAAAAGGGTTGTTAGTAAGGGTAGATGTCGTCCACTAACTATCATCAAGGGAAACAATTTTTCCCATAATCTTTTTGTGGATGATATTTTGATATTTGCCATGCTTTGTAGACAAACCTAGTTAAATCTGCACGATATTTTGGAAAACTTTCAAAGGGCCACTGGTCTACTTATTAATGGAGGTAAATCATCTTTTCATCATGGGGATGTTAATATTGAAGTAATTGAATATCTTACCCATCTCTTCAATATACAAGCAAAATCTATTAAAAAGGGTATGAAATATTTGGGCTATCATCTGAAACCATTAGGATATTCTAAGTCAGATTGGACATAGATCCTTAACAGATTCTATAAAAGAATTGCTGGTTGGAAATATAAATGTCTCACTATGGCAAAAAGGATGATTCTAACTCAATCTGTGCTAGCCTAGCTCTTGGTATATTGGACCCATTTATTTTATATTCTAGCCAATGTCATTCATAATCTGAATAGATTAACGACATACTTCATATGGGGGGGTTGCAAGGAAAAAAGAAAATTTCACCTGTCTAAGCTTACAAACCTTACCCTCCCAAAGAAGATGGGGAGTGGGGTATCATGGATCTTCAAAAATTTGGTCTTGCCTTGTTGTGTAAATCATTATGGAGAGTTGTATTAGGGGACAATATATGGAGTAAATCCATCATATTGAAATACATGGGGAACAGAGATATTTCTTTTTGGTACAGGTATAGATCAATAAGGCCTACTTAGGGATCTACTATATGGAGGAGTTTCCATAAGATTCAACAGTTCTTTTTCAAAAATCTTGTGTGGAATTTTCAGACAGGAAATAGCATTTTAATTGATATTGATCCTATTATAGGAGGAGAAGAAGTTTCCCCTATACCTCCTCAGCTTTTACATATACTCCATCAAAAAGGAATTTTCTATTGGGCACAGGGTATTGACGAGTGGCAGGGTGTTATTCCCAGCTGGAAAATAGCTTATGTATTGGGCCTTAATGGCTTATTAGCATCACAATGGAATCAAATTATCTGGAAAAAGAAGAACAGGGGCATATTCAGATCTGAAGATCAGGATGGCATTGTCTGGAGGGGTAGGGGTGGCAAGATAAATGTTCACGTAAAAGATATATATATATCTCCATATTAGAGTATCAATATACACTAGCCAATAACATTTTCCCATATACATTTTGGAAAACTAGGTGCCCCTACAAGGTTATCTTATTCTCATGGCTTATGTATCACAACAAAAATCTTACCTGGGACAACCTGCAAAAGAGGAACTGGCATGGTCCTGCTATCTGCTCTATATGCCAATCTAAGGCAGAATGCAATCTGCATATCTTTTTAAATTGCTATCACTCCCAGGAACTTTGGAAGAATCTTGCCTCATATAGTGGTTTCAATTTCATCGTACATTCATCTATTAAAGATGCATTTGCATGGTGGAGTATTCAAAAAGTGATATGGAGGCCTATCCCTCTTATTGTGTTTTGGTCTATTTGGAAATGGAGGAATAAAGTTATATTTCAAGACAGTAAGGAGAGTTTCAAAAATGTTTTTAATCATATCATTTCTCTGTATTACACTCTCCTATCCTCCATTCCTCAGCAGGTAAATGTAAAGTCAAAGGAAATTTTTCATTCTCAATTGGTATATCAAAGGGCACACTTTGATGGGGCTGCGAAAGATGAAATATGTGCGTGTGGAGTTTCAACTAATATTCTGGAAGATTATCATTTTGCAATATATTGGAACGGGGGTGAAGGGACAAACAATAAAGCAGAAGCCATGGCACTATATGGTCTTCTTCTTTTCTGTATATTCCTGAATATTGGTTCCCTTCGGATCTATGGAGACTCAAAACTCATAATAGACCATGCTATCGGTAAATACTCCATAAACAATCTCAATCTGGCTGGATGGATGTATAGAATCTCCTCTATCTGGAAATCTACAAAGGATTTCTCCATCACCCATGTCGACCGATCCCAGAATATTATTGCAGATGAACTATCAAATAAAGGGTTGCTCTCTCAGTGTGGGGTATGGAATCTGAACATCACAGTGGGAACCATCATGCATCAAATTCAGGAATTTTCATTGTCGGGTATATAGTGAACTTCCAATATGTCCTGGTATGTATCATGAACCTGACTATCAATCATCTGCTATATGCACATGTATCTCTGGTTTCGAATATCACAGATAATGGGTATATGTCACTCCATAGAAACTTTATTTACTAGTATCTGTACATTAGTATCCTTATACTGCAGTATTAGTTTTCATATACTGTTATATTGCGGGTCACAGTTATAGCTTCTCTATCATATATATTCTGTATCAGAAAACAATTTTATATAATTCTAACAAGCTTTTTTCTGTACTGAAAAGAACTAGTCAGTGCATCCATACACCATTTCGATTCCGCATTAGTCGGAGAAAAAATGGGTATGCAAATAGAAACCCTTGAATACCTTTCATGGAATATTTGAGTTGGAAATCAAATCATTTCAAACTATTACATTATGACTACTACATCTTGAAATAAAGGTAATTTGAGATAAAATCATTTCAAACTAGCAACTAAAATAAAGGTAAAGGCCTACGGGGAGATTGGAAAAACTTGGAGAAGGAAGGAAGAAGCTCTGGCCAATCGTCGAATCCTTAAAGTTTATTCGCACTCGAAGGCTTGCTGCTCTTCATGCAATGCTCTCTTTTGTTTTTTAAAGGGCGTATATTATGTTGCATAGTCAGCATACACTCCCTTACGCAGATGCCTCCAGTTCTGGCTTTTCAAGAAACGGCCACAATCCATGGTCGCCAAGGCGCCTGGCAAGGGAAGGTGCTTTTAACATCCGGCCCATGATGATTGATGAAAAAATCATATCAGGGATAAGAGGGGATGGTAGAAAAGGATGAAGCAGTTGTTGTGGTGCTATTGCCAGGTTTTCCATTGGAGAGGCTGATTGGGATGAATGGATGGACTTATTATTATGAACAGTTCAGGCGGTTATCGAAAACTGGAAGCAAGAAGTTGCAGCTTTCGCCTTGGCCCTTTTAGCGGACGTGTATCGCACTATTGGCAGAAAGGATGTGTTGTATCTCGACCAGTATTTTAACCCCAACAACTAGTAATTTCGTGATTAGTATGAATCTCAAAACATGTAATAGGGTTTCTTGCTGGGAATATTACCGGAAGTTTCTTAGATTAAAATATTCCAAATAATTAAAGATTCACCGTGACAAGGCTTTGTCTAAACTACTCGCACCCCTATATTAAAACCTACCTTTTACTTTGTCACTTGAAACAGATGGAAAGTGGATACGTGTTAAAGGCGTTATTATAAACAAATATATTGCTATTTTTTTCGTGGTTAAATAATGAAACATTTTTATTAGATTTGGTATTTAGGTACATGTTTAACTAATTTTTCAAATCTCATTTACACTAGAAATACAATTTATGGCTGAATTTTATTTCATCTTTCAATAGATTGCAAATAGGACAAAGAGCAATGATTGAGGAAGAAATAAATTCAATGTTACACAAAATGTCATTAATGGATATTCATTCTTAATTAGCTAGTTGTATATTCAGTTAGCTATAGAGCAAGCATATCCAGTATCAGTTAGAGTAAGGACAGAACTAGTAGCATGTACGCAATCACATGTAAAGAAAATCATGGTTTTTGTTCCTTCCCTAAAAATGTGAAGGCTCTGAAACAACGAAGTGAAGCGGAAGACCTAAAGGCCAATCGCTAAATTGACACTAGTGGTGCCGAGGGGATTGTTGGCCCCAGCGTTCTCCCTTTCATACTCAGCTACTATGAAGTCGTAAAGACTACATACACTCCCTGAAATTCTTCAATGCTGCACTTTGTGCTTTGTACGCGGAAAAACAACATTAGTGGATTCTTTATCTTGACTACAGTGTTGCTTTTCGAAAAACATTATTGATCGAAGAGGCATATCTTTGATTAGTAAAGGGAAAACTCTCGACTTGGACTGTGGGACATTGTTGAACTTCTTATCAATGTCTACGTCTATTTATAGGTGGAACCTTACAGCAAAGAGGGAATTTGGATACGAGATTCAACACGGTCAGAGGCCATAAGACAAATCAAGCTACCAGGTAAAGTTAATGTGTAGACCAGGAAATAATAGAGGTGCAAACCAGGAAAGGAAGAGAGTTGCAACATGTTTTTGGGAGGCATGCTAAGTGTTTTACAAATACCATGAATCAATTGTATAGCAACTGAAGTAATAATTTTCATCTGTGCAGTATTTTTATAGGACCTCTGATGGACTTAGACATGGATGTCAACCAATTCCTTAAAATCTTATCAGAGCCCCCAGCTTCGCCTAAACCCGAAATAATAGTGGTTGAGGGTCAATGGGTACAGCTTGACACTGGGGTCCATGAAAAAGCCATGGAGTCGGATTTCTCATTCAGGACAACCCAGGTAAAACAAATGATGCGGAAAATAGAATTTATGGAAACTGAAAACAACAAGCTTCGTTCAGAGATACACACCCTCTCTACTAGAGTTTCAGAGGTGGAAGGGGATAATTTATCCTTAAGAAGATATTACATGAAAGAAAAGAGTAGGAAAATCTCCTTCCTCCCAATGCTACGTTTCATGCAGAAATTCTTGACCTTAAAAGCAAGCAGGAAGATATATGATCCCAACAGGCCACCTTCAGACAAGAAACTGAGACACACATCAATTCGTGGGCACAGGTGGTTCAAGCAAAGGACAAAACTCCTACCCTTGTTGCAGCAGTTGAGGAGGTGGTGCAAGCAAAACTTATGGAAGAACGCACCAGACAAGCGAGAGAATTGAATCTCAAAGTGAGAGGTCTCCCCTTACCTCACCCCTCTTTGGATCTTATGGAAGTGAGGGCTAGGTTCCTTCCGGATACCCTTAGCATCCCCGATATAGCTTTGGACAAAGCCTCGCTAGGCTTCAACTCCACTTTCTTCCTCAGGTTTCAGACTGCATCTGATCGACTTCGTACCCTTAGGGCTAAGCGGAAGTTGTTTTCTCTTCCCAATAGGATTTTCTTGGATGAGGACCTCACTCGAGCACGAGTTGTGGAACTTAAACAATCTAGAGAACAAGTTATGGCAACACGACAGGTATGGAAATGGGTAGTTATCAGGAACCTTCAAGCTATCATTCGAGACTCCTTCCCACCTAGGTGAGAACCCCGAACTAGAGGTTCCAAATGATGGGCCTGCTTGGGGAGACAACAGGGTATAGCCATTTCTATCCGTTGTTGGAATGGTAATGGATATGTATGGTCATCACGTGGGACTCTTGTATGATGCTCTCAAATTAGCGGATATCCTCTTCCTGACCAAAACTCATGCGAGTGTTATTCGACCTCTCCGAGATATTGTAGGTTACCATTGGTTCTAATTTTCCAGGTAAGAGACTAGGAGCTCGGGAGGGGTCAAAGGATCAGGTGGAGTTTCTTGTTTGGCTAGTGACTCACTCCAAAATAAGGTATCTTTGTTAGCCGAAGATGAGTTTTCCAGGTTCATGCGGATTGATATTAGCATCGGACTCTCTCCTCCCAGGGACATCTACATTGTAGTCTGTTACTTTCCCCCAACCTCTTCACGATTTTCCATCCATAATGGCTCAAATGTGTACCCCTTTATATAATTGTACACCGGCATCACCCAGTACTGTGTTGTTGGGGAAGTCATCCTCCTAGGTGACTTCAATGCTCGTACTAGAGATCTCCATATCCCTCTCCACGATCGATCAGAGGATGCGTTTTGTACCCAAGGGATAGATCATATTCAATATGGCTTCATCGAATGTTAGATGATGCTTTGGGGCCCACTACAGTTTAGGGTAAGCATCTATTGCAGTTGGGGGAATCACAGGAGTTGTGATTTTAAACAGTCTCCCATGTTGTTGGCACCCATTTTTGTACCCAAATTTTCTGAAAAAGTACTCCTTCCACCTACCCTACTACCTACATCACTACTTAAACCTTGCTCATATATGACCAGAGGTAAATGCATCTAACTAGATTTTTTTTTCTATTTATGATTAAGTTTAAGTGGATTTTGAGTCATATTCTTAATATGCTAAGTATCTATTTACAGGTTTAGTTTTGAAGATTAGTGGTAGGATTGGCAGGTCAGCACAAGGATAGAAAGGATGCCTTGTCATTAGCATCATTCTCATTTTCGTACTCAACAGATATTCCTTGATCTGTATTCAAGATAGTTATGCCTATGTGGATTCCTTCCACATTCCTTTGACTTCTTGAAGATCGATGTACATAGCTCAAGGAGATTTTTTTATGTCAAGCTCGATGCTTTCAAAGTTAAAGATCTTTCCAGATTGGAATAGAAGCAGATTACTCTAATGTTACCAGTTAGTTACCTTGAAGGGAAGCAGTTCATTGAAAGCAAGGCAAAGTCGATTTGAAGACTGCCATAGTTAGATATGATGTTAGTTTTACATTTAATCAATTACCTTTAAAGGTCAATGTAATAGAGTACACTGCTAGTCGTTAGCAAGATACAGTGATCTATGTAATTTGTTTTTCAAGACTCTGTTCTAAAGTTATATACATATGGCTATTTCCAAGTTGTGAACCAGGGTGTTTGCCAGCGTGGTTGATTGTGAGTAATGATTCTAATGCTTTAGATCTCTCTTTTACTACAATAAGTTAGCTTACTCCAGGTGTGGGACAGCCCACCACCTCTGGAAATAAGCTTGATTAATAGGTAGGATAATTAGGTGTGTGATTTCATAGTATAAGCTTTCGTTGAGTTACAATTGAAGACATTTCTTGTGTGATTTCGTAATATGTGTGGTTCAATTTTCCAGCATTTAGCTATCGTTGCATTATAAATCGAATGATTGAACGATCATTTTCCTGAGTTTTCTAATTTCCAATTCATTCTTTAATTCATGCTCATGTTTTAATACAGAGTCATACTATGTTCCTTTTATTAGAGCCGAGCATATCCACATTTGTAATTGAAGCATTCACGATATAGGAACATAACGATTTCTGAGTTTATATGGAACGATTTTTGTACACTTATGTATAAACTATGATGTATGGCGTGGGTTTGAATATGAATTTTTTGTGCATGTTCGAGTGAAGGATTTATGGTTTGAAGGGTATTCACTGCAGTTGCACATGAATTCGTGCTTGGTAGAAATAGGTGTTGTATTCTTCGTTTTCGCAATTTGAATTGTGTGATTTATTTCAAACAGTGATTGTTTAGTTCAAGTTGTTTGATTGATTTCAAGAATTAAGATTTAATTCAAGCAATGTGATTTAATTTCGAGCATTTCCCGTATGATTTGATTCAAGTTATAGAGTAGCATCGATTTGAGTAATTTAGATTTCATGAGATAATTTAGTTTTATTTCGACATGATAGGACAAGTTTGATTTCCATTCCAAGTACAGTAGCATAGAGGTGGTTTCATAGTAGTGCGATAGCAATTCAATTTCGTTTATAAACTCAGAAAATTTCATTGAGATTTCATTTTCCTTTAAGCATCAATAGATTGATTTAATTTGATTTCAAAATCAGTCTTTGTAGTAGCTTAAGTGTGGTTTGAATGCATTTTATTTCCGAGCAAGAATAGCCTAGATAAAACAAAATGAGGGTGATAGTTTAGGATTTGATTTTAGTTTTGTTTTCAAGTTGTAGCATTTCATTTCTATTTCTTAGAGATTAGGTTTTTCTAAAGATAGATGATTGCTTGACTCTGCCTTTTGAATAGTTAGAATTTGAATTTCCTTATTTGAAAAGCGAAGATGTTTTACTTTAAGAGTTGTGCTTCGATTGAATTTCATTAAGCCTTTTGTTTCAGTGGGTTTTTCTTTTGATTGCAGAAACTTAGAATAGGAAATAGAATGTATTGAGTTAAATTGATTCCCTTTGGATTGCTTCTGTTATAGTGAAGAATTCTTTTTATGTGAGTGAGATGAGTGCTAGTTTACTCAATTGATAGAAGATCGTTTTTATCATTCTGTACTTAATGATCATTATTAAGGAAAATTACATACTCTAAACTTAACCTTGAGCCAAAAATGCAATACAACTCCTGTTTATGAGCCCTGGTTGACAATTATTTGGCGTCGTTTCAGGGGAGTTGTATTTTGGTTCATGTAAGATTATTGTTACAGACTTTCAAGGGTATTGCAGGGCAGTCAGAGGGCAGAGAGAGTATGGTAAGATGTGAGTGAAGAGCCACACGTCCACTATAGTGGGGTTGCTCCAAAGTTTGATCGTTTTTTCTTATCTTTGAACTTTTATTTCCTCTCCTTTATGCATAGAAGTAGAAGTAGGCATGGAGTTAGTAAAGGAAGATTTATTTCTAGTTCAAAATTTCCTACGACTTTTAGTCCAACAACCACACCAATCACTAATCCTATTAATCGGTATGCAAGTGTAAAGCAAGAAGAAGGAAGTGTTGATAGTAAAGTGGCTTCAGAGAGGGAGATTTTGAATCAAGACGAGGAAACATTTGGACCCATTATTTTTGGGAGTACAGAAGGAATTGCATTGGAAGAACAAGTCGAGTTGCAAGACCACACAGATCTAGAATAAAATAACATCAAGGGCCACCTTTCAGTACCTCTTGTTGATCGGGTGATAATCAAAATATCTCTTCAAGAACCTGTAGTAGACATGGCCAACCAAGGAGGAGAGAATAGAAACAATGAGGAATGTTAGGGGGAAGGAGAAGGCCCACGTCATAACATATTCGGACAAAACAATGAGGAACATCAAGGGGAAGGAGAGGACCCACATCACAAACTATTCAGAGGGAACCATGATGGACCGAGGGGAGGATTGGAAGAAGAAGAAGAAGAAGAAGAAACCACCTTTGGATTTCCTATTCTTGATGTAAACAAGAATATCACTATGAAAAACATACCAATGGCATCTCTTCCGCTCTTCTACAACAAGTCCTTCGAGGACCTAAATGTCTTCTTGTTTGAATTTGAAATTTTATGTAGGTGTTATAATTATTATGAGGATGCACATAATCTTAAGCTATTCCCAGCCACCCTAAAAGATGCAGCCCTTAGATGGCTTATGAGCCTAGGTGAACGCACCATTTACTCGTGGGAAGATATGAAGTCTGTCTTTCTTAATAAATACCAAGACTTCTGCAAAAGTAGGGACGTGAATGATATTCTTAGGATGCAACAATTGGAAGACGAGAAATTAGAAGAATATCTTGAACATTTCTTTTATAATTTCCATAAATCCCGAGGGGCAAATCTAGATGAGAAGACTGTCATAAATGTCTTTTGAAAGGGGCTTAGGGATGAATGTATAGAAACATTAAATCTTCTAAGTGGTGGGATGCTTATAAAAATCCATTTGTTGAAGTAACTGAACTATGTCGCACTTACTCACGAAGTCAGGCTAAAGTAGGCAAGAAGCTCCGTGAAAATTCCCGAGATTATGTGCCAAGAAATCAGAAATCTGTTCCCAACATTGTCACCAAAGTTGAATTAGGAAACTTATTGGAAAAAATCAAAATAGATATCCTAAACACCATTGGTGACCAGCTTGACACAATAAAACTCAAAAATAAACAAGAAGACGAGAGGTTTTCCATGGCAATCTTTTGTCTTAAATGTAGAAATAGGCATGTTGAGAGGGAGTGTCCCATTAATGTTATTGAGGTTTATGGGATTTGTGCTTTAGAACATGCAACCAAAAAGTGTCCATCTCTTCCCAGTTTACAGGCTATCTATAAGATAAATGTTGAAACAAATGACTTTTCACAAACAAACAAGAAACCCTCTTGGAGAAGCCCAAATCAAAACATGTTTCAAGATCCTAGTTTTCAAGGCTATGGTCAAAATCAACCTTGGAATTTCCAGCCACGTTACCCTCCTTGGGTTAATCCTCAATCACAGATCACTCGTTGGAATCAGCATTGGAGGGGAAATTCCTATGGAAACACCTTTCAGCCCCAAAACCAATCCTATCCTCCATACTCAAACATGCCTTATACGTCCTACAATCTGAACATTCAACTTTATCAGCAAGGGTAAAACCCAAATCATTATCAACAACCCTCACTGCCTCCTCCTCCTTTACACCAGTTTTTACCTGCATCATCCAACCCATCATCCTCACGGGCACCACCATCATTTAACCCGCCTCATCCTACGTTCTTGCCTGCACAACCCATAGCTAATCCCAACCATAACAAATAGTGTTAGCCTATACAAAATGTGGAATTATAGCCTTTTCCCACCTATATGATCATTGTTATCCCAATAAATGAGATTCAACTACGATCTCGGAAAATATTCAATAAGGAAAAATCAGCTGTCATTATTCAGGAAGAGGCCCCTCAAGAACAAACTAAAAATCACCATCAACAAGAAAAACAAAAGCAAAAAGAAGAACCAAATGAACCTCCTTACCTGGAAAGATTACTTGTTAAGAAGGAGGAGATCCCAATCGAATATGATTTAGAATCAAAATTAGGGAATGTTTGTGTTAAAATTCCACTATTACAAGCCATTAGGGACATTCATATATATACTAAAATCATTAAGATCTTTGTATTAAGAAACCGGATAGAAAAGGACATAAGAACCAAAATGTGAAAATCATGAGTGAAATTCCCAAGATGATCTCAAATTTACCATTAAAATATAGTGACCCAGGGAATCCCATAGTGACCATCGAAATCAATGGAGTACTCTTCCCAAACACCCTTGTAGCCTTAGGAGCAGCAATTAACACTATGACTTTTGAAACCATGACATCTTTACAATTGCAAGGGATCAAACCTACACCTATTATTTTAGAGTTGGCAAATAAATCCATTATTAAACCCATGGGAACTCTAGAAGACATAGTGGTCACCATTGCTTCCTGGTAGTATCCCATCGATTTCATTGTCATTTCTCCTAAAAAAACCAAGACACCCTATAGTTCTAGGATGCCCTTGGTTAGCTACTATTGATGCTATGATAGGGTGTCGAAATGGAGAAATGGTCATTTCCAATGGTTCATATAATAAAACCTTGTCAATTTTCCCCCTGCTCAAACTATTGTTGAAGTACCCTTATGGTTAGAGATTCCTTATGGAGATGAAGATTGTATATTTCCTTTATTATCATTATAACAATCTAGAGGACTCTAGGAACAATCAGAAGATCATATTTTGCAGCAATTTTTATCTTATAGTTCTTGTATTGATTACCCTATTTCTTTTAATAGTTATTGACATGTTTTCAGTAATGAGTTTCAGGAAGCTTTTCATCCAGCTATATTTTCCTCATTCACAGCACTAGAGGACAACAATGAACTTACTACGAAACCGGTTGAAATTAATGAAGGAAAAATTTTGTATATTGGTACTGAACTAAATGAAGAACAAAAGCAGAAATTGTTGAGCATGGTTCAAGAACAATCCAGAGCTTTCACCTGGGACTATTTGGACATGAAAGGAATACACCTAGATACATGCATCCACCACATCTACACCAATGAGGACATGAGACCAATTTGGCAGCTACAGAGACACATGAACCCAACCTTGAAAGAAATCGTCAAAGATGAATTGCAAAAGTTATTGGTTGCAGACTTTATCTATCTTATTTCAGACAACAAATGGGTGTCACCTTTGGTGGTGTTTCCGAAGAAGAACAATAGGTGGTGCTTATGTGTTGATTACAGGGAGTTAAATGAAACCACCTTACAAGATTACTTTCCACTACCATTTATTGATCAAGTACTTGATACACTCTCTCGTAAGAAGTATTTTTCTTTTCTAGACGGGTACAGTGGGTATAACCAGATTCAAAAAGATAAGGAAGACCAAGAGAAGACCACTTTCACTTGCCCTTGGAGTATCTATTCCTATGGAGTTCTTCCTTTTGGCCTCCGCAACACCCCAGCTACCTTTCAGCGAGTTGTCCTAGCCATCTTTTATGACTTGATCCATGACTGTGTAGAAGTCTACATGGACGACTTCATAGTATATGGACATGATTTTTCCCAAGCTCTGGCAAATCTAGAAAAAGTGTTGATCCGATGTCAAGAAGCCCACCTGCCCCTTAGAAGTAGTAAATGTAAAATGATGCAATCTAAGGGGATAGTCTTGGGCCATCGTGTTTCATTTGAAGGAATCAAAGTCGATCTAGCCAAGATTGAGGTAATCTTGCATATTTCAATTCCTAGTACACAAAAAGAGGTAAGAAGATTTTTGGGACATGCGGGTTATTATCATCGATTTATTGAAAACTTCACAAGGATTGCAACACCTTTATTTAAATTATTGACCAAGGACATTGATTTTGTTTGGAATGATGATTGTCAACATGCTTTTCAGGTATTAAAGGACAGGTTGTCCACTGCTCCAGTATTGAGGGGACCAAATTGGTCCTTACATTCCACATTTGTGCGAATGCTTCAGATACCGCACTTGGAGCAGTCTTAGGACAAAGGGATGATGATTATCCTTATGCTATTTATTTAGTTAGTAATAATATTCCCCTGTTGAAATGAACTATACAGTTACTGAAAAGGAATTGTTAGCAGTTGTTCATGCCATTAGTAAATTTAGACATTACATAACCAATTATGAGACTTTTGTCCATACTGATCATTTTGTCATTAGATTTTTTATGAACAAACCTATCACTAATGGTAGGATTACTAGATGGATGCTACCTTTGCAAGAATTTAATATAAATGTGATTGATAGGCCTGGGCAAAATAATTTGGCAGCTTACTTCTTGTCTCGAATGAATTTTGTGTAGGGAAATGTATCAACACCTACCAGATGATTTCCCGGATGAAGAATTGTTTGCTATATCTACCATTAATCCCTAGTTTGCATATGTTGCTAACTACCTGGTGTCAGGGAAGTTGCCTTAGAATCTGTCTACCAAGGAAAAACATAACATTATACAGTGTAGTGCTAACTACTCCTGGATTGTTAGAGACTTGTTCTACACCATACCTGACTTGATCATGAGGAGATGGGTCCAAGGAATTGAGATATTTGATGTGTTGAAGGCCTACCATAGTAAGCCTTGTTGAGTGTACTTTGCAGACAATGCATACAAAGTCCTCTATACCCAGTATTATTGGCCCTCACTCTTCAAATGCCAAAAAGTTTGTATCCAATTATGACGCTTGTTAGAGGATGGGGAGGCCAGTTCCTTCTTATGAGATGCCCCTTTAGACACATATATCAATAGAACCTTTCAAGAAGTGGGCATGAGATTTTGTGGGACCTATCTCCCCCATGTCAAAGAAGAAAAAGTACATTTTAGTTTGCACTGACTATGTTACTAAGTGGGTGGAAGCTAAGGATTTGTATGTTGCAACTGAAAAGGAAGTAGTGGAATTCCTTTTTGAAGACATTTTCACTAGATTTGGAGTACCCCAAGAGATTTTTATTGACCAGGGCACACAGTTCACATCAAAATTGGTTAAAATTCTCACTTAATAGTATCAAATCAAACATCAGAAATCTACTCCTTATCACCCCCAAGCCAATGGGCAAGTGGAATCCACAAACAAAGTGTTAGAATCCATCTTAACCAAGACCATTCAGTTACATCATAGGGATTGGGCTGACAAGTTGTTGGAGGCATTATGGGCTTACCACATAACTTGGAGGAATGTGACAGGGCACACCCCATATGAGCTATTTTATGGTATACAGGTGTTGCTGCCTATTGAATTCCAAGTGAAGACATTTCAGATTACCACTCAACACGGGATGAATATTAGTGAAGACCAAGAACAAAGGTTAATGCAGCTGAATGAGCTTGATGAGATTAGACGGGATGCATTCCATTGAACCATGTTGGTGCAGGATCAGGGAGCTCGTTGGCATGATAAGTTTATCAAAAGAATATTTTTCGTCCAGGAGATTAGGCCTTGCTTTATGACAGTAACTTCAAACAATTCAAAGGTAAATTCTCAACTCGATGGTTAGGTCCCTATAAGGTGGATAAAGTTTTCGACAATGGCTTAGTCCACATTAAAACTATTGATGACAATTAGACCTCTTTTGTAGTAAATGGCCACTGGCTCAAGATTTATCACTAACCTCTCTCTCGACGACAATTTCTGCAAGAGGTAAGAAGAGATCTAAGGATGGAGCTAGTCCATGAAAATGACCAGCCTCTTGTTGGTTCATCTGGTTAATTTCTTTCCTATATATATATAATCAGTGGGTTGTCATTGTTCATATGTTTAGTTGTTTCTCCCCGCAGCCTGTTTGGTCAATTTAGTGTCCTAAATTGCTCTACATAAATTATCAATCCAGGTATCATAAACTGATGAAGTGTAGTGCATTGTTTGTGATAGCTAACCCTTCGTACTTCATTGTTTTTATGTTTTATGTTGTTTTGGGAGGGTTTTTGGTCTTTTAATTCCTAATGATTTACAATGTAAATTATCAAAACTAAATCTAAATTTCTTAAAAACTCCTCAAAATCTAAAAATGAAAACAGAGCTAAGAAAGATATGGAAACAAAGCTAAGAAATAAATGAAAACAAAGTTTTTATTCCTATTTTACCATTATTTCAAAATCATGAATTAAAACTGAAAGTGAAATTTGCAATTGATGTCTAATTAATTACAGAAATAAAACTAAATGAAATACTTGGTTACTCTGCCTCTCAATTTTGGGAGAAATTCTCCTTGGAATGACATTTGAGTAATTATGTACTTCATTAATATAAGAGAAAGCAAATACAAAGATGCAGAAATAACTCCTTGCATAGATGAAATGTTCAATCACTTAGTTAATGATGAATTATCAATTCCATAAACATTCATTAACACCATGAGTCAGTAAACTAAAAAATGAAATGGCAAAGAAAATAAATGACACGAATCAGTTTAATTGAGAATTTAAACTAGAAAAATAATGAATAAACTAAACTATCCAATATTTTATCCTTATCATTCTTCAATCCTACTCTCATCCTGAAACAAGGTTAGTTTTTAATTGAAGAAACGAGATTACACTATTGAGTTATATCTTCTAAACTACTAATAAAAACTAAAAAGAAATCAAGCTAATGGAAACTGCTCTCAATTATAAACACTGTTACTAAGAGAATGATGGAAATTGCATTATAAACATTGTTAGTAAGCAAATGATTATAAACATTGTTTTAGAAAGAAAATGATGAATTTACAGTTTAACAAGAAGAAGAAAAATAAATAAAATGAAACTTCTTCAGTGCAGCGGCCCTTTGCAACTGATTAGGCTACGCTTGCTCAATCAACTCCAATAAAACTCCTTTAGATGTTCATAAAAACATGTGGTCTTCTCATATTAAAACAGGGACACAAAATGCACAAAAATTATAGAGTCTAGAACTTCAATTTCACATTAAAACTATTACTATTACTACTAACTTCTTCAGTCCCTTACATAGGTATTTATAAGAAAAAACATATAACTGTTTGTGGAGAAAAGCAAGCTACAGCCAAACACGTAGAAGACAAATATGCGGAATTTCTTCCTCGGCTGCAAGAGAAATAAATCCAAGACATGGTGGTTGTTGGATTCATTTGTACAGGTGGTTGTTGGAGTTCGTAGGTACAGGTAGTTGCTCCGGATAACGCTTCCCATCACTGTGAAACACATTAATTAACCGCGAAATAGAGTCCTATTACCTTCAGTCTCTCTATGTTTGACTTATCCATTGACCGTAGTCTTATGCCATCTTCTTTCTCAACCTAGGCTGAATGAATAGGATAGGGTCCATGTCATGATGATTTTAAAGCTTCCCATGTGGCTAGTTTCTCCTTCTGACACCTGGAACCTGTTAGATCATGAAGGTAGTTGCGGAACAGTCGGTTAGCTGTAGAATAGGCTGAGTTCCGTAGCTAATATACAAAAATTTATTCAAACATCAAAACATAAAAAGCATAATATATAAATCACTAAATGTCCTCCTCAAGACAGTATATACCAGTTATTGGTGATGAGAATGCATCTTTCTTACGCAAAAACAAAGAAAATGAATAAGAAGAGTTGCTAGGGAAAGAGTAATTTTGAGGCTCAACATACACCCACTGCAAAATCATTGCATGTCCCCATGCAATTTTCAAAGATATAAATTTATTTCTCCTATTGCATCTATTCTGACACTTCTGCCAACACATCCAACTTCATTTTCTTACTTCTCCTTGCACTGACTGCCATCATGGGCTTCTTCATAAGAAGTTTGTATTTGAGGTTGATAATTGTTCTACTCAAATTCCTATTTTTCTTCTTCAGCTTCCTATTTTTCTTGTACCATAATCCTAGGTGTAGAATTTTGTTGTCATGAATGGCTTTATCCAGCTTGTTCTATTCCCTCAAGGTTTCATTTTCTTTTTGAATATGCCTGTTCAAAATCTCTACCTCAAAGATTTTTTGTTTGAGAGAGCTAGTTAGAGGTTTTTGTGGATTGACAGGCTGCTCTAGATTGGTTGAGGATCCTGGATCCATTGAGGTATCCTTTCTCTCTAATGACTCTATGTAGTCATAGATTTGCTACAATACTGGATCTATGCCAAGAGAAGGTCTGCTTGGGCTGCCTTCAAAATTCTGTGGAAGAGAGTTTTTTGGACTATGTTTAGGTGGAATACTGTCAGGAGACTGAACTAGGGTTTCTTCCTCAAGTTTATGAATTGGGCTCCTTTTGATGTTACCTTCCTCACCTTACCTCGGAGTCTAGAGCTCTTTCTCAGGTTTTGGAAGCTTATGGTTTCTTGTTTTGTGTCCTTCTTCCTCTTTCCTATCTCCTCCCTTTTCTTGATTTGCTCCTTAATCTTGGCTGGTCTTTTGGAGAGTAACTTTTCATCTTCTTGTGGTGATGAAGGTTCAGGAATGTCTTCATTGATTTCTTCTGCTCTCTTTCATTTTTCCTTTCTGTTTAGTCTGCTTCCTAACCTCTGGTTTAGAAGTTGTTTCTGCATCATATTTTTGTGAGGAGGTTCTAGATTTGTTTTGAATGTTAATGTTGATCTTTCTCCTCCTGCTTTTCTTAACATGACTCTCCTCAAGTGACTCTGGAGCATCCTGGAAAAAATTTCTTATCAAGAAATCTTCCTAGGTATCCCCTATACTTTTCAAATGGAATTCAACTAGTATTTTCACTAATCCATGATGATACATAGTTGTTTCTATGGATTCAATTTTCTTTTGGACATTTGTAGCCATCCTTCTCAGACTGTTTAGAAGGAAGAAGAGAAGGTTGATGGTTCCATTTTCTAAAAAATTCATTATTAAGCGTATGTGGTAAACATACATAAACCCAAATCTTCCTTCACATGTAACAAATTTTTGCAATAGTAACAACATATTACCCCATTTGTTCTTGAGTGCTGAAATAGGAATTCCCTTCCTAAATATTGTAACATCCATACCTGGGTTTCTAAGGATCACTTTCCAAGATTCACCATGAAATTCCTTGTTTTTAAACCATCTTTCTCCTTGTCTTGGAAGCTCTGTTGCTTTTGCTACGAAGGATTCTGTGACTGCAAATTTGATATCTTCTATCTCCACTTCTGTGCCATCAAATGACCTTGCAAAAGACTTGGTAATTTCCTTGTGGTAGCCATCAAATTTCTCAATAAAATTTAACCATTCGGCCTTCTGTAGCATCCCTTTAAGCAGTGGATACCCCTCCATATACTTTACCCCTACTGGCTCTGCCTTCACAAGAAGCCCCATATCCCCTGTTTTTTGTTAACCTTCAAATTTGCTCTCACTGTCTATAAAAAGAGTGCTATTTAAGAAATGGAATGACCGTGTGTATGGAAATGGAATGACTGCGTATATATGAAAATGGAAAGACTGTGCATATGAAATGACTGCGTGAATATGAGAGATAAACTTAAGGGCTTTCGTTTAACAAATAGACAGTAAGGGTTTAGAGAGTCCTAGATAGGTAGGTCACGTCATCATCTTGATCGTTAACATGTGGAGTTGTGGAGGACCGTTTGAGTACAAGTTATGGAGTTTGAAGCGGAGATTTGTTATTAAAGAATCATTGAGACCGTTTCTTAATAAAGATCAAAGATATGGCGTTGATATAGTGGCGGTCAAACCAAATGATGGTTGATTAAGGAGACATGTGATTATACATACTATACAAACTTATATTTTTAAATTGCTTTTCGAAATATATCTTTGCATTTACCTTTGGAACCTTTACCTTTCGCTTGCTAAATTTTTGATGTTGATCCGCATGTAACTTGAGCATGGTTGGCCTTCAAAAATTGATTTTTCTTCAATTACCTAGATACATGATTTTATTATGAGTTGTACACTTGTGCCTGAACTGATAAACAAATTGTAGCTACAGAATTAGATTAGCCGTAGAACAGAATCAACTGCAGAACGTGAAACATAAAGTGAAATATGGCTTATGGATCATGAATGAAATGGAATTGGCTATGTAAGTGAAATGAAATGATATGTAATACAAGATGATAAATGAAATGAAGATGGAATGAAAACTGTAAAAGGAAAAATTGAAAAAGTTATTGATGAAATATGACAATGGGATGAAGTGAAACTGTAAAAATAAAATGGAGTGAGGTGAGATGAGATGATGAATTTGCAGAATCTAAACTGCAGAGTGACTGTAGCTTTTTGTCACTACCTATTACAAAAAGAAAATGGAAAATATAGGGTGTCAGAAACCTCTGATTTTCAACCTGTATTTTCTGTATAAGCATGCCAATCAATGATTGGTTTTCAACCTTATACAATTTATTTTATTTTTTTATTTGTTTTTTTTTTAGGAAAAATAAAGACTAAGTTAGTGGAGAAAAAGAATTCTTCTTCTGATGCAGGTGGATGTTGGTGGCCACCCACCTATCCCATTTGGACCCCCACAACTGTCTCTTTTAGTTTTTCAGTTTCCTTAATTATAGCGCAGTTTACTATTTTTAGCAGTTTTTCGGGTCCTAAACTTCCGGAGCCGTTTTTAGGCCCTAAACGACGTTTTTTGGGAAATCTACCTTATGACCAATTCGCGACCCCGGGAAGTTGGTTGTCCAACTTACCCCAAAACGGGGCCCACAATTTGGCGTTTCATCTTCTAGGGTTAGGTTTTGGAATGTGAAGGGTTTTCCATTGTTTCTCAATAATAAATAGGCCTTTGAGCCTCATTGTAAACACAGTTCGGAATAGTTCAAAGGCATGTAGCCGACACATCTCTTCTCAGAGATAAGCTACCATCGCCCTAGCTGGGTTATTTCTATTTGTAAGCATATTTCAGTATTCTCCATTAATGAAATGAAGTATTATTTCCGCTGCATCTCTGTTTTTATGGTTATCGCATCTCTGTATTTATGGTTATCTCTGTAATCTATTGCGTTCCTGCTTAAATCCGGATCATCTTCACTAGCTTCATTTCAGAATTGTCTTGGAAAATATTAATGAACTCCTATTTTGAAATTGGTTTCTGATATATCTTTAATCTATGACCATTCACAAGAAGAGGAGTTTTACTTTCATCTATTGTTCTTATCCTCACTACTCCATTACTGAAGACTTTTTCAATCTCATATAGCCCAAGCCAATAAGTTTGAAACTCCCCTTGAAAATCTTTAAACTTTGAATCAAATAATAGTGCCCAATCTCCCACTTGAAACCTTTTGTCCTTTGTTATGAAACCAGCTCACAAAAAGAGAGAAAAGATAGATCAACGCCTTAGAATTCACCCTCTTCGAGGGGGAAATCTCCTTTACATTACACAAATGAATGATTCTTTTATGATTCAAATGAAAATATCTCCTTTCTATATATAGGAGTCTAAGGAGTCATAGTATAAACTAGGTGACCTAACAATAATAATATAAAGGCACAAAAATAACAATAGAGGGATTCTATGGGGCACAATAATAACAATATGGGGACAATAGGGGCACAACAATATTAATAAGGGATACAACTCCAATAGTAATGGGGTAATCACTAGTATTATAGGGACCTAACATACCCCTCTCCTTCGAAAAAGTGTTGTCCTCAACGCTTGAGTAGTTTTGGATGCTTGTATATAAAATTCTCATCCTCCCATGTGGAATCTTCAGTGGATAAGTTCTTCCACTTGATGAGATGCCCCGAAATTGATCGATTTCGTAGATGTCGAGTTCTTGTTTCTATGACTGCTTCCGGTTCCAATATATTTTTTCCTTCCTCGTCAAGTTCTAGAAATATTGTTTGAATTGGGAGCTTGTCGCCTATAACCTTCTTTAAACATGAAACATTGAAAACTGGGTGCACTCGAGAAGCTACGGGAAGCTCCAATATGTATGCCATAGTACCAATCTTTTGCAACACCTTGTATGGACCATAATACTTTGGTGATAATTTATTATCCTTCTTAGCTTGCTTGAGGGACATTTATTTATATGGTTGTAGCCATAGGAATACCCAATCACCTACATCAAAACTTCTTTCACTGCGATGTTAATCTGCCTGTTGTTTCATTCTATTATGTGCCAACACGAGGTTTTCCTTTAAGAGTTGGAGGACTTGTTGTTGATGCTCGATGTGATGTTCCATTGCTTGAACCTTAGAATTTTCTCTTAAACATGATGTGATGGATGGTGGCTGATATCCATAAAGTGCCATAAATGGGGTCATTTTTGTTGTTGTATGGAAGGAAGTGTTATACCACCATTCAGCCAGAGGCAACCATTTGACCCATTGTGTCTATTTATCAGATACAAAGCAACGAAGATAGCCTTCCAACATTTGTTTACTATCTCAACGCCCATCAGATTGAGGATGATAAGATGAGCTATGAGCTAACTGAGTACCGAGACAAGAAAATAATTTTGTCCAAAAATTTCCAGTGAAAATGGGATCTCTGTCACTTACAATAATCTTTGGGTTTCCATGTAGCTTTTGAATTGTTTCCATAAATGCAGTAGAAACTGTACTGGCTATAAATGGATGTGATAATGCACAAAAGTGTGCATACTTGGTAAGTCTGTCAACTATCACCATGATGACACTCTTTCCCTCAGACTTGGGTAAACCTATGATAAAATCCATTGAAACCTCCTCCCAACGTTGGCTTGGAATGGATAAAGGTTGTAATAAACCTGGGGTCTTAATTGTTTCAACTTTATTTTGTTTGCAAACCAAACATTCCACCATAAACTTTTGAATATCTTATTTAAGGCCATCCCAAAAAAATTCCTTCTTAACCCTGTGGTATGTTTTTAAAAATCCTGAGTGCCCTCCTAAGGGAGAAGTGTTCAATTCCATAAGAATCTTTTGTTTGAATTGGGAATTCTTACAGAGGTATAAACGATCTTTGTACCATAACGAATCATTTTTCCAGCTAAATGTATCAGATGTACTGGAATCTTGTTGTAACTTTTGAGTAAGTGCCCACACTTCTTCATCATTCTTCCATTCCTCCCTTGCTTCGTTTATCCAATCTGGTTGGATAATAGAAATGGCACACAACAATGCTTCCACATCCTCATCCTTTCTTGAGAGTGCATCTGCCACCACATTTTGCTTCCCTTTTTGTAGATGATTTCAAAGTCACAACCCAACATCTTTGTGACCCACTTTTGTTGCTCTTCAGAGGATAATCTTTGTTCTAAAAAGTATTTAAGGTTATCATGATCCGTTTTTACCTTGAAGTGTCTTCCCATTAGGTAGGGTCGCCATTTCTTAAGTGCATGTAGTATTGCCAACATTTCCTTCTCATAAATAGCTTTGTGTAAAAACTTTCCCTTGATTGGACGACTTTCAAAAGCAATGGGTCTTTCATCTTGCATTAAAACAGCAGCAATTCCATTTCCTGAAGCATCACATTCCACAAGAAATGTTTTTGTGAAGTCCGATGTAGCTAAGGCTAGTGCTTGGCACATTGCCTCTTTAAGGTGTTCGAAGGCCTTTGTTGCTTCTAGAGTCCATGAAAATGCATCTTTCTTCAATAATGTTGTTAGAGGTGCTACCATTCTCCCATAATTCTTAACAAACTTGCGATAATACCCTGTCAACCCGAGAAATCCTCACAAATGCTTTATGGATGTGGGAATTTGCCATTCCTTAATGGCTTTAATTTTGCTAGGGTCTACCTTAACTCCTTCATGAGATACAATATGACCCAGATATTCCACCTCTTGTACTCCAAAGAAACATTTGGATCCTTTTGCATATAATTGTTTCTCCTCTAATAGTTGTAGCACCCTGTCAACATGTTCAACATGATCCTTCCAAGACTTGTTGTAGATTAGTATATCATCAAAAATACTAACACAAATTTTCTAAGGGTTTGACAATGGAATTCATCAAACCTTGAAATGTAGAAGGTGCATTGGTAAGGCCAAAAGGCATGACCAAAAATTCATAATGACCCTCATGAGTTCTAAATGTTGTTTTCAGAATGTCTTTAGTCTTCATTCTAATTTGATGATATCCTGAACGAAGATCCAACTTGGTGAAGTAAATTGATCCATGCAATTCATCCAGTAATTCATCAATGACAGGGATGGGAAACTTATCTTTAATAGTGACCTTGTTGAGCTCCCTATAATCCGGACACATGCACCATGATCCATCCTTCTTGTGCACCAATACTACTAGAGCAGAGAAAGAACTTTGACTAGGTTGAATTATCCCAGCCTCTAGCATTTCTGCAACCATACATTCAATTTCACTCTTTTGGGAATAGGGATATCTGTACAGCCTAATGTTTGGAGGAACACTTCCTGGAATCAGATGAATAGCATGATCATGATCACGAATAGGTGCGAGACCTTTAGGAGTCTCAAATACCTTGGAATGATTGTCCAAGACTTTTTGGAGATCTGGAGAAATAGATGATTTTGATGTGGAAACATCTAGCAAACATAATTGTGAAATTACACCTCTTTGTTCCTTTTTTAGAAGCTTTGTCATACCGTTAGCACTGATTATCTTTCTTGGTTTCCCTGCAATACCCCTTAATTCAACTTCCTTGCCTTCTGCATAAAATTTCATGAAAAGTTCTTGAAAATTAAAAGTTATTGTACCCAAGGATTGTAGCCATTGGACTCCTAGTACAACGTCAGCACCTCCCATTGGAATGGAAAGCATTGGGCTAGTCAATACATATTCTCCCATGGATAGCTTGATATTATGGCACTTTCTAGAGCAATTTATTGTTCCTCCATTTGCAACCATCACTTGACACTCTAGTGCTAGATATAGGAAGCAATTCAATTCTTTTGCTACCTTACAATGAATAAAATTGTGGGTACTTCCTGAATCAATCAACACTATTACATTTTTCTTCTTGATTTGTCCTTCTATCTTGATGGTTTAGGAGTGGTAATTCTAGCCAATGCATTACAAGATATGGTTGGACTCATTTCTTCTTTATCTAGGCTTTGTTCCTGGAGTATATCCTCTTTTTTTGACCTTTCTTGCTCATTTTCTTCTTCCTCTTTACAATCTATGTAGAATAATTTCTTCTCAGCACACTTATGACCTTTAGTGTATTTTCTATCACAACTGTAACAAAGCCCTTTTGCTCTTTTTTCTTCTAATTTTTGTGGTGTCAACCTTATAGGTTGTGGAAGAGTAGGGGCAACAACACTTCCATCTTTATAGTTGTGAGTGGTATGCTTCCTGGTTGCCATAATTTTGCTTTCCATTTTTCTTGCTAACCTGAATGCCTTCTCTAATGAATCAGGTTCCCAAAGGTGAACATCATGTTGGATATTATCCTTTAAAGTCCCTATGAACACATCAATCCTATGCTCCTCTGGAATATTTTTTACCCTTATGTTCAATTTTTGGAACTCCTCAATGTGCCCCATTATTGAACCCTTTTGTTTGAGACTTATCAATTGGCTAAAAAAAGTGTTTCTTTTTGTATCCTCATAATGTGCTATCAATTCTTCCGTAAAAATTGCCCAAGTGATAATTTGTTTACGAGAGCAAAGCCATTGATACCATAAAAACTGATTTGGTTCCAAATATAAAGTTGCAATACGTACCTTTTGTGTGTTTTGCACATTATTGAGATCAAAAAATTGCTCCATCTGTAATATCCATGTTGCGGGATCCTTGCCATCAAACTTCCTCATATCAATTATTGGAATATGGTGCATCTTCGATCCAACATTAGAGTCTATGAAATCATGATTAACATTTCTTTTGTTTGCATCATGAGTTTCCTTTGCTACCCTTTCACCATTAGTAAGTATTTCTTGTAGAAAATTTGTCAAATTTGTCTTCAAATCTATCTTCAAATCGTCAATTTTAGCTTTCACACCATTCATCTTAGCTTCCACGCCCTTTATCTTAGATGCCACGCCATTTATCTTAGCTTCTGTTAGCTTTTGTGAGAGTGAAATTTGTTGCACTTGGTCTTGTAATTTTGATATATCATGTAGCATTTCTTCCTCTTCTTCATGAGTCATGCTAGAGCTTTCAGGTTTCTTACTAGGAGTTTGCATTTTCTTTCCTTAGGGCATTAGTTACCGATAATAATGCTCTACTATGCCCTTTGAATTCCTTCAAAATAATTTTTCAAACCAAGCTTAAGCAAAAATTGAAAAAAATCTACACAGCTTTTTTTTTCACTTTGTAGGAGCTCGATATTGCCTTTGATGTATCTCTGTAATTTCAGATCATCCAGTTTTGAAATTGCAACCTGCAGTAGCCCTCTGTGTCCTCTTTCCAATGCCACCAGTCTGATCCCAATTCAATTCTCCAAGGAAGAGTTATGTCAAAGCTCCCACAGTGACCTGATTATAGGCTAGTTTAGTAGAGCGAACTTGTACAATGTGCCATGTGTCCCTGTTTCAACCTTTGGCTCTGAAAAATATATACAAGAAACTACAGCCCGTCCTCTTTCTGTACCTTCTTACGAAATTTCAATCCGATGCTTAGAGAGAAAGTTATGATGATTTTCCCCAGGTCACCTGTTTGGAATGTAATTCAGGAGTCTAGAAAAATACCAATTTCCTCAGATCATATCTCTGCAAATATAGCGCGAAAAGATCTGAAATTCGGACCTGAGGTTCAGTGTAATTTCATCTCAAACGTTTTTTTTTTTTTTGCTTCTAAAACATCGCAGAAGAAAAGTTATAGTGAAAATGCCACGATGACCTATTTTGAGCAATGAAACCCTAGAATCCAAAAGCTCTGATACCAAATGTTATGAAACTAGCTCACAAAAAGATAGAAAAGATAGATCAACACCTTAGAATTCAGCCTCTTCGAGGAGGCAACCTCATTTACATTACACAAATGAATGATTCTTTTATGATTCAAATGACAAAACCTCCTTTCTATATATAGGAGTCTAAGAAGTCATAATATAACCCATCTGACCTAACAATAGTAATATAAAGGCACAAAAATAATAATAGAGGGATTCTATGGGGCACAATAATAACAATATGGGGACAATAGGGGCACAACAATATCAATAAGGGATACAACTACGATATTAATGGAGTAATCACTAGTATTATAGGGACCTAACATCCTTGATATATTTGTCATGCCATTTAGCCCTTTGTTGTTGGACTATACTAGTCCTTTAAACTGCCTCTTGCCTAATTTCATCAAGTTCATTTAATTGCTCCATCCTATGCTTTTGTGCCTATGATAAATCTAGTCCCAGTTGGACTACCATCTTGAAAGTTCTGATTTGGAAATCTATAGTGAACAGGACTTGTTTACCATAAACAAGTTCATGGGGTGTATGTCCGGTTGTGTTCCTCCATGTGGTTCTATATGCCCATAAGGCTTCAGGAAGCCTTTCCGCCCAATCTCTTCTATGTAGGTGCACAGTCTTGGTGAGGATTCCTTCAATCACTTTATTTGTAGATTCCACTTGACCTTCGCTTGTGGATGATAGGGAGTAGATTTCCTATGTTTGATCATGTATTCTTCCACAGGCCCTTCCACCTTGTTAGATGTAAATTGAGATCCCTGATCTGTTACAATTTCTCTTGGAACACCAAAACGAGTCAAGATGTCCTCAAAAAGAAAATTAACTACAGGTTTTTCATTAGCAAAAGGTAATTCTTGGCTTCTACCCATTTAGTGACATAATCAGTGCATACCAATATATGCGTCTTTTGCTTAGATGGAGTATTAGTTGGCCCAATAAAATCTAAGGCCCATTTTTCAAAAGGTTCGATGAGCACCTGAATTTGTAATGGCATTTCATTTGAGGGAGTAGGTTTCCCTACCCTTTGGCAGCTGTCACATCTCCTGACATATTCTCTAGCATCTTTGAAGATGGATGGCCAATAATATCCTAAAGAAAGAATTTTATAGGGTATCCTCTTGTCAGCAAAGTGTCCACCACATGGCTCATCATGACATGCCTTAAGAATCTCGGGCATTTCATCTTCCCTGACACACCTTCTGATCATAAGATCTGGGCCTGTTTTATACAATTCGTTAGTGATCCATGAATATCTTGCACTTCCCTAAATAATTTTTATTTTCTCTCTAGGAAACAAATGTGAGGGTAACTTTCCTGTGACCAAATAGTTAGCAATATCTGGGAGTTTGAGTAGTTACTACAAAACGATAGTCATCAGGAAATTTATCTTCAACTGGAGAATCTTCTTTTATATTCTGAATCCTGGACAAGAAATCAACAACTGTGTTTTGTTTCCAGGTCTATCTAGCACAATAATGCTAAATTCTTACAAAAGTAAAAGCCATCTTGTAACTTTGCAATTAGTAATAGGTTTATTCATTAAATATCTAATTACAGAGTGATCTGTATGAACAAAGGTTTCATAGCCTGTTATATAGTGTCTGAACTTGTTAATTGCATGAACAACAACTAAAAATTCCTTTTCAGTCATAGTGTAATTTAACTCAGTGGGAGTCAAATTATTACTTGTATAGTAAATGGCATAAGGAATCAAATCTTTTTGTCCCAATATGGCTCCCAGAGTTGTATCTGAAGCATCTGTTGAAATATGGAAAGGGAGTTTCCAATTTGGACTTCTTAAAATGGGTCCTTCAAAAATTATTGTTTTTAAGTTTTCAAATGCCAACTGGCAATCAGAATTCCAATTGAATTCACAATCTTTGGTAAGCAATTTGAAGAGTGGGGATGGTATTTTAGTGAAATTTTCTATAAACCTTCTATAGTATCCTGTAACTCTTAGAAAACTTCTAACATCCTTTTGGCAATTTGGAATTGATAATTTAGAGATGACTTCAACTTTAGATTTGTCAACTTTAATCCCATCTCCTAAAATGTGATGTCCTAAAACAATACCTTCTGTAAACATCATAAAACATTTTTCATGGCTTAGTGGAAGGTTTGTTTATTTACATCTTTCAATAACTTTTTCCAAATTTCCAAAGCTTCTTCAAATGTATTCCCATAGACTATAGAATCATCCATATATACCTCTACAAAATCATGTATTAGATCAGAAAAAATCCCTAGTACTGCTCTTTGGAATGTTGTAGGTGCATTACATAACCCAAAAGGAAGTACTCAGTAGGCATAAGTTCCCTATGGACAAGTAAATGTGGTTTTATCCTAATCTTCAGGTGCTACCTGAATTTGATTATAACCACTAAAACCATCCAAGAATTAGAAATACTTCTTACCTGCTGATGTATCTAGCACTTGATCTATAAAAGACAAAGGAAAATGATCTTTAACAGTTGCTTTATTTAGTTCTCGGTAATCAATGCACACCCTCCACTTACCATTCTTTTTAGGCACAATTACCAAAGGAGAAACCCATTAGCTATCTGAAATTGGGTAAATGAAGTTTACATTCAGTGATTTTTGGAGCTCTTCTTTCACAATCTCTCTAAGATTTGGATTCATCCCTTTCTGAGGTTGTCTAATAGGCCTACAATTTTCCTCAATGTAGATGTGATGGATATAAGTCTTAGGATTAATGCCTTTCATGTTGGTGTATTCCCATGCAAATGCAGCGGAATGTTTTTGTAATGTTTTGATTAGCTCTTCTTGTTGTAATTTCTCCAAGTTTTTGTTTATGTTCAATGTTCTACCTGGAAAAATCTCAATTGTAGAGCTACCGAATTATTCCATAGAATAGAGAGACATCTACCTACATGAAAAATATTCAACATTAGATTTTTCTTGAATTGCTCATGGTCATATTCTGAAGATGACTCAAAATTTTCTAATGTATTTAAAATTTGACTATCTTCACTAATATCTAAAATAATAAAGAGAGGTTGAATATCATCTTCATCATCAATCCATTCTTTGTCATCTATTTCTATGACTGCTTTTGTTGGAGGATATAGAGTAAATTTTTTTGTTGAATTACCATCAGAAATATACATGTCACCAGATCTACAGCTAATAAAAGCATCAGTTGTGGCCAGCCAAGGTCTTCCTAATATAAGTGGATGTCCTCCTAGATTGTTATTGGGAGTTAAAATCATGAAATCAACAGGATATTCCCAAGAATCTAAGGATATTGAAATATCTTCTAACACTCCATCTAGTTTGATTACTAATCTATCTGCTAGTTGCAGTAAGGTAGGTGTGTAAAGAAGATTAGGAAGCGTGAGTTGCTCCATAGTTTGTTTGCTCATGATGTTTATTTCTGCCCCTAAGTCAATCAATGTATTTGGAATTTCAACTCCATTGGTATGTGTTTTCACAATTGGACTTCTTGGATCCACATATTTTTGTATGACAATTTTTCCCATCACTATGTCTGCTATTTTTCCTACCAGGTGAATTCTTTTTGTTGCCTTTTTTTTTCTTCCTGGTTTCTTTATGTTCAACTCCTTTATTGTTTTGGCTAGAATTGGAATTTCTTTAATGGCTTGTAGCAAATGGATTTTGATACAAACATTCTTCAATTCATCTAGAAAATCATAATTGAGCAACATAATCTGCTTTTCTACTCATCTATCAATTTGTAATCTTTCAGAAAAAGGAGGTGTAGAAGTAGATGTTGGTTGCTCAATGATAGGAGTTGTGTTCACTGATTCTTTTTGTTTTTGTTTTTAAATGTTTTGGTTTTGCATCAATTTTCCCTCAAAACTTTTATTGACCTTCAGAGAATCTTCCTCAGAACTGTCTTGTTCCTGAATAACTACAGAAGGTCTTTCCTTTTCTAATATCCTACCAGATCTTAGTTGAACATCATTAAAATCTAGAGGAGTGATCATGTAAGTTGGAAATTGTTGTCCTTCTACCATGTAAACATTCTGAGGATTTTTATTGTTGGGGTTTGGTAATGGTTGGGTAGGTAGTGGTGAGCTCCAGTATTGTAGCAATAATGCTACAACTCCTGGGGCTTCCTGTCTCTTACTTTTATCAACCCGGTAGTTCGTACAAACTTGGAAGCGACGGTGCTATATGCATAAGTACTAGCTCTTGTCGCAGCTGTCACTTGGTCAGCTGGCACAAGTCCGCTAGGGCTCAAGCCAACTTCTATAGGCTCTCAGAAGAAGCTTGCTAAATGATGGACGAAAGCTATTCTCAAAGGAAAGCTAATTTACTTGACAAAAATGAAATGAAAGCAAATCAAAGCATAGAAACCTAGGAAACCCTAATTTGACTAGTCTAACCTCTATGATGCAAAGAATGTGAATGAAACTTCTACCAATGCTGCCATTACCTCTAATAAGTGAAAATGCATGAATCTAAGCTGCTTGCATCTTAAAAGACATGTTTTTGTATTTTTTCTTTAAGTGGATGGAGTGATGGTGATTTTGTGCTTATTAGGGTTTGGTTGTGCAGATGTGATGCAGAAGGAAGGAAAGCGTGGGAAAGGTTGGGGAGGATAGGAGAGGTCCCCAGGGATCCTTAGCATCCGTCCACAGAGGTTCCTCACGTTCAGAGGCTCAGCAACCGAGTGAGTGGCCTCCTACAGGATGTTTGCAGGGGATCCTACAGGAAACTCAGAGGTTTCTACAGGAAGTCTACAAATTGCTACAGGATGACCTACCGTGGGTGTTTGAGGTGATGATGGAGTGATGGAATGGTAGGGGGAGATGTGTAAGGTGGGGATAAGGCTGGTGATGGCTCAGGAATGGAGAAGTAGGATGGGGAACGAGTGTATGGATTAGGTTAGAAGATGGAGGGCTATATCAACGAAAGGTCTAGAAGATGAAGTTATGGGAGGAGTGGAAGAATTTGGGAGATAACAGAGCGGAACAGAGGTCAAGGATGTGGTTGCATGCGTGATCAAGACGAAGGAAGAGGTAATGGAACGAGGAAGAGCAGTGTAAATGAAACAAATTCTTATGACTGTCACCAAAACGAAAGTTCACTAACCTAAGCTACCTGTGCTTATGAACTCAATGAACAGCAATCCAACGTGTGAAGAGAAATGTGCATGAAGCTGTGATGAAGGTGTATGTTGCAAGTGTAAAGTGCATGAAAGGATCTATCATAACCGTGACTTTGTTGCAGCAAGCATAAAGTAAAGAAATGCGTATTTTTGTGGTTGGTATAGGCTGCACTCCAATCTCCAAACAGAGATGGCAGTGGAGGCTTTCTCAACCGTTTTCCTTGGAGCTCCAATGTATTATCAACCTGCTAGTCTAACTAAACAACTGAAAGCAATTCAACCATAAGCTAAACTCATTCAATCTCATAAAAACTAACTCAGCAACCTGTAATTTCGAATTGCATGGTAAAGCAATGAACTAAAGTGCTGAAACGAAAAGTAAATAACACTACAACACCGAGGAGATCTATTGCTCTCAGGTTGGGCCCTAACCTGAGAGCTATAGCTCCTTGAGAAAACTCAGAACTAGATCAAAATCTGCCTTCTTTATTCATAATCTGATGTCATGCCAAACTTGGCTTACAAAAAGAACTACCCCGAGCTGTGCTCAAAAATTACAATAGTAATGCGAAAGTTTCAACAACCTATCAAAGGCTACGGCCTCTATACTTATGCAAAAACGATCATCCAACAGGTGTCCTTGATTTTAGGAGCTCGGCTGTCCAATTGAAGTTTAAACTGTTGATCCTGTAGGACAGTCATAATTGTTGTTCCTGTAGAACAGTTATAACTGTTGTTCCTGTAGAACAGCTGGCTGCTTCTAAGCTCGGTGGGGAGATGGATTGGAGCTCAGAGCTATGGTGGGAATCACGAGGAGGGTCCCAAGACTGTGGACATCCTCTCCTAAAAACCAGCAGTGCCACCTCATTGTCTCCTTGCCTTCTTTTCACGTGGTCTTTTCTCCCTTTTAATGCAAAAACCTGAAATCATAATGCATTAGTCACGTGGATAGAGTGCCTACCCTTCTTCCTACAAACAACATGAATAAACTAAGAAATGAATGCATAAGCAATAAAAAATGAATGGTTTGAGCAAAGTAAGTAGGCTAAATGAGCCCAAATTGTACCAAAAATTGGGGCTCATAAGGTAGCTGATTTGGTTTCTGCTGAAATGGTAGTAAAAGTTGAGGATTTTGGTTTTGTTGTGGAAATGGTAATGAAAGTTGAGGGTTCTGATTTTGAAGTTGTGGCTGTTGATTTTGTTGTGGAATGTGTGGGGGAGGATAATTCTGATATGATGGAGGATATTAATAATATTGAGAAAATATCCCATAATGATTTTGTACTCCTTGTGCCCACGGTTGAGATTGAGATTGAGGTTGAGGCCAAGGTTGCTGCCAAGAATTCCAATTTGGTGGGGGCTAAAGATACATTTGATTGTTAAATCCCTGATTTTGTGGCCCCTGCCAAGGTTTTCTAGCAACAAAACAAAGAGGTTCTGCAGAATTTGGGATTGTTTCCTCTTGAAATATAGCCTTAAGACCTGGAATTGAAGGACAACCCTTGGTCTCATGGCTTTCTGAGCAAATCATACAAGTTTCTACAACTTTTGCATCCAAAGGAAATTCTCTTAGAGCATGTTTGTTTCTGCATTTTGGAAAAAAAATGGCTAAAGCATCAGCCTCAGTTTTCTGCTTGTTTTGTAATTTAAGGGTGTCCATTTGTTCACTAACACTCCCTAGAATGTCAGTTTTAAATTCATCAAGCATATTACCAATTTTTGTCCTACTTACAGACCCAGTTGCAGATTTGTTTACTCTAACAAGAGAAGGATCTCTTGGACCTTTCCCAATTTTAGATTTCCCTCTTGAGAGATGAACATATAATTCTCCTATGTCATTTAATGGGAGTTCAGAAATATCTCCCTTCCCCATCATGTTAAGGATATCTATCCACTCATCTCTAATGGCTTTCAATAAAAGAGCTTTCAAGGTATCTTCATCTAATTTATCCATTTTTGCTCTTTTCGAATTATAGTTGAATCTCTCAATCAAATCCTCTAAGTTTCATCCTCTCTTTGCATATTTTGAAAACTTCATCTTTGTGATTGGCAGGCATGCAATAATCCAAGTACCTATCCAAAAACGTTTTTTCATGTCATTCCATGTTCTAATGGACTGAGTGACTAATTGATCCGAATTGGATCCTAAACACTCTCTAAGTTTTCATAAACTCGTTCAAATTATGCCAACAAATTCAAGTCTTAGAAAGATCAAGCTATTAGAAGGAATCCTCATGACAATTGCAATTGTGATCAGCGTAGAGCAATGAGGACCCTCAGTCGAGCGTGCAGACCATTGGCCCATGGTAATGCGCGCTGGCGCAAATTAGAAAAACCAAAGGCTAATTCAAGAAACAAGGGTGCTTTCTGATACGCGATTAGCACTAATCGCGTATCGCAGAGCATCCCCCCAGTGAAGGAAAGCCCTGAAGTGCCCAGACCCGAAATGGCTATGAAATGCGAAAAAGTAATAAATTTGGTTTCGTGGATTCCATAAAACTGGCATGATATCGGAAGGCCTCGAGGCGGTAAGTAGTTTTGACAGAGTCTTGCCCAATGCCACACACTGAGTGACACGCGTCCGGCGGAAGAGAGAGAAAACCGCTCACATCGGATGGGTAAATGTCATGCTACTTACCCGCCCAATATGAATGATGACCATAGGATCTAGGGGGCCCAGATCAATGGCGGAGGCACGTCGTGATAAATGACCAGATTTGACAAGGTTGTAAATCAAGATTACATGGGATTTTAAGTTTGACGTGGATGATGAGTTGGCAGAAGATTTGTGTTTCGCGGGCATCTTGGAGCAAACAGAAATAACGACCATTCAAATGTGTCTTATGAACCTGACACACTCACCCGTTGCAAAATAGGTGGCCACCTCCCTGTGAAGCGTTACAAGGTGATGATGATGCAAAACAGGGGAGTTTGAAGAAGGAAAACTAGAACGCCAAGAAGCGGAAACGAACCGACAGAAAGCAGATTGGCTTTAAAGCCATGAACTGACAGAAGCAGAGGAAACACACACACACAGAGGAGTTAGTTAGACACAAAAAGCTAAGAGCAGAGAACAGAGAGAAGAAGTCGAGCTAACCTGAGGGCAGCATAGAGCCAGACAAAGCCTGTCATGTATGAGTTTCAGATTGGGCTCATACTACTGTGACCAGTAAAGGTCAAGTACTAGTAAGGAGAGTCTGTGTACTCAAATCCCATTGATTCATATCTATTGAGTGAGACTCAAATTGAGCTCATTGTTGTAAAGAAACATTGCTTTGAAAACATAATAGAGAGGCCACCATTGAAAGCTGGACCAGGAAACATAGCCTAGGAGTATTGGGTGAACTCCTTATTAAACTTGTTGTATTACATGTTTTCCTATTATGTTTTCTCTAACTACCTCAGTGTCTATGTATTTTGCAATCTTATCGATCCATTGCATAAAGTAACATAGGCGCATCCATGCACATGAGTCTATAATACCTTTAATTCTTTTTCCTGGATAAATTCCAGATCAAGTGGTATCAAAGCTCTAGGTTACTAAGGTTAGACAAGCTTGTGCTGGATTTTGTTGTTGAATGCTAACTAGATCAAAGCTTAAATTAGGAGAAGGAGAGTTGGTTGAAACTAACCCTGAAATTGGAAGAGTCTATCTTGAGAGGAAAATGTCAGAAGAAAGTCCCTTGGAATTAGACCCTCAGTTCATGGATAGTTTCATGACCATGAGAGCCATGGTAGAGGAAATGTATAGAGAATTTAAGAAAGGTAGAGAGGAAGATGCATCAAACTCCAAAAGAGATAAAGGAGTAGAAGAATCTCTCCTCCATGACCACTCTAAAGGCAAGGGGAAAGAAGAAAAACTTCCCACACCTCCTAGTAGCCCTGAAAGCAAAAAGAAAACATCTTTGATTAAATTATATGTTAAATTTGATTTACCGATATATGATGGAGAGTTGAATGCAAAGAAGCTAGATAATTGGATTAGACAGATTGATGTTTATTGCAGAGTGTAGAGCATCGATTCAAACAAGAGTAAGATTCATCTAGCCAGCCTATGCCTTGGAGGCACTGCCTTGGTATGGTGGGAAAGCAGGACACAAGCTAACATTAAGAAACATGGTAAAATTCTTTCTGTCTGGAGTGAATTTGTTTCTGCAATTAAAAAGCAATTCTATCCTCTAGCCTATATGCAGCAAGCCATGATGAGCTGGCAAACTCTTTGACAATTGAAAGGGAAAATTGTACAAAGTTACACTCAAGAATTTAGGAAAAGAGCTTTGATTCTAGGAATTTATTTAGACTCACCTGAAACTCTGCTGAAGTATATAAGTGGTCTACACAGCTACTTAAGGTACACTATTCTCATGTTTAATCCCACTAGCATAGATGAGGTATCTGTTCAAGCTACACATCTAGAGGCTAGAAGTAGGAATGTGAACCCAGAAGTTGGGGAATCATCAAAACCCACTGCAAGGAAGAAAAGGAGAAAATAAAACAGAAATGGAAAGAGAGGAAGATAAATATTGTACAAAAGACCAAATCTTCATGCACTCACTATAAAAAGGATAGGCATGATGATGAACACTACTGGATTCTGCATCTGGAGCTGAAACCCAAGAATTTTGAGGGCAAGAAGAAGAAGACTGTTGCAGCTATTCAAAAGGATTTGGGGTCAGACTCAGGAGATGAAACAACAATAGCAACCATAGGTATAAAAGGTAAGAATTCTGAAGTATCTACTAGTAATTTTGCACAATCTACTGATAATGAAGAAAATGAGAGGAAAAGACATGAGTTTTTTCATATTCGAGTTATTTCCAAGCATCAATAGATTGATACTTTATTTGATAGTGGCTCACAAGTAAATTTAATTTCTGAAGCAATTGTAAAGAATTTGAGATTACTAACCACACCTCACAAAAATCCATATCCATTAGGTTGGTTATGTGATAAAGCACAGCTACAAGTGACTAGACAATGTAAACTTAGGTTTTCTTTTGGGTCAGAATTTGTAGATGAGGTTGAGTTAGATATAGTTCCTTTGGATATATGTGGAATTATTTTAGGAAGTCCTTAATTGTATGATAGAAAAGATATTTTCTATAGAGCTGAGAACAAGTATCAACTCGTTAAAGATGGAATCGAATATATTGTAAGAGCTCATAAACTCAAGAATAATTATACTCTCATAAACTCGGGGTAAATGAAAAGCATTGTAAATTCTTGCAAACAATTTTTATTGATGGTTGTAAAGGAAAAGAAAACTGATAAAACCAATGTATTTGAGGGCTGTGATGCTAAACAGCAAGCTGATTTAGAAAAAGTTGTTTCGGAATATGATATACTATTTCAAGAACCTAAAGGTCTGCCACCCAAAAAGGAAATAGTACATGATATTAATTTGCAACAAGATGCTCCATTGCCTAACATCAGAATGTACATATTGTCTGCTTTAGAGAATGCAGAAATCAAGAAGCAGGTACAGGAATTGCTCGAGAAAGGGTTCATCAGACCTAGCACATCACCATGTGTATCGCCAATTGTCTTGGTGAGAAAGAAAGATGGCTCATGGAGAATGTGCATTGATTACCGAGCACTGAAGAAGATAATGATCAAAAATCGTTATCCCCTTCCTCGCATAGATGATCTATTGGATCAATTAAAGAAATTTGTTTGTTTTTCCAAGTTGGACTTGCATAGTGGATATCATCAGGTCAGAGTTGCAGAGCCATATGCATGGAAGAATGCTTTGAAAACAAAGTAGGGATTGTATGAGTGGTTGGTTATGCCTTTTGGCTTAACTAATGCTCCTGCTACTTTCATGAGAGTAATGAATGATGTACTCAGACCTTTTATTGATGATTTTGTCATTGTATGTTTGGAACATTCTTATATTTAGTAAAACATGGGAAAAACATTTAAATCATGTCAAGCAGACTTTAGATGTTTTGAAAAAAGAGAACCTTTATATTAAGCTCTCAAAATGTGAATTTGGCAAAACATCTTTGAATTATTTGGGTCATATTGTAGGGGGTGGTGAATTGAAGATAGATCCCTCTAAGAATGCAGTCATTGTAAACTGGCCTAAACCCAAATCTGCTATCGAAGTTAGAAGCTTCTTAGGAGTAGCACAATATTGGAGAAAGTTTATTTCTAACTTTTCCTTAATTGCAGCTCCCTTACATGCTTTAACAGGATTGAACAAGGTGTTTCAGTGGGGAGGCAAATAGCAGAAAGCCTTCGGCACCTTTAAAGAAAAGATTACTACAGCACTAGTACTAGCACTTCCTGATCTTCAAAGACCATTTGAGATTGAAACGGATGCCAGTGACTATGCCATGGGAGCAGTGTTGATGCAGCATGGTAAACCCATATGTTATCATTCTGAGACATTTAATTCTGCAGTAGTTAATTATCCCACATATGATAAAGAATTGTATGCATTAGTACAGAGTGTGAAAAAGTGGAAACATTATTTAATGGGCAAAGAGACAGTTATACATATTGACCATCAACCACTTCAATATTTGCACTCACAAACTAAGTTGCAGCAATCAAGACACTATAGGTGGATGGGTTTTGTACAACAGTTTCATCTTATCATCAGATATAAAAAGGGCATACACAATAAAGCTGCAGATATGTTGTCTAGACCGATCATAAATGCATCCATTATTCTTAAGCATAATTCAGTATTGCATGAAAGCTACATTGAACAATATGCTCAAGATATAGATTTTAAAGATGTATATGCAACTTTAAGTCATGGCAAACAAGTAGAAGAAATGGATTATCATGTTAAGGACCAACTCTTGTATCATTTGGGAAAGTTTTGCATTCCTCAAACAGAAAGAGTAAAGATAATTCGAGAAGCACACACTTCTCTAATATCAGGTCACTTTGGTGTAAGTAAAACAGTTGCACAGCTGCAAAGATTTTGTTATTGTCCAAAAATGAATGAGACAGTTTCTAGATATGTAAGAGCATGTACCATGTGTGCTAAAAGCAAGCCTAGCAACATAAAACTAGGCTTGTACACTCCACTACTAGTTCATTCTCATCCTTGGGAAAGTGTTTCTATGGACTTCGTTGGGGGGCTGCCTAAATCTAGAAAAGGTCATGACTATTTATATGTTGTTGTGGATAGGTTCAGCAAAATTTGTATTTTGATACCTTGTAACAATTAGATTACATCTTAACAAACTGCAAAGTTGTTCTTTCAGCATGTATGGGTCCATTTTGGATTACCCACTTCCATTATATCCGATCGAGATACTTGATTTATTGGGAAATTTTGGTCAAGTTTGTGGGAATTGATGGACACCAGGCTGAAGAAGAGCACAAATTTTCATCCGCAAACAGATGGCCAAACAGAAGCAGTCAACAGGACAGTGATCCAGTTGCTCAGAGGCTATTGTAGCAAGCATCCCAGGCTTTGGGATGAACATTTATGTTATGTGCAACATGTTTATAACTGAGCTAAACATTCTTCTACACAGAGATCTCCTTTTGAGACTTGTTTTGGTTTCACACCAAGGTCTTCCTTGGATTTTTTCTTTGATAAAGACATAGCAGTTGATGGACACAGTGATGTGGACAAGGCAACCAAGTTCATCGAACAAATCCAAGATATTCACCAAGCAGTACAGGAATAGTTGGAAAAGAGCCAAGCCAAGTACAAGGCAAGGCATGACAAGCATTGGATGGAGCATAGTTTCCAAGTTGGTGATCAAGTCTGGATGTATATCAACAAAGACCGAATTCAAGGTGAAGGTAAGAATCTGAAGCCAATAAGGTATGGACCTTTCAAGATACTTGAGAAAATTGGTGAGAATGCTTTTTGCCTTGATTTACTCGCTTATATGCACATCTACTTAGTTGTTAATGCAGACAGCTTGAGATTATTTGAACCTTCATTAATCGAAGATCCTGAAGAGCAGAGTCAATTGCCTTATATTGATGATCTGTTGCTTGAATATCTTAATGAATTGCAGGAAGATACAGTTCTGGATAGGAAGGTGAGAACTACGCACAGAGGGGATGTTGAGTACCTCAGGATTGGACTCAAAGGTTCAAAGCCAAGCAGTGTGAAATGGATAGAAATTGGGCAAGCGAGGAATCAGTACCCTCACTTGATTGATGCTTAAAAATAAACTTTTGGTGGTCCAAAAGATTTTTCAATAGGAAGGCCGTGATCTGAATTGGATCCTAAACACTCTCTATGTTTTCATAAACTCGTTCAAATTATGCCAAACAGATTCAAGTCTTAGAAAGATCAAGCTATTAGAAGGAATCCTCATGATAGTTACAATTGTGATCAGCGCGGAGCAATGAGGACCCTTGATCGAGTGCGCAGACCGTTGGCCCAAGGTAACGCGCACTGGCGCAAATTGGCAAAACCAGAGGCTAATTCAAGAAACGGGGGTGGTTTCTGATACGTGATTAGCGCTAATCATATATCGTTGGGTGTCCCCCTCAGTGAAGGAAAGCCCCAAAGTTCCCGAACCTGAAATGGCTATGAAATGCGAAAAAGTAATAAATTCAGTTCCGTGGATTCCACAAAATCGGCAGGATATCCAAAAGCCTCGAGGCAGTAAGAAGTTTTGACCAAGTCCCACCCGATGCCACACACTGAGTGATGCGCATCCAGCGGAAGAGAGAGAAAACTGCTCACATCGGACGGGTAAACGTCATGCTACTTACCCGGCCGATTTGAACGACGACTGTAGGATCTAGGGGACCCAGACCAATGGCTCAGGCGCGTCCCAATAAATGACTGGATTTGACAAGGTAGTAAAGCAAGATTACATGGGATTTGAAGTCTGATTTGGACGATCAGTTGGTAGAAGATTCATGTTTCGTGAGCATCTTGGAGCAAACAGAAATAACGGTTGTTCAAATGGGTCCAAGGAACCTAACACACTCACCCGTTGCAGAATAGGTGGCCACCTCCCTGTGAAGCGTTACACAGTGATGATGACGCAGAACATGGGAGTTTGAACAGACAAAGGAAGGAAAACTAGAATGTCGGGAAGCGGAAACGAACCGATAGAAAGCAGACTGGCTTTAAAGCCATGAACTGACAGAAGCAGAGGACACACACACACACACACAGGAGTTAGTTAGACGTAGAAAGCTAAGAGAAGAGAATAGAGAGAAGAAGCCAAGCTGACCTAAGGGCAGCATCGAGCCAGACAGAGCCAGAGAGAGTCAGAGAGATTGTGCACTCCAGAGAAAGCTTGAGAGGTTCAAGCAAGCTCCTCGGCATAGGCTTGTCATGTATGAGCTTTAGATTAGGCTCATACTACTGTGACCAATAGAGGTCAAGTACCAGTAAGGAGAGTATGTGTACTCAAATCCTACTGATTCGTATCTGTTGAGTGAGACTCAAATTGAGCTCATTGTTGTAAAGAAACTCTGCTTTGAAAACATAATAGAGAGGCCACCATTGAAAGCTGGACCAGAAGACGTAGCCCAGGAGTATTGGTTGAACTCCTTATTAGACTTATTGTATTACATGTTTTCCTGTTATGTTTTCTCTAACTACCTCAGTGTCTATGTATTTTTTAATCTTATCGATCCATTGCATAAAGTAACATAGGCGCATCCATGCACATCAGTCTGTAATACCTTTAATTCTTTGTCCTGGATAAATTCCAGGTCACTAACCCCATGAACCATTTCAAAGCAACTCATTTTAGTGTTGAAGGAAACAATTTGAGTTTTTTAGCATCTTCTAGATAGTCATAGGTTATGCACAAGACTTCAAACTCAAATAAGAATGTTTCAGGATCCTCACTTTTTAACCCATGGAAGTTTGGGAGGAGAGAAGGTGATATATTTTTCATGGTGGCATTTGTTTCCTCATCCACTATAGGGAATCCAAAAGAATTATCTATTTCCATATTTCCTCTGCCTCCTCTATTATTTCCTCTACCTCCTCCATTGTTTCCTTTACCCACTCCAAATAGACTGAATTGCCCATCTTCTCCTTCTTCTGCCATTATAGTTTCCTCAGAGCCAGTATAAGGTTCAACCTGTAAGGTCACTTTCTCCTCCTCTAGTTCTTTTATTGGGATATGGGAGAGAGGTTCTACTTCTTCTTCCTCTCCAGGTATTCCTAAATCTTCAAATAAAATGTGCTCTCCTGTGGAGGTGAAAAAGGCTATTCCTGCTATTGGAGATTCAAAATTTTTCTCCTCTAAGACTGGCTTGGTAGTAGGAGATTATTTTGATTGGATTTTTTCCCCTGGAATTTTAGGTGTTTTATGGCTGGGAGTATGAGTTTGGGATGGAGGTGTATCTTTCCTTGTTCTTGGTGGAGTAGGTGGTGTTGTAGGAATTGAACTACTGCCCCTAACTATAAATCTACCCCTAGAGTCTCTTTCTCTATGCATATCATTTCTTTTTAATGTAAAAGATAAGGCTACCTAGTTACACTTCCCCAAAAATGGAACCAAAATGTTTGGTCAATTTAGTGTCCCACATTTCTCTACATAAATAATCAATCCAGGTATCGTAAACTGATGAAGTGTATTGCACTGTTTGTGCTAGATAACCCTTCTTACTTCGTTGTTTTTATGTTTTATGTTGTTTTGGGGGGGTTTTTGGTCTTTTAATTCCTAAAAATTTACAATGTAAATTATCAAAACTAAATCTAACTTTCTTAAAGACTACTCAAAATCTAAAAACGAAAACAGAGCTAAGAAAGATATGGAAACAAAGCTAAGAAAGAAATGAAAACATAGTTTCTATTCCTATTTTACCATTATTTCCAAATCATGAATTAAAACAGAAAGTGAAATTTGCAATTGATGTCTAATTAATTACAGAATTAAAACTAAATGAAATACTTGGTTACTCTGCCTCTCAATTTTGGGAGAAAGTCTCCTTGGAATGACATTTGAGTAATTTTGTACTTCATTAATCTAAGAGAAAGCACATACAAAGATGCAAAGATAACTCATTGCATAGATGAAATGTTCAACCACTTAGTTAAGGATGAATTATCAACTTGAATGGTTTTCCATAAACATTCATTAACACCATGAATTAGTAAACTAAAAAATGAAATGGCAAAGACAGTAAATGACACTGATCAGTTTAATTGATAATTTAAACTAGCAAAATAGTGAATAAAGTAAACTATCCAACAATGTATCCTTATCATTCTTTACTCCTACTCTCATCCTGAAACAAGGTTAGTTTTTAATTAAAGGAAAAGAGATTACACTATTGAGTTCTATCTTCTAAACTACTGATAAAAACTAAAAATAAATCAAGCTAATGGAAACTGCTCTAAATTATAAACACTGTTAATAAGAAAATGATGGAAATTGCATTATAAACATTGTTAGTAAGAAAATGATTATAAACATTGTTTTAGAAAGAATGATGAATTTACAGTTTAACAAGAAGAATAAAAATAAATAAAATGAAACCTTCTTCAGTGCAGGGGCCCTCTGCAACTGATTAGGGTACGCTTGCTCAATCAACTCCAAGAAAAATCCTTCAGATCTTCATAAAAACATGCAGTCTTCTCATATTAAAACAGGGACACAAAACACCTAAACATTACAGAGTCTAGAACTTCGATTTCACATTAAAAATATTACTATTACTACTAACTTCTTCAGTCCCTTATACAAGTATTTATAATAAAAATCATATAACTATTTGTGGAGAAAAGCATGCTACAACCAAACACGTAGAAGACAGATATGCGGAATTTCTTCCTCGGTTGTTGGAGAAATAAATCGAAGACATGGTGGCTATTGAAGTCCATAGGTACAGATAGTTTCTCTAGCTAACGCTTCCCATCACTGTGAAACGCATTAATTAACCACGAAACAGAGTCTTGTTTCCTTCGGTCTCTTTGTGTTTGACTTATCCATTGGTTGTAGTCTTATGCCATCTTCTTTGTCGACCTTGGCTAAATGAATAGGGCAGGGTCCATGTCATGATGATTTCCAAGCTACCCATGTGGCTAGTTTCTCCTTCTGACACCTGGAACCTATTAGAGCATGAAGGTAGCTGCGGAACAGCTCGTTAGCTACAGAATAGGCTATGTTCCATAGCTAATATACACAAATTTATTCAAACAGCAAAACATAAAAAGCATAATATGTAAATCATTAAATGTCCTCCTGAAGACAGTATATACCAGTTATTGGTGATGAGAATGCATCTTTATTATGGGAAAAAAAAAGAAAATGAATGAGAAGAGTTGTTAGGGAAAGAGTAATTTTGAGGCTCAACACAGCCCATGTAGAATAAAGGAGAAATTTGTCTTGGGTAGGTTAATTCCTTTAGCCAGACTTGACAGATTAATTATGGAAAATGAGCCTATCAGAGTCTTCTTTTAATGTCTTCAAACTCTCAAAAATTGAAACTCCCTAGCAGTGATTGATTCAGCCTTGTAAAATCTACATGCAACAATGGTAGCTTAGGGATTCCTTGAGTACATATTTATTCTTTTCCAGGCTCAAGGAAATACTTATGGAAAAGAAGCCCCTTGGAGTCTTCTTTGGGTGGTTTAGACTCTCTAAATATGAATACCTCGAGTAATGGCTACTTTAGGCTAGTTAAAACTATAAAGTAGTAGTAGTTAGGGATTTTTTTAGCATAGAATTATTCTTTTCTGGGCTTAGAAAAATAAGTACGGAAAAGAAACCCTCCTAGAGCTTTCTTTCTATCCATTTTAAGCTCTCTAAATGTGAAATTCTTCAGGAATTTATCATCCTCGACCTGGTTAAAATCCATGGGATGGTGAGCAGGTTTACTTATGATTTGGAGGCAACATTCAGCAAATTACATGACATTATGCAAAGAGGAAGTCCCAAATTCTATATTGTAAATTTCTAGTACTTTACTATGTAAAATCAAGTTCTGCCATTACAAGTGTATTTCAAGAACATCTTTTGTAGAGCATACTTGGTGTCTAAGCTTCATTCCAACAAGAATTATTTTTTTATCAATATCTTGCTGCTACTATCAGACAGAGCTGGATAATATTTAAAGCCCAGCACCCTATATCATTATAAGTTAGTAAAGGTATGTGCTTATGATCTACTTAGATTTGATTATGAATGGTTAAAATATATGCCAAGTGACACGCATCTTCTGTGTTTTCCTAACTATTCCTTTCTTCCGATTCATAACCTTAGTCCTTACACTCTTCTTCTTATTACTATTCCTTTCTTCCGATTCATAACCATAGTCCTAAAGACCCCTGCTAATCCTATTGGCTCGTGTAAACCTTCCCCTTTGTCCTAAATAATTATCAAGCTCTCCACTCAAATCACATCCAAATCAGGGCCATCATCGCACCTTAAGCTTCGTACTTCCCCGTTGTTCTGATGATCATTCTCTTGAAGGCATGATTTGGGCCGAATCATTAAAATGTTGGGGCAATTCTCATAGGGATCAAGGTGATTATTTTTTCTTATCAATTACAGGGAAGTCATACTCTTACTCCATTGTTGCAAGTTGAGAGTTCAATTTTAAGTTTAATTTGAGGATTGTGGTTTCATATAGACATGGGGACTGATTGCCATGAACCTACATTCTTCCAATTATCTTGCAGTCCTAAATATTAGCAATGTAAGGGAATTTTGGAAGAACGAGGATGGATGACGTGGAGATCTATCCATTTGTGAAGCCACCTGACAACGTACAGTTGCAGGTGTGGTGTGGTCCATAGGCCCAACCGCTTCATGATCTCTGCTAAAATCAAGTTCTTTTGTCTCCCATTGTCAACAATGTACTGCAGCAGAGAACCCTTCACCCACATCTGTGAGTGGAAGATTTGCTCCCCCTCCTCAAGATGTTCAGGCTCATCCTTCTAGATCTTGGTGGTGGCAACAATGGAACTAGGCTCCCATTATGAATACATATATAGGAAATAATGTAAATGATAATAATTAATAATGATTAGTTAATTAGTAATTAGGTTGAAGATTCATGTCTAATGAGACATGATTCTCCATGAAGAGGCACCTGCATAGTATATAAGCAAACATATCGCTCTCATTTATATTATTCATATTCATATATTTAATATATAATATTTGTATCCTCATGGATATATTTATATTCCAAGTCTTCTAGAGTAATTAATCTGAAGAAGGAACTTTGTTTGCTTCAGCACCACATCGATAATCTACTTCCCTTTGTCATTCCTCTTATCGGTTTCTGACTAAAAGCCGGAACATGCATCTAATTCAGAAGCCTTCAAACTGGCCACCAGTGACTGCTTGGCTCGACACTCATGTTGGAAATAATACTGAGAGAGGGTTGAATTAGTATTATAAATTTAACAATATTTCATTTCCATAAACAGATTTATATACGCTACTTTTGTTAATGAAACCTGCGTGTATATGCAACTGTGTTTAGAGAAACCAGCTTATACCTTGCAATCTTATAATTTAATTAGTTTATCTTTAATTTGTGTATCAGAACCATATAACCAGTAATCAGATGCAGTAAACAGAACAAGCAATCACACACATGAACATAAGATATAAGGTGGAAACCCAATGTGGGTGAAAACCACCTATTGCAATCGTCTCAATCTTTCTTTAATAAGAAACTTCTTTTACAAATTTTGTACTAGTGTAGCCTTATACCAATACGTAGGCTTCTACCTGCAGAAGTCTACAACCTTCTCTCATTCTCGAGCTTTTCCTGGAAGGGAGCTACAACCCCCTTAGCTCTTGTACTCGCTGATGTGTTTACTAGTATGTAGGTACTGACCTATAGAACGCTACAACCTCCTCTTTTCTTCCAGGGACCATGTTTCATAAATTTTCAAACTGGATCCATCAATAACATCAAATATATCTGCATCAACCAATCTCCTTTGCACCAACCAAAACTTAATCAAATAATAATTTTTCTTAATGTTGTAACCAGAACACAGTAATAGTAACCAGAACCCAATGTTGAACCCAGAACACTGCAACAACAAACAGAAGTAGCTAAAACATATTTTATGAGACATATGCTACTTTAATGTGTTGAACTTGTGTTCATATGTTGTTATCTGAAGGCAGACCTGCGTATACGTTGTTTTTAAATGTCGAACCAGCGTGTATATGTGCCTTTGCTATATTGAACCTGCATACATATCTGTAAAAGATGATTTAACCTTTAAAACTATTTAGAAATCAGTTATACCTAGATCATCAGATTTACAAATTACGACATGCGCTAATTATAAAAGACCAAAACCACACAAAGATATTTCTCTTCAAACCTAAAGATCTTGACCCATCAATCGAACTTATCCTTCTTCAAGCACTCAAGTTCCTCCTTGACTCAGATCCAGCTATGCATAACCTAATGACTAGTATTCTAGATCTTGCTCTTCATTAGATATTCAATGCTTGAGTGCCTTTGCCTAATGATCTCCTCCTCCTTTTATAGTCTTAGGCCTTACTCAATACCATGGTCCAAAACCACTTTAGAATCAATACCTTGGACCAAATACCTAGGGTCAATACTTTGGACAAGATACCTTGGACCAATAACATGGGTCAAAATACCAAGGACCAAATACCACGGACCAAAACCATGTTTTCCAACATGTATGTGCTTTTCCTTGCGTGAAAGTGCGTGTATACGCATACGCGCCTTTTGGTTTGTGAACCCACATGAATACGCAGTTTGGTCAAGGGGAACCTGCGTATACCTCTTTTTCCTTCATTCTGTGATCCTGAATTGTGATCTGTCATCTGAGTGAGTTTCCATCATAGACAACACCTGTGTCATAGCACCAAACCTGTGTCATAATGCCAACAACTCACTTGTGTTGTGAGTGGGACTCTTATGGAACTCATACCATTTCCCTATGTCCTTCTTTGTCTTCGCGGTGTTATTCTTTTCTTGCAGTTTCAAAAGTTTGTCCTTTGTTGCCCCACCTTGGCTTTGTCCTTTATTCTTTGGTTTGGGAGAGCCTTTCCCTTGCTTCGGATTCGCAAATCCAAAGTCTCGCTTCCTCGCAAATACAAATGTGAGATATCTTCCTTGTTATTGTGACTTTGCAATGGAAGAAGCCAAGAAACAGTTGAAGTTCTTTTACAAGGCTGAGTTGTGACCCTGTAATAAGTGTCACAGACACCAAAAATTGCAACCATAGATTTGCAACAGAGATCATTACAGGTCTTAAAATCTTCACAAATTCACAGGAATTCATGACTAATGAATAGTTGATGTGAAGCCTTGTTTACAATTGTTCCATTAGTTTTGTTTGGCGTAGTTTTTATGTGCGACATTTTGGAGATGAATGTGACATTACTCTGTATGGTCATACATACCACAATGATGATTCTATTGATTTTCGAGCATCTCCTTTTTCCGGTGATGTCGGATTGTATTTTTGAATTGATCATTCCCAGGTCTGACAACCAACAAAGGAAACTAACATTGTCCTTACGGAAGACGATGTAATTAAAGCATTGAGTGGATAACTTCCATACATGGCACAATCTTTCAACAACCAATATTTCTAGAGCTATAGCTCCTTTAATGTATTAGGGCAGTATATGTCAACTTTTGGATTTTGTACTTGTATAAATCCAAAGATTCACATATACTTCCTCGATGCATTAATGGAGCTATAGCTACAAAAATATGGATAGCCCAATCCCTCTATTTGAAATTTGAGCATGCCACATGATTTTCCAATGCCCAAGCCAGGAGGTTGGATTAGTGTGGTGTGCTTTTTCTTTTTTAGGGCTAGGTGTTGTTGGAGGACCTACTGCATTCAAGGCAAACAACATTTACATTTGCATTTGATCACAATATAAATTTCTTGACTAGCTTATAGTAGAGAGCTCTCTTTGAACATAGTGATTTCATCAAGACACTTTATTTATTGTTGTAATCCAGTACTTTAACTCATGGATGGAATCCTCTCAGGGCGCACAGATTTATTATGGTTGTAATGGTTTTGAAGGAGTGTTTCAATTCATCTACTCTCAACCGAATAGATGGGTTGATATCAATATGCATATCCAAATAGTATATTGCATAGATGATATTCACATGCCACAAATATGATGGTGGCAAATGTGTCTTTGGGAGCACTGTGTGGAAATAGTGAAACACTTTACGTTTTAATTTTAGAGATTTGATTTTGGAATTTTGCATTAAGCATGAAGTGTCTGTTATATAAATCTTAGTCGCACTCTGTAAACAAAAATCTAATTGAATTATTAACCATGTTGTGGAGGGAACAAAGGTGTGAGAAGTATTACAACACCTTATGAGAAGTTCCAAGAATAAAAAATTGGAACTTGCTTGCCTTCCAGGAGCATTAGGTATGTGTTTTTGAATTCTAGATCACTCTTGTAAAGATGTAGCCACCCCACAGTCTCGTGCCCACAAGATTCGAGCACAATGGTCAGTGCCATGATCGACGGTCGGTTGAGGCAGTCTGCAACATTGTTGGTGTTTCCATTCTTTTACTTAATGTTCAAATGGAATTGTTGCATGTATGTCGACCATTTTTTATGGTGATCATTTTGAAACTTTCCCTGTGTTTTTATGAACTAAATGGGCTAGTGGTCTGTGTGGATGATCGTTTCATTCCCTAGAATGTAATGCTTCCATTGTCAAGAGACCTACACAATGGAATACATCCTTTTTTCATAGGTGGGATACTTTTAGACCGCATCTGAAAGTGTCTCACTGTGATATGCCACTGGATGCCCCTACTGAGTAAGAACTGCACCAATAGCATAGTCAGAGGCATCTGTCTTGATCTCAAATGGTTGTTGCAAGTCTGGTAATGTGAGAATTTGTGTAGAGTAGAGACGATGCTTCAACTTGGCAAACACCTTTATTTGGGATTCAAGCCAAATGAACTTTTTTTTTGCTCCTCCCTTGGTGACTTGACTCAAAGGCCAAGTGATATGAGAGAACCTCAACATGAACATGCGATAGAAGTTGGCAAGACCTAGAAATCTACGGAGCTCTATTAGAGTGGTTGAGGTTGGCCAATCCCAAATGAAATCTATCTTGGTTGGTCCCACATGCACGCCCTGCTCATCAATGATGTACCCGAGATGTTGAACCTGGATCATACAAAAAGTGCATTTCTCCAAATTGGCACACAACTTGTGTTGCCACAAGGTTTGGAGGACCTGTCGAATATGGTGGAGGTTCTCTTCCCAACTCTGGTTGAAGATCAAAATGTCATGTTGGGATGGGGTCCCCTGGGTTAGTTTTGGAGTTAAGATAACTCAAGTTTTGATACAGTTTTGTAATTAATGTAAAGTCTCTGCGATTTGTGGATGCAGAGTGCGTAGATGAATAGGAGTCAAAGGGGTTTAGCCCCTTGTTTTATGTAAATTTTGAGTCAGTTTTGAGATCCACCCATGGTCCGCAGACCATGGCATTGTATGAAAAAGGATATAAATAGGTGTGTCTTAGAGAGTCTAAGGCATATATGTTTTGGTAGGAATTGATGATAAGGGAAGGGAAGTGATAGCAAGAAGTGGGTAAGGTAGAAGAAAGGCTTTGCAGCTGAGTGCGTAGAGGCCTAGGTAGAGTCCGCAGCTGAGTGCACAGACCCCTGCAGCTGTGTGCACAGGGTAGTTTTGAGTCTGTAACCTTGAATTGAAGATCAATAAAGACAGTTTCCAAAGAATTTTTACATATTTTTTTTTTTACTTCTATTAATACTATATGATGTCGATGAGTGATGTGTTTATGGAATATTGATTGAATGTTGCACGATTCTCTTAAATAACTGTTAATGACATATGAAATGCATTAAAGAGTTTAGACTTCTGTGATCCATACTTGATTGTTAGAGATTTCAGCAAAATCACATAGAGAATCATTTGTCAACGCGTTTCGAACCAACTAGTGTGGTTCATCATCAGGATAAGTTGAGAAACAAATCTGAGCGATCCGTTAAATAGAGTATGCAGGTCCTTCAACGGCTATATGAACGGGCAACGGTTAAAAAGTCCTTTAACGGTTATAATATATAAATATATATTTATTATTTTTATTATTTTAGTTATTATTATTATTCAATTAATTAATTAATTACTTATTTATTTACAGTAATATTATTGTATTATATTAACCTCAAGCTAATATTACTATATTAATTTTAATTTTAATTTTTTATTTTACATTTTTGAATATTATTATCAATAATAGATTAGGGTAATTTATATTTTATTTTTATATTCTATTATTATTATTATTATTATTATGAAATGCATGTTAAGTAGTTTCGCGAAGACTCTGATGAATTCTCTGATGTTTATGAATAACTTAAGTAAATCTACGTGAACCCTAATTTAGGACTACTCTGATGTGCGTAAGTAGACAATTTGATTGTTAAGGGTCTGCAAGGACAAATCATAGACCATAGCAGAGGTCTGAATGCTATTTTACATAATTTCAGTAACGTGCCTTAATATGATATCGATCTATGTGAAGGAATATCTGAGGCGCTGGAAGACATCACACTAGTCTCTAGATGCAGAAACTTGGTTCTTGCATCCCCCATACTACTTCGGGTGAGACTGCAGCCTGCACTACGCGGGTTGTTGCCAAAAGGGCCAGTAGTGTAGGGTTTTGTTGGTTGGCACAACTAACTCTGAACATGGGTCAGGACACCCTAAGCCAACAAATGGTTCTGTTGCGCTAGTGACCAATCTGTAGGAGGATCGAAACCTGCAGACACTGAACACAGAGATAAGGGAGTTGCAGTGGCAATATGATAAAGTCAAGGTGACTACGCATTCCATAGCACCTGTGCATTGCCTTGCTAAATTACAGGAAGGAAAGTAGCTCCTAGCACAGGTGGAGGAAACGAAGAAGAAGGAGGCCTTGTTGAAGGCCATGTTGTAACCTTGGTTAGGGGAGGCTTATAAAGTCATGACTACCATTCAGGATAAGCTGAAAGGGTTGCAGCAGACACAGTAGACGATGAGGTTGGTCGTAGAAGGACCAGCCACGGAAAAATTGGTTGAGTAAGTCGAGCAACAAGCAATGCAGAGCGTTGCTAAAGTTGCGGTGATCCAGGTGGAGCTGGGGGGTCTTCGTAGTAAGATCGTAGTGCTAGCAGAGTGTCTTGAGGGCGAGTTACGATCTTTGTGTTGGGGGCCTGTTGGGATGGGGTCCCTTGGGTCAGTTTTGGGGTTAAGATAACCCAAGTTTTGATACAGTTTTGTAATTAATGTAAAGTCTCCATGATTTGTGGATGCGGAGCGCGTAGATGAATAGGAGTCAAAGGGGTTTAACCCCTTGTTTTATGTAAAGTTTGAGTTGGTTTTGAGATCCACCCATGGTCTGCAGACCATGCAATTGTATGAAAAAGGCTGTAAATAGGTGTGTCTTAGAGAATCTAAGGCATATATTTTTTGGTAAGAATTGATGATAAGGGAAGGGAAGTGATAGTGAGAAGTGGGTAAGGTATAAGAAAGTCTCTTCAGATGAGTGCGTAGAGGCCTAGGTAGCGTTCATAGCTGAGTGTGTAGACCCCTGCAGCTATGTGCGTAAGGTAGTTTTAAGTTTGTAACCTTGAATTGAATATCAATAAAGACAGTTTCCAAAGAATTCCTGTGTATTTATGTTTACTTCTGTTAATACTATATGTTATCGATGAATGATGTTTTTTATGGAATATTGATTGAATGTCGTGTGATTATCTTGAATAACTGTTAATGATGTATGCAATGCATGTTAAGTAGTTTCACGAAGACTTTGATGAATTCTCTAATGTTTATGAATAAATTAAGTAAATCTGCGCAAACCCTAATTTAGGACTACTCTCTGATGCACTTAAGTAGACAATTTGACTGTTAAGTGTCCGCAAGGATGAATCATAGACCATTGTGGAGGTCTGAAGGATATTTTATAAAATAGCAGCAACGTGCCCTAAGAGGATATCGATCTACGCAAAGGCAGATCTGAGACATTGGAAGACATCACGCTAGTTTCTAGATGCAAAAACTTGGTTCTTGTATCCCCCCATCCTACTTCGGGTGAGGCTACAGCTTGTGCTACGCGGGTTGTTGCCGAAAGGGCCAGTAGTGTAGGGTTTTTTTGGTTGGTGCAGCTAACTTTGAACCTAGGTCAGGACCCCCTAAGCCAACATGTCATCCAAATATGCCACCACGAATGAGGTGGTGAAGGGTCACAAGATGTCTTCCATCGGCCTCATGAATGTTGTGAGGGCATTTGTTAACCCAAAATGGATGACCAGCCATTCAAAAAGGCCCTTCTTGGATTTGAAGGCAATCCTCCACACATCAAAGAGTTCGATCAGTACCTGGTGATAACCGGACTTCAAGTGAATTTTTCTGAAATATTTGACCCCCTTTTGTTGGTCCAGAAGGTCATCAATCTGTGGAATTGGATACCTATTCTAGACATTGATCTTGTTCAGTGCTCGATATTCAATACAAAGTCTCCAAGTCCCATCCTTTTTCTATGCCAACACGATCGGGGTCCCATAGGGTGATGAACTTGGCCTGATGTGACCTTTCTGCAACAATCTTGAATCTACTTCTTGATATCATGTTCTCCAGAATAGAGCATCGATATATCATTCCATTGGGTAGTGGCGCGCTCGAATTCAGATCGATGGAGTGCTTGACCTGACAATGTAGAGGTACCCCTACGGGTGAGGTGAATATGTCCCTGTACTCCTCCACAAGCTTGTCCATTTTTTTTCCATGCAGTGGTGCCCTATCTAGAGGCCATGGCCAAGATCTTCTTCTTTCCCTGAGGGGAAATCAAAAGGAAAAAAAAAATATCGGTATGGTAAATGATCTTATTACATTGCTTCGTAGTGATCAGAGAAATGGCGGTAGGCAGTGCTACCTCTGGTATCCTGTATAACTTATTTCCCAAAGTAATCATAACAGTGTTAGGCCTAGACTCATACACATCATGATGCTTCTACAAGTATGGTTGGCCTAACAATACATCACAAACTTCAAGAGGAGCAACATCACAAAGTACCTAATTTGTGAAGGGATTGATGTTGTAGGGAAGCAGACACTGTTGGCTGACGCATATATCTCTCCCTTTGTGAAGCCACCTGATGGTGTATAATTACGAGTGTGGTGTGGTTGATAGGCCCAACCACTTCACGATCTCCGCTGAAATGAGGTTTTTTTTGCTCCCACTGTCAACTATGAACTGCAATGAACAAACCTTCAACCACATCTATGACTGGAGGATTCACTCCCCTTCCTTTGGATCTTCAGGCTCATCCTTTTGGATCTTGGTGGTGAAAATAGTGGCATTAGACTACGCATCAAAAATTTGCTTCCCTTTATCATTCACCTTGTCAGTTTCTGACTAAAAATCAGAACATACATCTAATTCGGAAGCCTTCAGCTCGGCCACTAGTGACTACCTGCCTCGACACTCACTTGTGTTGTGAGTGGGGCTCTTATGGAACTCACACCATTTCCCTGTGTCCTTCTTTTTCTTCACGATGTTATTCTTTTCTTTCATCTTCAACAATTTGACCTGGATTGCCCCACCCTGGATTTATCCTTTGTTCTACGGTTTGGGGGCACCTTTACCTTGCTTCGGATTCACAAATCCAAAGTTTTGCTTCTTCTGTTTAAATTTCTTGTCAATCTTGACAGTGTATCGATAGGCAACGCCAAGCGAGGAGATGTCCAGGAACTCCATCTCGTCCTATACGTACTTGCGTAGATAGTTGTGGTACCTGAGTACCAAATGCGGCTCAAAATCCTTGATAACTAGTTTCGTACAAAGGGTATGAAATACATTTGTGAACTCCAACACATCTTAGTCCCTTCCCTGTTGTAGTATGGTCCACCTTATGTATTTATCTTCATAGCTCCTGACATGATAATATTGTTCCTTGATGACGTCTCAAAAAGAATTCTAAGTGGGTGCATCTAGAAATAGTGAGGATTCCCTCTCCTCCTTTTGTTCACAGTAGGCTTCCCACTAGTCCTTGACATGTGGGGCACCTTTGAGGAGTGGAAAAGTAATATTTTCCTGATTGGAAAAGTCATGAACTAAAAAGTATCCTTCCAACAAATTTAACCAATTATCTACGATGTATGCATCTATTTGGCCTTCAAATATGGGAATTTCAAAGTTAACTTGTACCTTAAAAGGAGTGGTTCCTTCAGAGTGGATGTTGGATGAAGATATGTTGCCTGTGGGTAGTCGCCAGAGGATCTAGGTAAAGTTATCCATCATAGGTTCCTTTGTCGCTTGAGGGCTTCCTTGATCAATATTTTGAAAGGATCTCCTACCCCCTCGTCCTTCTTTTTTTCTGCCATGGGAGCTTCTCAGGGTTCTTTAGGCTAGCCTTGTAAAGGTTCAACCAACTCGATCCCTAACTCCTTATACCCTAACCTTATTGGGAACATGCAAAGAAAAACAGAGAAATAGAAAACCGCTCTAATACCACTGATCCTGATTTATGTAGGAATGTAACAAAATATAGGTATACACGTAAACATAAAGATGTAGCAGAAATAAAACTTCATTTCATTAAATATCAAATAACTAAAATATGCTTACATACAGAAATGGAAATAAACTAATTCGGGCAATGGTAGCATATCTCTGAGAAGAAATGTGGCAGCTTCATGCCTCTGAACTGTGTTACAATGAGGCTTAAGGGACTTTTTATTACTGAACAACAAGAGAAAACCCTAAAAAACCAAAACACTAACCCCAGGGGATGGAATGCCAAGAGTTTGTGGGCCCTGTTGGGGTTAGTTTGGCAGCCAACTTCCTGAGGCCGTAACTTGGTCATATTACTTCCATTCGGTTCGTACGATACCTCATTGGAAATATCTCTTCGAGTACTACAGGATTTTCCACAAGCCCCTACCTATGACTATGGCCTACTGCAGACCTCAAAAAAATGTCATTTAGGGGGTCAAGACTGCTCTGAAAGTTCAAGACACAAAAAAAATACTAAAAATAGTAAATGCTACTATAAACAAGGAAACTGAAGAAATCGATTAGAGGTCTAGGTGGAATAGGTGGGTGGCCACCAATATCCACCTGGATCATCATACTACTTTGTGTTAGAAAATTATATATTACAGAGCAATGGAACACATAAAATATTGCAGAAATATAATTATAGAAAACGCATAAAACAAGAGAGACACAGATATACGTGGTTCACCCAGTTTGGGCTATTTCCACGGAGAAACAGCCAGTCCTTCTTTTATTATATTATCCAGCAAATTGAAGAGATACAACCTACAACAGATTCGTTGTAACTCCCTCTTTGCTCTCAATCTCCTCTCTTTTCCTCACTTCAAATACAGATGTACATAGATGCAATACAATTCCCTCATATATAGCGAGGGGTTTCCTTATAGGGAAAAAAACCCTAAATTAAACATAACTTCTACTGCCAGATCATCCGCCTAATGAACAACCCAAATTTACTAGAAATTACTATACTTTTACAAGGAAATTTTACATCTATTTTTAGCTTCGGGGGCGCTGCCCTCGAACCCCTGCCGGGGGACCGCTTGCCCCCGAACCCCCCAGCCGGGGGGGGATTATCCCCCACGTGGAGGGGTGTACAGTCTTCTTGGAGTATACATTCGGCTAAAACCTTTGAATAGAGAAGATAATCAAGCTCCACACCCAACAATCTCCCACTTGGAGACTAATTATAGCAACTCCACCGCTACTTCATTTGTTAGACAATGACTCCACTTTGGACCTGGCTGTTTCTCATCTTCTTCATCATACTTGAAGACCAATTGAAACTAAGCAGATTCTCAGTTTATCCCTGGTTACAACTTTTGTTAACATATCTGCAGGATTCTGGCTAGTGTGTATCTTTTCCAGCTTCAACTATCCATCTTCCAATGTTGACCGTATGAAATGGTACTTGAGCTATATATGTTTAGAATTGGAATGAAATGCAGAGTTATTTGCAAGATGTATGGCACTCTGGCTATCACTGTATAAACTGCCAAACTCCAGCTTTTTACCCAGTTCATCTAGAAACTTTTGTAACCAAATAATTTCTTTACTAGCCTCTGTAGCAGCAACATACTCTACTTCTGCTGTTGAAAGTGCAACAACACTTTGGATTTTTGAAACCCAACTAACAGTTTTTCCACCTACAGTAAATACATATCCTGTAGTGATCCTCCTGTTATCTCTGTCACTTGCCATATCTACATCAACATATCCATGTAGAGAAATTTTTGAACCACCAAAGCATAATGCTTGATTTGTGGTACCTCTCAAATACCTGAGAATCCACTTCACCGCCATCTAATGTTATTTTCCTAGATTGTTCATGTACCTACTTACAACTCCCACTGCATGTGCAATATCAAGCCTTGTGTAGACCATTGCATACATTAAGTTTCCAACTGCTGATGAATATGGAACTTTAGACATATAATCCATGTCTTCTTGGGTCTTTAGGCACACCTCCTTACTAAATTTGAAATGGCTAGCAAAAGGTATACTAACTAGTTTTTCATTCTGCATATTAAACCTTTTCAACACCTTTTCTATGTACTCACTTTGAGACAATGTTAATTTGCGATTCTTCCTATCTCTAGTTATTCTCATACGAAGGATTTGTTTTGCAGCACCCAAATCCTTCATTGCAAATGAGTTTGTCAATTTCCTTTTGAGCACATTTATTTCCTGCATGTTAGAACCTGCAACAAGCATGTCATCTACATACAATAACAATATAATATAGCTGCCATCATTTTGCCTTTTGAGATAAACACAATGGTCAGAATGACATCTAGTATAACCTTGCTCAAACATAAACCTATCAAATTTTAGATACCACTACCTTGGAGCCTGTTTTAAGCCATACAAGCTCTTCTTCAACCTGCACACTAGTTTCTCCTTCCCTTTTACCTCATATCCTTATGGCTGCTGCATATATGTCTCTTCCTCCAAATCCCCATGTAGAAAGGTTGTCTTTACATCTAACTACTCAAGATGTAAATCTTCAACAGCTACTAGACTTAGAATAGTTCTGATTGAAGTCATTTTCACAATAGGAGAAAATATCTCATCAAAGTCTATACCCTTTTTCTATGCAAACCCTTTCACCACAAGTCTAGCTTTATACCTTTTTCTACCTCCATCTTCTTCCTTCAACCTGTAAACCCATTTATTCTGCAATGTTGTTTTACCTGCAGGCAACCTGGCTAAGTCCCAAGTCTGGTTATGTGCTAAGGAGTCCATCTCTTCTTTCATGGCTTGCTCCCGCTTCTTCTTGGTTTCTACCTGCACTGCTTCTTCATAACATTATGGTTCACCAGAATCAGTCAACAATACATAATATAATGAAGGAAAGTATCATTCAGGGGGTCTACTTATCCTCGTAGATCTTCTAACACCACTTTTAGGTGTTTGAGGTGCTTGTTGCTGTTGTGGTTGTTCTAGTTGTTGATCATTATGATTTTCAAGCACCATCACTTTTCTTGTGATATCGTCAAGCGCTGTGTATTCTGTGTTTTCTCTTTCCTATTTCTTTTCCTGCAACTGATTCTTATACAAGACCTTTTCATTGAATATTACATCTCTGCTCCTAATGACTTTGTGATTTTCATAATCATATAAGCGATAACCAAAATCATTAACACCATATCCAATAAAGATACATTTCTTTGATTTTGCCTCAAGCTTTGTTCTATTTTCTTTATTAATGTGTACAAAGGCTTCACAACCAAAATTCTTTAAAAATGAGTAGTTTACCTTTTTACCTGTCCATGCCTCCTCTTGAATACCACCATCCAAGGAACTTGAAGGCCCTCTGTTTATTATATAAACAGCCATGTCTACAGCATCTGCCCAAAATTGTAAAGGCAATCTTGCATGCAATCTCATGCACCTTGCATGCTCCATGATTGTCCTGTTCATCCTTTATGACACGCCATTTTCTTGTGGTGTTCCTAGAACTGTCTTCTCTCTGTGAATTCCATTCTCTGAACAATACCTATCAAACTCTTTGTTGCAATATTCACCTCCATTATCTGATCTGAGACACTTCAACCTTTTCCCTGTCTCATTTTCAACCAAAGCTTTCCATTTCTTGAAAGTGTCAAATATATCATATTTATTTCAAATACAATAAATCCAGGTTTTTTTTATTGCATCATCAATAAAAGTAACATAATAACAAGAGCCACCAAGAGATGATACCTGAGCAGGTCCCCATACATATGTATGCACAAGCTCTAATTTTTCACTCTTCTTTTATTTCCAAACTCTAAGGAATCTGACTCTCTTTTGTTTTCCATAAACACAATTTTCACAGAATTTTAAATCAACGTGCTTCAAACCCGGCAACAAATTTCTTGAGTGAAGGATCTGCATCCCCTTCTCACTCATGTTCCCGAGCCTATGATGCCATAATGTTGTATCTTCTCTTGTAGAGGTTAAAGCATTAACAAAATTAGAAATACCATTGCATAAATACAATGTACCAACCTTTCCTCCTTTATCTATTACCAAGGATCCTTTAGTGACCTTCCAGGTTTTATCTGTGAAAGTACTTACGCAACCTTCACCTCCTAACTGCCTTGTTGAAATCAAATTTTTCTTCAAATCTGGAACATGCCTTACCTCCTTCAATAGCCATTGATTTTCATTCTGTTGTTTTACGAAAATTGTACCCATTCCAACGATTTTACAAGGTTTATCATCACCCAATCGAACCTGTCCAAAATCTCCTTGAACATAATCATGAAAATGTTTCTTATCAAGTGTAGGATGGAATGAGGCCCCTGAATCTACCACCCAGGCATCAATAATATTTTCTAATGAAAGAATCAAAGCATCTTGCAACACATCACCCGCTACATTCGCTTCATGATTAGTTTCTTGTTGCACATCTCCTTCTTTTCCCTTTTGAGACTTGCAATCTTTATTTAGGTGTCCTTTCTTCTTGCATTTCCAGCACACTATCCCCGATCTGGACTTGGATCTGCCTTTTCTTGACTTACTGCGATATCCTGGGCTCTTTCCTCTTTCCATTTTTCTTTCCCTAGTCTCTACAATCAAAGCATTGCCTGATGTCTCACTGGAACTTTTCCATTGCATTTCCTCGCTAAGAATTGCTCCAAAAACATCATCAAACTTTAAAGTACTAGATCCAGAGACAGAGTTACTAATGGCCATAACTAAGCCATTCCAAGTTTCTGAGCACAGAAATAACAGAGCCCTAACTTCATCATCAAAATTTACCCCTACAGAATTTAACTGACTTGTAACTGTATTAAAATCATTTAAATGGTCTGTAATAGATCCACCTTCTGACATCTTCATATTAAATAAACTCTTCATAAGAAATAACTTATTTGAGGCCGAGGGTTTTTCATCTAGTTTGGCCAATGCCGACATTAAACCCTCTGTTGTTGTTTCCTTTGAAATATTAAACGCTACCGACGCCACTAGGCACAGCTGTATTGTTCCAAGTAACTTTCTGTCGAGAATATCCCATTCTGTGTCTATCATACTCGTCAGCTTCTTTGTCTTTCCACTTAATGGTAGGTACAGATCTCTCTGATACAGATAATCTTCCATCTGCGTCTTCCATAGTTGGTAGTTTTGGTCGTTGAATTTTTCGACCCTAAACCTACCATCTTCCGCCATTGCTCACACTCAAACCAGGAACCCTTCTCTCCTATGAGTTTATCAATCAAATAGACCTTCGGCTCTAATACCAGTTGTTAGAAAATTATATATTACAGAGCAATGGAACACATAAAATATTGCAGAAATATAAACACAGAAAACGCATAAAACAAGAGAGACACAGATATATGTGGTTCACCCAATTTGGGCTACGTCCACGAAGAAACAGCCAATCCTTCTTTTATTATTTTATCCAGCAAACTTTAAAGAGATACAACCTATAGCAGCTCCGCTGTAACTCCCTCTTTTCTCTCAATCTCCTCTCTTTTCCTCAGTCCGAATACAGATGTACATAGACGCAATACAATTCCCTCATATATAGCAAGGGATTTCCTTCTAGGGAAAAAAAACCTAAATTAAACATAGCTTCTACTGTCAGATCATCTGCCTAATGAACAGCCCAGATTGACTAGAAATTACTATACTTTTACAAGGCAGTTTTACATATATTTTTAGCTTCGGGGGCAGCACCCTCGAACCCCCGCTGAGGGACTGCTAGCCCCCGGACCCCCGCAGGGGGGACAAGTCCCCCCCACCATGTGGAGGGGTGTATAGTCTTCCTGGGGTATACATCCGGCTAAAACCTTTGAATACAGAAGATAATCAAGCTCCACACCCAACACTTTGATTCCTCAACCCTGATAATATGGTATAAAAAGCTTAACATGTCTCAGCAATGATTTTGGTTTCAACAAAGGGTTTATCTCCTAAACTTTATAATATGGTAGAAAATGCTTAACGAGCCTAACCAATGATTTTGACTTTGGTTTAAGTGAAAATTACACTTTTTTTAAGCCCGTGGAAGAAGAGTTCAACAATCAATACCACCAACATTAGAAAAGTTAAACAATCAATACTACCAAAGTCAAAGGCGTTTAACAATCAAAACCACTAACATCATGGTATATATAGGACTTGGAAATCTTCTTTTTCCCAATACCATCAACACCTTCGAGTATCACAAATCTTCCTTGCATGGTTTTCTCCTACCCCTACTGCCATAGCACTGTATTTTCAAAGCCTTGTAGCTTATCATCCAAACCAATCCGATATTTAGCCACAAACAATGGTTTTTTTGGAACCTTTTTCAATACGCTTGGCATAAATTTTTATGGGAGCTCCTGATCATTTCTAGATGAATAACTAATGACAAATTTGTACCTCATTTTTAAATACCAACCAATCCACCAAAATGAAAATGAACACTAGATAGCAGAAGATCCTTACCCATTAAAATCCTCTGGCTCAAAACCACTTATATCTGCAACATCAGAAAGGGCATCTCTCTAGCCTTTAATTGTAACAGAGTTGTAGTGACACTTCCCTCCATTGGTATGAAGTTCGCTTATTGTCTTCTGCTGGAGTTTTTTTAGGGCTTCGGTGTATGCTCATTTTTTGTCATCCCATCTGATCTTGGAAGGCTCAACATTATAAAATATTGCAACAATGGGAGCCCCGGACTTGACCATAACTATTTCATCCAAGAAACATTTTGATTCCACCTAAGTTTGAGAAAAATAGCTATTAAGCCACTGAGAATTCAAATTATTTCAAACTATTACATCATAACTACTACATCTTGCACGCAATTGAAATAAAGGTAAAGGGGATTGGAAAAACTTGAAGAAAAAAGGAAGGAGTTGTCAGTAATCGTCAAACCCTCTGCGATGAAAAGTGGAAAACACTAATTATTTATCATGAATAATTAGTGTTTTCTTCTCTTCTTGCAATGGTCTCTCCCTTCTTTCGAGAGAGTGTATATTATGTTGCAGAGTCAACATGTGCTCTCTTATAACATCTGATTCAATAGGAGATAGAAGTTGTGTCCAACCTTTGTGAAGAAGCAGCTATAATCCATGGTCACAATGGCACTGGTCGAGATGGTTAGCAAAGGTGTTTTTAACATCAAACCCACAATGATTGTTGAAAACATCGTATCAAGGATAAGAGGTCGAGGTTGAAGAGGATGAAGCATCGTGCTTGTGCTGGGGTGTGGTAGGTAGGTTTTCCATTGCAGAAGGCGGATTCAGATGAATGGATGGATTCATAAGCTGGAAATAAAATGTGAATAAGATGAATAACTGAGGTGGTTATTTAAAACTGGAAGCAAGAAGTTGCAGTCGATGCCTCACCCCTTTTGGCCAACGCACAGTGCACTTTGGGTGGAAAGGATGTGATGTATCTCAACTAGTATTGTTTTATTATTTTTTAAACCCAAAAACTAGTAATGTCAGGATTAGCACTAACATAACAAGTTTCTTACTTGGAACATTCTCGAAATTTTCTTGAATAAAATATTCTAAGTAATAAAAGATTCACCCTAACACATTTGTGTCTAACTACTCTCACCTCTGTACTAAAACCTACTTTTTACTTTTGTCGCTTGAAACAGATGGAAAGTAGATACATGTTAGAGATATTATTATAAATAAATGTATTGTTATTTTTTTCATGGTTAAATAATGGAACATTGTTTTTAGGTTTTTGGGATAGTTTTTATCTTTTGGTTTTGGGTACATTCTTAATTAATTTTCTAAAGCAGAGATGAAAAAAGCCTTGGAGTCTCCATTGGAGTGAAGATCATCAGCTTTAGGTGGGGTGGTCAAAAGGAGATGCAAAGAGTTCAAGATGCATATTCTCTAGGTGATTGAATTGGTCAGAATGACCTATGCCAGTTAGGTATAAATATGTTTTACGAGCTAAAACCCGTGTAGGGAGACCAAGGTTTCAACCCAAAACCTTAAAAAGATGATGGGATTTTCCACAAAATGCATGCAAAGGGTTGGGGTGAACTGGGTGGAGATACAATTTTCTAATTTTTATTTGATTTTCCAATAGATAATAATAATACAAAAAGAAATTGGCCAAGAATATAATTCAAGGCGCATAAATGTTATTAATGAATGTTCATTTTTATTTATATTGGAAACATAATTTATTGGATTTTATTGGATTTCTCAATATATGGTCAATAGTAAAAAAATGTCAAAGTAAGAAATCCAATATTACAAAGAAATGTCATTAATGGATGTTCATTCTCTTTAATCCTATTTAAAGGCTAATTGGAAAACTAATATGTGGTGTTGTGTTTCTATGAAAAGATTTATTTGTTGTTTTAAGGGGTCCTCTTTACTTTACCACTATGGTTATGGCTACTTTTGTTATTGTTGGTACACTTCTTGTAATTATAGTAACAATAAGACCATAGTGGATTAGTATCAATGGAGTGTTAAGACAAAATATAGATGAAATAAGGGATCAATAAAACATTCTACCTTGACCTATAAGCAAGATATAGCATTATAATGAATATGAGATGATTTCATGCTTGTGACTAAACTAAGCTTCATGTTAAGTTTTATTCCAAAAATTATAGTAATTACTATAAATTTCCTACTATTTTTTTGTCATTAAAGAGTATGCTTTAGAATTAGGGATAGAAACGTGTTATGGGAGCTTAGTTGAAAGCCATAGTAAAGAAAAAATAAAGACTAAGAAGGAGCAAAGCAAGCCACAAACGAAGCTATAATGAAGTAACAATCCCAGTAGTGGGAGAGGCACACAAAGAGGAACCATAGACTTTTCTAGTCTTATCATTTTTATTGTCCATTCAATGTATAACTTTTAGCTTTGAACCATGAACTCTTAATGTATAGCATATTTGCCAAACAACTGGTTAGAGAGGATAACAACACGAGGTATATTAAAAGGTTATCAACACATAAAAATGTTGTCAAACTCTAGAGATAATTTCCATTTTCTTCATAGTCTACTAAACATTTACTCCTACAAGAGATAGAACGAAACTAAAGGCAATTCAATGGGCATACATAAGCATACATTGCATGTCAAAGTGTGAGTTGTTCATATAAAGTAATATAGTGAAATACAATATATTGAATAATGACTAGCACTAAAGCCTTATAGCGTTTTGATGTCTTTACTCATACTTTACCAACCTCTTGAGTATCTCCCTTAGTGTTACCAATACCAATTGTAACCTAACCTACATCTAAGTTACTTTTTTGGTTCTTTACTAACCTCTTGAGTATCTCCCTTAGTTGTACTAATACCAAGTGTCACCTAACATACATCTTAAGTCACTCTATTCACAGAACAAAACTTGAGAAAACTTGCAAAACTACAATATCAAGAGTGCGGATAGAAACTCTACGACTTTCACTTTTTATGGGGTAAAGATTCATTATCTATAATATTACACTTGTATTTGAAAGTAAGAATTTATGTTAGTCCAAGATACTAATTATAATCTCTTCTTTTTGCTCACACTGTAATCCAAAAAAATTTCAACATTCCAAATCATGTTAGAAGTTGAATGCAATGAGGTTGAGGTTAGGATAACCACTGGAGAAAAATGTGACAAATAATTCACAAAATAAATTAAATAAATATCAAAAATAAAATATTCAATAACAATTATTTTGCAAGTCATATTTTAACCTAGGATATCTAAATAATACACTTAAATGAATGCTTGAATATATAGTGTTTCTACCAAAACCTCTAATTTTTTATTTTTATTTTTTAAATAATTACATTAAACTTAAGCAATAATTCAAACACTTTAATAAATAATATAATTTTATCTTTTAAACTAAACTCTCGAAAATATCTAGAAGTAATTTCAATCCACTAAGAGTTATGACTCTCGCAAATATCTAGAAGTAATTTCCATCCACTAAGAGTTATGTAGTTTTTTCGGGGATCTATAAACAAATAAATAAATCTTTTTTTTAAATAAATAAATAGTATTTTAATATAATTTTGAATATTCATAAATAAATTAGGTAAAAAATTAATCAAAGTAATTTAAATTCAATTTATTAATATTTTATATTGAAAAAATAAAGTAACCTATTACTTAAAAATATGTATTTTTTTCTAAAAACTATGAATTCAAGTTTAGAAAGGGATAAATTTTAATATTCATATTTTTGTATGGAGAAATTTTATTATCCTATAAATAAATAGAAATTCAAGGAGCAGACATAGTACACATAAATACACACAAAATAATATATGTATACTACACACATTTGCATTGAAGTGCAACACATTTATATAGTTGGTCTCATATCCAATTAATTCCAAACATGGATATGGAGGTTGAGATATTCTCTCAACAAAATCCCAAACCAATTCTAAACTCAGCACACTGCATTAATGGAAGCATTATCTCCAAGTCCCTCCCTTAATGCTTACAAGTCAAATAATAATACAAGAACACATATAATCCACACTCAAGTCACATATGTCTAGTATGGTCTTCATCAACACTTATACCCACTATGGAATCTCCAAAATTACGCTCCTTTTCCACCACATCTTTGAGCTTTCCACTTTACCCATTTAAGATAAAATTGTTTTCTGACCATCGTTGATGTACTTGTAATGATTAACAATATTAACATACTTCTTTCTGCCAAATTACATAGATCGATGTATTTTCAAAAAAAATAGTCAAGTAATTGAACCATCGTATGGACATGCTTCCATCTATTAGATAACATAGCTCGTTGTATCTGCTAGTTATCTAGTATAATTGTCTAAATATTGAATGTATTCAGAAGTCAATCATACGACTAAACCTCTTCATACACACACTTAGCAACATATAAGGATAACATGTAGCTGACATTCCTAGCTTCACACAACCCATTAGCATTATAACATAAGGTAAACATAACCAAATCAACAATATGTTCTCACATCTCTGTATACAACGAGAACTACCTATTTGAATTGAGTTACTTTGTTCTCTAATTGGTTCTGCATATATCACAAACAAAATTAACTAAAAAATAGAAAAATGAATTGTTTAACAAAGAAATCAATTGCAATTCTTTTACATCTATGGTTGTCCTCCAAACAAAAAGTGAATCTCCTCATCCATGTGGATGTGTCACCCAATAAAAATACAATTAAGTTACTCAGGCCAAAGAATACACGTAGAAGGAAGAATGTTAACATCATACATCCTCAGACTCTGATATTTATTTATGTGTAACTTATGCCAAGCACAACCGAGTATAACTTAGCAACATGTTCACATGGGTGTCGCAACTTGTTTGTGTTTGCAAGGGATTACAAGCCAACACGTCCATGTTAGATCCCTTAATATGGATGCAAGTCATCTCCTCATCCTTGACATGGCTTAGCTGTGAAATTAATCAGAAATTTCATAGACTTCACATCTGGGCAACCATCTTCTCACACTCTTGTGCAACAATTGTTGAAGTGTGGCCCAACTATATGTAAAGAGGCCAAAGGGAAACAGTTTAGGACATGAATTAAAAATAATTTCATATATGGAATTAAACTGCTAACACAAGAATCTCTCAACTACCCCATTAAGACCAGGCCAATGAGGATTTTGAGAAAGCTCGTTTGTCCCAACGTGTAAAGTGAGAGTTGGCTCTTTTGAGGTCCAACAACACTAGCAATATCTTTCTTGCATGAACAATGATATTTATGGCCATAAACTCTACCAACAAAAGGTGTGGCATCCAATATGAGGCTTTTTCTCTGAAGCAAAAGCTAGGTTGTCTATGACCCTGGTAACTTCACCATATTCTCAGGTAAAACATCATCGGTAGCAACAAAAGCATTATTATTGATGACCAAAGTTGATTTTCCAAATGTATATATTTTCTTGGGAATCTGACCCTTGATCTTTCACTGTAATTCTCTGCAATCTGCCCATATCCACAACGTTTGCACAACTCACAAATCACATACAAGCATACTAAAATCTCTCACACTAGACTAACATGATCTTTGCATACTCTATGTTAATCTATGTACAGAGTAGTAACACTCAAGGATCCCTCATCTTCTTGGCCCTCCCATGAGGGAGTTAAGCCAAAACTTGCTATGATACCAATTTAGAAATTTAAGGAGCAGTTATATTACACATAAATACACACAAAATAATATTTGTAAATTACACACACTTGCATTCAATTACAACACATTTATATAATTGATCTCATATCCAGCTAATTCCAATCATATATATATGTAGGTTGAAATATTCTTTAAACAAATTCCCAAACCAACTCTAAACTCAACACATTGAATTGATAAAAACATTATCCCCAAATATTTCATATATTAATTTAATATTTATAAAAAAATAACTAAACAATAAAACAATGAATAATTAAAAATAATAAATAAATAAAAATAGCTCATAATACTTCTATACTTACTAAAAATTCAAAGTGATTTAATGTTCATACCAAAACCTATAATATATTAAATAATTAACAACCATCCAAAAAAAATGCATTAAGGTTCTTTCAAAGAAGAAAAATGCATCAAGGTTCTTTCAAATGAAACGGTTCAATGCCTTTCAATACGAATGCAATAGAAGGATATTTGAAAACATAAAACAATATTAAATTTAAGCATTATATTTATTTGTAAGTATGAAATTTGAATGATTATAACAAAAACAAATGCATATTTTAATAATATTTTTAATGTGTTGGTTTCCCATCTGTAATTTTTTTATTTTATTTTATTTTTGTGATTAGGTTAAGCTTATAGTATATTTAGGGGATATTATGGGGTACAATAATAAATGAATTGGCCATAGTTAATAAACAAAGTGGTTAACCTGCATCATGTAAGTGACCACAAGTAGTTAGAAATAATGTGATAAGCCCATTGTCTTAGATATATGGTATTGAGAGACTCATGGTATTGTATGTATGAAGCCTATATAGGTGCTAGAGACTCCCCATTGGGATAAGTCAAATATTATTGTATTAGCAAGCATATGGGTTGTGGAGTGTTCTCCTTCCTTAAAGAGTGACTGTATGGTGTTACCCTACCTCAAGTGTTTTGATTAATAAAGAGAAGCATTTTCATATTCAGATCTTGTTACTTTTTGGCATATTTATATTTTCATATATTTGCAAGTCATATCTACTACAAGTGGTATCAAAGCACTTTCTTGGGCAAAGTGGAGAGATTTTTTATTTTTATTTTTTGTAGGAATTTTTGGGGTGGCGAGTTTTCATATCAGATCTGAAACTTCTGGTACAAAATTTGCAGAAACAAATTCCAGATATGGATTCTTTCCGAAAAAATACCCAAATTCAAAAAAACAATCGCCCGAATCGGAGTCCGGATGAAGGAGATATCGGTGATTTAAAAATCAGCTGTGTTGCAGATTTTTTCTGACGACAATTCGTAGATGGCAGATCTCTAGTCAATTTTAATAGTTTTTGTGGGGAGTTTTGAAAAACTAATTGCAAATCTGAAATCTTCTCGAAAAATTACTCAATTTAAAAAAATAAAAATAAAAATAAATAAATATTTGGTCTAATCAGAGTCTGGATGAGAGAGATATCGCTGATTTAAAATCAACTTTTTTTTCATAATTTTTTTATGGTGGGACAGTTGCAGAGCAAATATGAATTTCCAAAGTGTCTAGATAGATATTTATATCACATAAGAAGATATAGAATGGTCATTCCATTTCAAAAAACATATTATAATAAGGATTCTATGCCATATTGATCGAATTGTGTCCATTTTAAATTTTCGCCAAAGTAAGTGACTTTTTCAAAACCCTCTTCATGGCTTCTAGCAAGATGTTTTTTACACGAAAATATGATGGGCCGACTATTGAAAAACTTATACAATCTCATAAGTGTGACCACTCATGGTATTGGAAGGACTCCATAGGGTATTATTTGAAAGGTGAAGTTGCTATATGGTGGAAATCACTTAACAGTGAGATTCTAAAGTTATGTCGTTATGACGAAATTGAAAATTTCTTTTTGGACAAATGGTCTCATACTAGAAAAAAAAGAAAACAAAAAACATAAAAGGTTATTTTCTGTTGGTATCTCTTTATTAGAGGTTGATGGATGTATTCAAAAGAAGAAGATCATTGTGTCTATCAATCCTAGTTACAAGTATAATTTAATCAATGTGAATGTGGCAAAAAAATTACAAGTTTCAGCAAAACATATTGCAAAGTCACAGGTTGATAATGAAGATGTTCAAATTTATAAAGGTTTGAAGTTTTCTATGGATAAGTATGTGTTGCATTTTGATTTTTATACTTCGGATATAGATAATATGGATGTTGTTTTGGGATATCCTTGGATGAAATCTGTATGTACTGTTAATATTAATGTGCAGAAAAAATTCATAAAGCTCTAGTATAAAAAGAAGAAAATTACATTACAGGATATTTCCATTAAGACCTAAGTAGCGACTATGGATGCAGAAGCACAAAGCTCTAACGACACTAGGACGTCAGATGATGAGCCTATGATGGTCGGAAACCAAACACAAACATCAAACTAGGTACCAGAAAAAGCACCAGACACCACTCAAGCACCAATAATACAGAAATTAACGAAAGATATTCCATTAGTTGAAGCTTCAACATATCACCATCCACATCACCCAACGAGACAACAACCAACAAGGTGGCAACAAGTTAGCAACAAGGACAACAACCCTAAGACAACTGATAAAGTGGTGCAATGATCCACCCACAACACATCAACGCATAGGAGTCGTCAAGTTCAAATTCCATCTCAAGCGAGTGAAGCACCAGTTAGATCGAGGGTTCACCTTTCTTTTGGATGGATAGATTCACGTGCATGGTACCAATGGACTACACTTTTGAGTAAATATTATTATTTGTGTCCTACTTATGTTTTGGGAATGAAACATGTTTAAGGGGGCTGGAATGTAGTATACGTAGGGGGATATTAAGGGGTACAAAGGGAGGTACCCAAGGTAATAATGAGATATAAGGATAATAAACAAATGAACCATAGTTAATAAATAAAATGGTTAACTCACATTATGTAAGAGACCACAAATAGTTAGGAATAATGTGATAAGTCCATTGTATTAGATATATGGTATTGAGAGACTCATGGTAATGACCCATGGTATTGTATAGAGGCTAGAGACTCCCCATTGGGATAGGTCAAGGATTATTGTATTGACAAGCATATAGTTTGTGGAGTTTTCTCCTTCCTTAAGGAGTGATTGTATGGTGTTACCCTACCTCAAGGGTTTTGATTAATAAAGAAAAGCATTTCTATATTCAGATTTTGTTATTTCTAGGCATATTTCTATTTTCATGTATTTGCAGGTCAGATCTATTACAAAGCCTAGGCTAGGGCTACTACTGATTCACCTATATTTTAATTCCCCTAATGTGGCTTCCATCCTCAATCCCTCCCCATGACTAAACCCCACACAAACCAACTCGTCTACACCTCATAGGTGTTGTCCATTTGTAATTAAGTTATAGTATTCTATAGCAAAGTTTAAGCTGCAGAATATTCATGGAGTTTAGGATGCATGAAAAACAACCAAGCTCAAGCTCAAGCCCTCTACCAAGGGATTTAGTTAGCAAAAGAAAAACAAATAGTTTCTCTCACTGTTTTGGGAGACTCTCTCCTTTTTATTCAACATTTGGTGAAGGGCTTACTTCTAAGGGACAAAACATTAAAAAGTCTTATGAAAAGAATTAGGAAAGTAGGAGAAGGGTTCTCTTCAGTGTTGTATTTCCATGTTTTTCATGATCTCTATAAAAATGTGGACTTATGTGCTAATGAAGGGTGTAAATCAAGATTGGGAGATTTAAAAATCAATGGTCTTTTCCTCTTCCTTAGAGCTAAATGGATTGTCATTACAAAGTTATGAAAGATTGCATTATCAATCAATTATAGTATGGCATGTAAATTTTGTTTTTTGGTAGGTCAAATTTTAAAGGTATATACCTAGACAACCACCTTTTCGGTTGTCTAATTTGGAATCTTAGAAAGATTTGTAGTCTTGTTGGATAAGAGGGCTTAAGGAATTTATTTTTAAGATATAGCTATGTATTTGCTACTATCTAGTCACAAACTTGCATACAAATACAAATTTCCCATTTTGATTTTAAAAAAATAAAAGAAAAAAGAAAGAAAAGTAAAATCATGGTTATTTCCCATTTTGATTTAAAAAAAAGAGTAAAAACATGGTTATGTAACTTAAAGAAATAAAATTATTAAGAAAAATATATTTTATTTTATTGTATAATATTACTTATTATTGCATGCAAGGATTAGAGAATTGGAAATTAAAATTATTAAGGAAAATACATTATATTTTATTCTATAATATTAATTATTATGGTGTGAAAGGACAATAGAATTGGAGATTTCAATGGGTTAGTTTAAATAGTTACTAATTTACATGTTAATTAAAAGTTTTTAAAGTGAATATTTTTAAACTGGTTATTAATATAATCTATTTTTTTTAATATTTTAGTTTTTTAAATATATTTTGACTAATTTTTATAAAAAAATTCTACAAATATGTGTTAGAATTGGAAGTTTGTAAAAATTATAAGTTTGAATTTTGTGGTTTTTAAGCATTTCCAAGATTTTTCAAATCTCTAAATCTATTTTTATATTTGAAAATACAGTTTTAATAACTAAAAATTACAATCTCATTAATATTAATATCTAAATCTTATTAAAATAACCAAAACATAAAACAATTAAATTGCATCATTAAAATTAATATCTAATTTGTTATCAAAATAACCAAAACATAAAATAATTAAATTGCATCCTTGATTAGGTGTCCTACATATTATATGATTATTATATATAAGTGTAATCTAAAGAACCCTCAAAATTCTGGAAAATAATGTAAATTCAAGCAAGACTATGAGAAAATCTCACATAATTTTTTTGAAAATTTGGGTTATAGTTATCAAACTTCAAGATTCTAGGTGTATGAGAGGTTCTTGATGGTGCTGAATCCATTTCCACTTCAAACACTCCATTTAAAAAAAAATACTAATTTCTACAAAAAATCTACTCTCTGTCAGAATTTGTAGAGTTGTACACATATATAGATAAAAAAATAAAACATTCTAACTCTATTTTTGCTTGATTAAAGGTTCTTCTTATTCTGAAATAATAAAATAAGTTAACCAACCAACACCCAAATGTATTTGACAATTTTGAAAATCTGCCTTTATTGTTTGAATAATGGCCATGACTCAATATGCAAATAATGGTCAATAAACACGGTCCTATTTCTTTAGAAAAAAGACGGTCCCATTTCTGATTTGACATCTCAATGATGATAGATTTTCCAATAAAACTAAATAGATTTTTTTTTATTCTTGACAGCTTTAAAAATCTATCTTTATTCCTTCAATAATGTTCATGAATCAGTACAAATAATAGTTAATAAACACTGTTGGTGGATTCTATCCTATTTCTGATCTGAAAACTCAATTATTATAGATTTTCGAATAAAACTAGATACATTTTTTTATATATTTATTAAAGTACACATTACCAACTACATAGTATAAGAGTGTTCATATTTCACCTAGTTGACACGTTTTCCCAGGGCTTTGTTTTTCTGAGCAAATTAGCAGTGACACGTGTCCGGCTGTATGTTATTTTTCGTACGATGCTCTGCAAAAGTTAAAGACCGGACAACTTTGCCTTTAATACTGCTCCTTGCCGGCCACTACTCCTCTACACGCATTCCCAGAGTTTGGTTTTCGTGTCGATGAACCCGTGATTTGGAAAAAATGATTTCGCTGAAATTTGGAAAAATAAAGAAACGAGTTATTTTTAATTTTTTTTTTTTTTTTTTTTGAGATTTTTATAACGAATTTATCTCTTACTAGTTCAATGCGTATGCATAAACTGAGGCTTGGCATGAACGCTATCTCTGGTATTGTGACTAAACATAGTTCATCCTCGTTTAATAGATTTCCTCGTATATTTCTCCAAATGCGATTTTAAGATTTAAAGAACATATTATAATTTTATGTATAAAAATATAATGATGGTATGGAGAATAGAATTAGTCGTAACTAGTTATCAAATTTGAAGGGCATGTATTAATTTCATTTAGGAGCTATAATTTTATGCATAAAAATATAATGATTGTATGGAGAATAGAATTAGTCGTAATCAGTGATCAAATTTGAAGGGCATGTCTTAATTCATTTAGAAGGGCGTATATTCTAGTCACATTTCCATAATGAAAAGCATAAAAAAAAAAGTTATTTAATTGACAACAGTAAATTATTTTCCCATTTCTTTTTTTTCTAACACATGGTAAATCAGTAACTGCTTAGATTAATTTAAGTTTTTTTAACACATGGTAAATAAATTAATCTAAGGGAAACCCCAAATCAACCCTCGGCTGCCACTATAACACCAAGAGTATTCCAAGAGTATTTCCAACAACCTGCAAGCCACATATACCAAATCTTATGATTTAGCAAGAGTCGAGACTCACGGATAAGGGGAGTCTACTCCTTGAGCCAAGATCATCGCAGGACATAAAGAGTCTTCCATTTCTGGTGAAAGTTTTGAAAGATCAAAGGGTGCGTTGATTGATCAATTTCGAGTTCCCCACCAAGCAATTCAATCCTTAGATTCTACACTTCCTTGAAATTCTTTAAAACCTCAGCGGGAGAATGATGGGAAACCTCTACAACCATGGATTTCTTTGGGCCCAAAACATGTTGCAATGTCTATCATGGCCTAACAATGCTACCTAGTACCCATCATGATTCTCATCAAATAGCTCCATATCCTCCTGTTTTTACCACTGTTGTTAAGGTTGGTTTCTTCACTTGATATAATGTAGTCCACCTTAACTACCATTGTCTGCACTTGGGGGACTTTACTAGAGAACCCCTTTGAAACTGCACAACATCATCCCAAGGTCTTAATATCACCAAATTTGTTGAATATAAGCATCAAAAGTGAATCTGGAAGCGTGTCAAGGTGGTCTACTGACGAATTAAACTCCATGTTTGGATCAATATAGATATTCGTCAATATAGCACATAACCACGTAAAACTCAATAATGATTTAGGACTTGATCAGAAACTACTTCACAATCAAATGCAAACCTTCAAATCTTTGATACATCTTAGATATCATGAATTCTCGTAATCATCTACACAAAATCTCATACTATTATGGCTAGGAAAACCTATAAGAACCTTGAGATTTATAGCAAAACAAATAAAAGTCAGGCTCATTCTAGCGCAAATATTCAATCTTGTTCCATCTCATGCAACCTCATATTATCCATTACCAAACCCAATCCCTTAGAAAAACTACAAGAACCTCAACATAGTGATTAAGCTCCAATTTTTTATGAATTCCCACAACGATTCATACTAAATATCAATAGAGCCCAGAAAACCCCAGATTTAAGATGGATCTTCGCTGGTATTTTAGCAAAGATCATATTATGATAATAGTTTTACCCCTTCCCTATTGTGAAACACTGAACACCAAAATCTTTAGTATTTGTATATTGGAGTATTCGTTTCTGAGTTGACACTTCACTTGTTGTTTGATTGGCATATTGATGGACATGAACAACAAAGAATATTTATAGGAACATACTACATGTTTGGCATGAAACAGGGATCATAAAAATTGCTTCCAGTAGCTTTGAAGGAGAATTCAATCATTGCAAGAAGATATAACTTATATTGAGAGAAAATTATTCAAATTTGCCATCTCTACCACTATCGGTATGGCTGCAGCTTGATCAAATTGTGAGAACTTGCTCTACCAAATTGCAATTCCAGACTTTCTCAAGAACTATAAATGGTAGACTTTTGCAAGAGTTGTAAAACGGTTTCTCTTTGAATGTATAATAAGGCCATTTTCATTTTGTAACCTTATTTGGGATTATATACAATTGTAAAGTAGCATCGTATATTACTTGCAATGTACTCATTCCGACATAATCTTGAATAATCCATACTAAAAATTTAGGATGAGCTTCAATATAGCTTTCATGGTTCGGAATTATGGCTTTTCAATATTTTGTCACTTCTAATTCAAGCTAGATATTGTTTAAGAATGTACATTAATCTAATAAAATAAACCCTGAAATTCCCTGCATTTGAGAAACAATTTTCAAATTCTAACGAGAAATATCCATGCCTGATTATGCTCCTACATCATCCAACTAATAAGAAAATGTGAGTATAGTACTTCCATCTTTAGAATTAGACGAGGAACATTGATCCCTCATTGAAAGGTGATCCACATAAGTACTCACAGACAATAAATGTTGTAATTAGATAATCATTTTGTTAGGTAATAACTACTCAACTAGCTTGGCCAATCACCCAATACATAATTAGTTGTGTCTAAATATAGTTTTCCCTTTTACTCCTATCATTTATGTAGCTTATACCTCCCCTATGTGACTAATGCAAATTAGATCTATTGTGTATCGTGCTTGAAATTATGCATTTGTTCTGTTTATTTGGTAGTCCATGTGCTTTCCAATAAACAAATTACTTAGACCTGTAACCAGTTAGCTCACATGACATAGATGTATGTTTAAGGAAATTAAGGGTCCCTGCACTTATCTACTTAGTATTTATCATTCTTTATCAGTTGTAAACAAAGACGTGGTTCCTGTACACTCATTCTTCTTCTCCCCAGAAAATTCACATAGAACTTTGTTTCATCACATATCATACATGGGGTTGAGCTTAGGATAATTGGTAAAAGCACTGAGATGGTAAGCAAATTTTATTTTAAGAGGCCCTTCAATTTAGGAGGAACCCAACTAGGAATCAATGTTTTCCTTTGGAAAAGGGGATCTGGATCTTTAGGGGTGAGCCTTCTGCCAAAAAGGAAATCATTGAACAGAGCCGAGATGAATTATTCCCAGCAGTCAGGCAACTCTAGGAATATAAAATAATAGACACTAGATTTGTCCTTGTTATAAAACCTAAAAAAAAAATCTTTGAAATTTCATTCACTACCTCATTTCCATTGTTGGAAGGTAAGGGGAAACCACCCATTTCATAGATAAAAATAAATTTTGATTAGTCTAAGCTTGTTCGAGAAAAACATTCTGGCAAAGGTAGTTCCAAGACAACATATTATTGGTTGTCAATGTCTTTACAATGTTGCACGCTGAAAAATATTCCTCAGTTTATCAAGAATAATAGCCCCTTCCAACACAGTTGCAAGTCCAGTATTCATCATACGATTTATACGCATTGTAACTGACAAGTGAATTTCAAACACGCAAAAAATTGTGTAATTGTGATGAAAGAAAAACTTTACATCTCAACGTGCAGTTAAAGATTAACTCTGAAAACATGGAGCAGAAGAGCCTCAATAAGATGATTTCACAGTACAAATGCCACTGTTCCAAGAGTCATTTGATGTGGTATGGGAAATTGCTATTAAATTGATACGAATATTGAAGAACATATATGTAAGAAATACAATGTTATTCAAATAGTGAAAGGTAATGATGTTGATGGATGATCAAATTATGGTTAATGGGATTTGTAATTACAAACATGCTAGATTGGACTAAATAGTGCCTTTGGTAGTTTTCCAATGATGAGTAAAATAGAGGTGGCATTTGAAGATTCAATACGCATTTTGCCAAAGAAATGCCAACACTAAGACAGCTGAAAAATTTCTATTCATTTTGCCATCATGTCTGAAAAACTTTTGTTGAGACGTGGTTAGCTAGATTCAAAATCATACCAAAGGCTTTGGATGGTTGTATTGTCTTGGTGTTAAGTGTACAAAAAGTAAATCGTATCATCAGCGTGGAACTACTTACATCATTGGTACTCCAGTGAAGTTAAATAATAAGGAAGTTTCATAAGAATTGGCATAATCTGTAGGTACAAGCAATGTCATTCCAATATAATGGTAGTTATGATCTATTTTATGGACATGCTAAGAAAGCCAAGGCCAAAATTTGGCAAAACAACTTGGCAATACAGGGAGTTGTAAAAAATCAACACAGAAAAGGAATGCATTTGATAGACTGTAGGACTCAATCAAAAAGGTAGATATAGCTCTGGCCACGTATTTCAGCGCACTCATAAGATATACAAATGGTAACTTTTACAATTTGGTGGAGGCACTAGCAACTACAATCAATTATTTTTTTATATCTATTTCAGCCTTGTTAAGTATCTACAATAAAAAGGGCACAACTTGAAACAACAATGTCAAGCATGGCCTCCCAGAATTCTCTTGATTCCAGCCTTCTCCTCAGGACTGAGTTTGGAGGGAAATCTAATTTCAAACTTGATTCTAACCAAGAGCATCTGTGGAGGATAAGGTTTACTGACCAGGAGCTTAAAAGTGAAATTGTTGTGTCAATAACCGAATGTCGCCTCCTCAATAATTCTCAGATTCCTTCTCATTGTTCCCATGCCAGCGTCACAAGGACGGAGTCCATCATGCCTATTTTCCTTCTCGAATTTATCAACGCATTCCTCATTTTTCCATTCGGGTCCCTCATCTCTACATTCATCTCCAACTTGGGCGCTCCAAACAAAAGATACAAATCTATGAGTTTGGAGCAATTGTGGCTTCAATCCATGGCAACACTGGTTTTTATGGCTAGGGCAGCCATATTAGAGGTCGTGAGAGGATTCTGCAGTTTGAGTACAGGAAGCATAAAATAGAGGTGCTCCATCTGCATTTCATGCTCTACAAAAAGCCGAGAAACATACTCATCGAAACGCATTGAATCGACATGGCAGAGGAAAAATTTGAGACTTTCTCTTAATATTTGTGCTACCTTCACCCGCCCCGGGAAATCTCTGATCACCACAACATCGTCTTCTTGAAGCAGCACTAACTTGGGAGTAGGGGGGTTTAACGATGTCTTAAGATAGGCAACCATCATATGAAACCCCTTTTGTAGGTGACATCCAAAGGGAAATGTAAGGGGTAGGTTAGGAGACTGCTCTTTCTCGACGAATGATAAAAAGAAGAGGGGTAACCACTGTGGTGAGTCGGATGAGTCAGAGACAAGTCTGGGACAGGGGTCCGGACTTCGGTAAAACTGAAAGTCCGGACTTTAGTAAAATTGAAATTTAAAAAAAAAAAATCCACTGATTGACAACCCTTCTTAAAACATTTTATAATATTATTTCAAATTTTTTTTAACCTGCAAAACTCAAATTTTATATTATTTTTCACTGGGAAATTTTTCTCCCTACTTTTATGACATGCGAGAGGCCCTTAAAAGGCTCTGACAACCCTTCTTAAAACATTTTATAATATTATTTCAAATTTTTTTTAACCTGCAAAACTCAAATTTTAAATTATTTTTCACTGGGAAATTTTTCTCCCTACTTTTATGACGTGCGAGAGGCCCTTTAAAAGGCTATGACGTGTTCAATTTTTGAACACTGACTCGTAACTAATTCCGGTGGGTGGTAAATATAGATTTTTTTAATAAATTTTGGATGCTATCTTTATTTTTAATTATTAAAATGTATAAATAAATTAAAATTTTTATGTATTTTTATTTTATATGGATTTAACTATATAAATTTGAAATTTTTTAAGATAAATAATATATGAATTAAAATATATATTATTAAATTTAATAATATATTTTTATAAATTTTGTAATTTGATATATTTTTAGCGAATTAATATTTATGGAGTTATAGTTTTATTAACTTATTGAGTAGTATGTGTTAATCTTTAGATTTTGTATTTGTCTAAATTTTTAAATTGGAATATATTGCCTCAATGCATTCAATGCATTAATATAATGAAATTATAACTCCAAAAATATTGATAGCAAAATCTTTTTATTTGGAAATTTAAGTGCCCCACACTAATGCAGCCCTAATGCCTATCCATGGGAGGTTGGGCTGCTGTGGTGTATTTATTCTTTTCAAGGGCTGGGTGTTGTTGGAAGATCTGCTGCATTCAAGACAAAGCAGTTACCTTTGGTTTTTTTTCAGCAGGAAAAAGAAGTTTGTTTTGTATTATATAAAACAGTGAATAATTCAGAAAATTGGGTTTCTGTAACCACATTTTTCCATAATCCTATCTATATTTAGCATACATGTATATAAAGCCCCATATTCCTCATACATTCTTACAACACTATATGACACTAATGTATATACAAGAAAGTGTAAATATCCAACATGGTCAACTATGTGAGGTTGCACGATGTGTCATAGTTTATATATATAACATATACAAAAAAGTAGAATAAAAAACATATAGATGTGTACTTATCTCTTATGGCAGTGTTCTTCTTTCATTTGATTCTGTAGAATGTATTCACTAGCCACCCAGATGGAGGCATCCAGCATCTTAGTAAATGTCGTCATTTTTGTTTGAACGTGCAGTCCTTCTAATGCATACAATATACCCTTCTTGGACATTGTATCTGCATTCTAGTTCCAATAAGCTGTAGAGTGGATTCTTGAAATGTGGCCTATAGCTTGGCCTATAGCTTTTCAGTAGTGTATTTTCTTGAATCTTGATTTTTCCAACGATATGGTCAATGATGCTCGAGGAATCCCCAAAAATATACATGTGAGGGATGCTCAGCTTTCATGTTCGAACCCCTCCCTCATACCAGTTTATCCAGTAATATTGATCTTCAAAAAACTTAATCCAAAAACCACAACTGCACCTCCCTCTTTGAGATGCCCGATCAAAAAACCCCACGAGGTATGCAGTGTATGGAGCGGCTCCCTTGACAGCCTTATCCTTATGAGGGCTACAGTTATCATGATTTATGCAAGCAAGTACCATATTTTCTTTCACCTTAACATTTTCAAAAATAAATTGATTGTGCCATCTCCAAATTTCCCAGAAAACAGCTAGAATGATAAATTTCTTAACTAGCTTATGGCATAGAGCTCTCATTGAACAGAATGATTTCGTAGACCCTTTATTTATTCCAGTGCTTTTACTCATGGATGGAATCCTCTCACGGCGAGCAGATTTATTTATGGTTGTAATGGTTTTGGAGGAATGTTTCAATTCATTTACTCTCAATGGGGAGGACGCCGCTTCCATGTGTTGGGCAGAGCTGTTTTCATTGATTTTGATAGTCTTTGCTTTAAGTGATTGGAGGGCTGTTTTTATTGATTTTGATAGTCTTTGTTTTGTTTCAAGTGATTGGAATTATTTTTAGTGTGATTTTTTGGAGTTTTTGGTATGAAAATTTGGCCGGAAAAATTGTGGTGAAATCTTTATTTGTGTTATTTAAACTAATTTTTTTGACTTTATATGGATTCAGCACCTAAAAAACCCCTAGCTTCTTTTATTTTTATTGGCTGGTTACCCATAAAACTTTGATTTCAATAAATTCTTGCCAAATTTTAAAAAAAATCCACCTAAAAAATTTCCAAAAAATCATATTAAAACTAGTAACTGATTTGGTTTTCTCCCTGGAAAAGAACTTTGGTGATGTTGGTTAATCATCTGCCAGGCACTGAATCAACTCTTGATAGTGGCGTAGTTAATGAGATGACGAGGAATTCTGCACCAAATTATGCAGATCATAACCTGGGAAAAGTAATTGTGATCATGGCCGGGAATGAGCCGCCGACCTTTATCGCAATGCCAACCTCTGGAAAATGAAACCAGAAGCACCTGCTGGGTCGAGATCTGTCTCATCCTGTTATTATGGAATACCGATGAATTAATTTACATGAGGCGAAAGTTTTCCACTTTGTATATACAAAAGAAATTGTAATATAAAAGGAAAGTTTTGTTCAGCCATTCTTATCATAACATTTATTTTAGGGTTTTTTCTTGGCATATACCTAATGATATCGTTGATAAGTTTTTGTTCTGCCCATTCTTTATTATAACTTTTATTTTAGAATTTCTACTCTTCATATACACACTAATTGACATTTAAAAATTTCCTCACCAAAGTGTCCATCAACCAAGTCATATTTTATATGCGCTGTGGAGGAAGCCCATTCATGTAAGTGGTGACGGTTGATGCTTGACCGCTGTGGGAATTTTGCCCATCCTTGAATTTTCTTCTGTATTGATGCTCTGTTCCGAAAGTATTTGTTGATATGCCACAACGTTCAGGTTCAAATTCAGTGAACCTAAAAAACTTTTGACGTTTGTTGAGGTTTCTCAAACCTGATGACCATTGACTGAGTAGGGAGGAATGAACATAGCATTTTGTTGTTGTAGTAGTGAGCTTATGGGAAAAGAGTCGCAAAGGCAAGAAGATCAAGTCAAATAAAATACCCAAGCCTCGTTCAAGTATTTTTGCTAGGAGAAGCCAACAACCAAGGCAGAAATGAAGCTTCAAGCTGACACAAGAGCCAAGCAACAGAGAATGATTGAAACCAAGGCAGAGATAAGCTAAGTGACCGCTAAGGAAAGCTATACCATGGATGTCTGACAAAAGAATGGAGAGAGAAATGGCCTGGTACCGTTAATGCATAAAAGCTCAAGCTACAACCTTTGAATTGTGCTAAAGTGAGCACCACCTTGTCAAGTCAAAATCAAAGTCAAAGTGAACAAAGTAAAAGAAAGGTAATGCCAGGGGACCACCTTGTCAAGTCAAAGTGAACAAAGTAAAAGAAAGGTAATGTTCTTGATCCTTCTGAATAAAGGCAAATAAATAGCAAACGACAATAGATATTGCATCCAATTCCCTTCAAATAATGAATTTTCTAAGGTCAGCAAACCACTCCTTTAGGACAAGCAGAGTACTAAAGTCTATGAAGTTGGTTCCAGTTTGCATCGGGTTGCCAGTTTACAGCAAGAGTGTTCTTATGCTCTGAGTTCATATTATGACGAATGAAATTCAGATCGAGGTCAAAGAAATTATTCAGTTTAAAATGTATTTTCCTCCTTGTGCTTTTGCAGTTTTGAAAAAGAATTATTTACAAGCTTATTTCGAACACTGAATAAGATCTAATGTCGGTTCATTTTCGGTTATGATCATACAAGCACAAACTACGAAGCAACCACTATCCACTAATCTCCCCAGCTCATCAAGGCACTAGTTCCACAAGCAATGATATATCTTAATTTGTTTTTGGAGAGTATATTTCTTGTTGTGTACAGGGTTGTTGCCATTTTCCATAAACTGAAATTATTGTCTCCCAAGATGATCAAGGAACTAGTTGCACAAACAAGGATATCTCTTCCACTGGTATTGGAATCTATTTCTTCTTGTGTATTCGGGTAGCTGCAATTTAGCAAAATCGAAACTATTACAGATAGACCATTTAAGACTGCACTTGTTGCCTGATTTTGACCATTTATGGTATTGTGTATTCTGCTTAAATTTAGCGACCATTTTCAATGGAATGCGGAAGGATCCTATAAAATAAACTTTGAAATTTATGTTGTTTTTAGATGACGCATGACAAAAGCTTGCTGAAATTATTGTAGCTGAATCAGACTATTGATGTAGCTTTTCACAGTTTGTCAAACTGTCCACATTGTGTTTTGGGATCTAAATGCATAGAGAAAGTTGAGTATTTCCGACGTATTGGGTGAAATTATTGCCCATCTTCAATAGGAAAGTTGAGTATTTCCGACGTATTGGGTGAAATTATTGCCCATCTTCAATAGGAGAAAATGGTTAGTCAGTATTCCCGGATGATAGGTAATATATCAAAACCACTCTAAAGTCTTTATGCAGTGTTATCCAAAGACAATATGGTCAAGTTGAATAATAAGCTAGTAGGTAGCAGCCTAGGTATTTATGGATCAATATCCTCAAAAGTATTTGAAGCTTAGTTTAAAACTTGGAACTGTTCTTAGAACCAGTAACCAATCAAACGGGATTTCAAACTTAATGGTTATTCAGTATTCCCTGATGATGGGTAATATATCAAAACCACTCTAAACTCTTCATGCAGCGTTATCCAAAAAAGAATACGGTCAAGTAGGTAGCAGCCTAGGTATGTATGGATCAATATCCCCAAAAGTATTTGAAGCTTAGTTTTAAACTTGGAACTGGTCTTAGAACCATTAACCAATCAAACGGGATTTCAAAACTCAATGAGTTAATAAATAAATAAATAAATAAATATAATTCTTAAGTACTAGAGCAATAATAAATGTTAAAATGGCACCCAGTGCAATACATATCAGCAAGAAAATATATAATCAATAAGCTTCTAAATGGTTTCCAGAATTCAAAAATCATACTGCAGCAACAAAATAAATATTTATTGACCTTCTAAATGACTTATAGAATCCAAAAACCATATTACAAGTTACTGGGCCATTAACCCACTACAAATACTACAAGCCCTGATCAACAGGAACACTCAATAAACCTATCACCGCTACAAGAAATGGGATTATCAGGCATCATGTGGCTCAAAATCTTCTGATTCCTTGGATTCCTCAACCTTATAATATGGAACAAAAATCTCGATATGATGATTTTGGTTTTATAGGAAGGGCTTATCATCTCTTCAACTCTATAATATTGTTGAAAAAGCTTGAGATGTCTAACCAGTGGTTTTGATTTGAGTGAACAGTACATGGCCGGAGATATTGGTTTTCCCAATACCACCCACACCTTCAATTAACACAACCCTGGCTTGCACGTTCTGCACCTGCGCCCTGCTTCCATAGCACTGTATGCACTGTATTTTCAGACTCTTGTAGCTTATCATCCAAACCAGTTGGATATTTAGCCACAAAGAGTGGTGTTTCTGGAACCCTTTTCAATACGCGTGACACAACTTTGTCCAAGAGCTCCTGGTGGATGAATAATCAAAGAGAAACCCCTAGGTAAATATTAAATTCCAACTAACCCACCAAACGAAAACGGACATGAGATAGTAGAAGATCCTTACCCATTAAAGTCCTCCGGCTCGGAACCACTTGTATCCGCAACATGAGAAAGTGCATCTCTCCAGCCTTGAATTGTAGCGGAGTCGTAGCGCCCCTTCTCTCCATTGGACTGAGGGTCGCTTGTTGTCTTCCGCTGGAGTGTTTTCAGGGCTTCGGCCTATCTGATCTCGGAAGGCTCGACATTATAAAATATTGGAACAATGAAAGCCCTGGATAGTACCATAACTAGGTCTTCCAGGCACCATTTCGATTCCACATAAGTCTGAGAAAAAATAGATATGTAGACAGAACCCACTTGAATAGCAGGTATATTTGAAACTGGAAATTCAAAACATTTGAAATTATTACATCATAACTACTACATCCTCTACGCAATTGAAATAAAGGTAAAGGAAATTGGGATATTTTGGAGAAGGAAGGAAGAAGTTGCCCTTAGTCATCAAACCACGTTTGTCGGCGCGCGAAAGTGACAAACACTAATTATTTATCCTGAATAATTAGTGTTTTCTGCTCTTCAATTTAATAAAAGTTTTTTAAAAGGTCGGTATTTAAAATTTCAGGATTTAGAGTGCATTAAAGGTTTTTGATGGTGTTGAATTGATTTTTACTATTAAAAAAAGATTCAAACACTCTAATGTTCTAATGTTTTGAAAAAAAAAAAAATATCCACAAGAAATTTGTCATCCAAGAAAATTATGGTTTTCTGGGGTACATCCTTGAGTAATTTTCTAAATCTTATCTTCATTGTAATTTTCTAAATCTTATCTTCATTGGAGATACAATTATGAATTTTATTCTTCTCATTAGTTTTTTATCTTTTGGTTTTATGGGGTACATCTTTAGGTAATTTTCTAAATGTTATCTTCATTGGAGATACAATTATGAACTTTATTCTTTTGGATAGGGTTTTATCTTTTTGTTTTTGGGTACATTCTTAATAAATTTTATAAATCTTATCTTCTTTGGAGATACAATTCTAAATTTTATTTAATTTTCTAAATCTTATTTTCATTAGAGATAAAAATTTATTTAATTTTCCAATAGATAGCAACTATACAAAAAGTCATTTTTCTAGCAATTTTTTTTTTCAAAAAATCTGAACATAGGAGTATTTAAATCATTTTTTTGGTGGAAATGGATTCAATGCCATCAAAAACCCCTGGTGCATTAAAAATCTGAAGATTTCTCAAAAATTCGGTGGGATTTTTGCCAAAATCATACCTGAATTTCCACTATTTTCCGGGCAAAATTATCGCCTTGTTAGATTACTCTCATTAGAAATACGGTTTATTGAATTTTATTTAAGGAGTTTTTTTTGTGCGACTTTTTGGACTTTCTGGTGTCGGAATCCTGCGGAAACAATTGAGGTGAAATCTTGATTTGTGTTATTTAAACTCGTTTTTTACTCTATATATGGATTCAGTAACCTGAAAAACCCCTACGACACTTTGATTGTGCAAGGGTTACCCATCAAGTTTGTGATTTCAATAAATTCCTATCAGATTTTAGAGAAATTAGGTCGGAAGAACCCACCAGAAAAGCTTCCAAATAGTCTCACTAAAGAGAACACCTTTATTTAATCTCTCAATATATAGTCAATAGCACAAAACACACTTGTCCAAGGAATAAGTAATCCAATGTCACACATAAATACTATTATTGGATGCTCATTAAGAATTCTAATATTACAAAGAAATGTCACTAACGAATGTTCATTCTCTTTAATCCTATGATTGCATCAATTTAATTACACGTTAATTGGAAAATTAGTATGAGATGTTTTTCTATGAAAATATTTATTTATTGTTTTATTGGGTCCTTTGCTTTGGTTATGGCTACTTTTGTTTATTGCTGGTACACTTCTTAGTAATTATAGTAACAAGACCATAGTGGATTAGGATCAATGGAGTATTAAGACAAAAAAAAAAAAATAGATGAAATAAGGGATCAAGAAAACATTCTACCCTAACTTACCAGCAAGATATAACATTATAATGAATATGGGATCATTTCATGCTTGTGACTAAACTAAGCTTCAAGTTAAGTTTTATTCAAAAAATGGTAGAAATTCCTAGAAATTTCCTACTATAGTTTTGTTATTAGAGAGTATGCTTTACAATTAGGGAGAGAAACATGCAATAGGAGCATATTCGAAAGCCATAGTAGAAAAGACATAAAGACTAAGAAGAAGGAGCAAACCAAGCCACAAACTAAGCTATAATGAAGTAACAATCCCACTAGTGGGAGAGGCACACAAAGAGGAGCCATAGCCTTTTCTAGCATTATCATTTATATTGTCTATCCAATGTATAGTTTTTAGATTCCAACCATGAACTCTTAATGGACAGCTTATTCGCCAAACAATTGGCTAGAGAGGACAACAAAACAAGGTATATTAAAAGGTTATCAACACATAAAAATGTTGCTAAACTCTAGAGATAATTTACCTTGTTTCCCTAGTCTACTCAACATTTACTCCTACAAGAGATAGGAAAAAACTAAAGGCAAGTCAATGGGCATACATAAGCGTACAAAGGATTGTGCCAAGACATGGTAACTATATTTTGTCTCCATTACATGTCAAAGTGTGGGTCGTTCATATAAAGTAATATAGTGAAAGACAATATATTGAATAATGTCTAGCACTAAAGCCTTACGGTGTATTGTTGTCTTTACTCGTTCTTTACTAACCTCTTGAGTATCTCCCTAGTGTTACTAGTATCAATTGTCACCTAACGTACAACTAAATCACTTTTTTGGTTAGTATTACTAATACCAAGTGTCACCTAACATACATCCTAAGTCACTCTCTTCACACAACGAAACTCGAGAAAACTTGCAAAACTGTGATATTAAGATTAAGGATAGAAATTCTACCACTTCTATTTTTTAAGGGGTAAAGAACATTTATCTATAATATTACATTTGTATTTGAAAGTAAGAATGTATGTTGGCCCAAGATACTAATTCTAATCTCTTCTTTTTGCTCATACAACAATCCAAATAAATATCAACATTTTAAATCATGTTATAAGTTGAATGCAATGAGATTGGAATGGCCATTAAAAAAAAGTGACAAATAACTCATAAAATAAATTAAATAAATATCAAAAATAAAATATTCAATACCAATTATTTTTCAACCATTAGTGTAACCTAAAAAATCTAGATAATATAGTTAAACGAATGCTTGATATATGTTGTTTGAGCCTCTCTTTTTATATATATATATTAAAAAAAAAATCAAACACATTAATAAATAATATAATTTTATTTTTTAAAATAGACTCACAAATATTTAGAAGTTATGTAGTCTCATTTTTTAAGATCAATGAAGGAAAAAAATTCAAAACATATATTTTTTAAATAAATAAATAATATTTTAATATAATTCTAATATTTTAAATAAATTAGATTAAAAGTAATCAAACTAATTTAAATTTAATTTATTAATGTTTTATATTGAAAAAATAAAGTAATTTATTACTTTAAAATATGTATTTAAAAAAAAAACCATGAATTCAAGTTGAGATAAGATAAATTATATATATTTTGTAAATTTTAATAGTCATGTTTTTATATGGAAAAGTTTGTTATCTTATAAACAAAAGAATTTTATTTAGAAATTTGATGATATAGTATAGAGAAATGCACACAAAATAATAAATGTATATTGCACATGTTTGCACTCAATTGCAACGCATTTATATAGTTGGTCCTAAATCCAACTAATTCCAAACATATATATGGAGGTTGAACAAAATCCCAAACTAAGTCTAAACTTGGCACAATGTATTAATGGAAGCATTATCTCTAAGTCCCTCCCTTAATGCTTCCATGTCTAAAAATAACAATGCAGGAATGCATATAACCCACATTTAAGTCACATTTGTCTAGTATGGTCTTCATCAACACTTATACCCACTATGGAATCTCCCAAACTGCGCTACTTTTCCACCATATCTTTGATCTTTCCACTTTACCCATTTAAGATAAAACTGCTTTTAATCATCATTGATGTACTTGTAATGATTAACAATATTGACACACTTCTTTCCGCCAAACTACATAAATCATTGTATTTTTTCAGAAAAAGTAATCAAGTAACTAAACCATCTTATGGAAATGCTCCCATATGTCGAATGACATAGTTCGTATCCGCTAGTTATCTAGCATACTTGTCTAGGTACTTAATGTATTCAGAAGTCAATCATACACCTTAAACTCTTCATACACACGCTTAGCAACATATAAGGATAACCTATAGCTGACATTCCTAGCTTCACACAACCCATCATCCTTATAACATAAGGTAAACATAACCAAATTGGGGATTTGTTCTCGTGGCTCTATATACAATGAGAACCACCAATTTGAATTATGTTACTTTGTTCTATAATTGGGTTTTTCGTATCACACGAACAAAATTAACTAAAAAATAGGAAAACAAATTGCTTAACAAAGAAAGCAACAAATTCCATGACAACAAAACCAATCATAGTTCTTTTACATACACAGTTTTCCTCCAAACAAAAAATGAATCTCCTCATCCATGTGGATGCGTCACTCAATAAAAATACAACTAAGTTGCTCAGGTCAAAGAATACACACATAAGGAATAATGCTAACAACATACATACTCACACTCTGGTATTTATTTATGTGTAATTGATGCCAAGCACAACCGCATATAACTTAGCTACATGTGCATCGCCATTTCTTTGTGTTTGAAAGGGATGACAAGCCAACATGTTTGTGTCAGATCCCTTCATAGGGATGCAGGTCACCTTCTTATCCTTAACATGGCTTGGTTGCAAAATTGATTGACAATTTTAGAGATTTCACATATGAGCGGCCATATTCTCGCCCTCTTGTGCATCAATTGTTGAAGTGTGACCCAACGATATGAAAATAGGATAAAAGGTAATAGTTCAAGACACAAATTAAAAATAATTTCATATATGGAATTAAACTGCTAACACAAGAATCTCTCAACTACGTCATTAAGACCAGACTAACAGGGATTTCAAGAAAGCTCATTTGTGCCATCTTGTAAAGCGAGAGTTGGTTCTTTTAAGGTGCAGCAACACTAGCAATATCTCTCCTACATGTACAATGATCTTTATGGGCATAAACTCTACCAATAGAAGGTGTGGCATTCAATCTAGGGCTTCTGCTCTAAAGAAAAAGCTAGGTTGTCTACGACCTCGACAACTTCACCATATTCTCAAGTAAAACAACATCCGTAGAAACATAAAGATTATTATTAACGACCAAAGCTGATTTTCCAAATCTATCTATTTTCATGGGAATTCGACACTTGATCTTTCACTATAATTCTCTGTAATCCACCCATACCCACAACATTTGAACAACTCACAAATCATACACAAACATACTAAAATCTCACACAATAGACTAACCTAATCTTCACATGCTCTATGTTAATCTATGTATAGAGCAATAACGCTCAAGGCGCCTTCATCTTCTTGGTCCTCTCATGAGGGAGTTCAACCAGAACTTGCTCTGATACCAGTTTAGAAATTTGATGACCAAATATAGCACACATAAAAACACACAAATTAATATTTGTATCTTACACACATTTGCACTCAATTACAACACATTTATATAATTGGTCTCATATCCAACCAATTCTAAACATGTATATGGAGGTTGAGATATCCTCTAAAAAAAAATACCAAACCAACTCTAAACTAAACACACTAAATTAATGGAAGCATTATCTCCAACTCAATCGGTCAAATTAGTGCCTCACCAATCGGGAGGTCACAGGGTCAATTCCTGAAAGCTCTTGGGGTTAGGTCAGTAAATAGGCCGAGGGGTGTTGATCCCTTTCGGGTGGGGTCCACTTAGTGTTGAACAACCCTGGACGTAGCGGCTACCCACTGACCCAGGTATCCGTGAACTAGAACTGAAAAAAAAAAAAAAAAAAAAAAAAAATAAATAAATAAATAAATAAATTATTTTATAATATTTCCAAAATGAAAGGTTCCAATAAAATTGCAATATAAAATTATTGATTTAATATTCATACCAAAAACTATAATATATTAAAGAATTAAAAACAATGAAAGAAGAAAAATACTTTATAATTATTTCAAATGAAAGGATTCAATAAAAATGCAATACAAGGGATATTTGTAAACATAAAACAATATTAAATTTAAGCATTGTGTCTATCTATATGTATGAAATTTGAATGATCATAACAAAAAAAATGTGTGTTTTACTATATTTTTAATGTGTTGGTTTCCAATGTGTAAATTGTTTTTTTGTGACTAGGCTAAGCCTAGGCCAAGGCTACTACCAATCCACCCACAATGGGGAGTTTAATTCCTCCAATGTGGCTTCCATCCTCAACCCCTCCTCATGACTAAGCCCCAAACAAACCAACCGGTCTATCCCTCATAGATATTGTCCATTTCTAATTAAGTTAGAGTACTCTATGGCGAAGTTAAAGTTACAGAGTATTCATGGGGCTTAAGATGCATGACAAACAACCAAGCTCAAGCGTATGCCCTCCACCAAGGGATTCAGTTAGTCAAAGAAAAGCAAATAACTTCTCTGATTGTTTTGGGAGACTCTCTCCTTATTATTCAACATTTGGTGAAGGTCTTTTTTCTAAGGGGCAAAACATTAAAAAGTCGTATGAGAAGAATTAGGCAAGTAGCATAAGGGCTCTCTTCAATGTTGTATTTCCATATTCTCCATGATCTCAATAAAGATGTAGACTTATTTGTTAATGAAGGGTGTAAATCAAGATTAGGAGATTTAAAAATACATGGCCTTCTCCTATTCTATAGAGCTAAATGGATTGGCATTACTATTCCTTAGAGTTAAATGGATTGACATTACAAAGTTATGAAGGACTGCATTATCAATCAGTTATAATATGACATGTAAATTTTGTTTTTTGGTGGGTTGATTTTGTAAGCTATATACCTACACAACCCCTTTTTGAGTCGTTTTGTTGGATAAAATGGCTCAAGGGATTTTTTTGAAGATATAACTATGTATTTGCTACCATAGAGGCACAAACTTTGTATATAAATACAAATTTCTCGTTTTGATTAAAGAAAATAAAGTCATGGTTATTTAACATTAAAAAATAGAATTATTAAAAAAATTATATTTTGTTTTATTGTATAAAATTAATTATTATTGGGTGAAAAGATTATAGAATTGAAAATTAAAATTATTAAGGAAAATGTATTATATTTTATTCTATAATATTAACTATTATTGTGTGAAAGGATCATTAATTAGTTAATTTAATAATTGAGTAATTTACATGTTAATTAAAAACTTTTTAAAGTGGATATTTATAATAGGTTATGAATATAGTTTCTTTTATATCTTCATTTTTTTAAATGTATTTTGGTTTTTTTTAATAAAAAATTTACAAATATTTGTTAGAATAATAAGATTGATTTTTGTAATTTAAAACATCTCCAAAATTATTTAAATCTCTAAATTTATTTTTATATTTGAAAATATAATTTTAATAATTAAATATTACAATCTCGTTAAACTTATATCTAAATTCTTATTGATGTAGGAGCATCCAGCTAAGGGAGGTCATGGCTGGAGTATTTGTCTTTGTAGACTAGAGGAGTTTTCAGTTAGTTTTCTTTTTAATTTTCATTTAAATTTCTAGTTAACAGCATTTAGACCTTTAGAATACAGTCAAGAATGAACAGTTATCAAAGAATAACTAAAATGTAACTACTGACAGTTTAATAACTGTACAGTGATCTTTACCAAAAAAAAAAGGAAAAGCCACTGTAATGATCATAGTATTGAATAGAAGCAAGCATGCAATCATTCTGAAAAACAAGAAAGTCTGAATCCATATATTGCAGCCTAAAGTTATTTCCTTCCTAACTTAATTAAATTCATTTATCCATTTCATAACGGTGACAAAGAGTGAATAATTAACACAGAGGCAAGAAGAATACACGGACAAGTTCAACAAAACAACGGAGAGGGTTTGCAAAAGAATCGAGCATAATTACTGTCGAAGGAAGAAAGCAGCATCTACAGGTAATAATAAACCAACATCATTCACATTTATTATTTTTCCAAAATCTCTGTATATATATATAGATATCAAAAAAATTACAGTCCAAGGTACAATTAAAAGAACACAGACAAGCTGCGAAACAGAGGTCCTCCATAATGATGCCAACTACAACCACGAGTTCACCACAAAACCTACATAACTATCATTCCATAAGTTAACAGCCCGAAGCATAAATACACAGACCATGACGCAGTGAAATTGGAAACACAACCCTCAACAACAAACCAAGAGAAGACTGCCAACAACAAATGCTTCGAATAGATGGACAGAGAACCAATAAGGAGCGACCCTACCCGATACAAGCATAGGTGTCAGGGCACAATACCAGCAATCGGTGAGCCCAACCATTTACTTGTGCGGCCACCAAACAAGGTCATTAGAACCCAGCAAATGGAGCCATAAAAACAAACAATGAAAACAGAGGCAAGGGTTTAAAGGGAGACCACTTACCAAAGGAGCCGAGCCCGTGTGAATGAGGAAGGAAGCCGCGGACCAAGGTCACAGTCGCAGAGTGCCCACTGCTCACCAGGAGCAAGAACAGTCAATAACAGTAGAAAACGAGGCAGAAGCATAAGGCATAGAGGGAGAACTTACCTCTGGTTGAATGCTAGATGAGAGCCGAGAGTCGAGCCACCCCACAACCATGACCTACAACAAAATGCCGAGCAAACAGTCAAACAACAAGATGAAAAAATCAACAGCGTAATTGAAGCCAGCGTACAACAAATATCCACAACCAAAATCATAACCAAAGCCGAACAAATGGAGACCAGAGACTAAGACCAGGGGTTCCAGACCCAAAAATTCAAAACCATTCTCAGAACAGGAAACATCGTCAAAGGGTGCAAGTAGAAACCCTCACGGAGAACCATTCCTAGAGCTGGACAAGAGAAACCCTCGCGGAACAGTAAACTGAGACCAGAAGCCAAGACCACAATGGAGCAGCAGAGCATCGGAACAACAATAGAATGGTCAGGGTTAGGGTTTCATCGGGATAGTGAAGAGGCAGGAGAAGCGAACCTGAGGAGAGGACAGTTGTCCTCACGACATTAACTTCCCATACTGCGCCTTTAAGTCAACCAACCATAAAACAACCATCCATACAATCAACACTTAAATTATATGTCGTAAGTGATCAGGGCTGGTCCCATAAATTTTGGTATCAGAGCAGGTTAGATTTAATTTGTTTTTTTTACAAAATGGAAGTCGAAAGAAGAGTTCGTGGCAGAGCTATCCGAAGAGTAGTAGATGAAGGATTGAGAGAAGATATTAGGATCCTGAATTCCCGTTTGGCAGCAGTAGAAGCAAGAAGGAGAAGGGATCCGGAAGGAGGAGATGACAGTGATGAAGAAGCTGCAGTTACGACAGATGGATCAGATGAGGAAGGACCTGAAATCAGATTGTTAAGGTTGGTTTTATTGGCTAGCAGTAAGCCAAAGCCTGAGATTTCAAACTATGATGGCAATTTATCCACAGAAGTGCTGTTGGACTGGATCAATGAGTTAGACAAATACTTTGAATGTGAGGAGATCAGCGAAGATAGAAAAGTTAAATTCGCTGCCACCAAGTTGAAAGGACATGTGGCTTTATGGTGGGACAATGTCCAAGCAGAGAGTAGAAGATCAAATAAGTTACCTATTAAAAAGTGGACCAGAATGGTCGCCAAGATGAAGGGTAAGTTTTTGCCCAAAGATTACCAGATTGCTCCGTATCAGCAGGTGCAGAATTTGAAATAGAGAGGAATGACGGTGAAAGAATATATCAAAGAATTTTTTCGAGTGAATCTGAGAGTAGGTTACATTGAAGACACCCCAGAAAAGACAACAAGGTTTGTGAATGGCCTAAGGCTGGAGATATTAGATGAGATAAGTATTCTTTCTCCAAAAACCATAGAGGAAGCATACCAGAGTGCCTTGAAGGCAGAAGAAAAGATCGCAAGGAAGTAGAATGCCAGAAGAGGACGTGGATCTCACAGAGGGAAAGGACAATCCTTTCGCAGAGGAAGGACTGCCAACAACAGTGAAGAAGGCAGAAGTTCAAAGACCTCAGGGACAGCAGAAAAGGAAGGTAGCACTAGGGGAGGAAGGCCATACTAGAGAGAAAGGGGTAATGGCAGAGGTAGAGGAGCTGCCTACCAGTGTTACAAGTGCCACCAGTGGGGGCAAAGGTCCTTTGAGTGTCCTGAAGGTGAACAAGATTGACAAAGAGGAGCATATGTTGCTCAAACAGAGGAAATAGAGGCCACACCCCAAGAGGTAAAGAATGTACCGGAGACAGGAGAATCCTTAGTCTTAAATAAAGTGCTACTGAAACCGGCAAAGGAGACAGCTGACCAAACCCAGAGAAAGGCATTATTCCGAACTGTGTGTAAGTCACACAAAAAATGCTGCAAACTGATTATAAACAATGGAAGCACTGATAATCTGGTTGCAACAGAGAAGGTGGAGAAATTGGTTTTGAAAAGGTTGAAGCACCCAACTCCCCATAAGGTGTCTTGGTTACAAAAAGGTCATCAACTGCTAGTTGACGAGTAGTGTGAGGTGGAATTCCATATTGGCAAGTATAGGGACAAGGTGATTTGTGATATCATGCCCATGGACGTGTGTCATATTCTGCTAGGTAGACCCTGGCAGTATGACCAAAAAGTTGTTCATGATGGAAAGACAAATTGTTACAAGTTTGTCAAGGATGGGATTAAGCATACATTAGTACCCATCAAGGAAGAAGAAATAGCAGAAACTAGTGGGACAAAAGTGCTGTTGATGGGGGGAAAAGAATTTTTAAAACAGATTGAAGATAATGAGATAAAGTATGCCATTGTAAGGAGACCAAGAGCAGTGCTGTTGCATACTGAAATTTCTGACTTACCTGAAGAAATCCAGGATTTGTTGCAGGAATTCAACGACATTGTGGTGGATGATTTACCAGATAAGTTACCACCAAAGCGAAGTATCAGTCATCACATAGATTTCATCCCTGGAGCTAGTTTACCAAACAAAGCTGCTTACTGGATGAGTCTTAAGGACAACAAAGAGATCAGGAAGCAGGTGCAGGAATTGTTGGACAAAGGTTTGATATGGGAAAGTTTAAGTCCATGTGCAGTCCCTGTTATAGGGAAAAGTGTCTATTTAGAACTGCTCTATCCCACTAAGGTGTGGCAGCTGCCTTAGAAACAAACAGAGAAAAACTACTTTTGTATTTCCTTTATGAATTATAGACAGAGAGGAATAGAAAGAACCAACCTGTGTCTTGCGCTAATCCTTTGATTCAATCCCTCTCTTCTTTGATAGTCTCCAGCTACCTGCTCCCTTGCATGCCCAGCTTCACAAAGTACCTGTAAGATCACAGAAGAAGAGCACTATACAAAGACATGGATCTATATTCATAAATAACTTAGGATCAAATTTAAGTTAACCATACAAATGTAACAAGCATCAATGATACAAAAGCATGGAGGAGAACTCAAATAGTTTTTATTGATAAACAAGAAAAGATCCAGGAGGAGTTACAACCAGTGGTTCCGACCCAGCATCAACCTCCCAGCAAAGAAGCCCCTCTTCACCTCAAACAAAGCATAAATCACCCAACAGTCTGATGTTTGTCTCTAGAAACCAACAACAATTCCTTACAATATGCAAAATTCCAGCCTCTGGATCTTTGGGATGAGGGATCCATATATAGATATGTGTAAGGAGGATGAGTCAGCTTGTGATTTGATTAGTGTCTTCTCTCTGTCAGTTCTTGCTTCCACTTGGAGACTGAGGGTCTCTTACTCATCTTTGGTCGAATTCAGTGAGGCAAGTGTCACAGGAGAAGATTCTGGAAGCTTCCATTGCCTCTCCACCTCGCGGAATGACACTGCCATTTGTCATTTGTCGCTCATCGCACCCTACAGAAGGGAGTTTTGAAATGCAACGCACCCTCACAGTGTATTTAGGTGTAATGCAACGCACTTAGCCAGTGGAGTAGCTGAAATGATCCTGTTTTGACCAATTCTGAGCAGTTTCTGGTGGAGAACTTCTGGGAGAAGCTGTAATCTGTTGACCTTGTTCCTTTAGGGGTCAGAACAACACTTTTAGGGACTTAGGAGCCCTTGGTTTATGGAAATTTCATGCTTGGAGTTGTAAGGCACAAAAATGTCTATAACAGTTGCCCCCTAAAGTATGAGGCCGTTAACCTTTTGGTGTCGGGTGAAATGCTTTATTATGAGGATCCAAAGTTCTTTCAATGCTGGGAGGAGACCTGTAATCAGATACAATAAAATACATTATCTTCATACTGTTTTCATGATCTAGCTGAGGCGGGCATTCCCATGCTCAGCTTTATAAATTCATTTTCATGTACATAGGACAGACAATCGTCTGAGTGTAGACTGATGATTCTGATAGAGCCATCATCCTTTTGGTAGGATGATTATCTGTGCTACAATGTTGTACATTTAATGTCTTTATTTCCCTGAATATATATCGCAGCCCGGATGGATGAAACTAGATCCGGGGTCTTCAATCTCGTCCAATCTTCACTCGAAGTACAAGTCGATCCATGTGAGAAATGTTCTGAAGTCGAACACGGAAAGACATCGCTTGATTACCAGTCAATGATGTAAACTGTTAACAAGCGCGAGAGGAATCACCGATAATGATAATGATCCTCAAGGTACTGCAGTACAATTCACGTGGTCTGAATAAAGGACTTGGCGTTGAACACCATGCAAAATCTTTCGGTCGAAGGCCATTGATGTAAACTTGTCGCCGGAAGTGAGAAACTTGCCATTGAGGCATGCAAGCTTCAAAGTACTGAATGGGGTGTTCCTAGATCAACTTCTTGGATAATGAGCTGATGTCGACAAGAAGTGATCCGTCACAGGAGGGCCTTAATGAATCCCACATCAATGACACGGAACGGAGCAAATGATTTTGATGGAGGTGAAAACGATCTGGTGATATAAGGTTCAGGGTGGCGGTCATGAAAGAATGGAATATAATGTATGGTAGTGGGTGAGACACGGGTGACCTCTCTGGATGACTTCTCTTGAACATATCGGCGACACTGATGTGATGGATTGGTAGCATTAACCCCAAATATGGATGGTATGGTGTGACCATGGCGATGTGACCGGTGAATGAAACAACCCAACCCGACTCGGACAAGGAGCGGAAGTGTCATGTTCAAGAGCGACTTGCTACCAACAAAGTTTCTTTGAGTTTTCTTCCCAATTTTTCCCCAGTCATTGCTGACCAGTACCTCTTTATTTTTGTCAAGCTTGAGGAAGATAACATATGCTTGTTCTATAATTTGCCCTTCGGGCAAACCCATCGCTATGTTTTAACGAGCCTAACGATAGTGAAACTCGTTCTCGTCTAAAGACAAGTTTGTCGCTATTAATCTTTTTAACGAGTTTAACGACAAAGATAACTCAGTCCTTTTCAATTTTAGAGAGTTTGAAAAGGAACGTAAAGGTAACTCCAAAATTCCTTTTTCGTCATCTAATCCCTTAAGTCCGAAAAAGTATAAAACAATACAGAAGGGATGAATTTTCGATAGCTTTAACGAGCCGAACAAAACAAGCGCTCGATCTTTTTGTGTAATAATCCCTTAGGTCCAAAAAGATTAAAATCTAGAGGAGGGATAACACTTCCTGTCCCTTTAATGAGCTGGAGAGGCCAATGGCTCGGCAATCTTTTCATATTTTACGAGTCAGTTGAAAAGAGCTTAAAGGAGACTCGTCTTTTGAGGAACGAGTGATAAAACGGGTAGCAGCTGATTCCAGGTAAGGTTTGGAATTTTCCAATCACGGCAGTGTCACAAGGATGGCTAGTGAGATCACTCTTCGCAGCTGTTCCTCAAAATGGGTAAACAATCAAATGGAGGTGAATGATCGGCCAATGAAAAGTGGAGGTGACGGTGCAAACACGACCAAGGCTTTAACGGCTGAAGTACTACATTCACGATGATTATTTACCGGGGGATAGTTCATTTTTTAATGAGCTTAAACGCGGGTGGAAACATTTTCTCATGTCTTATGTTTATTTTTTAACGAGCTTGAACTATGTGCTAAAATTGCTCGATTAGATGGCCTTGTTTTGTTTTACCATAAATAGCTTTGTCCTTTCAAAGATCGTACTGTATTTTCAACCGCTTCATCAAACTAGTCAGAAATGAACAATATATGCTTGAAAATGAGTTTGAACACTAATATTTTACTTTGAACTACGTAAAAGTAATGAAAAAGTGTTTTTACCTCTCATTTTACCATTTCATTTGAACTTGGTTTGTTGGAGCTTTGGAGGTGCTTTTCCCCCTCGATTTTCATCAGCTGATTTCGGGAGATTCTATGGACGATTCTCAGTGCCGTCTGGACCAGGTAGGAGCTAAACCTGAGCTCTTTCATTTCATGGTTTCCATTTTGCATTTTGAGCTTGATTCCTAGCTTTTCTGAGTCCCTAGGGTTTAAAGAACCCGTTCTGCCATCAACGCACCCTCAGTGTATCGAAACCTGCGTTGAATGTTGGCCTGTCTAAAGGCTATCTGACATTCAACGCACCTAGAACACTGCTGCAGGTGCGTTGGGCGCAAAAAGGGAATTTGATGCACAATTTTTTATGGAATTTTTGCATGTTTCTCATCAAAATCAGGACCTAAATCCTCTCTTGTTTGTTTTTCAGAGATCTTTGGAGTAAGATGACCATTACATGGCGAGAACGTGAGCATGAAGAAGAGGACATGCTTGCCCTACATGATCCAGTTACAGTGAACGCGCTGCAGAATTGTGGCTTGCTGAAGTTCTTCCGCATTTCTAGCATGAGACAGCAGATCAACTTACTGCAGTATTTTCTCAATGCTTGGGATCCTACCAATCAGGTTTTCTAGATCAGGGGCAAATCCATCCCCTTGACTGTAGTAGACATCTATTTCTTGACTGGCTTGTCGAGGCGGGGTGCCCCCATCTCTTTGTCAGGTTCGGCCCGAGGAGGCGACTCTGTGAGAGATTATGTTCGCCGGTACTGCAGAGAAGGATCTCAGCCGAGTAAAGACGGCAAGATCATCATTCGTGATGTCACTGACAGGTCCCTCAGGACTATTCTGTTTACTTTTGGTAGGATGGCCGGTGGTGCGGCTCTTCATGTAGCCAACCGATCTTACATGCAGCATGCCTTGGAATGCCTCCAACCGAAGGTGTTCAACTGGTGCGACGCAGTACTTCTTGTGATGAAAGAACAGTTGACCAAGATAAAGAGCGGGAGGTTGAAGAACTTTGGGTATGGTTCTATTTTGACCGCCTTTGCCTTGGAGAAGATACCACTGATGCAACCGCAGTACATTGCACTCGATTTACCTTCTCCTACTGAACCACGTATGCAGAGATGGGTTGACCATATGTCTAGGCATGCTGGGCAGTCCTGGATTTCATTTTCTGATACCTTCTTCAGGTGGTTTGATCATTAGGAGATGGTTTATTCCGAGTATCCATACGCTGGCATGGACTTCTGGGGTGATCCAGATTTAGTACTGCCGGATGGCGAGCAGTGGGGCGCCATTGGTAAAATCTTTGACCATATTCTTGTTTATCGTTTTTTGTTTATAATGTCCTTGTGCTTTATTCTATCAAGACTTTAATCAAACTCATGTGTACATGCAGATGTTGGTCCTGTTCGTCCAGTAGTTCGCCTGAGAGTACCAGCTGCTGCCCCAGCAGGAGAGGCCGTCGGAAGGGCTATTCTTCATGACCTCGATGTGGCCGAGACTCTCACAGCATTACAGGAGCAGGTTGAGGGCCTCACTCTCGTTATTCCAGATGTGAGGACCGACGAGCTACCTTTGCGGTTACAGTGGCATACTACTGGTGTGCCTAGACGATGGACTCGTCTCTTACACATGATCGCACAGGCTGTGACTTGCTATCACGAGCATCATTAGACTAGGGTGCCCCCTAGCATTTTGAGTTTTTGGCTCATTTGATCGATTTTGTCTTGGTTACAGAACATTATGTGTAAACCATAAACAGTTATATATATTTTTGATTTTCGGAGTTTTACTTTGGTTAAGTTACATGATCCAAATGCAAACATTGATGGTATGTTTCTTTTTATAAATGTTGCAAATGTCTATCTAACACATAATTTGCTAATGAATCAGTTAATGTGTTTAAGTTTCTGGAAATATGTTGATATTGAATAAAATCAAATTGTCTTTCCAAAATCTTAACCCTTAGGAACATGCGATAAATAGCTGGGTTTCGGACGGAATATATACCATTGAGTTGTAGTATTACGAGTTGTGAGTCTAGCCTGACAATTAGTCGGCGTATACCATGTGTGATGGCATCAGAGAGAAGTTCTATCAACGCGCTATATTCAGCGATGTTATTCGTTGATCGACCAATACATACACCTCTGAAACTTACTAACTCGCCGCTTGGATCAAAAATGGCCCAGGCTGCGGAGGATAGGTTCCGCGAACTACGACTTGCTCCGTCGGCATATCCAACACATGACTCCAATAGGTTTGACATCTGCAACAAATGTAAAAAGTGGATTACTTGACCAAAATAAACACTTTAGCGAAAACAAAAATATAACAAAAGCACACAGGTTACCATTACGCATAGTAACGCTTGAGGTACAACCCATTACGAGGTTGCGCCAGCGGAATTCCGTCATAATCCATTAACTCGTAGGCTCCTTTTGCTAACACTCGTTTAACAATATAGGGGCCCATCCATAAAGACTTAAATTTACCTGCTCCCAATTTATCGGATTCTTGGTCGTAAAGCAAGACCAAGTCACCTTCTGAGAAGACACGGGGTTTGACATTTTTGTCGAACTGCGCTTTGACTCGTTTCTTATGGGCTTCGTTAGCCAAAGCGGCATCACGACGGGGTTCATCAAATTGGATTAATTCCAAGAAACTAGCCTCTTCTTCTGAAGTTCTGGGGAGGAGATCAATTGCGAGTTTGAGAGACGAGATTTCACATTAGATTGGTAAGACTGCTTCCAGGCCATATACCAGTTGGAAAGGTGTGAACCCGGTTGCATTCCTTACCGATGTTCGGTAAGCCCACAAAGCTGAGTACAGGATTAGGTGCCATTTTCTTTTGTGAACTCCAATCATCCTTTGCAGCATGCGTTTGAGGACCTTGTTGATTGCTTCAACTTGTCTATTGGCTTGCGGATAATATGGAGTAGAGCTGTCGTGAGACAACCCTAGTTTGGTAGCTAATTCGACCATCATGTGATTGCGAAAATGCGATCCATGATCTGTGACTATAGCCTGTGGCACGCCGAATCTGGCGACTACATGATTGAAAAAGAAGAGGGCAGTTGTTTCACCAGTATTATTTAATGTAGGCATCGCCTCGGCCCATTTGGTAAAATAGTCAACTGCGACTATGATGTACCCATGCCCCCCGGTCGAGGTGGGGTTACATGTCATGAAATCGATGCCCATTTGGCGAATGGCCCAACAGCAACTATTGGTTGCAGAGGTGAGGGTGGTATTCTGGTTTTGCTATCAAAAATTTGACAAGCATGGCAACTTCTGACTGCGGTTATGCAATCTTTGAATATTGTTGGCCAGAAGTATCTTGCTCTTACGATTTTTTGTGCTGTAGCATATCCGGATTGATGTCCCCCACACGCACCTGAATGACAATCATTCAGGACTTTTTCGGCCTCCTCATGGGTGAGGCACCTTCTCAGAACTATATCGATACCACGACGGTAGAGTGTATCACCGACGATCATGTAGTCTTTTGCTTGGTATCGAACACGTTTTTGTTCGGAGTGGGAGGTGTTTGGACTGTATTTTTGAGTTTGGAGATAAATGATTATATCTCCATACCACTCATCGCTTGCAGATATCAGAAACAAACTTTCATCCACAATTGTTTCTTCTGATGTTTCATCGTTGGACGATGATGGGAGATCGCATAATAATTCTGCGAAAACTAGAGCTTTCTTTGACTTGGATTTTACAAATTCCAGATCAAACTCTTGTAGGATTGCTATCCATTTTTAATATTTGCCCCCCAGCAACTGTCGCGATAGTATATAAGTCATGGGGTTACAATCTGACAGAATGGTAGTTTTCCGAAAGAGGACATAGTGTCGAAATCTCTGTATCGCTTGAACAGCTACGAGTGTTAGCTTTTCAACGTAAGAATATTTTCTTTCTGTATCATTTAAATTTTTACTTAAATAATATATAGGATGTTCAATTCCATCGACTTCTTGAACTAAAACCATTGCGATGGTCGTATCCGCTGCAGCCAGATACAGGTTAAAATCTTTTTGATAATCAGGGGCATACATTAATGATGCTTTCATAAGGGAATCTTTTAAAGCATCAAAGGAAGCTTGCGCAACCTGATCCCAGACAAAGGGCACCTCCTTTTTCAAAATACGCGTATAACCTTTAGCAAGTTCGGCGTAATTTGGAATGAACCTCCTCAGAAAGTTCGCTTTCCCTTGGAGTTTCTGAATCTGAAGCAAATTCGAAGGTGGAGGAAAATTTATGATTGCCTGGACCTTACATGGGTCGAGACGAATCCCGTCCTTCGAGACTACAAAGCCAAGTAAACGACCAGAACTGACGCAAAATACACATTTGTGTGGATTGAGTCGTATCTTGTAGTGTCGGCAACGTAGAAATATCGCTCTTAAATGCTGCGGGTGATCAGTTCGCTTTCGCGAATGAGTCGAAAGGTCGTCGAGGTATGGTTGAACGATGTTTTTGATGTCATGGAAGGCATAATTCATTGCCCTCTGAAAATTCGCCCCCACGTTCTTTAAACCAAAGGGTAATTTTCGATATGCGAATGTGCCCCACGGACAAATAAATGCAGTCTTTGACTGGTCATGTGGGCGGATATTTATTTGATTATACCCGGAGAATCCATCCATGAATGAAAAGATTTCGCATCCGGCGCATTCATCAATTATCTGGTCAATGAAGGGTGTAGGGTAGTTGTCCTTTGGACAAGCTTGATTTACATCCCTATAATCGACGCACACTCTAATTGTTCCTTGTTTTTTCATAACAGGGACAATATTCGATACCCAATCGGTTAGAGGAACCGGGTAGATGAAACCAACATGGAGAAGTTTTTCAACTTCTCCCTTAATGGCAACGGCTTTCTTGGGTGCACCTGCCGTAGCCGTTGTCGTACTGGTTTGACATCTGGATACATCTTGATTTCGTGTTCAACGATACTCGAGTCAATGCCTGGCATTTCATCATATGACCAAGCAAAGACATCTTTGAATTCGCAAAAAAGAGCGTTATATATCTCTAGTTCTGAAGGAGAACAACTTTTGCTGACATGAATATTCTCTACAATATCTGTTTTAGTCGAGATATTTATGGCGATAGTCTCTTCAATATTGGACAATTTTCGCTTGGAATCCACCGTGTTTACAGTATTTGATAGGAATTCAAAAACTGAAGGATGATATAGGTCATCTTGATTATCTTCTCCACAATCCGGAAGAAGGGAACGATGGTGGGAATCATTCCATGGTGTCCCTTCAATTACCATAGATTGGACAATTCCTTCGTCGATGACATGCACTCGCGACCAAGGATCTGAAGGGGTACCATATTCTCTAGACCTATCTATCCAAACGCTTGATGAGCGTTGATTTGGGTTTGCCTCCCATGCTAGGAACATTGATTGCTACAATATTTCCATTGGGCTTGGGGGCAAAACCACTGCATGATCCATGTCGATATCGTTTTCTGAGATCTTTTTAGAAGATATCATGTTGCAGGTTCCTATCGACGCTACTTCCGCCAGATTGATTGGAGGTGGAAGAGCGAAAGTTCCCATTAGTATAGGATCTTTTAGTAGGCGTACTCTGATATTCTGAAGCGAATGGGGGCTTCCATGGATCATGGGAATGCTTCCAGTAACTTGAGAACCATTGGGGAGGAAGTTTTGTTGATCGACGATTGTAATCCCTCCTTGAAAGGGAAATGCAATCTTTCTAAAATAGGTCGACACAACAGCTGCCATGGCATATATCCATGGTCTTCCTAGTAGGATGTTGTAATCAAGATTCCCATCAATGACTTCAACATCTATTTCTACTGTTTTCCCTCCTAGTTCAACTTTCAAGTTACTTAGGATACCATATGGGGCATATGTCCTTCTGTCGAATGCTTTTAATGTCGTCAAAGATCGCGACAAGGTTGGAGATCCTAAAGTTTTCCAGCAACTCATCGACATAATGCATGTAGATGCCCCCTCATCAATAATCGTTCGATGAACAGTTTTGTTGAGGGATTTCACTTGAACAAGGAAAGCTAGTTGAGCTGGTAATTGAGGATCGTATCCTTTATGATCGAAGGATACAAGATTGGAATCCTTTGGGTCAATCCCACCGATGGCCGATAATAAAGCCTGCCTTTGGGATGGGCAATTTTGTAGTACTTCAAGAGTCGACATAGCGGATGGCGATTGGGCCAAATCTTCCACTATGTTATAATGTTGTGCCGCTCTAGCGCGGGGATTAAATGTTGACTTGTGTACTACTCCCTTTGGCGGTTTTATCGTCAATTCAGGAATGGTGGGTGGCACAACTTCTGTCGAAGTCGTTGTCGAACTACTTGGTTGATCTTTATCCTTGTTGTTCGACAGCTGTGGATTCCCATAATCTTTGTTCCTTGTCGATATCAAAGCATCATTTTTCTGTTTTGAGACTGACAACATTAGCACTTGAGACGGGGAAGCATTTCCACTTTCAACCAGATTTGTTCCTGGATTTGGAAACGGATTAGTTAACACTGCTGAGGTTTTCGAATTCTTAAAGAATTTCTTAAGCTCAGCCCTGTGTGGACAATTTGCGGTCCAATGATCCTCATCGCATATAAAGCATGGATTTTTTGGTTTCCTATCTCCAGGAGGGTTTGAAGAAGATTTTTCAGGTGATGATTCCTCTTGTTTCTTCTTCTTCCCTTTGCCTTTCTTCTTGCTTCCTGGTTTTTTGGTTTCTTTGCCTTTATCTGTCGATACGGCATTTACTTCCGAAGCAAGAAGTTCGTCTTTTGCATTTTGACCTGAAATCTTATGGGCCTTTTTGGATGTAGCCTTTGTCGATTTCGTGTCTGTCGTGCCAATCACGCCATCGCCGGCATGAGAGTCATTGTTTGATTTAGGAGGAGGAGGAATTGAGAATTCCGGTCTAGGGGCGTCAGGTATTTTATCGTAGAGCGTGCCAGACTGAGTGTAAATCAAGTCCAGATATTGCGCACGAGCGATAACTTGCTCTTCTGTTACGACTCCCCCCTTTGCCACATCTTCCGTGATGGAAGGCAGTAATGACTTGATAAACCATTCAGCTAACAGCTGATCGGGGACATACGTTTTTACCATTCTACGATGACGTCGCCACTCATGTATATGATCAGATATGTGAGTGGCCGTTGTCTGTTTGAAATTGGTAAGAAGTTCTGTTCCCGTTTCATACCTTATTGGTAATTGAAAATGGGTTAAAAAGGTTGTGGCTAAGGTACTGAAGTTGTCGAACGAAGCTCTAGGCAATTCGATGTACCATTTTGCCGCCGGACCCGTTAACGTCCTCTAAAAGAGGCGAAGTCTTATCGAATCATCATTTAGGGTGTTCGATGAACACCATAGATGAAAGGTCATCACGTGATTCGATGGATCTTCACCCGGATTTCCATTAAATTTAGGAATATCTGATGGAAGTTTATGCGGAATCGCTGGCCACCAAGGGGCGTAAGCAATTGGATCATTTGTTAACCGATTTAAATCAGGTAACTCTAAAGTTGCCACAAAGGGTAACTGTTGGTTCAGGTTAGGTGAAGCATACCCAGGGTAAGATGGGATTGCCTGAGCAGTTGGTCTTTGCATACCGGCATAATGCATTTGCTGCTGGTATGTTTGGTAAGGTTGATGGACATGACCATTGTAAAATGGTTGATTTTGACCGTTTTGAATGTACGGCTATCCACCGTTAGCAAAGATTTGCTGCTCAGAACCTTGGTATACTTGTTGGAATTGCGGTTGTTGGTATTGCACCAGCCATGGTTGTGATTCCATGTGCTGTTGCCCAATACTAATAGTTTGACCAAGATGAGGGGTAATTGTACATGTCTGAACCTGTGTCGCTCCACTAGTCGGCGATTGTGGTTGAGTCGCAGGGTCAAGGGGTTGTTGCATTACAACCTGAGAAACCTAAGGTTGGCATACAACAGGCAGCGCTTGAACTTGCGACACCGTCACAATAGCTGGCGTAGTCGGGATATTCGACATAGGTACGCATTGTTGCATTGAGTACACAACTCTTGGTTGTTGAGGTAGTATAGGTACCCAACCACTTGAGGTAATTCCAGTATAACCTGAATGTTGTTGTGAACTCCCATATGGATATCCTCCCGGAGGGGATAATGAAAGGGTATACTGCCCCCCATACGGTGGTAATCCAGAACTCAAGGGAATTGTTTGCCCTTGGGGGTCGGACTGCCCAAATTGACCTCCAAATGGATCAATTTGTTGAGACTCAACATAAGAGTTTCCGGATATTATTCCGGATGAACAAACAGGAACGGACCATACTGTCGAAATAACCCCTGAGTGGGCTCCTTCTAGCGGCTGAGAGCTAGTCGGGACAGATGGTATACCGGCGAACATTGTCGGAGTGATAGCAGGGAGTTCTGCCATCGCTGTGTCATGCGACACAGTCCTAGATGTTGACGGTTGTTCAGAAATTTGTAGTCTATCCAAAAGATTACCTAGTGATTCTATAGGAGCTTCCGCTAGTGGTAGACTAACTTCTGACGAAGAAGGATATAGAGTGATCCCTAATCCAAAGTGCGTTGGAGTACTTGTTTGAGGATCTTCTACAATTTCTTCTATTGCAATCAGACCAGGTGGAAGGGGAATACCGTCAGGTCCGTAAAATATTTCTGGTGCCGAAGAAGGTGTGAAATTGGCAGCGACAGATGTTTGAAGAGTAAGACTCTCCGAACCAGTTGTAGATGGAACTGGTTCGGTAACACAAGTGTTTACTCTCAGACTAGGATCAGTATCACTGTCCTTCTGTGGCTGTTGAACTTCTTCTGTAGAGGCAGGGATTCCATAAATGTTTGGAGTAACCGGAGTCTCTGATGTCGTTGGAACACTTGTTCTAACTTTAATAGGAGATTTGGAACCGGTTAAACGAGTTCGCTTTGTCCGTACTGGTTTCGATTCCGGAGACAAAGACGGTTGACTCGTAAGCCTCCGCGAACGACGGGGTTTCAATTGACTTTCTTCCACGATTGCGGATTACTCGATCAACTAAAATAAAGGGGAAGTATGTTTCCGAATTAAATGAATTTTAGACGCTTTGACACAACTTGTTTTTTCAGTTTTTAAGAGTCGAGAAAAAACAAAAGATGACTCTAGTCGCCTTCGATTTTTAATGAGCCTGAAGTGACAAGTGCTCAGATGGACCTTTTCCGTTAAGGAGTCTGAAAAGGAACGAAAGGGACTACTCTGGAGATCTAGGTAGAGGGAGTACCAAACCAATCACAAAACTGCATAATACTTTTTACGGTACGACAGTCAATCTTCCTGAATGCTGTGTTCAGTGCATTGCGATCGATAGGGCGACAGACACGGCTTCCTAAGGATAAAGGATTTAAGCTTATAGGGGTCTCCCAAAATATACTCGACGGTACGTGAGAGCACAAGTCCGTACTGGCACTTATCATCTCAAAGTGGAGGAATCACCCAACCATCAGTGAGGACAACAGTTACCAGGCTTTACGACGCCGGAATACGTCTCTAGCCTAGACCTCTAAATGTTGTGCGTTAAGTTCCAAAGCGTTGTTAGATTCATTGAATTTATTTTAAGTTGATCTTGTTTATGAAGTTTGCCTTTCGGGTTCACCACGAGATGTAGATGTAATTCCTAAAATGCAATCTAAAGATGATAAACAAACTTTTATCTCTTTTGTGCAATGAAAATCCTAGCCACTAAGGGAAAAGAAAGACACAGTCTTTTCGCAAAGAGCAAAGAGCACACCGTAAATGCACTTTCCTAAATCAAGCCAAACAGACTGTCTATATGCAAATGCACATGCATGTATTTGTTTTTCGAATTTCTTAGTATTGATGCTAAAAAGAAAGTTGATGTACAAATCTGAATTTCTTTTCAAGCGACAAATATAAACAAGCTCTTTTTCGAAATCAAAAAATAGAGATGATTACGACACCTTACGATTTTGAAATGAACACTTGTTCTTGACACTAGAAAATCACAAATTCAGACCAAAAGCAATAGTAACAGTATAATCGACCATCAACAGCGACTAAACTTTCTCCTATGGTTGAAATCGACACTTACGACAGATTCAAATCAAATGATGACAGTACGACTATTCTACTTTTGCAATGGAAAACTGTAAATGACTCAACAAACACACAAAAAAATCTACAGTTATTTTGTACAAAGGAGGCGGAATAACAGCAAGGAAAAGAGGCTTCAAACAGACATATACTGATCACAGGCAGCAAAATTCAGGGATAGAACTGGAAAGAATGAAGCACAGGAACCACAGCTGCACAGAGCTAGTCTGATCAGCGCACCTGTAACACAGAGAATCTGAAATGCAACGCAGGTTGCCCCTTCAGGAAGTGCGCTGAAATTCAAGATCTCTGAACAGTACTTGCGCTGGGCCAGAAACGAGACTCTGTCTGGGTTCTGGGTCATAGTTTGCAGTTCAGTCCTTGGTTTTTGGCCGAGTAAAAAGCAATCAGTAATGCAAAAATCAGGGGTAGATCTAAGGAGGATCTAAGAGCTATCACAAGGGCAATCAGATAGTCTGTGAATCAGCTGTTTAAATCATAAACAGATCTAATGAATGGATTGAAGCAGCAGTTATCTACTTTGCATTTGTTATGGCAAATGCAGTTCGAGAGCTACTTATAAGTTTATGAAACAAACAACAAAGAATGATACACAAACAAACTAATTAGACATTCCCCAGCGGAGTCGCCATTTTGTTACAGGGAAAAGTGTCTATTTAGAACTGCTCTATCCCACTAAGGTGTGACAACTGCCTTAGAAACAAACAAAGAAAAACTACTTTTGTATTTCTTTATGAATTATAGACAGAGAGGAATAGAAAGAACCAACCTGTGTCTTGCGCTAATCCTTTGATTCAATCCCTCTCTTCTTTGATAGTCTCCAGCTACCTACTCCCTTGCATGCCCAACTTCACAAAGTACCTGTAAGATCACAGAAGAAGAGCACTATACAAAGACATGGATCTATATTCATAAATAACTTAGGATCAGATTTAAGTTAACCATACAAATGTAACAAGCATCAACGATACAAAAGCATGGAGGAGAACTCAAATAGTTTTTATTGATAAACAAGAAAAGATCCAGGAGGAGTTACAACTAGTGGTTCCAACCCAGCATCAGCCTCCCAGCAAAGAAGCCCCTCTTCACCTCAAACAAAGCATAAATCACCCAACAGTCTGATGTTTGTCTCTAGAAACCAACAATAATTCATTACAATATGCAAAATTCCAGCCTCTGGATCTCTGGGATGAGGGATCCATATATAGATATGTGTAAGGAGGATGAGTCAGCTTGTGATTTGATTAGTGTCTTCTCTCTGTCAGTTCTTGCTTCCACTTGGAGACTGAGGGTCTCTTACTCATCTTTGGTCGAATTCAGTGAGGCAAGTGTCACAAGAGAAGATTCTGGAAGCTTCCATTGCCTCTCCACCTCGCGGAATGACACTGCCATTTGTCATTTCTCGCCCATCGCACCCTACAGAAGGGAGTTTTGAAATGCAACGCACCCTCACAGTGTATTTAGGTGCAATGCAACGCACTTAGCCAGTGGAGCAGCTGAAATGATCCTGTTTTGACCAATTCTGAGCAGTTTCTGGTGGACAACTTCTGGGAGAAGTTGTAATCTGTTGACCTTGTTCCTTTAGGGGTTAGAACAACACTTTTAACGACTTAGGAGCCCTTGGTTTATGGACATTTCATGCTTGGAGTTGTAAGGCACAAAAATGTCTATAACAGTCCCGACAGTTCTAGCTCCCAAGAAAGGAGGCGAGTGGTGGATGTGTACAGATTCGAGAGCAATAAATAAAATTACTATTAGGTATAGGTTTCCATTGCCACGAATGGTTGACATGATGGACTGCTTGAGTGGAGCAGCATATTTTTCGAAGATAGATCTAAAGAGCGGATACCACCAGATTAGAATAAGAGAAGGGGACGAATGGAAAATAGCTTTCAAAACCAATGAAGGTCTATATGTTATAGACATTTTTGTGCCTTACAGCATGGAGCATGAAATGTCAATAATCTGAGGGATCCAAAGTCCCTAAACATGTTGTTCCTACCCCTAGAGGAACAAGGTCAGCAAACCACAGCACTTCAGATCAGTTCTCCACTGAAAGACACTCAAAAACAGGTCAATTTTGGATCATAGCAACTGCTCCACTGAGCATCTACGCTGAATGTCAACTGCTCCATGGTGTACCTGCGCTGAATGTCAACTTCATCAAAGGCTACCTGCGCTGAGCGAATTTGGACATGTGGAGGAATCTTTCCTCAATGTGTCAGTGCCCAGGAAGCTTCCAAAATGACACTTGGATCAAAAGGTTCGCCTAAGTGAAGAGTAAGAGGTTCTAAAACTCCGAGTGGAAGGTAGAATCTCCAAGTGGACTCAAGAACTGAAGAACAACTGGGGTTGAAGAGGACAACAGTCACACATCAAGCTGACTTATCTTCACTCCAAAACTCTATATAAGGATCTCATCCCATGGGATCTGGAGGCCGGAATTTTGTGCAAAGAATTGCTGTTGGTTTACAGTTGAGAGTATTGGGTGATTGCTTGAGGGAGGTGAAGAGGAGATTTCTTTCCGTCGGGAAGGTGATGCTGGATTGGGCCTCTTATGGTTGTATCACCGCCTGAACCTTACTTTCTTCCATTAATAAAGCATTTGAGGTTCTTCTATTCGCATGTGTTTCAATGATGTATTGTCTTACTTGCGTATTTGATTTATGCTAGTCCTTGAATCAATTATGAATGCATGCTTCTTGTAGTTTCCTTTTCTCGTCTTGTTTGCAGGATCTTGTGTAGCTAGGCCCGTGAGAAGACAAGGAGCTGGGAGCAAGCAGCAAAGAGAGAAGATTGGATCGACCATTTGCGCAAGACATCGGTAAGTGGATCTCTTCCTTTCCTCTTTTGCATGTCATAAAGAAGTAATCTTAGATAGCTTTGCTTTGACTGTTGCTAAGGAACTATCACCCTTAGAGTGGGATAGGGTCATTCCGTGTTGGATACTTTTCCCCACAACAGACTGGCGACTCCGCTGGGGATCGTGTCTTGTTGGTAGCTTGTGTTTCTTGCTATTCATTTCTTAAACAAAGGGAGTACCGAATCGAACTGCATTCGAATCCTTCGAAGGCAAAGTAGAGGGCAGCTACTCTAGCTCAGTTCTGGGCATGTTTATGATTTGAAGAGCTGATCCACAAGGACTCTTATTAGCTCTTTGTGATAGTGTTCATCTTCCTTTAATCATCCTCTAGTGTATACCTGGTTGATAGCCTCTGATTTGGCCTAAAACAGTTGATTTTTGAGCAATCTGTGACCCGGAACCAAAGAGAAACGAGAGTTTCCTCTTTAGCGCTGCTGCAGTGAAGGCTCTCTGCGTTTCAACGTAGGTCCCAAAGGGCCTATCTGCACTGAATGTCAGGTTGACAGTGCAGAGCCTGTGCTGAACCAGTCTTGCATTGTGCAACTGGGGTTCCTTGCCTTCTGTTGCCCAGTTTTCAGTATTGTTTTTGCAGCCTGTTGTCAACCTGTATACCCATATGAAACTATCTTTCTTTGCCATCATTCCGCCTCAGTTGTATGAAGAAACCGTGATTGTTCTTATTGTATTTCTTACTTTCATTCACAGTTTCCCATAGCGAAAGTGAACTAGTCTTGCTGTGGCCTCTTGGATCTAAACCTGTGATAAAGTGTCGTTGTGATTCTAAGAGCTAGTTTATTGCTGTTCATAGCTGCTTGAGCATTTGCTTTCGTTATATGGTTCGAATTTCAGTATTTCTTGTGTTGAAACAAGTGAATCTTAAGGTGTTCTTTTGATTATTGGACAAAAACTTGTTTGCTTTCGCTTGAAATTGAATTCGAAATTATACAACAGCTTTCTTTTTGTAATACATCAACATTAAGGAAGAAGAAAAGAAATACTTGCATTGTGCATGTGCATTTTGACAGTTTGCATGTCGATTTAGGAAAAGTGCATCAGTGTGTGCTCTATGATCTGTGTGAAAGGATGATGTCTTTCTTTTCCCTCAGTAGTTAAGATTTTCATAAGTTGAAAGAATTGAAAAAGCTTGCTTATCATTCTTAGACTGCATTTAGGAGTTGTATCATACATCACGTGGTGATCCATAAAGGCAAACTGCTAAGCAAGATCAACCTAAAACGAACTGAATTTACATAACAACGCTTTGAAACATAACGAAACACAGTAGAGGTCTAGGTAGAGACGTGTTCCGGCGTCGTTAAACATAGTGACTGTCGATCTCTACGAAGGTGGGTGATTCCTCCTGAGGGACGATAGCACTAATACGGACTTGTGCTCCCGCGTACCGTCGCGTATATTGGGAGACCCCTATAGGAACAAAGCCTTTATCCATAGGAAGCCGTGTCGGCCGCCCTACTGATCGCGATGCAGTGAACACAGCATTCACGAAGATCGACCACTCGTACCGTAAAACGTATTCTGTGGTTTCGCGAAAGGTTTGGCACACCCTCTGCCTAGAACTCCAGAGTAGTTTCTTTTGGCCTTTTTCAAACTCTATAACTGAAAAAGTCCATCCGAGCATTTGTCACTTCAGGCTCGTTAATACATCGAAGGGGACTAGAGTCATCTTTAGCTTTTTCTCGACTCTTAAAAAGTGAAAAAGCAAGTTGTGTCTTAAAAAGCGTCTAAAATTAATTCAATTCGAAAACACATTTTACCCTGTGTATTGTTGGTTGATCAAGTAATCCGCAATCGTGGAAGAAAGTCAATCGATGACCCGTCGTTCGCGGAGGCTTACGAGTCAACCGTCTTTGTCTCCGGAATCGAAAACAACCCGGGCAAAGCGAACTCGTTCAACCGGTTCCAAATCTCCTGTCAAAGTTAGAACAAGTGTTCCAACGACATCTGAGGTTCCGGTTACTCCAAACATTTCTGGAAACCCTGCCCATATTGAAGAAGTTCAACAGCCCCAGAAGGACGGTAACACTGATCCTAGTCTGAGAGCAAATACTTGTGTTACTGAATCAGTTCCATCGGTGATCGGTTCAGAGAGTCTTGCTCCTCAAACAACTGTCGCTGTCGAAACAACCCCTTCTTCGGCACCAGAAATATTTTACGGACCTGACGGTCTTCCTCTTCCACCTGGTCTGATCGCAATAGAGGAAATTGTAGAAGATCCGCAAGCAACTACTCCAACCCATTTTGGAGCAGGGGTCACTCTATTTCCTTCTGCATCAGAAGCTAGCCTATTACCCAGGGAGGTTCCTGGAGAATCACTAGGCAATCTACTGGATAGGCTCAAAATGTCTGAACAACCGTCAACATCTAGGACTGTGCCAAATGACACAGCGACAGCAGAACCCCCTGCAGTCACTCCGACAATGTTCGCCGGCATACCATCTGTCCCCAGCTCTCAACAGCTGGAGGGAGCCCCTTCGGGGGCCATGACGACAATATGGTCTGTTCCTGTTTGTTCTCCCGGGATAATACCCGGTAACTCCTATGTTGGAACTCAACAAATTGATCCTTTCAGAAATCAGTTTGGGCAATCCGGTCCTCAAGGTTTGATAAATCCTTTCAGTTCCGGACCACCACCGTATGGGGGGCAATATGCCTTTTCGTTACCCCCTCCGGGAGGTTACCCATACGGGAGTTCACAACCGTATTCAGGTTATACTGGAATAACTACAAGTGGTTGGATACCTATGCTACCCCAGCAACCAAGAGTTGTGTATTCTATGCAACAACAAATGCCTGTGACGAACATCCCGACGACACCAGCGATTGTAACCGTGTCGCAAGTTCAAACGATGCCTATTGTATGTCAACCTCAGTTTCCTCAGGTTGTAATGCAACAGCCCTTTGACCCTGTGACTCAACCACAATCGCCAACTGGCGGGGCGGCACAAGTACAAACGGGTACCATTACCCCTCATCTTGGTCCAGTGGTTAGTATAGCACAACAACCCATGGCGTCACAACCATGGTTGGTGCAGTATCAACAACCGCAATTCCAGCAAGTGTACCAAGGTACCGAGCAGCAGATTTTTGCGAACAGTGGACAACCGTACATACAAAACGGTCTAAACCAACCACTTTACAGTGGGGTAGTCCACCAACCGTATCAATCATACCAGCATCAATTACATTATGCCGGTATGCAAAGACCAACTGCTCAGGCGATCCCATCGTATCCTGGGTACGCTTCGCCTAATCTGAGTCAACAGCTGCCATTCGTGGCAACTCTAGAGTTACCCGATTTACATCGGTTGACGAACGATCCGATTGCTTATGCCCCTTGCTGGCCAGCGATTCCTCACAAACTTCCCTCCGACATTCTTAAATTCAATGGAAATCCAGGTGAAGACCCGTCGAATCACGTCATGACTTTTCATCTGTGGTGTTCGTCGAACACTCTAAACGATGATTCGATAAGACTTCGCCTCTTCCAGAGGACATTGACAGGTCTGGCGGCCAAATGGTATATAGAATTGCCAAGAGCCTCTTTCGACAATTTCAGCTCCTTAGCCACGACTTTCTTAACCCATTTTCAATTACCAATCAGGTATGAAGCAGGAACCGAGATACTGACCAACTTCAAACAGACGACAGCTACTCACATATCCGATCATAGACATGAGTGGCGTCGCCGTCGTAGGATGGTGAAAACATACGTTCCTGATCAGCTATTAGCTGAATGGTTTATAAAGTCATTACTTCCGGCTATAACGGAAGATGTGGCCAAGGGGGGAGTCGTAACAGAGGAGCAAGTAATCGCTCGTGCCCAATATTTAGACTTAGTATATACTCAGTCTGGCACGCTCTACGACAAAATACCTGACGCCCCTAGACCTGAATTTTCAATTCCTCCACCTCCTAAATCGAATATTGACTCTCATGCCGGAGATGGCGTGATTGGCACTGCAAGCGCGAAATCGAAAAAGGCTTCATCCCAGAAAGCCCGTAAGACTTCAGATCAAAATGCCCATGAAGAGATTCTTGCTTCGGAAGTAAATGCAATATCAGCAGATAAAGGCAAAGAAACCAATCAACCAGGAAGCAAGAAGAAGCAAAACAAAGGGAAGAAGAAGCAACAGGATGATCAGTCACCTGAAAAAACTTCTTCAAACCCTCCTGAGAAAGGGAAAAAGAAATGGCCTTGTATGATATGTGACGAAGATCACAAGACAACAGATTGTCCATACAAAGCTGAGCTCAAGAGATTCTTTAAAAGTCCAAAGAACCCAGCTGTGTTGACAGATCCATTTCCCAATCCAGGTCAAAATATGGTTGATAGTGGAAATGCTTCCCCGTCACAAGTGCTAATGTTATCGATCTCCAAGCAGCAGAATGATGCTTTGATTTCGATAAGGAACAAATATTACGGGAATCCGCAACTGTCAAATGAAAAAGGTAAAGATCAACCTAGTAGTTCGACAACGACTTCGACAGAAGTTGTCCCACCCATAATGCCAGAGTTAACAATAAAACCGCCTAAGGGTGTAGTACACAAGTCGACCTTTAATCCTCGCGCCAGAGCGGCGCAACATTATAACATAGTAGAAGATTTGGCCCAATCGCCATCCGCTATGTCGACTCTAGAGGTACTACAAAATTGTCCATCCCAAAGGCAAGCGTTGTTATCGGCAATAGGGGGGGTTGATCCTAAGGATTCCAATCTTGTGTCCTTTGATCACAAAGGATATGACCCTCAGTTACCAGCTCAACTAGCTTTCCTTATTCAAGTGAAAGCCCTCAACAAAACTGTTCATCGAACAATTATTGATGAGGGGGCATCTACATGTATTATGTCGATGAGTTGCTGGAAAACATTAGGGTCGCCAACCTTGTCAAGATCTTCGACAACACTAAAAGCATTCGACGGTAGGACATATACCCCTTACGGTATTCTAAGTAACTTGAAGGTTGAACTAGGTGGAAAAATAGTAGAGATTGATGTTGAAGTCATAGATGGAAATCTGGATTACAACATCCTACTGGGAAGACCATGGATTTATGCCATGGCAGCTGTCGTGTCGACTTATTTTAGGAAGATCTCATTCCCGTTTGAAGGAGGGATTACGGTCGTCGACCAACAGAACTTCCTCCTTAATGGTTCACAAGTTACGGGAAGCATTCCCATGATCCATGAGAACGACCATTCAATCCAAGATATCGGAGTAGGCCTGTTGAAAGACCCCACGATGATGGGGACTTTCTCGCTACTGAATCCTATGTACATCGGAAATGTACCGTTGGTAGCAACCTGCAACATGATATCTTCCACGAAAGTCGCAAAAGACAAAGTCATCATGGATCGCGCAATGGTGTTGCACCCGAGCCCAATCGAAATATTGTAGCAATCAATGTTTCAGGCATGGGAGGCGAGCCCAAATCAACGCTCGTCAAGCGTTTGGGTAGACAGGTCAGGAGAATGTGGTACCCCTTTGGATCCTTGGTCACGAGTGCATGTAAGTGACGAAGGAATCTTGCAGTCAATGTTGATTGAGGGGGCACCATGGGATGATAACCACCATCGTTCCCTTCCTCAGGAAGATACTCAAGGCGACCTGTATCACCCTTCAGTATTTGAATTCCTAACAAATACTGTAAATACGGTGGATTCCGAGAGAAACCTATCCAATATAGAAGAGACTATAGCCATAAAAATCTCGACCAAAACAGACATTGTAGAGAATATTTATGTCGGCAAAGGTTGTTCCCCTTCAGAACAGGAAATATATAAAGCTCTTTTCCGCGAATTTAGATATGTCTTTGCTTGGTCATATGATGAAATGCCGGGCATTGACTCGAGTATCGTTGAACATGAAATTAAGATGTATCCTGATGTCAAACCAGTAAGACAACGGCTTCGGTAGGTGCACCCCAAGAAAGCCGCTGCCATTAAGGCAGAAGTTGAAAAACTCCTCCATGCTAGTTTCGTCTATCCGGTTCCTCTGACCGATTGGGTATCGAATATTGTCCCCGTGATGAAAAAACAGGGAACAATACGAGTGTGCGTCGACTATAGGGATGTGAATCAAGCTTGTCCAAAGGACAACTACCCTACACCCTTCATCGACCAGATAATTGATGAATGCGCCGGATGTGAAATCTTTTCTTTTATGGACGGATTTTCCGGGTATAATCAGATAAATATCCGCCCACAGGACCAGTCAAAGACTGCATGTATTTTTCCGTGGGGCACGTTCGCTTATCGAAAATTACCCTTTGGTTTAAAGAACGCAGGGGCGACGTTTCAGAGAGCAATGAATTATGCTTTCCATGACATCAAGAACATCGTTCAACCTTATCTCGACGATCCTCCGGCTCATTCGCAAAAGCGGACTGATCATCCGCAACATTTAAGAGCAATATTTCTGCGTTGCCGACACTACAAGATAAGACTCAATCCACACAAATGTGTGTTTTGCGTCGGTTCTGGTCGTTTACTTGGCTTTATAGTCTCCAAGGATGGGATTCGTCTCGACCCTTGCAAAGTGCAGGCAATCATTAATTTGCCTCCACCTTCGAACTTGCTTCAGAAAACTCCAAGGGAAAGCAAACTTTCTGAGGAGGTTCATTCCAAATTACGCAGAACTTGCTAAAGGTTATACCCGTCTCTTGAAAAAGGATGTGCCTTTCGTTTGGGACTAGGTTGCGCAAGCTTCCTTTGATGCTCTGAAAGAAGCGCTAGTAAAAGCATCATTAATGTACGCCCCGGACTATCAAAGATACTTTAACCTGTATCTGGCTGCAGCAGATACGGCCATTGCAATGGTTTTAGTTCAAGAAGTCGACGGAATTGAACACCCTATATATTATTTAAGTAAAAACTTAAATGATATAGAAAGTAAATATTCTCATGTTGAAAAGCTAGCACTTGCTACTGTTCAAGCGATACAAAAATTTCGGCATTATGTCCTCTTCAGGAAGACCACCGTATTGTCAGATTGCAACCCCATGACATATATACTGTCGCGACAGTTGCTTGGGGGCAAATATTCAAAATGGATAGCTATCCTTCAAGAATTTGATCTGGAATTTGTGAAATCCAAATCAAAGAAAGCTTTAGTTTTCGCAGAATTATTATGCGATCTCCCTTCATCGTCCAACGATGAAACGTCCAAAGAATCGATCGTGGACGAAAGTTTGTTTCTGATATAAGCAAGTGATGAGTGGTATGGAGATATAATAGTTTATCTCCAAACCCAAGAGTTTCGGCCAGACACCTCCCACTCAGAACAAAAACGCATTCGATACCAAGCAAAAGACTACATGATCGTCGGTGATACGCTCTACCGTCGTGGTGTCGATACGGTTCTGAGAAGGTGTCTCACCCATGAGGAGGCCGAAAAAGCCCTGAATGAATGTCATTCAGGCACATGTGGGGGGCATCAATCTGGATATGCTACAGCACAAAGAATCTTACGAGCAGGATACTTCTGGCCAACCATGTTCAAAGATTGCATAACCGCAGTTAGAAGTTGCCATGCATGTCAGATTTTTGATAGCAAAACCAGAAGACCCCCCGCTCCTTTACAGCCAATAATAGCTGTGGGGCCTTTCGCCAAATGGGGCATCGATTTCATGCAATGTAACCCCACCTCGACCGGGGGGCATGGGTATATTATAGTCGCAGTTGACTATTTTACCAAATGGGCCGAGGCGATGCCTACATTGGATAATATTGGTGAAACAGCAGCCCTTTTCTTTTTCAATCATGTAGTCGCCAGATTCGGCGTACCACAGGCCATAGTAACAGATCATGGATCGCATTTTCGCAATCACATGATGGTTGAATTAACTGCCAAACTAGGATTGTCCCACGACAGCTCTACCCCGTACTATCCGCAAGCTAACGGACAAGTTGAAGCAATCAACAAGGTCCTGAAGCGCATGCTGCAAAGGATGGTGGGGGTTCACAAAAGAAGATGGCATTTGATCCTGTACTCGGCTTTGTGGGCCTACCGAACATCGGTAAGGAATGCCACTGGGTTCACACCATTTCAACTGGTGTATGGCCTGGAGGCGATCCTACCAATCCAGTGTGAAATTTCGTCCCTTAAACTCGCAATTGATCTCCTCCCCGGAACTTCGGAAGAAGAGGCTCGTTTCTTGGAATTAATCCAGTTGGATGAAACCCGTCGTGATGCCGCTTTGGCTAACGAAGCCCATAAGAAACAAGTCAGGGCGCAGTTCGACAAAAATGTCAAACCTCGCGTCTTCTCAGAAGGTGATTTGGTCTTGCTTTATGACCAAGAATCCGACAAATTGGGAGCTGGGAAATTTAAGTCCTTATGGATGGGCCCTTATATTGTTAAGAGAGTATTAGCAAAAGGAGCCTACGAGTTGGTAGATTATGACGGGATTCCACTGGCGCAACCCCGCAACGGGTCGTACCTTAAGCGTTACTATGCCTAATAGTAACCTGTATGCTTTTGTTACGTTTTTGTTTTCGCTAAAGCGTTTGTTTCGGTTTAAGTAATCCGCTTTTTACACTTGTTGCAGATGTCAAATCCATTGGAACCGTGGGTTGGATATGCCGACAGAGCGAGTCGTAGTTCGAGGAACCTATCCTCTGCAGCATGGGCCATTTTTGACCCAAGCGGCGAGTTAGTGAGTTTCAGGGGGGTATGTATTGGTCAATCAACGAATAACATCGCTGAGTACAACGCGTTGATAGAGCTCCTTTCTGATGCCATCACCCATGGCATACGCCGACTAGTCGTCAGGCTAGACTCTCAGCTCGTGGTACTACAACTCAATAGTACCTACTCTGTCCGAAATCCAACTATTTATCGCAAGTTCCTAAGAGTTAAAATCTCGGAAAGACAGTTTGATTTTATCCAATATCAACACATTTCCAGAAACTTAAACACATTAACCGACTCATTAGCAAACTATGTGTTAGATAGACATTTGCAAAATTGATAAAAAGAGAAGCATCGTCGATGTTTCATACATGGATCACATAAAAACTGGAATAAACCCCGAAAATCAAAAATATATATAACTGTTTAAGGTTTACATATAATGTTCTGTAACCAAGACAAAATCGGTCATATGACCCCAAAACTCAAAAAATGGCTGGGGGGCACCCTAGCCTAGTGATGCTCATGATAACATGCCACGGCCTGTGCAATCATGCGCAAAAGATGAGTCCATCGTCTAGGAACACCAGCAGTATGTCGCTGCAATCGTAGAGGCAACTCGTCGATCCGTACGTCCGGAATCCCAAAGGTAAGACCCTCGACCTGTTCCTGCACAGCTGCAAGAGTCTCGGCCAAGTCGAGGTCACGGAGAATAGCTCTCCCAGGAGCCTCCCCTGCTGGGACAGCGGTCGGAGCTCTCGGACGAACTGCTGGACGGACAGGACCAACATCTGCATGCACACATGAGTTTGATTAGAGTCTTGATAGAGTAAAGCACAAGGACATTATAAATAAAAAATAGTAAACAGTGATAAGGTCAAGATTTTACCAAGATCGCCCCACTGCTCGCCATCCGGTAGCACCAAATCCAGATCACCTCGGAAATCCATACCAATATATGTATACTCGGAAAAGGCCATATCCTGCCGCTCGAACCACCTAAGAAGGTGTCAGTAAAGGTAATCTGAGATTGACCTGCATGTCTGGACATGTGGTCAACCCACCTCTGCATGCATGGCTCAGTAGGAGAAGGCAAGTCGAGTGCAATGTACTGAGGTTGCATCAGTGGTATCTTCTCCAAAGCGAAGGTAGTCAGAACTGAACCAAAACCAAAATTCTTCAGCTTCCCGTCCTTCACTTTGGTCAACTGGCTTTTCATCTGAACCAGTACTGCATCACACCAGTTAAAAACTTTCGGCTGAAGACACTCCAGGGCGTGCTGCACATAAGACCTGTTGGCAACATGAGGGGATGCACTACCGGCCATCCTACAAATCGTGTACAGAATAGACCTGAGAGACCTGTCAGTGACCTCACGGATAGTAACCTTGCCGTCTCTGCTCGGCTGGGATCCTTCCCTACAATACTGACGGACATAGTCTCTCACGGAATCACTCCCTCGGGCCGAACCAAACAAGGAAATGGGGGCACCCCGCCTTGACAACCCAGTCAAGAAGTAAATGTCCACTATGGTCAAGGGGATGGACTTACCCCTAATCTGGAACACTTGGTTAACAGGATCCCAAGCATCAAGCAGGTACTGCAGTAAAAGTATCTGTGCCCTCATGCTAGAAATGCGGAAGAATTTTAGCAAGCCACAGTTCCGCAGCGCGTTCACCGTGACAGGATCATGGAGGGCAATCATGTCCTCCTCTTCATGCTCTCGTTCTCGCCATGTAAGAGTCATTCTGCTCCAATAAACTCTGCAAAACAAACAAGAGGAGGAGTAAGATCCCTGACTTGGTGAGAAAATGGCAAAATTTTCATGAAAAATTGTGCAACAAAGAAGCTTTTCTACGCCCAATGCAGGTAGAGAAGGGTCCCACCTGCGTTGAGGGACAAAATTCCCTTAAACAGCTTGAACCCCAACGCAGGTTTCGAATGGGGCACCTGCGCTGATGGCAGAGCGCCCTAATGAAACCCCAGGGGCTCATGGGGGCAAGAAAACAGGCACAAAACTGGAAAATTAAAACCATGAAAAGAGAGAGCTAAGGTTTAGCTCCTACCTGGTCCAAACGGTGCTGAGAATCGTCCACAGAATCTCCCGAAATCAGCTGGTGAAAAATCAAGAGGAAGAGGCACCTCCAAAGCTCCAACAAGCCAAATGCAAATGAAATGGTAAAATGAGAGGTAAAAACGTCTTTTAATTGCTTTTTACGTAGTTCAAAGTGAAATATTAGCATTTTTACCTCATGATATCTGTTTCTAACAAAGTTTGTTGCAGCAATTGATGATACAGTACTATCTCTGAAAAAGAAAAAGCTAGTCGTGGTAAAATATGAATTTGATCTTATCAAACGAGCAGTTTTGGCAAAGTTCATGCTCATTAAAAAATAAACGCAAAAGCGAGCAGTTTTGGCAAAGTTCATGCTCGTTAAAAAATAAACGCGAAACCGAGCAGTTTTAGCAGGAGTTCATGCTCGTTAAAAAATAAATGCACGTGTGAGAAAACTTCCCCCAGAGTTCAAGCTCATTCAGAAAAAATGAACCGGTAAATAGCCAGTTGAGACCGTAGATTCATCAGCCATAAAAACCTTGGTCGTGTTTGCACCGTCACCTCCACTCGTCATTTGGCCGATCATTCACATCCACTTGATTATTTACCTATTTTGAGGAACAGCTGCGAAGAGTGATTTCACTTAGCCATCCTTGTAACATTGCCGTGATTGGAAAATTCCAACCTATACCTGGAATCTGCTGCTATCCCTGTTTATCACTCGTTCCTCAAAATACGAGTCTCCTTTGAGCTCTTTTCATTGACTCGTAAAATATGAAAAGTTTGCCGAGTTTTGGCCTTCCAGCTCGTTAAAGGGACCGGAAGAGCTATCCCTCCTCTACATTTTAATCTTTTTGGACCTGAGGGATTATTGCACAAAAAGATCGAGCGCTTGTCTAGTTCGGCTCGATAAAGCTATCGAACATTCATCCTTTCTGTATTGTTTTATACTTTTTCGGACTTAAGGGATTAGATGACGAAAAAGGACCTTTGGAGTTAACTTTATGTACCCTTTTTAGACTCTCTAAAAATGAAAAGGACCGAGTTGTCTTTGTCGCTAGGCTCGTTAAAAATATTGAATAGCGACAAACTTGTCTTTAGATGAGAAAGAGTTTCCCTATCGCTAGGCTCGTTAAAACATAGCGATGGGCTTGCCCGAAGGGCAGGTTATAGAACAAGCATATGTTATCCTCCTCAAGCTTGACAAAAATAAAGAGGTACTGGTCAGAGATGACTGGGGAAAAATTGGGAGAACCTCAAAGCTTAATGGTAGCAAGTCGCTCTTGAACATGACACTTTTGCCTCCGTAAAAACATCGGGTTGGGTTGTTTTCATTCACCGGTCCCTTCACCATGGTCTCGCCATACCATCCACATTTGGGGTAATGCTACCGATCCATCACATCAGTGTCGTTATATGTTCAAGAGATGTCATTCAAAGAGTGTCAACCGGGTCCCATCCACTTCCATACATCATCTTTCATCCTTTCATGACCGCCACCCTGAATCATATTTGACAGATCGTTTTCACCATCATCACAATTACTAGCTCCGTTCCGTGTCACTGATGTGGGATTCATTAAGGCCCTCCTTTGACAGATCGCTTCTTGTCGACATCAGCTCATTATCCAAGAAGTTGATCTAGGAACACCCCCTCAGTACTTTGAAGCTTGCATGCCTCAATGGCAAGTTTCTCACTTCCGGCGACAGGTATACATTAATGACCTTCGACCGGGAGACTTTGCGTGGTGTTCGACGCCAAATCCTATATTCATGCCACGTGAATTGTGCTGCAGTACCTTGAGGGTCATCATCATTATCGGTGATTCCTCTCGCACTTGTTAACAGTTTACATTATTGACTGGTAATCAAGCGATGTCTTTCCATGTTCGACTCCAAGAAATTCTCACATGGATCGACCTGTACTTAGAGTGAAGATCGGACAAGCTTGAAGACCCCGGATCTAGTTTCATCCATCCGGGCTGCGATATATATTCAGGAGATAAAGACATAGACATGTGCAGCAGATGATCATCCTACTAAAAGGATGATAATTTAAGCAGAGAATTATCAGTCTACTATCAGACGATCGTCTGTTTATGTACAGAAAATGTATTTATAAAGCTGAGCATGGGAAATGCCCGCATCAGCTAGATCATGAAAGCAGTATGAAAAATAATGTATTGTATTGTATTTTGTTACAGGTCACCTCCCAACGATTGAATGAACTTCGGATCCTCCTAATAAATCATTTCACCCGATAAACGACCTCATACTTTAGGGGGCAACTGTTATAGACATTTTTTTGCCTTACAGCATGGAGCATGAAATGTCAATAATCTGAGGGATCCAAAGTCCCTAAACATGTTGTTCCTACCCCTAGAGGAACAAGGTCAGCAAACCACAGCACTTCAGATCAGTTCTCCACTGAAAAACACTCAAAAACAGGTCAATTTTGGATCATAGCAACTGCTCCATTGAGCATCTGCGCTGAATGTCAACTGCTCCATGGTGTACCTGCGCTGAATGTCAACTTCATCAAAGGCTACCTGCGCTGAGCGAATTTGGACATGTGGAGGAATCTTTCCTCAATGTGTCAGTGCCCAGGAAGCTCTCAAAATGACACTTGGATCAAAAGGTTCGCCTAAGTGAAGAGTAAGAGGTTCTAAAACTCCGAGTGGAAGGTAGAATCTCCAAGTGGACTCAAGAACTGAAGAACAACTGGGGTTGAAGAGGACAACAGTCACACATCAAGCTGACTTATCTTCACTCCAAAACTCTATATAAGGATCTCATCCCATGGGATCTGGAGGCCGGAATTTTGTGCAAAGAATTGCTGTTGGTTTACAGTTGAGAGTATTGGGTGATTGCTTGAGGGAGGTGAAGAGGAGATTTCTTTCCGTCGGGAAGGTGATGCTGGATTGGGCCTCTTATGGTTGTATCACCGCCTGAACCTTACTTTCTTCCATTAATAAAGCATTTGAGGTTCTTCTATTCGCATGTGTTTCAATGATGTATTGTCTTACTTGCGTATTTGATTTATGCTAATCCTTGAATCAATTATGAATGCATGCTTCTTGTAGTTTCCTTTTCTCGTCTTGTTTGCAGGATCTTGTGTAGCTGAGCCCGTGAGAAGACAAGGAGCTGGGAGCAAGCAGCAAAGAGAGAAGATTGGATCGACCATTTGCGCAAGACATCGGTAAGTGGATCTCTTCCTTTCCTCTTTTGCATGTCATAAAGAAGTAATCTTAGATAACTTTGCTTTGACTGTTGCTAAGGAACTATCACCCTTAGAGTGGGATAGGGTCATTTCGTGTTGGATACTTTTCCCCACAACACTATATGAATGGCTGGTGATGCCATTTGGCTTGAGTAACGCCTCTAGCACTTTCATGCGCTTGATGAATGAGATGTTGAAGGAGTTCATTGGGAAACTCGTAATTGTGTATCTTGACGATGTACTGATTTTCAGCATGACCAAGGAAGAACATTTTCGACATGTTAGATATGTTCTGGAGAAGTTACAACAAAATAAGTTGATAATAACTTTGAAAAAATGTTCTTTCTTTCAGAAGGAGTTAGTCTATTTGGGTTTTGTGATTGCAGAAAATGAGCTGAAAATGGACCCAAAAAATGTTGCAGCTATAATTAGCTGGTCATCCCCTAAGAGTATGTTCGAAGTTCGGAGTTTTCATGGGTTGGCAAGTTTCTATAGCAAGTTTATAAAGGATTTTAGTGGAATCTACACACCCATGTTGGATACCATCAAAAAGGCAAGTCAGCCTTTCCATTGGACTGAAGCTGCAGAGAAGAGTTTCCAGATATTGAAGAAGAAGATCACTGAAAGGCCAATTTTGAGGTTTCCTGATTTTAACAAACTTTTCCAAGTTTGTTGTGATGTTAGTGGTACAACCATTGGAGCCGTACTCAGCTAGGAAGACAAACCGGTAACTTATTTCAGTGAAAAATTAAATGAAAGCAGGCAAAAATACATGTCTTACGACAAGGAGTTTTATGTTGTCGTCCAAGCATTGAAGCATTGGAGACATTATTTGTTGGGTAATGAGTTTGTCTTGTTTTCTGATAATTCTGCGTTACAGTATGTTATGCAACAGCATAAGCTAAATCATAAACACACAAAATGGGTGGAGTACTTGCAGAGTTTTACATTCGTATTGAAGCATATCAGTGGTTAGGCCAACAAGGTAGCAGATGCACTAAGCAGAAGAGTTTTACTCTTACAGGAGAGCACGATACAAGTGTTGGGTTTTGAACACCTGAAGGACTTGTATCAAACAAATGTAGATTTCAAGGAGGCTTATGAAGCCTGCCAAAATCCCTTGTTGAGGAATAATAGTCCATGGCTAGACTATAACTTACAGGAGGAGCTGTTATTCAAGGGAGGACAGTTGTGTGTTCCAGAATGTTTGATGAGGGAGAACATCATCCGGGAAAAACATAGTGGAGGTCTAGCTGGACATTTCGGCATTGATAAGACCTTGGATTAGCTCAGTCATTTTTATTACTGGTCAAAGATGCGAAGGGATGTGCAATGATATGTAACCAGGTGTAAAATGTGTCAGTTGGCGAAAGGGCACAGTTAGAACACGGGGTTGTATACACCCTTACCTATTCCAAATAGACCGTGGGATTCAATCAATCTGGACTTTGTCCTGGGTCTGCCCAAACACAGTGGGGTTTTGATTCCATCATGGTGGTGGTGGACCGTTTCTCCAAGATGGCACACTTCATCCCTTGCAGGAAAACCAATGATGTTACCCATGTAGCACACTTGTTTTTCAATGAAGTCGTCAGACTGCACGGCTTACCCAAGTCCATTGTTTCCAACAGGGATGTGAAATTCACACGACATTTTTGGCGCAGCTTGTGGAAAAAGTTGGATACGAAGTTAAATTTCAGCTCTGCTTATCACCCATAGACTGATGGGAAGATGGAGGTGATGAACAGGAGTTTAGAGAACCTACTATAGAGTCTATTTGGGGAAAATTCACGAATGTGGGATCGTGTACTTTCCCAAGCAAAATTTGCTTACAATGATTCACCAAATCGGAGCATAGGAAGTATTCCTTTCCAGATCTTGTATGGAATGCACCCCTGAGGAGTGCATGAGTTATGAGATTTGAGACAGTTAGAAAGAAGAAGTGTTGACGGGGAAGATTTTGCAAGAGCAATTAATGACCTACATGAGCATGTGAAGTCAAAATTGCAGGATAGTAGTCAAAGGTACAAGCATAAAGCAGATCTAAAAAGACGATAGGTACAATTTAACGTAGGGGATCAAGTCCTAGCGCATCTACACAAGGAAAGATTCCCTAAGGGTGAATACAATAAGTTGAAATTTAAGAAAATTGAACCTTGCAAAATTCTGCGTAAGTTTTCTGCAAATGCCTATGAGCTGCAATTGCCTCCAGGTATAGGAATATCGTCCATCTTTAATATGGCAAATTTATTCCCATACACTGTCAGTCTTGAAGGGGGCAGTTCGGCGCAGCCAAAACGGGATACCCAGGAAGAGAGTAGTTCGTGGATGAGACAAATGCCTTCAGCTCATCCACTTGAAATCGAAGGAATCCTCAATACAGAGGTGGCCAAGCGGACTCGAAGAAATGAGTACCTATAGTACCTCATCAAGTGGAAGAACCGCCCCATTGAGGACAGTTCGTGGCTTGACGCAGGACAGATACAACAGGCAAGGTATTCTATCGAAGAGCTTATGGACCGAAGCCATGAATTTTCATTTACACCTGGAGCCTGATACAGGAGCATCCAACTAAGGGAGGTCATGGGTGGAGTATTTGTCTTTGCAGACCAGAAGGAGTTTTCAGTTAGTTTTTTTTTTTTTAATTTCCATTTAAACTTCTAGTTAACAACATTTAGACCGTATGTTAAGTTTAAGGCTGTCCCAACCCACTGTTTATTTTTTATTTATGTTCTTTTTAGTTTTTGTTTCAAATCTACTTTAGAATACAATCAAGAATGAACAGTTATCAATGAATAACTAAAATGTAACTACTAACAGTTTAATAACTGTACAATGATATTTACAAAAAAGAAGAAGGAAAAAACCACTGTAATGATCATAGTATTGAATAGAAGCAAGCATACAATCATTCTGAAAAACAAGAAAGTATGAATCCATATATTGCAACCTAAAGTTATTTCCTTCTTAACTTAATTAAATTCATTTATCCATTTCATAACAGTGACAGAGAGTGAGTAATTAACATAGAGGAAAGAAGAATACACGGACGAGTTAAGCAAAACAACAGAGAGGGTTTGCAGAAGAATCGAGCATAATTACTATCGAAGGAAGAAAGCAACATCTACAGGTACTAATAAACCAACATCATTCACATCTATTATTTTTTCCAAAACCTCTGTATATATATGTGTGTGTGTGTGTATATATATATATACATATATCTATATATATATATGTATATGTATACATATATCTATATATATATATATGTATAGATATATATATAGATATATATATACATATATATATATACATATATATATATATGTATGTATATATATATATATATCTATATATATATATACACACACACACACATATATATATATATATATATATAAATTACAGTCCAGGGTACAGTTAAAAGAACACAGACAAGCTGCGAAACAGAGGTCCTCCATAATGATGCCAACTACAACCACGAGTTCACCACAGAACCTACATAACTACTGTTCCATAATTTAACAGCTCGGAGGCATAAATACACAGACCATGAAACAGTGAAACCGGAAACACAACCCTCAACAACAGACCCAGAGAAGACTGCCAATAGCAAACACTTCCAATAGACAGATAGAGAACCAACAAGGAGCAACCCTACCTGATATAAGCATAGGTGTCAGGGCATGAGACCAGCAATCAGTGAGCGCAACCATTTACCTGTGCGGCCACCAAACAAGGTCATTAGAACCTAGCAAATAGAGCCATAAAAACAAACAATGAAAACAGAGGCAAGGGTCTAAAGGGAGACCACTTACCAAAGGAGTCGAGCCCGTGTGAACGAGGAAGGAAGCTACAAACCGAGGTCACAGTCGCAGAGTGTCCACTACTCACCAGGAGCAAGAACAATCAATAACAGTAGAAAACAAGGCAGAAGCGTAAGGCATAGAGGGAGAACTTACCTCTGGTTGAATGCCAGATGAGAGCCGAGAGTCGAGCCACCCCACGACCATGACCTGCAACAAAATGCCGAGCAAACAGTCAAACAACGAGACGAAAAAATCAACAGCATAATCGAAGCCAGTGTACAACAAAGATCCACAACCAAAATCATAACCAGAGCCGAACAGACGGAGACCAGAGACTGAGACCAGGGGTTCCAGACCCAAAACTTCGAAACCATTCTCAGAACAAGAAACATCGTCAAAGCATGCAAGTAGAAACCCTCACGGAGAACCATCCCCAGAGCTGGACAAGCGAAACCCTCGTGGAATGGTAAACTGAGACCAGAAGTCGAGACCTCAACGGAGCAGCAGAGCATCGGAACAAAAATAGAATTGTCAAGGTTAGGGTTTCATTCAGATAGTGAAGAGTCAGGAGAAGCGAACCCAAGGATAGGATAGATGTCCTCACGAAATTAACTTCCCATATAGCACCTTTAAGCAAACCAACCATAAAACAACCATCCATACAATCAACACTTAAATTATATGCCATAAGTGATCAGGGTTGGTCCCATCACTTATTTAAAAAACCGAAACATAAAACAATTAAACTGCATCCTTGATTAAGTCTCTGACATATTCTATGACCGGGCAGATTTGTCTTCAATACTACTATTCGCCTACCACTATTCTTTACACACATTCCCAGAGTTTTATTTTTGTGTTGATGAACCCGTGATTTGAAAAAAAATGATTTCGCTGAAATTTGGAAAAATAATGAAATGACATATTTTCAATTTCCTTTTTTTTAGATTTTTATAACGAATTTATCTCTTACTAGTTCAATGCGCGCGCGCGCGTGTGTATATATATATATATATATATATATCTATATATATATATATATATATATATAGATGGACATTTTTATATGGTTTACTTTCTTGTTCTTCTCACCATATCTCTACTTTTGAGTGATAGTTTGATCTTGGAAAACCTTTGTCTTTCTATACAAGTTTCCATGAGTTGAAGAAAGCTTGTTGGGCAAGCATTCATGACTCTTACGCATATTTGACGTGAAGCCTTGTCTACGATTGTTCTATTAGTTTTGTTTCTCTAGCGTATATTCACGTATCATCAAAAGAATAGAAATAACAAGTATCTTGCTAGGGACGTCAACAAAAGTTTCCAGGTTGGAATAGTCTTAAGCAATCGAGGTTTGACTATTGACAAGTCTTTATCCAACCCACTCTATAGTTTCTTTTCTTGTGGTTTTCTTCCTTCTCTGGATATTGTCAGTTTATGTAATGTTAATTCCTCTCCCCCAAAAATGATCCTCATCCCACACAATCCCTGCAATTTGTCTCATAACCCTTACTCTAGGAGATTTGTCTTCTCCATTGTCTATTTATACATTCCTTCCTTATGATTGTCATGTATTAGATGATGTTCTATACAATTTAAGATTTGTCTTTTCCATTGTCTATTTCTACATTCCTTCCTTTTTATTGTCATGTATTGGATGACGTTCTATAAAATTTAAGTTCAAGGACGATGGTTCCTCATAGGGGGTATAACATGGGGTTTAGCTCAAGCTATTGTTATATATGGTGGATGGACGAAGCTGCGGGCATAAATGGTCCTTCACATTAGAAAGGAAAGTTAGAGTAGACCTTTTGTTGGTAAACAACTTTCAATTAGGAGGGCCCTTAGAGAAAGCCAAGCCCTTTATGTCTCCCCTCAATGAAAATTATGTATTTTAATTGTAAGGGTCTTGCTTACCCCTCTAAAAATGAGCTATGAAAAGGCTTGTCAAGGTTAATTTTCCATATGTTATTCTTTGCCAGGAAACCCTCGGGAATTGTGAGAAGATTTTTGCATGTCTTGAAGGCATTATGAAGGGATAGTCTTTTTTTGCATCAAATGCTTCTGGAGATTCTAGAGGATTGGTTGTGGGTTGGAATCCTAAACATATTCTTGTGTCAAATTGTTGGAGTATGGAATCCATTTTGGGAATTGAGATTTCTACTTTGGTTCTAGGCTAGTTTATTGTCCGTATAAATGTTTATGGTCCTCAGCAAAATCAAACTAATTTTGGGGATGTGGCTCTCAACAAATCTTTTTTGCATAAGAACAATGTAATTATTGGTGGTGACCTTAAATTCTCTCTGGACCCTTCAAAATCATGTGGCCAATGGGCCAAACCTAATCCTCAAGATGACTTTTTCAGAAGTCAATTGGTCTTATATTCATTAATTGATGTGGAACCTGTAAATTTATTTCCAACCTAGAGGAATCGTTGCTCGGGGGATGAGTGGGTTGCTAAGAGAATTGACAAGTTCTTAATTGTTGAAGTTATTCTATATTCCCTTTCTATGGTTAGACAATGGACTGGTGAGGGGGGTATTTCAAATCATTCCCCTATTTTCTTGGAGATCAAAGGTTACCTTAGAAAACTAGCTAGTCCTTTCAAACTAAATTAGGACTAGTTAAATGATATGGAATTCAAAACATTGGTCAAGTCCAATTGGATTCCTTACGCTCCCTCAATGGATGTCTCAGTAGCTAAACATTTTGAAGCAAATTTAAAAGACACCAAGCTTAAAATTGAGTGGGCAAAGAGGAAGAAAATGAAAAAGGTTTAGGAGTTGGTACTGGTTGAAAAGGGGTTAAAATATATATCATCCTCTATCAGGGAGGGTTTTTCCTCTTAGGAATCATGTGATTATCATAGATCCTTAGAAAGTAAAAGGATTGGCCTTTTAAAATCTAGGGAGAAGGAATGGTGACTCGAGAGTTGTGCAATATGGCTTAAAAGTGGTGATGAGAACATGAAGTTTTTTCAACATTTTGTAAATGGTTGTAAACTAATGAATACTATATCAAGTTTACAAGATGATAAAGGTGTTGTGATGTCTTCATTCAATAGTCTGGAAAATATGGGGAAAAGGTTTTTTGAAGATCATTTTAGAGCCCCTTAGGTGCCTTTAATTACAAAAGTTATATAAATTGCTCCACATTTTCCATGAATGATGGATGAAGAGGAATGCAATGCTTTATTGGATGAGGTATCTATCGAGGATATTAAGGCAATGTTGCATAGTTTTCAGAAAGATAAAATCCTTAGACTAGATGGTTGGGGTACAAAAATTTTCCTTGACATGTTCAATATTTTGGGCCAAGACTTGGTTGTTGTTATTGAAAAATCACAAAATGAAGGTTATATTTACCATATTTTTAACTCTACATGTATTTCTCTTATTCCTAAAACAAATCATCCTCTCCCTTTTCCTGATTTTTCGCATATCTCCCTATGCAATTCCATATATAAGGTCATTGCAAAAGTTATTTCTTATTGAATTAAGTATGTTATTTCCAGATACATATCTTCTGAACAATTTTCTTTCGTAGAGGGCAGAAAAATTCATGAGGCCATTGGTGTGGCTCAAAAAGTATTACACAATAGTAAAACTCATAAGCTGGAGGGGGTTGTGCTCAAAATTTATTTATCAAAGCTTATGACTGGTTAAACTGGATCTATATCAGGTTCCTTGTTACACATCTAGGCTTTGGTATCAATTTTCTAAATTGGGTTATGTCATGCATTCAATCAATATCTTTTATTGTATTGATTAATGGATTTGCATCCCTTTTTTTTAATACCCAAAGGGGTTTGCGTCAGGGCTATCCCATTTCTCCTCTTCTTTTCTCGCTGGTGGTGGAGTGTTTAAGTCAGCTTTTATTGAAGAATAAGAGTAGGGGGGGCTTCCATGTTTTTCTAGTTGCTCGGAATATGGCTATTACACATATGCTATTCATTGACAATATCTTAATTTTTAGATTTTGGTGTCAGTGGAATTACTAGCTCTTTTTAGGTGTGCTTCTAATATGATAATCAACACTAAAAAATCCACTATTTCACATCACAACCTTTTTGATGAGGATATTCGACACTTGCCTCAATTACTTCCTTATGTTTTAAAGCCTTTGGAGAAGGGTTTAAAATACCAGGGTTTTAATTTAAAGCCCAATGGTTATTGCAATGAGGATTGGGCTTGACTGATCTCTAAGGTGGATAAGCTTTTAAGTTTTTGGTTTCAAAGGTGTCTTTCCAAGGCCGCTCGATTAATTTTTATTAAATCGGTTCTGGAGGGAGTCCTTGTTTATTAGGCTTCTTTGGCCTAGATTCCTAAATATATCTTTGAGAAAATTAGGAGACTATGCTCTTTTTTTCTTTGGTCTGGGAAGAAAGAAAAGTACTTATGCCATGGGCAAAGTAGGATGTCATTTCCAGTCAAAAAACTCTAGGTGGATGGGGTTTAAGGAATTTATTTCATTTCTCTAAAGTGTTGGTTGCCAAATGTGGATGGAGGTTAATTTCTACAAATAGTCTTTGGACATCTATTGTTTATAAAAAATACACTGTTGTATTTTCTCTTGAAGATTGGATTCGTAGATTGGATAAACCTCGATCGAATTTTTCCATTATATGGTGTGTTGTTCTTAATACTTTTTATATTATTGGAAATGGTCTTTCTTGGCAGGAGGGAAAAGGTGGTAAGGTCTACCTGGTTCTTGATACGTGTCCAGGATGTGGTTTTCATCATTTGTTTCCGTTCCCTTTGATTGATTGACTTAGGGATCGTGATTTTTGCAAACTTTCACATATTGAAAATCCCATCCACTCTTGTTTATGGCATCAAGGTTGGTTATTTGTTGAAGGTCAAAGTATTTTGGATGAATTATGAGCTTCCTAGAAAAATTATATTCATGCCTTAGATCATGGACATATTCGTCTGTTTGATAGACCTAATGAGCTTATCTAGAGCATTGCCCCTTCTGGCACTTATTCTCCTAAATCGGGTTTTGTTTATTTCATTTTTGACAATTTTGATTTAGAGGTGAAATGGTGGTGAAAGGATGTATGGAAGGATAAATTCCCTCCAAAATCAAGAATTTTTATGTGGTGTCTTATGATGAAAATTTTTCCCAGTTGGTATGTCCTTCAATGGAAATTCATGTGTGGTCCAGGATGGTTCTATCTTTGAAAAAATGATGATGAATGTGCTAATCATGTTTTCATGGCATGCCCCTTTTTCCAAAATGTTTGGCACCTCCATGGGTCTGCGTTGGGTCACTCAATATCATGGTCTTGTGTTGGACTGGAGGAGGCATGGAATTCTTGGTACACCAATCCTTCAAGTCATCCCATCAAAACCCTCCCACTTATTATATGTTTGGGGATCTAGTTGGCTTAGAATAGGATTGTTTTTCAAGACTTGGTTTCTATACCATCACACATTGTTGTTGAGGTTTTGGCAATTTTAAGCCATTTTCCATAGGAAAAAAACTATGTTGCTCCTAGAGTGATTTCCCTCAAATGCTTTGATCCTTATAATATATGGGGATATTTTGATGGCGCCTCTATTGAAAATGGGCAGAAGTGCAGTGATGGATTTGTTTTATACCTCTCTCCAGATCACTTTTTCAAAGTAAAGATGGGCCTAGGTCTATGTACCAATAACAAAGTGAAGCTCCTTGCTTGCAAATATCTACTATTGTTTGCAAAAGAAAAGGGATGTTCGAAGATTCACATTTTCGGGGACTCAAAGCTAGTTGTAAATTGAACTAACAACATATTTTCTTGCGAGAACATATTTATTGCACATATTATTGAGGATATTTCTCGTATTATTGATTATTTCACATCCTTTTCATGTTCGCATATTTTCAGGAAAGGAAACAAGATGTATACAACTTATCTAAGGATGGCCTCAATCTAGAAAAAAATATTTGGCTTGTAGTGGAACAAAAATATGATCATTATGATGAGTCACATTGCCATGTTTCAGGGGCCATCTTTTGAAGCATTCAGAGGTCAGTTTTTGGGACAAAGCACATGTTTTTTGCTTACTTTGTTTCTTGCAGTTTTCTACAATGTTTACTTATCCTCTAAGTGGATTAGATATTTTTTGGAATCCTCTTTATTTATTTGGAGTTTTATGTATTTATGATACTGTGGTGACCTTAGTTTTGTTCTTGATATATTCTCTCATAGTCTCTATAGTTTGTTTTATGTTTAGCTTGTGTAGATGTCCTATTTTGGTTTTTTGGAGATGTATTTATCTGCCACAATCATGTTGGAGGATGTTTTTGCTCTATATTTGGTATGTATTTCTATGCTTACATGACAAATTTTTCTCGAATGCACTTTTGGAGTGTATATACAAAATGTAATATCATTATTTTATATGAATGAAGTTATTAATACTAATTTTGAATATATATATATATATATATTAAAAGAAGCGGGTAGAATTTTCATTATATAAACTGGAAAAGGGCCAGGTGCCATAAAAAAATAAAGATTTTGCTCTTAGCAATTTCCATCGATTTACATTGGAATGGGACCTTCTTGCTACCATCAGTATTTACATATAGTCTTTGAGCATAACTATAACTATAGACTCTCCAGAAAACACCACTATATTCTATACATTGACATAGCATATATATAATATTTGAATGAAAAAATTTCAGCAACTACTGGGATCGAATTCTTCTCCTGCATGTTCATCCATAGTAGTCTTCAATTCCTCGATGACATCCTCTCCATCATCAACCTCAGTAGCAACAACAACAAACTCAGCAGCAACAACCTCAACACCAACATCGTTGAACATTGTTGCTTCGATAACCCCAAAAACTTCCTTTTAAACCCCGATAGTAGCAGTTTCCACTTTTATTTCGATGTTATCCACCTTATGTTGTACGCTAATCACATTGATACACAGGCCTTCCATTGTCTTCTGTAATAATTCCATATCTTTACCCAATCCAGATAATTGAGCATAGAGAATTGCCATGCTTTCATTAATTTCCTTAACAATCTCCTTTATAACTTGTTTACAAGAATTCTCCACCAAATTATCGATGCTTCCACCACTTCCATGAACAAACCTTGAGCTTCTGAACCCATAGCCTCCACCATTATTGTTACACCCAGAGGCCATCTTCGCAGCAATCCACCTCTAGACAATAGCTATCCTTTGATTAACTAACCGTAGCTAGTCACCATATATAATGGCATGTTCAACCCCAACATTCCTCCCGAACTTATCCTTGATAAATGCTAGCTGATTCAGAGTCTTGACAAGGAAAATTCCATCCATTTCTTCCATCGCTAGAATTAACCAGAATCGTAATGCAATGGTGCCATCTTCCCTGACAGGGATGGCTATATTGCATATCCCAGTGAGGAACCAAAACCACGACGCCAACATGTCCTCTTACATGATCTGCATTCCAATGGAACCACACATGTGCATTAACTCGAAGCCAACCATCCCAGCTTCTAAAGAATTATGGAGGAGCATCAAGGAACTAACCATCTTAACTACCAAATTAATTCTCTGAATACCCATACCCCGTCAATAGAAAGTCGGCCTGGTGCTATAGATGAGGGATTGTGACATGAGGATTTTTCTTGATTTATACATAAACTACCTTGTTCCAGCATCACCCCCGCGTTGGCCTGACCATATGCCACGTGGTTATTGGCACACAACACATGGAACAAATTTACTCTTTTCAAAAAATTTAATAGATAAATAATCCCTACCATGATTGAGGAGGTTTCATCATTGAGAATATTGACGTTCTCAAGGGGCTTCATACATTTTTTAATAATCATCATGGAGTCGCCAACTATAGACAATTTTTTTATACCATTAGCCAAACTGATTTTCAAACTCTGCCAAAGAGAAAGGCCTTCCGCTTGGTTGTTTGTCGCAATGCCAAGACCCCATGCATACTTTATTTCTGTTTTTTCTTCGAGGTTAGTAATTACCCCTCCTACTCCAACCTCCCCGGGGTTACCTTTTGAAGCTCCATCAAAATACAGTTGATTGTTCCCTTCTCCCCTTTGCCATTCAAAAAATTCATCCCCTTTCAGTCTGATACAGAAGGGCGGAGGAACATAAGACTTTGAGAGAGGAGTTTTGAGGTTGGAGTTGGAGATCCTGAGCCAATATTTTTCAGAGCTAGTCATCTCATTCATGTCCGAAGCATCAAAGCCCCGAGAAGAGATAACCTCAAAGAGTAGTGGCATTCCTTTGATTGCAACAGTTTCAGAATTATGGTGCTAATTTTGAAAGATAGCCTGATTACGACACAACCATATCGACCAACACATATACTTAGGAATTTCCATCCAACAATGTCTTAACAGAGAGTTTGGGGAACAAGGATTTTTATGTTTCCAATGAATAAACATGTCACTCCAATCATCCGCAATTTGGGGGACAAAAGTCAATGGTGTTAGGGCATGGTTACATGAATCCACAATAAAGTAACAATGGAAAAATAAATGCTTGATGGATTCCTCCACATTACCACACATAGCACAACAGGAGGGACCTATGATTTTCCTCTTCTTTAAATTCTTTATTGTAAGGATTCTCTCGTGGACCAATTCCCAATATAAAATGTTAACCTTAGTAAGTCCATCACTGCTCCAAATTTTTCCCCATAATTAAGATGGATGAAGGGGGGAGGGTTCTTGATTAAGATAGCATAACCATCTTTAACCTAATATTTCTTGGATTTACCTCCCAACCAAGCTCGTCTGTCTAGCTTGTTAGTGATTATTGAAGCGAAACCTTTAAGACTTTTGATCAAAGGATGTCAGAGAAAGAGAAGGTGATTGGGCAATCCCAATGGAATCCACCCACACCACAAACCCAGATCATCCCAATAGGAGATATCCACAAGGTGGGAGAACCCATGCTCCACCAACCAGCTAGAGAAAGTCGGGTCAATGCCTTTCACACAATCAGATCCAATAAGAATGTGTTTCCCATTCCTAGGTAGCTAGCCAAGACGGTTCAAAATGAGAAATGACGAGGCTTTTCACAATCTCCATATTTTTATCCTTTCCCTTCCCATGATTCATCCTTTGGTCTAGTGAGGCGATTTTTGTGGAAATATTTCCTTATAAAGGCCTTTTTCCACCACTCATTGGAATCTGAGAGAAGCCTCCAAACCAGTTTAGCCCCCAATGCTAGATTCATTAGTTCAGGATCCTTTATTGCCAATCCTCCCAAATTCTTAGGTTGCTTAACCAAATTCCAATTAACTAGGTGGAATTTGTGGTTGTTACCCTTGCCTCCTTGCCATAAGAATTTTCAGATGAGCCTACTTATTTGTTGATTTATGTAACTTGGAGCTAAGAGGCAAACACCTAAATAAATTGGGAGGGAAGATAGAATAGATTTGATGAAGGTAACTCTCCCGGCCAAATTGAGCCATCTAACTCCCCAGGAGTGCACCCTTTTCCTTATTTTTTGAAGTACATTTTCCCAATCTTCCCCAGAGGCCTGTTTTAGGGATATAGGAATCCCAAGATATTTGAAGGAAGATCGGTGCAGGTCCATAGGGATGCCCAACAACCGTCCAATTTCATTCATCGTTTCCCCTTGGCAATTCCAGCCAAATAATTGACATTTCAGTTTGTTGATCAAACACCCAGAGAGTAGAAGAAACTCATCTAGAGTTTTTTTGAATCTAGAAGAAATCACCAATGAGGCACCTCCAATCAGAAGAGTGTCATCGACAAACTGAGAGTGATTAATTCCCCTGACATTTCTTGCAATATTAAGAACCGAGAGGGATCAATCTAGCCGCCCAACTTCTAAATTACTACTTAGAGCTTCAACCATGATTATATAAAGAAGAGGTGAGAGAGGGAAGCCTTGACGAAGACCTCTAGAGGAAGTGAAAAAGGGGGCAGGCTAACCATTGATAAGAGGGGCGATCCAGGGTGAACCAATACAAGCTTTAATCCAAGAGATGAATTCATTACTAAATCCTAACTTTTCCATGACGAGGAAGAGGAAGGAGTGATTTACTTGGTCAAACGCATTTTCCATATCACATTTGATGATCATTCCATCTTCTCCCTCTTCTTTGCTAGAATGCATTTCTTCCTGCACCAGGATGATATTATCTAGGATGTTCTGATGATGCATGAACCCACCTTGGTTCTTAGAAATTATGGAGGGGAGCAGGGGTTTAATTCTATAGGCAATGATTTTCGTCAAGATTTTATATGAAGAATTGCAAAGCGAGATAGGGCAGAATCTGGAGAAGGTGGAGGGATTGGCATCTTTTGGAATCAGAGCGAGAAAGGAAGAGTTAGTGCAACCCCCCAATTTCTTTTTAACTCTGTTATAATTCAACATCTTAATGAGATATTTTGTTATGACACTACAAAATATACGATAAAAACTAATAGAGAAACCATCTGGGCCAGGAGCCTTCTCAAGTTCGAAATTCCAAATCGCATTTCGAACTTCTTCTTCTGAAATTTCACCAGTGAGAGACACATTAGAAGGTGGGGAGACAACCTGGAGCAATGCCCGAAGAAAATCAGGGGTGCCTTCTAAAGGAATGCACTCCATGTTGAGAAGAGATTTAAAGTGATTATATGCCTCCAATTTGATTTCTGCTAAGGTGCTGACTATTTTCCCACCCACCACCTTTATTTCCCTTATTCTATTCCTGTTCTCTCAAGCCATTGTTTGTTTGTGGAAGTAGGAAGTGTTAGAGTCCCTTTCTTTCAACCAAATACTGCGACATTTAAGCCTCCAAACATTTTCCTCTTGCATGCTAATATTGAATATCTGAGTCAAGAGATATTTTTCCTTTTGAATATGTGATTCTTTGATATGGATATTTTCCATCATATTGTAATGTTCTTCTAATTCTTGGACTTTCTCTCTTCCTTTTTTCCCTCGGGGCTGATAGTTCTCTTTAAGCCATTTACTTGATTCTTTTTTGACGTTTTTAGCTTAGATTCCCAAACATAGTTGGGTGAGCCTTGGACATGGAAAATCCAAGCTCCCTTTAACATATTCCTAACCTCTTCATATTGGCACCAATCTGCATTGAATTTGAAAGGCAACAGCCCAAGATTATCATTTTTTTCCAATAAAATCATGATAGTGTGATGATCTGAGTCCCCATGAGATTCAATAGACGAAGAGCAATCCAAACCATTAAGAAGAATATAATGAACTCTGGATCGTCTATTAGACCAAGTGTATTTCTCGATCTTTGGTTTGATATCAATTGGGTCCCATCATTCCATTAGTTCCTCCATTCTGTCTCTAAAGGTATCCCTGATCTCAAACCCACCTCTTTTTTTTGTCATATTTAGAATTGTATTGAAATCCCCTCCCATTATACTATTGGTGTGGTAATTCCTTTCCTTTATCACCTCTAATGAGGCCCAGAATTCTACCTTGTCGCTATATAGCACTGGACCATAGATATTTATGAAGGGAATTCTTTCCCCTGTGTCCTTTTCCTCCAAAAGAACCATAATCCAAGATTTTGTCTTAATTTCTTCAACCATAGTAAATTCCTTGTTTAACCAAATATGCCTAGCCCTCCCGAAGCTCCCTTTGAGGACTATGTTGACCTTGAGCTCTCTCTCCAAAAAATTCCAATTGCTTTCATAGCCTCCACTTCTTCTAGCTTTGTTTCTTGAAGAAATACTACTGATGGAGATTCTTGTTTGATTATATCTCTAACCGCTAGGGTTTTAGTAGGGTTTCCTAACCCCCTTATGTTCCAGGAAATTACTTTCATTACTTGGGGGTGGAAGGGGAGCGACCACCATCCTTTCCTTCTTTGTTTGTATTTTTCCCTTTCATAATTTTTGAGATGACTGTTTGATTCCCCAATTTTTTATTTAATTTTGCTTCTCTTTCTCTCTATGTCCTTTTGTTTAGTCTCCCTATTTTCTTACTGGTGTTGGTTTCCTGGCTACTCCAACCATGAGCCCAGGATAGGGTTTGGGATAAATTTCAAGTGACAGTGTGATCTGAACCTTTGAGCAGGTTGCTAGGGGTTGAAATAGTGACAGGAACATATTTTGGCGGAGTAGCTCCACCTCCATCCTCCTTTGGGCTACTTTCTGCTACTAGTTCTCCTTCTTCTATTTCTGGATTCTCCTCAGCATTTGTTTGAGGGGGAGCTTCCAACTCCACATCCTCATCGCTTGACACTTTGAAAGGATTCAAGGAGGATGGAGCCGTTGGGGGATGGAGCCGATGAGAGAGGGAATCCCCCATTTTAAGTTAGTGGATTCTACACTAACTTCCTACCCATTCAGATAAATTTGCAACTCCACATGTTTGATGTGACTAAAAAAACTTTAGATCACCCTTTATTCAGAGTCACACTCTCAACACCCACATGTGGTTTGGTTTCTATTTCAAAAATCATCTCTCTATCGCAACCACACACAAAAAATGCAACAAAAGTCTTCTTCACTCTCTCATCTACAACAACATGCACACTTCTCTACTTATTTGTTGACTACCCAACCACAATATTCTACGCATGTGGTTTGTGTCTTCGACTATGTGTTTCTAAACACTCTAGATAGATACATTTCCCATACCTCTAAAGTAGTCTTGCACCATTTCCATTCTTTCTCATCATCATTGAGAATTGGATAGTTCAACTACCAAATCTAAAAATTTGTAAATATGGGAAAATTGAATATTAAATTCAATATAAACAAGGAACTTTATAATTCCCCTCAATGCTTCCTCTCAAACATCAAAATATGTGTTGGGTACTCTCTCCCTTTATTTTTGACAAATATTAAAATAAAAAGAATATTCTTTATACTAAATAAAAATGATCAAAATCTCCATACTAACTATCTCCAAATTTATAACTCTTAATTACAATTATCATACCATTTCTTGTATTTTTCACTCGAGAACAATAAATATTATATATTCAAACTAATTACAACTAAGTCTAGAATCCCTCAGTCTAAGTTTCAGGGCCAAGAGAAGTTCTATATAATTCGTTTGAACTAAGCACAAAAGGCGCTGAGAAAGGGAATGTATCGAGGAATTGTTGGGTGATAGAAGGATGTCCTTCGTGCTTTGCGAGCCAATTGTGGGAACATTGTGAATGCTAACAACTAGTTCAACGTTTCAAAGGAAACACACCGAATTCTATGTGTGAAGGAGAGTGGCCTTCATGTTTTCTACCTTGTGTTAAACCTTGTTAATCCCTAAGTGAGCCTTCCTCTCAAGGCATTAGATCTAGTTCAAGGGTGACCAATTGCAAGAAATTCTAATGGAGCTTAGCCTAAGGTTGGGTGCAGAGTGGCTCTCTCGTTCTTTATTTTCTAGCAAAGCTTAAGTGATATATTTTCAAACCACCATTTCAATTTTAATTCACCTTAATTCTAATCTCAGTTATATTTCTATTGGCTTGATGGGGCCTGACCCAGGTTCAGAGTTAATTAGCCAAGCAAATCCCTGTACTATTGGCCCTTTCGGCAACGGTCCGTGGAGCGCGGACTGAGGTCTCACTCGAAGTAGTATGGGGGGGTGCTGGAACCACGTTTTCGCACCCTTGAGATGTCTGAGGGTTTGGTTCGATCCAACTGTTCGACCCTGCATGCAGGTTACTTCACGTACTTCCCTATTCCTCGCGCCCTAATACACTACCTTTGTGCAACCCTAACCAGGGGCTGTGGAGCTTCCGCACTACTAGAGCAGTGCTCTGCGCTATTCCCTTAAGGCGCACCTGAGATCTTACGTATCTTCCTATATCAGTTAATTACCTTTGCGTACATGGATGTCTTATGTTATATTTATTTATACAAAACGCGCAACAAATAAACAGTACATTTGCAATTTATACCCAATCATACATTAAAACAGGAAAAGATACACAGAAATATGGTAAACTTCTCTTTATTGATTCATCCAACAGTTACAGACTCAACCTGCCCTACGCACTCAGCTGTAGGAGTCCGCGCACTCAGTTGCGGACTACTAGGCCTCTGCGCACTCAGCTATAGAGCCTTCTCCTACTCTACGACCCCAAGACACCTTTTACACTTTGACTCAATTACTTCGACTCATTATTCTACTATTCTTCCTTATTCTCTCTTCTTCTTAGAGCCTTGCTCTATTTATACGATCACATGGTCCGCGGACCATGGTTAGGTCTATCAAGTCGACATTACATTACAAAAACTAGGGCGGACAACCCTGTGTGTTGGGTCCCTATAATACTAGTGATTGCCCCATTACTATTGTAGTTGTATCCCTTATTAATATTTTTGTGCCCCTATTGTCCCCATATTGTTATTACTGTGCCCCATAGAATCCCTCTATTGTTATTTTTGTGGCTTTATATTATTATTGTTAGGTCGGCTGGGTTATATTGTGACTCCTTAGACTCCTATATATAGAAAGGAGGTTTTGTCAATTGAATCATCCAAGAATTGTTCATTTATGTAATGTAAAGGAGGTTGCACCCTCGAAGAGGCTGAATTCTAAGGCGTTGATCTATCTTTTCTATCTTTTTCTTGAGCTGGTTTCATAACATTTGGTATCAGAGCTTTGGATTCTAAGGTTTCACTGCTCCAAACAGGTCATTTTTGCATTTTCGCTATAACTTTTTTTCTGTGACATTTCAGAGGCTTAAAAAAAACCCCATTTGAGAAGAAATCGTGCTGAATCTCGGATCCGAATTTCAGAGCTTTTTGCGCTACATTTGCAGAGATATGATATGAGTAATTCGGTCTTTTTGAAGACTCCTGAATTACATTCCAAACAGGTGACCTGGGGAAAATCATCATAACTTTCTCTCTGAGCATGGGATTGAAATTTCGTAAGAAAGTATAGAAAGAGGACAAACTGTAGTTTCTTTTATATATTTTTCAGAGCCAAAGATCGAAATAGTGACTTGTGGCACGTCGTACAAGTTCGCTCTACTGAACTAGTCTATAATCAAGTCACTGTGGAAGATTTCACATAACTCTTCCTTGGAGAATTCAATTTGGATCACACTGGTGGCATTGGAAAGAGGACACAAAGGGCTATTGCAGGTCGCAATTTCAGAACTGGATGATTCGAAAGTACAGAGATACATCAGAGGCAATATCGAGCTCCTACAAAGTGAAAAAAGGTGTGTAGATTTTTTTAAATTTTTACTTAAGCTTGGTTTGAAAATTTATTTTGAAGGAATTCAAAGGGCATAGTAGAACATTATTATTGGTAACTGATGCCTTGAGGAAAGAAAATGCAAACACCTAGTAAGCAACCTGAAAGCTCTAGCATGAATCATGAAGAAGAGGAAGAAATGCTACATGATATATCAAAATTACAAGACCAAGTGCAACAAATGTCACTCTCACAAAAACTAATAGAAGCTAAGATAAAGGGCATGGAAGCTAAGATGGACGATTTGAAGATATATTTGAAGACAGATTTGAAGAGAGACATGGCAGATTTGAAGACAAATTTGACAAATTTTCTACAAGAAATACTTACTAATGGTGAAAAGGTAGTAAAGGAAACTCATGATGCGAACAAAATAAATTTTAATCATGATTTCATAGACTCTAATGTGGGATCGAAGACCCACCATATTCCAAAAATCGATATGAGGAAGTTTGATGGCAGGGATCTCGCAACATGGATATTACAGATGGAGCAATTTTTTTATCTCAACAATGTGCAAAACACACAAAAGGTACGTATTGCAACTTTATATTTGGAACCAAATCAGTTTGTATGGTATCAATGGCTTTGCTCTTGTAGACCAATTATCACTTAGACAATTTTTACAGAATAATTGATAGCACATTATGAGGATACAAAAAGAAGCACTTTTTTTAGCCAATTGATAAGTCTCAAACAAAAGGGTTCAATAATGGAGCACATTGAGGAGTTCCAAAAATTGAACATAAGGGTAAAAAATATTCTAGAGGAGCATAGGATTGATGTGTTCATAGGGACTTTAAAGGATAATATCCAACATGATGTTCGCCTTTGGGAACCTGATTCATTAGAGAAGGCATTCAGGTTAGCAAGAAAAATGGAAAGCAAAATTATGGCAACCAGGAAGCATACCACTCACAACTATAAAGATGGAAGTGTTGTTGCCCCTAATCTTCCACAACCTATAAGGTTGACACCACAACAATTGGAAGAAAAAAGAGCAAAAGGGCTTTGCTACAGTTGTGATAGAAAATACACTAAAGGTCATAAGTGTGCTGAGAAGAAATTATTCTACATAGATTGTGAAGAGGAAGAAGAAAAGGAGCAAGAAAGGTCAAAAGAAGAGGATATACTCCAGGAACAAAGCCTAGATAAAGAAGAAATGAATCCAACCATATCTTGTAATGCATTGGCGGGAATTACCACTCCTCAAACCATCAAGATAGAAGGACAAATCAAGAAGAAAAAGGTAATAGTGTTGATTGATTCAGGAAGTGCCCACAATTTTATTCATTGTAAGGTAGCAAAAGAATTGAATTGCTTCTTATATCCAGCACCAGAGTGTCAAGTGATAGTTGCAAATGGAGGAACAATAAATTGCTCTGGAAAGTGCCATAATATCAAGCTATCCATGGGAGAATATGTATTGACTAGCCCAATGCTTTCCATTCCAATGGGAGGTGCTGATGTTGTACTAGGAGTCCAAAGGCTACAATCCCTGGGTACAATAGCTTTTAATTTTCAAGAACTTTTCATGAAATTTTCTGTGGAAGGAAAGGAAGTTGAATTAAGGGGTATTGCAGGGAAACCGGGAAAGATAATCAGCTCTAACGGTATGACAAAGCTTCTAAAAAAGGAACAAAGAGGTGTAATTGCACAATTATGTTCGCTAGATGTTTCCACATTGGAATCATCTATTTCTCCAGATCTCCAAAAAGTCTTGGACAATCATTCCAAGGTATTTGAGACTCCCAAAGGTCTCCCACCTATTCGTGATCATGATCATGCTATTCATCTAATTCCAGGAAGTGTTCCTCCAAACATCAGGTCGTACAGATATCCCTATGCCCAAAAGAGTGAAATTGAATGTATGGTTGCAGAAATGCTAGAGGCTGGTATAATTCAACCGAGTCAAAGTTCTTTCTCTGCTCCAGTAGTACTGGTGCACAAGAAGGATGGATCATGGCACATGTGTTCGGATTATAGGGAGCTCAACAAGCTCACTATTAAAGATAAGTTTCCCATTCCTATCATTGATGAATTACTTGATGAATTGCATGGATCAATTTACTTCACCAAGTTGGATCTTCGTTCAGGATATCATCAAATCAGAATGAAGACTGAAGAAATTTCAAAAATAGCATTTAAAACTCATGAGGGTCATTATGAATTTTTGGTCATGCCTTTTGGCCTTACCAATGCACCTTCAACATTTCAAGGTTTGATGAATTCCATTTTCAAACCATTCCTTAGAAAATTTGTGTTAGTATTTTTTGATGATATACTAATCTACAACAAGTCTTGGAAGGATCATGTTGAACATGTTGACAGGGTGCTACAACTATTGGAGGAGAAACAATTATATGCAAAAATATCCAAATGTTTCTTTGGAGTAGAAGATGTGGAATATCTGGGTCATATTGTATCTCATGAAGGAGTTAAGGTAGACCCTAGAAAAATTAAAGCCATTAAGGAATGGAAAATCCCCACATCCATAAAGCATCTGCGAGGATTTCTCAGGTTGACAGGGTATTATCACAAGTTTGTTAAGAATTATGGGAGAATAGCAGCACCTCTAACAACATTATTGAAGAAAGATGCATTTTCATGGACTCCAGAAGCAAAAAAGGCCTTCGAACATCTTAAAGAGGCAATGTGCCAAGCATCGGTCTTAGCTACACCAGACTTCACAAAAACCTTTATTGTGGAATGTGATGCTTCAGGAAATGGAATTGGTGTTGTTTTAATGCAAGATGAAAGACCCATTGCTTTTGAAAGTCGTCTAATCAAGGGAAAGTTTTTACACAAAGCTATTTATGAGAAGGAAATGTTGGCAATACTCCATGCACTTAATAAATGGCGACCCTACCTAATGGGAAGACACTTCAAGGTAAAAACGGATCATGATAGCCTTAAATACTTTTTAGAACAAATATTATCCTCTGAAGAGCAACAAAAGTGGGTCACAAAGATGTTGGGTTATGACTTTGAAGTCATCTACAAAAAAGGGAAGCAAAATGTGGTGGCAGATGCACTCTCAAGAAAGGATGAGGATGTGGAAGCATTGTTGTGCACCATTTCTATTATCCAACCAGATTGGATAAACGAAGCAAGGGAGGAATGGAAGAATGACGAAGAAGTGTGGGCACTTATTCAAAAGTTACAACAAGATTCCAGTATGTCTGATACATTTAGCTGGAAAAATGATTCATTATGGTACAAAGATCGCTTATATCTCTGTAAGAATTCCCAGCTAAAACAAAAGATTCTTATGGAATTGCACACTTCTCCCTTAGGAGGGCACTCAGTATTTTTAAAAACTTACCATAGGGTTAAGAAGGAATTTTTTTGGGATGGCCTTAAATCAAATATTCAAAAGTTTGTGGCGGAATGTTTGGTTTGCCAACAAAATAAAGTGGAAACAATTAAGACACGGGTCTATTACAACCTTTATCCATTCCAAGCCAACATTGGGAGGAGGTTTCAATGGATTTTATCACAGGTTTACCCAAGTCTGAGGGAAAGAGTGTCATCATGGTGGTAGTTGACAGACTTACCAAGTATGCACATTTTTGTGCATTATCACATCCATTTAAAGCCAGTTCAATTTCTATTGCATTTATGGAAACAATTAAAAAGCTACATGGAAACCCAAAGATTATTGTAAGTGACAGAGATCCCATTTTCACTGGAAATTTTTAGACAAAATTATTTTCTTGTCTTGGTACTCAGTTAGCTCATAACTCATCTTATCATCCTCAACCTGATGGGAAAACTGAGATAGTAAACAAATGTTTGGAAGGATAACTTCATTGCTTTGTATCTGATAAATAGACACAATGGGTCAAATGGTTGCCTCTGGCTAAATGGTGGTATAACACTTCCTTCCATACAGAAATAAAAATGATTTATGGCACTTTATGGATATCAGCCACCATCCATCACATCATATTTAAGAGAAAATTCTAAGGTTCAAGCAGTGGAACATCACATCGAACATCAAAAACAAGTCCTCCAACTCATAAAGGATAACCTCGTGTTGGCACATAATAGAATGAAAAAACAGGCAGATCAACATCGCAACGAAAGAAGTTTTCATGTAGGTGATTAGGTATTCCTATGGCTACAACCATATAAGAAAATGTCTCTCAAGCAAGCTAAGAAGGATAATAAATTATCACCAAAGTATTATGGTTCATACAAGGTGTTGCAAAAGATTGGTACTATGGCATACAAATTGGAGCTTCCTGCAGCTTCTCGATTGCACCTAGTTTTCCATGTTTCATGTTTAAATAAGGTTATAGGCAACAAGCTCCCAGTTCAAACAATATTGCCAGAAATTGACAAGGAAGGAAAAATTATATTGGAACCGGAAGTAGTCACAGAAACAAGAACTCGATAGCTACGAAATCGATCAATTTCGGAGTATCTTATCAAGTGGAAGAACTTATTTTCTAAAGATTCCACATGGGAGGATGATAATTTTATACAGAAGCATCCAGAACTACTCAAGCGTTGAGGACAACACTTTTTTGAAGGAGAGGGGCATGTTGGGTCCCTATAATACTAGTGATTACCCCATTACTATTGTAGTTGTATCCCTTATTAATATTGTTGTGCCCCTATTGTCCCCATATTGTTATTACTGTGCCCCATAGAATCCCTCTATTGTTATTTTTGTGGCTTTATATTATTATTGTTAGGTTGGTTGGGTTATATTGTGACTCCTTAGACTCCTATATATAGAAAGGAGGTTTTGTCAATTGAATCATACAAGAATTGTTCATTTATGTAATGTAAAGGAGGTTTCCCCCTCGAAGAGGCTGAATTCTAAGGCATTGATCTATCTTTTCTATCTTTTTCTTGAGCTGGTTTCATAACACTGTGACTCTATTATGATTCCGCAGTCCGCGCCCATAATTTGCAGAGCTTTTACAAGGATTTGGTCAAAACTTGGGCTTTAAGCCCCAAAACATGCCTTGGGGGGATTCCATGCCCAACTGGCCCCCAACACAAACATCGCGACTCGCCCTTGAGTCACTCTGTCGGTGCGAAGATATTTGCGTGAAGCCCCTCCAACTCTACTCGAACTGCTGTAAGGTCGGCAACACTGAGTTGCTGCCTATTAGATCTACTGTACGCGTTGTTCCGAGACCGTGGTGTCGGAAGTGCTTCTGTGCATCTGTGCCTGTGTCCCCTATATTTGTTTATAGTCCCGCGCCTTCGTCTGGATCCTTGGAATGCGAAGACTATGCTTTTGCCGGCTAGTCAGATAACCAGGCCACCCGTGTAGGGATTCAATTAGATGCCATTCACTTTTCCTGGGAAAGGCTCTCCATTTAGTTTGACTAGTTGTACCATGCCTCCATCTATGACCTCCTTAACAACATATTGTCCTAGCCAATGCATTTTGAACTTTCCCGAGAATTTATCAAACTTATTGTCATACATCAACACTAAATCATTTACCTTGAAGGTGTGCAACTTAATTTGGCGATCGTGTCAGGCCTTGCGCTATTTTTGGACCTGCTGATGGAAGCCATCCAGGAACCGTTCCTCCTCAAGTTCTTCCAACTATGCGAGCCTCTCTTCCAGCGCTTCGCAGTCTGTCATACTTGTGAGCACTACTATGCACAGACTAGGTATAATATACTCCATTGGCATGACAGCTTCCATGCCATAAACCAACCAGGAAGGTGTCTGTCCCATCAGTTTCTTGCATGTTGTCCTGTAAGCCCATAGTACTATAGGTACGCACAGGTCCCAATCACTCCGTTGCGCGTTGCATACTTTAGTCAGCACAATCTCCAGTATTTTGTTGAATGCTTCTACTGTCCCATTGGTTTGTGGGTGATACGGTGTGCTTTTCTGATGATATACTTGAAACTCTTCTGTTAGTGCGTTGATGGTTGTGTTCAGGAAATGTGTACCGCAATCTCTTATCAAGATTTTTAGACATCCAAATCGAGTCAACACATGTTCAAACAAAAACTTCGTAGTCATGGCGGCCATGTAATCTTTGACCAACTGCGCTTCTACCCAACGAGTCAGGTACTCTATTGAGGTGATAATGTATCTCGCGCCCATCTTTCCCTGAGGTTTGATAGGTCCTACAAAGTCGATTGCCCACTTTTCGAAGGGTTGCAACGTCATTTGTGGATTCAAAGGCATCTCGTCCCTCCGTGATGGTTTACCTATCCTTTGACATATATCACAGGCCTTATAGTGTGCTTTTGAATCCTGATGAAGGGTTGGCCACCACAACCCTACACAGAGAATCTTTTGCGTGGTTTCTCGCCCTGCATAGTGTCCTACAGTGCCCCCATGCGCTTCCACAAGGATCTGACTTCGTTCAAATTCAGGTACATACCTTCGCAATATCTCATCATTACCCATCTTGTATAGGTGCCCTGCGATGACATAAAAATCAACCGCGCGCACCACCAGTTCCTTCTTCTGATGGATGGAGTATTCCTTCAGCGCAATCCCTGTTGTCAGAACAACAAAGAGCTGTGCATCAGGTAATCCTTCCTCCAAATTAGTAGGTTCCTCGCCCATCTTAATTCACGACAAGGGATCTGCACCTGCATTTAGGCGTCCAGGCTTCACAATGACCTCAAAATCATATTATTGGAACAATAAGAGCCACCTGCATATGTGCCCCCCCAACACAGGCTTATTGACCAAGTATTTTGGCGCGGAATGGTCTGTATACATCTTGAAGTGTCCTCCTAGCAAATAGTGCCGGTATTTCTGGAGCGCGTACACCATAGCCAACCCCTCGCGTTCAGTGGTGGAATAGTTCTTTTTCACTTTAGACAACCTGCGACTTGCGAGTGCAATAGGGTGATCCAAGCCCTATCCACCCTCCTGTGTGAGTACTACTCCCAGTGCTATACACGACGTGTCAACATGGACATGAAACTCCACATCCCATTTTGGGAAGATGAGGATTGGCGCGGAGGCCAATTTCTCCTTTAGTACATCCAGGCTCTTCATACAATCATCATTCCAATAGAATGTGACATCCTTTTTTAATAGTTTCTCCATTGGCGCGGTGATCTGGGCATAGCTTTTGATGAACTTTCTGTAGTACCCTGTATGTCCAATGGTAGTGCGCAACTATTTAACACTTCACGGTGCTTCCAAATTCAGAATCATTGCAATCTTCGTGGGGTCTACCATCAATCCCTGTTTACAAACCACATGTCCCAACAGGTTCCCAAAGGGAACGAGAAACGTACACTTCTTGGGTTTAGCGCGATTTGGTGTCATCAGCAAGTATCCAACATCAAGTGTAAGCTCACTACATGGTGATTAACCAATTCAAATACAGTCCAATCATTGAGATAGACCTCCAGGAATTTGTGGATATATTCTTTGAATGTTGCAGCAACTATGCGCGAAAAGATGGCCAATGCGTTTTTCAACCCAAACGACATAGCGATGTATTGAAAATAGCCCCACTCAGTCGCGAAGGTGGTCTTGCTCCCATCTTCAGCGCAATTTTGATATGGTGGTACCCTGAGAACTCATCAGTAAAAGAATATGCTTCTTTCCCGCCGACATTTTCCAATACTTCATCTGTGAATGGTGTTGGGAATGGGTCGTTAACACATGCGTCATTCAATTTTCTGAGGTCCACAAATATTCTTATCTCACCCTTTTGCTTCTCTTCCTGCACTACCATATGGCTTACCTAATCGGATTCTTCCACTGGCTCAATGATTCTAGCTGCGAGCATCTTGTCCAGTTCTACGTGGACCTTTTCCTTGTACTTTGGATTCAAGTGATAAGGCCTTTGCTTAACTGGCTTTGCGTCGAGTTTTAATGTGTTCTTCATCATCCCGAGATCGCCAACAATCCCTTTTAAGTCTGTGATCTTGGTCAGGAATAAGTCCCGGTACTTGTGGAGTAACTCAGCGACCCTATCCACTGTCACGTCATCCCAGTAGTTGTCGAGCATTACATACTTAGGTTTGGCTTCCGTACCAATGTTCACCTGCTTTTTCTTTACCAGCACGGTTATGTTAGGGTCTTCAATCAATGGCCCTTGAACCTTGCGATAGCCTTTTGTTTTTGGAATGTTAACTTTTCGTGGGTCTTTGTCATCTTCTTCAGTATTCACATTATAACACTCCAGCGCACAACTCGGTTGGGTCGCCCATTCATGCTGAAGCACTTCTATCGGCTCCTAGGGTATTTTAAAGATAGCTGCTTTTACTGCTTGTAGCGCATCATCAATAGTATCCCACCAACGATCCTCAAACATGAAGGTTAACAGGAATCCTTCGTGCAAGATATCCCATTCACTTGTTCCATGGCAGAGCTCTGTCTCTATATACCAGTTCATGGGTATAATATCCAGGGTATGATAGAACAGGTGCACCCACTCAGATTGTGGATTTTCCCCATAGACTTTTGTCGATTTGGCGAGGTGCGCGCACGGATCATCTCGTCCGTCATACTTGTATTTTAACCACATCTGAGGCTTTCCAAACTACATGTGCATCATAATTCTACAGTCACGCCAATCCTCAAAACTTCTTTTGTGCGTACCCCACCACCTTGCGGGTGTAGTGTGCAGTACCCATTTCAGAGCGTCAAAATCTGCTGTTCCGACACTTCTTTTTCAAATCTGTTCAGGAAGTCATCCACTTCACTTAACCCATCATATGTAGGAAGATCTCTTACCTCTGTTGCTATGCAGCGCAATGATCTTTTCATCATGTTGCAGTTCAGTGTGGTTACCTCGTGTAACCAGTTCTGCCATCGTTCTATTTCTTCGTCCGAGTCCGATGTGTAGGAGCTTTCGCACTCCCATGAGATTCATCCATCTGCGTCGGATTCACCCAGTCTTTCTCTCACACGGTTATCTTGTAGATGCAGTCCAAGTCATCGTTGCTGTCGTAGTCACGCACCGACTACGTGTAGCGCGATCCTTCTGCAGGGTCCAATGGTACAACCATGCGCAAAGACTTTTTCTCAAAAATCATCTTGCACTTCTTCAGATTTATCACCCCATTCATGTCAGTGGCCCAATCTATTCCCAATAGCGCAGGGTAGGGATTTTTGTCATCAACAATCTCTATCACTTTGAAATCTTCTAGCGTGCTTGCTCCTTCAATATCTACTGTGATTCCCTGCAATCTCCCCATAGGGAGGATCTTTTGCTGGTTCGCCATTCGTAGTTGGATAGGAGACCATTGTAGTGTAGGCTTTCCCATGCACTCCCACGTTTGCTTCGGCAGGATGTCCGCGTCTAATCCTAGATCCATAATCACTTGGTCCATCTCATATTCCCCAATCTTCGGGGTCAATCTCATCTCCCTTCCCGTCTGCATTGTGTGCTTTCCGAGCTTCCAGACTACGCACGGTTCTCCTTGCATGGTCCCAGCACATCTATTTATGAGTTCTTGTAGCCCCTTTACAGGCTTTTTATTGCGCAGCAGCTTCATGTATGTTTCTAGGAACGTTGTGAGCATTGATGGGTCCATTTCTGGCTCCGGTTTATCTTTAATTCTTGAAGTGGAGACCTCAACGAAGCTCTTCTTGGCTTCCATGAAGGCTTCCTTAGCGCGCTCCAAATCGAACTTTGGTTCCTTCATTTGAGCCTTGCGAACTCAAGTACTTTCTTCAGGCTGCTTGCCTTTGTCATCCCCTATCGTAATTCCACTTCGAAACACAATATTTACATTAGGGTCTTCCTCGCGTGGCTCAGACCTCATCATTTGCAGGTTCTGAGTCGGGGGAGGTTGGAGTGCTCCTTTATCACGCAACCTCGCTATTAGTGTGGGACAATCCTCCATCTCATGATCGAACAATGTACAATACAAACATGATGGTCACGTTGTATTCATACAATCGCGGGCATAATCTCCTGGCCCTCCGCAATTGTAACATATTAGCTGTCTGCAACCTCTTCCTGGTCCCCCTCCACCTCAGCCTCGTCCGCGCCCTTGAAATCGGTTCGCGCCATCCCTGCTTTCTGGTCAAGGGGCCGTGTTTCGGCTTCAACTCTGTAGGTAGGGGTCTGATCCATCATCAGCTCATAACTTCTAAAGGTGCAATCATCATGTCCCACTAACCTACAGAAATTACGAAACAACTGCTACAAATTCTGTGTGTACTTTTGCAACAAATGGCAGTTATCTGTAGCATGTTTTCCTCCTATCTGAAATCGCGCACCATAATGCAGGCGCCACGCTTGGTCCTGCTTGTGCCTCCAGTATCAATGGCATTAGTCTTCCTCTCGCAAGGTAATTTGTGAACACAGGGCAGTGGTCCTTGTCATGTCCCTGACCTTTGCACTTTACGCACCATACCTCCTCGTGCACTTCTGGGCGAACTGTCCTGTCTTGTTTCAAACTCTGCATCTCAAGGCACAAGTTTTTCAACTGTGCATGGATCTATTGAACTCCCAAGTTAGGATCTTGTATTGAGGTCTTATGCAGCCTCATTGCGATCTCTAAGGCCTCGGCTTGAGTGGTTAGCCTCTGTTGTGAAAACGTGTTCCTTAGATGCGGCGTTAGCGACACTACAAACCATGCTCAATGTTGTCCATCTATCAAGGTCATATTAGCTTCACGAATTGTACACTTCAGCCTCTATCGAACTCCCAAGTGGTCTCGCCTAGAAGCATCGCGATTTCCTTGAACCCAATGATCGACTGTGTATCTAACTTCGACCTACTAAATTCTTTGTTCAGCGCTGCTTGGATATCCACAATCCCCGCATTCGGATTGTCATTGGAATGCTTAATGTACCAGGTCAGCGCGCAATCCTGCAGAGCACTGACCAATGTCGCTTTCTTTATATTGTCATCCGCGACTCCCTGCGCCTCCCATACAGCTCTTATCACGAACCAAAACTGGTCCGGATCTTCATTCCCTATTCCCTTGAACACTAGAAATTTTATCGCGCTTGCCATATCGATTCACGGTGGTGGAGGAGGTGGTATGGGCGAAGATGGGGGTGAAGAGGATGAAACTAGTAGTGGTGTGGGTTGGGGTGGTATGCGCAGAATCCTCTTCCTTATCAAACTGATCGTACTTCTTGGGGAGACCTTCGCGAGCTCTTCCTCATCCCCTCGCGGAGGTGAAATCAAGGGGCTAGTTTCTAGTTCAATACTACCTTCATTTTTGTAGATTCTCCCACTTCGTGGAGCCCCAAACATAAATTTATTCGTATAACCTGTTTCTCACATAGTAGAATTTTAATCCAAATGTTCAAAGATTTAACGTACTTACCTCACCGTCCTTTGAGGAAGCTGTTGTTGGGAAAAGTATCCATTCGGAATGCCCCTATCCCACTCTAAGGTGTGATAGTGCCTTAGCAACAAACAAGGAAAACTAATTGAGTATTTCTTCTTTATGAAATGTAAATGAGGAGAAAGGATGTAACTAACCTGTGTCTTCCGCTAGTTTGTTGATCCAATCACTCCTCTCTTCAGTGGCTCCCAGCTCCTTGCTCCTTCACCGGCCCAGCTTCACCGAATTCCTGCAAGATCACAAGAGAGAGAAACTACACGAAGATATAGATATACATTCATAAAAAGCTCAAGGTCAGATTAAGCTAAACATGTAAGCATAACAAAACATCATTGGTACACAACATGTAGGAGAAACTCAAATAGTTTATTGATAGAATAAGAAAGTCCAAGAGGAGATACAACCAAGTGAGTTCCGATCCAGCATCTACCTCCCAAGAAAGGAATCCCTTCCTCTCCTCCAACAAAGCATAAATCACCCAATGTACTAATCTCAATCTCAAACCAACAACAATTCTCTGCAAAGTACAAAATTCCAGCCTCTGGATCTCTGGGATGAGGGATCCATATATAGATGTAAGCAGAGAGGATGAGTCAGCTTATGTTTTGACTTGTGGCTTCTCTCTGTTAGTTCTTGCTTCCACTTGGAGACTGAGAGCCTCTTACTCATCACTTGGTCGAATTCAGTGAGGCAAGTGTCATTAGAGAAGATTCTGGAAGCTTCCATGGTCTTTCCACCTCGTTGAATGAATCTGCCACTTGTCATTTCCCGCTCAACGCACCTGGGTAGTGCATTCAAGTGCGTTGCAACGCACCTAGACAGTGTACTGGGGTGCTTTGCAACGCAGGCAGCTAGTGGAGCACTTGAATTGATCCTGAATTGACTGTTTCTGAGTGGTTTTTGGTGGAGAACTTCTGGGAGGAGCTGTCATTGGTTGACCTTGTTTCTTTAGGAGCTGTAACAACATATTTAGGGACTTTGGATCCCTTGGATTATGGACATTTCATGCTTATAGCTGTAAGGCACAAAAATGTCTATAACAGTTGCCCCCTAAAGTATGAGGCCGTTTATCGGGTGAAATGCTTTACTAGGAGGATCCGAAGTTCATTCAATGCTGGGAGGAGACCTGTAATAAGATACAATACAATACATTATTTTTCATACTGTTTTCATGATCTAGCTGAGGCGGGCATTCCCATGCTCAGCTTTATAAATTCATTTTTATGTACATAGGATAGACAATTGTCTGATGGTAGACTGATGATCCTGCTGAAATCATCATCCTTTGGTAGGATGATTGTCTGTGCTGCAATGCTGTACATGTCAATGTCTTTATTTTTCCTGAATATATATCGTAGCCCGGATGGATGAAACTAGATCCGGGGTCTTCAATCTCGTCCGATCTTCACTCTAAGTACAAGTCGATCCATGTGAGAAATGTTTTGAAGTCGAACATGGAAAGACATCGCTTGATTACCAGTCGATGATGTAAACTGTTAACAAGCGCGAGAGGAATCACCGATAATGATAATGACCCTCAAGGTACTGCAGTACAATTCACGTGGTGTGAATAAAGGACTTGGCGTCGAACACCACGCAAAATCTTTCGGTCGAAGATCATTGATGTATACCTGTTGCCGGAAGTGAGAAACTTGCCATTGAGGCATGCAAGCTTCAAAGTACTGAAGGGGGTGTTCCTAGATCAACTTCTTGGATAATGAGCTGATGTCGACAAGAAGCGATCCGTCAAAGGAGGGCCTTGATGTATCCCACATCAGTGACACGGAACGGAGCAAATGATTTTGATGGAGGTGAAAACGATCTGATGATATATGGTTCAGGGTGGCGGTCATGAAAGAATGAAGGATAATGTATGGTAGTGGATGGGACATGGTTGACTTCTCTGGATGACTTCTCTTGAACATATCGGCGACACTTATGTGATGGATTGGTAGCATTTACCCCAAAGGTGGATGGTATGGCGAGACCATGGTGATGTGACTGGTGAATGAAACAACCCAACCCGACTCAGGCATGGAGTGGAAGTGTCATGTTCAAGAGCGACTTGCTACCAATAAAGGTTCTTTGAGTTTCTTCCCAATTTTTCCCCAGTCATTGCTGACCAGTACCTCTTTATTTTTGTAAAGCTTGAGGAGGATAACATATGCTTGTTCTATAATTTGCCCTTCGGGCAAACCCATCGCTATGTTTTAACGAGCCTAGCGATAGTGAAACTCGTTCTCGTCTAAAGACAAGTTTGTCACTATTGATGTTTTTTAACGAGTCTAACGACAAAGATAACTCGATCCTTTTCATTTTTAGAGAGTCTGAAAAGGTACGTAAAGTTAACTCCGGAAGTCCTTTTTCGTCATCTAATCCCTTAAGTCCGAAAAAGTATAAAACAATACAGAAGGGATGAATTTTCGATAGTTTTAACGAGCCGAACAAAACAAGCGCTCGATCTTTTTGTGCAATAATCCCTCAGGTCCAAAAAGATTAAAATCTAGAGGAGGGATAGCTCTTCCGGTCGCTTTAACGAGCTGGGAGGCCAAAACTCGGCAATCTTTTCATATTTTACGAGTCAGATGAAAAGAGCTTAAAGAAGACTCATCTTTTGAGGAACGAGTGATAAAAATGGGTAGCAGTTGATTCCAGGTAAGGGTTGGAATTTTCCAAGCACGACAGTGTCACAAGGATGGCTAGTGAAATCACTCTTCGCAGCTGGTCCTCAAAATGGGTAAACAATCAAATGGAGGTGAATGATCGGCCAATGGAAAAGTGGAGGTGACGGTGCAAACACGACCAAGGCTTTAATGGCTGATAATGTTACATTCACGGTGGTTATTTACCGGAGGATAGTTCATTTTTTAACGAGCTTAAATGCGGGTTGAAACACTTGCTCGATCTTATGTTTATTTTTTAACGAGCATGAACTATGCGCTAAAACTGCTCGATAAATCCAGTCATATGATAAGAATGTCTCATGTAAGATTCCATTTTTTATGGAGCTTGCGCCTTACAAAGCTATGCCCCGCATCCTTTCGTTCTGCAAGTTCGGAAACGACTAATCCTACGAGTTTAAAGGGTTAGACCTACAGGTTTAAAGGGAGGACCTAAAAATTTAAAAAAATAAATAGCCACCCCTCGCTTGCACTCCAAAAGGTTTGCATGCCCCCAGGTATAAAGTACGATTTCAAGGTTACCCCTACTTCACTTCCGCCAGAACATTTGTTTTACCGAGAGAGGCCTACCTCTTACAGGTCACCCAAAGATTGTTCCATTAATCTTTCAAACGAAACACTTCTTCGGCAATGTCTACCGAGATAAACAAAGGTGAGCGACGAGGCCCGCCAACTCACATGACTTTGACAAAAGAATCTTATTCTAGAACAACCCCTGTCTCAATCACGGATGGGGTACGGACTAGTCATATTCTCCCGCGGAAACCTACCCTATACCCAAAGTTTTCCTGCCGAAGCAGACCAGGACGCATGCCCCCTGGGTTCCAGTCATATCCCTCCGAATTACTCGTGCTCATCGGGAAGACGGACCGTGGGTTGAGACATTTCTTGCGTGAAGAGACCATTTAGGGACGGTATATGACTATTTGCGATGCGTGATCCGGGAAATGAAAGCTGGTCCACGAGCTTGACCACTCTTCCTTCGTGCGGAAAACACATTACTCTAAAGAGTGAGGAGACGATGGCTCCCATGCAATATATATAGTCTCGTCCAAGGAGTAGGTTATAATCCAAGGGTCCTTGAATGACCATCACGTTCATTTGAACGGTCTTCCCTTTCAATGTTATGGGCACATTGGGGAGGATCCCTAAAGGTCGACTGGTTCCTTTATCAAAGCCTGTCAGATTTCTCATTTCAGGCAAAAGCGCTGGCGAACCAAGCGCTTTCCAAGCAATAGAGGAAAGGATACTCACAGATGCCCCCTCATCAATGATGGTGCCAGCCATGACCATTCTGTATATTTGGACGATAATTCTGAATGGTATGCTTCCTGGCAAACGGGGTCTGCCTAGTTGGTTCCAGTCGAAGGAGACAACTAGGTCGCTTGGTGGTGGGACCGAGTAGACGGCCGGGTATCTCTCTGACGAACTTCCTTCCTGCGATAAAGGAATGGGTGGATTACCCCCGTGTTCGTCGGAGTCTGTGTTGATGAAGAGAATTTGGATGGTGTCATCCTTATTCTCCTCCGTGACTGTATCATTCGAAGATAAAACCTCTGAAGGCAAGACCGGGTCAACTGCCGCCTCGACCTTTTGACTTTCGTCGGGTATGGATTCAGCTGGTTGATCTTCAATGACCGGCGCTTCAGCTGACCACTTGAGCGGGCTAGCTGGATTTTCAACTAACGAAGGACTCGGCAAGAGTTTTTTATATCCAGGAGGAAGTCGTAACGGTGAAACCGGACGATCATCCAAAACTCTTTTCGCTTCGTCTAAGAAGGTACAACGGTGGATGGTGTGGTTGCCTTCGCATAGTCTACAGGGAGATCTAGCTCTCCCTTTTTGTCCAGGGACTTCACTTTCGCTAGTTGATGGTGTGCATTCAACATGGCTATCAGAGGTTGATGCCACCGGATTGTGCAAACGGGGAGACCAGTCCCTTAGTATCCGAGGGATGCAGGGACAATCTCTGTGAAAGTGGTCTCCCTTGCATATGACACATGGCGATTTAGGCCTGGTCAGTGCTGTGTGTGGATTTTCGTTAGATGACACTCGTTTGCCCCCAGTCGCTTTCGGCTCCTTCTTCTTCTTCTCTTTCTTCTTCTTTTCCTTCTTCTCCTTAGGAACTTGGTTTTTAGTTTTACCAGTTCCGTCAAGCGAAGAGGAAGGGAGAGAGGAAGAATTAGAGGAAGTAGAAGGCTGGTGGGTAACTCTGGACTGGTCTAACTGCTGATTCGACTGTTCAGGAATAGTGGTGTTCTGAACGACATTGGTTGAGAAGAGCCAGACCGGTAAGCCAATTGTCAGTCCTGGAAGCGACAATGTGGCCATATGGGGCACACCAACATCTCCCCAAGAGGAGAAGGGACTAGGATTTCCACCAAGGGGAATTCCTTGGTTGGTGGGCTCCATTTTCTCAACCTAAAGATCAACGCAGGAAAAAGGGTATGAATATTCCGTTTAAAATAAATTTTAACGACGCTTAGACACAACTTGCTTTTTCAATTTTAAAGAGTCGAGAAAAAGAAAAAGATGACTCTAGTCTCCTTCGATGTTTTAACGAGCCCGAAGTGACAAATGCTCGGATGGACTTTTTCCGTTATAGAGTCTGAAAAAGGCCAAAAGGAACTACTCTGGAGTTCTAGGTAGAGGGTGTGCCAAACTTTTCGCAAAATCGCAGAATACTTTTTAGGGTACGGGCGGTCAATCTTCCTGAATGCTGTGTTCAGTGCATTGCGATCAGTAGGGCGGCCGACACGGCTTCCTATGGATAAAGGTTTTATGCCTATAGGGGTCTCCCAATATATACTCGACGGTACGTGGGAGCACAATCCGTACTGGTGCTTATCGTCTCTCAGGAGGAATCACCCAACCATCAGCGAGATCGACAGTCACCAGGTTTTACGACGCCGGAACACGTCTCTAGCCTAGACCTCTATGTTGTGCGTTAAGTTACAAAGCGTTGTTAAGTTCATTCAATTTATTTTAGGTTGATCTTTCTTAGAAGTTTGCCTTTTTGGATCACCACGAGATGTATGATACAATTCCTAAATGCAGTCTAAAGATGATAAGCAAGCATTTATCTCTTTTCAACAATGAAAATCCTAGCTACAAGGGGAAAAGAAAGACACAATCTTTTCTCAAAGAGCAAAGAGCACACTGTAAATGCACTTTTCCTAAATCAAAGCATGCAAACTATCAATATGCAAATGCACAAATGCATGTATTTGTTTTCACTTTCTTAATATTGATGCCTAAAAAGAAAGCTGTTGTACAAAATTTGAATTCGATTTCAAGTGAAAACACAAACAAGTTTCTTTTTGAACTCAAAAAGACGATTACGACACTTTATGATTTTGAAGTAAACACTTGTTTCAACACTAGAAATGCATAAATTCAAACCAAAATACAAAAGTAAAAGCGTAATCAACTGTGAACAACAAACAAACTCACTCCTAAGATCAAAACGACACTTACGACAGGTCTAGATCTAAGGGCAACAGTATGACTAGTTTACTTTTGTAATGGGAAACTGCAAATGATGTAACAAATACACAAAGAACAAATACATTTTCTTTATACATCTGAGGCGGAATTAAGGCAAAGAAAAGGGGTTTCAGATAGGTACACACACTGATAAGAGGCTGCAAAAAATGGAGATAAAACTGAACACAAGGATGCAAAGAACCACAACTGCACAAGGCAAAGGCTGATCAGCGCACCCTCAGCACAGAGAAACTGAACTTCAGCGCAGGTAGCCCACTCGGGACCTGCGTTGAAATGCAGAGTCTCTTCACAGAGCCTGCGCTGAAGCAGAAACGAGAATTGTCTCTGGGTTCTGGGTCACGGTTTGTAAAAGCTATCAATTAGGTACAATTAGGAGGATGATTTAAAGGAGGACTAAGATCTATCACAAAGGGCTGTTAGAGCACTTGTGGATCAGCTGTTCAGATCATAAAAACATGCCCAGTGAGTGGACTAGAGTGGCAGATCTCTACTTTGCATTTGCAAATGGCAAATGCATTTCGATTCGACACTCCTGAGTTTATGAGAAGAACAACAATAGAAACATAAATAAACTAACAAGATATTTTCCCCAGCGGAGTCGCCAATTTGTTGTTGGGAAAAGTATCCATTCGGAATGCCCCTATCCCACTCTAAGGTGTGATAGTGCCTTAGCAACAAACAAGGAAAACTAATTGAGTATTTCTTCTTTATGAAATGTAAATGAGGAGAAAGGATGTAACTAACCTGTGTCTTCCGCTAGTTTGTTGATCCAATCACTCCTCTCTTCAGTGGCTCCCAGCTCCTTGCTCCTTCACCGGCCCAGCTTCACCGAATTCCTGCAAGATCACAAGAGAGAGAAACTACACGAAGATATAGATATACATTCATAAAAAGCTCAAGATCAGATTAAGCTAAACATGTAAGCATAACAAAACATCATTGGTACACAACATGTAGGAGAAACTCAAATAGTTTATTGATAGAATAAGAAAGTCCAAGAGGAGATACAACCAAGTGAGTTCCGATCCAGCATCTACCTCCCAGCAAAGGAATCCCTTCCTCTCCTCCAACAAAGCATAAATCACCCAATGTACTAATCTCAATCTCAAACCAACAGCAATTCTCTGCAAAGTACAAAATTCCAGCCTCTGGATCTCTGGGATGAGGGATCCATATATAGATGTAAGCAGAGAGGATGAGTCAGCTTATGTTTTGACTTGTGGCTTCTCTCTGTCAGTTCTTGCTTCCACTTGGAGACTGAGAGCCTCTTACTCATCACTTGGTCGAATTTAGTGAGGCAAGTGTCATTGGAGAAGATTCTGGAAGCTTCCATGGTCTTTCCACGTCGTTGAATGACTCTGCCACTTGTCATTTCCCGCTCAACGCACCTGGGTAGTGCATTCAAGTGCGTTGCAACGCACCTAGACAGTGTACTGGGGTGCTTTGCAACGCAGGCAGCTAGTGGAGCACTTGAATTGATCCTGAATTGACTGTTTCTGAGTGGTTTTTGGTGGAGAACTTCTGGGAGGAGCTGTCATTGGTTGACCTTGTTCCTTTAGGAGCTGTAACAACATCTTTAGGGACTTTGGATCCCTTGGATTATGGACATTTCATGCTTATAGCTGTAAGGCACAAAAATGTCTATAACAGAAGCGCCGTTCTGCCTCGCTATAACTGACTGGAGTATCTACCGTGAACTCGGTGATGAATCCTCCTATAATTTGATCGAGCCAATGATCAACAGTGCATGCGATCTTATCCTCTGATGTTTCCATTCTGCGCACCAATTCTTGAGTCTACACAATAGGTCTGTCGAGCTTACACCTTTCTTGGCTATCTACTAGCTTCGTAATCCACTCGCATAGCTCATTAGGGAAAGATGCGAAGAAAATTTCGTGGATCTCTGTATATAAGTAGCAGTCTAACCACTCTTCCTTTGATAGTCGTGGATTCCTGCTTTCCTGCACCGTGAAATCATGAATATTTCTATCCAACCAATCTTCAATTCCTTTCTTTGTCAGATTCCAGTGATACGACATCAGACATCTCTATGCAGATCCCCGTCTCAGCAACAAAACCATTTGTTGGCTTGTTGGAGCCTTAGCCAGGTTTCGAGTTAATTAGCCAAGAAAATCCCTGTACTACTGGCCCTTTCGGCAATAGTTCGCGAAGCGCGGAATGAGGTCTCACCCGAAGTAGTATGGGTGGGTTCTAGAACCAGGCTTTCGCACCCTTGAGATTTCTGAGGGCCTAGTTCGATCTAACTGTTCGTCCCTGCGCGCAGATTACTTCGTACACTTCCCTGTTCCTCACGCCCTGATACACTGCCTTTGCGCAACCCTAACCAGGGGTTGTGGAGCTTTCGCGCTGCTAGAGTAGCGCTTTGCGCTATTCCCTTAAGACGCACCTAAGATCTTACTTATCTTCCTATATTAGTTAATTACCTTCGCGTACATGGATGTCTTATGTTATATTTATTTATACAAAACGCGCAACAAATAAAAAATACACTTGCAATTTATACCCAATCATACATTAAAATAGGAAAAGATACACAGAAATATGGTAAACTTCTCTTTATTGATTCTTCCAACTGTTATAGACTCAACCTACCCTACGCACTCAGTTGCAGGGGTCCGTGCACTCAGCTGCAGACTACTAGGCCTCTACGTACTCAGCTGCAGAGCCTTCTCCTGCTCTACAACCCCAAGACACCTTTTACATTTTGGCTCAATTACTTCGACTCATTCTTCTTCTATTCTTCCTTATTCTCTCTTCTTATTAGAGCCTCGCTATATTTATACAATGCCATGGTCAACAGACCATGGGTAGGTCTATCAAGCCGACATTAGATTACAAAAACTAGGGTGGACAACCCTATGACTCTATTATGATTCCGCGCTCCGCGCCCATAATTCACGGAGCTTTTACAAGGATTTGGTCAAAACTTGGGCTTTAAGCCCCAAAACATGCCTTGGGTGGATTCCATGCCCAATAATTTCTCCCCAAATTGTTGAAGTATGTGTCTTACAAAAGAAGGAAGCATACTAGGGCTTGGTTGGTAAAGCTAGCCATAGGAACTAAGAGAAAGGTTATTGAATTCATTGAAGGATGATTATTTCAAATGAATTAGGGCCTGGTAGCATTCACAATGTTCCCACAATTGGCCCACAAAGCACAAAAGGAATCCTTCTTTGACCCAACATTTCCTCGATACTTTCCCTCTCTCAATTCCCTTTGTGCTTAGTTTAAACAAATTGCATAGAACTTCTCTTGGCCCTCTAACTTAGACTGGGGATTCTACACTAACTTCCTACTCATTCAGATAAATTTACAACTCCACATGTTTGATGTGACTCAAAAAACTTTAGATCGACCTTTATTCAGAGTCACACTCTCAAAGCCCACATGTGGTCTGGTTTCTATTTCACTAATTATCTCTCTATCATAACCACACAAAAAATGCAACAAAAATATTCTTTTCTCTGTCATCTACCACAACATGCACACTTCTCTACTTATTCGTTGACTAACCAACCACAATCTTCTTCGCATGAGAATTTGTGGTCCATGTCTTCGACTATGTGGTTTCTAAAGAATCTAGATAAATAGATTTCCCATACCTCTAAATCAGCCTTGCACCATTTCCATTCTTTCTCATCATCATTGGGTGTTGGATAGTTCAAATACCAAATCAGGAAAAAGTGTAAATATGGGAAAGTTTAATATTAAATTCAAGATAAACAAAGAACTTCCCAATCCCCCTCAAAGCTTACTCTCAAACATCAAAATTTGTATAGGGTACTCTCTTCCTCAATTTTTGACAATATATTAAAATAAAAAACATATTATATTAAATAAAATTTGTCAACTGGAGGTTGTAGGTGGTGTCTTGACCTATCAATGGTGTGAAGGGTCGGCGTTGCAGTTGGCTGCTTGGGCCCCCACTGCAGGTCCTCGACCCCTCTGGTTGGGCTTTGCCATCCCTCCTTGCTTGTGTCGGCTTGGTTTTCATAGTGTCCATCTCATTGGCAGACGTGGTTTTGGTCTGCTGGGTCTCTTCTACCACTCGCTTTGGTGTTCTTGGGATTAGGTGTGCTATGACAGAACCATCCAAGGAGGCGTCGCTGCTTGCAGAGATTGTTGGTTTCAACATATTGGTTGCTTCTGCTTCGAATTTCTGCAAGCAGGGTGAGTCTAAGTTTGTGAAGAAAGTGACAGAGATCCCCAAGATTGAGATATGTGCCCCGCAGGCCCACTCTCGTGCCCTGCAGCTTACTGATAGGGGGCTCATTGGCTAGTTCATGGGCCTTTGGCCATCCCCTCGGACGGTAAAGGCCTGGTTGAGAAGAACTAGAATCCTCTTATTAAAGGTGCAGTCATCTCCTCCTTCTATGGTAAAGCCTTCTATAATTTTTTCTTTGAGACTAGAATGAATCGAGATTTAGTGTTGATGAGTGGTCCATATTTTACGGGGGCTCAGGGGATCTATCTGGACTGATGGAGTCCTAGCTTCAACTTGAAATGTGATGTTCCTTCATCAGTTCTAGTCTGGGTGAAGTTGCCATATCTTCCCCTTCATTGTTGGAATGATGTGACCTTCAGACTCATTGGGAACTCCCTGGGGAGGTACATCGATTTCTCTAAGCCAAAATATGGCCTCTTCTCATGTACCAAGATTTGTGTGGAGGTGGATTTAGATAAAGGTCTCCTTGCAACTGTTAATTTGCGTATGGATAGTTGGACACATGTGCAAGAAGTCAACTATGACCAACTGCCTTTCAAATGCAAGTTGTGCCATAAGTATGGGCACTTTGTAAAATTTTTTCCTAAAGGTGTGTAATATATGGATGAGCAATTTGGGAACCCTAAAGCACAATGGAAACAGGTTAAACGATGTAATCCCTCAAAGTTTTCGGCTCCCTATTACACAATATTCTGTCACGCCTCCTGCACTTCCATGTGACATACCCTAAAGTGCCCGAAACATGATCATTATGCAGTATCCTCATCCATGTATACCGCTTAGATCCCTCCTTTAACTTTGCTTGGAAAATCTCTAGAGCTTTCCTTGAAGAAATAGCTCCTAAAACCCTAAAATGAGGGTCATCTCTTTTATGAAGCTCAAAACTGCAATGATTTCCTATTGCATCGTGTTAAGCCAGTGATGGCATCACTCTATTCCCTTTCATACTAGTGATGGTATCAAAAAGGAAGTTTTCCCAAAGAGGATGAGAAGCTTCATGATCTAGAAGCTTCCAAAGCAGCGAGCTGGAGGTGGTTTCGCATAAATTAGATCGAATCCTCTTAATTTGACCTCTTGGTCTAATCCCTATGAGCTACCTCCTTGAGATGTGGGCCTAATCCTATCTTTGTAGGAGTCCTAACTCCCTCTCCCAACCTATAAATTCCTCCTCTCCCATTCCCAAATGGTTGATCGATGCCCACTTGCACCCCTATGTGGAGCTTGTGCTTAAAGGTTATTCATTAGACTTGGAGAAGGAGTGTTTGGAGAGTTTCTTGGCTTGCACTTGGATTACCACTCAAGGAAAGCCTTTCAACATCAAGGCTATGGTTGTAAGCTTCCCTTTATTCTTTAAATAGTAATACAACTGCAGGTTCATCTTCCCAAAATATATATGTTCATGTATGTATTGGCTTGGCATTCCTTGATCAACTAAGTAGGTTATTATTCGATTTGTTATTGGTTTTGGCATGCTTTGTTTTCTATTGATCACTTGTGCAGGTACATAAGCACTGAAAGAAGTAGGAACAAGTCTATGACACAAGTGGTTTGAGGATTTCAACAAAGGAAATCAGAATAGCATCATAGCAAGGTAGGCCATCTCTCTTGTTCTACTTTTCATTTATGATCTAGGAAAATGTCCAGTTGATTGTCACTTCAGGTTCTAGACCCACTCATTGGGCTAGAGGGATTGTCTTTGTCCACAAAGAGGATTAACCTTGTCAACAAAATGGTGACTCCGTTGGGGAGCCTATGACCCTTTCCTTCCCTTCCTTCACCTTGTCTTTTGACGAGTTTGATCAACCATTGATTTTTAGACTTCATTGCTTGTTTGTAGTCAGTGTCACTATCTGGTAGATCCCTAAAGATTGTTAACTTGAGCTGTTTTTGAAGATTTTGGATTTCTTTTTTGTTTTCCTCAACCATCATGGATTTGACCCTAACAGTCGCAATGATATCGCGGGTTTTCATGTTACAGTAGCGATGATTGCTACTTTACTCCTCACAGGTACGATGATTGCAAAAAATTAAGAAATTTAGGATTTTCTCTCTTATTTTCTGTTCTATTTGCCTTCTCCCTCTAATTTACCAGTGTGTTCTTCATTGATGTCTCATTGTCTGATTGAAATTGTCTTTTAACTTGGCTTGAGTGTCCTTGGAGTTTGATTAGCCTCTTAGGGTTCTAGGTCTTCTAGGTCAACATTTGTCCACTCGTTGGTCTTCCCATCAGAAATCAAAGATCAATTGCCTGTGTTCAAACATACTTTGCATATCACTTTTTGGTTCTTGTGCCTTAAGTTGTTTTCATTAGTGGATATTGTGAAAGTTACTTAAGCTTCATTTGACAAACGATAGATTACAAATTGATTGTCTTATTGGAATCAAAAGGAAGTGTTTTCTTTGAAGTTTTTGTGTTTCGAAGTAAAAGTGAAAGTGTTATTATTTTCATAGTTTTCAAAGCATTTTGAGTTGCATTCAAATCATTGATGTGAAAGAAATTTTCATATTTGTTGGCATGCTTGTATTCTCTTTTACTTTGCACTAGACTACAATAGTTGCATTTTGAAAAAGAGAAAAAATCATCATTATATCTTAAAGAAATTTTTCTTTAAGATTTTTTTTAGCATTGCATTTGCTTATCATATGAAAGATTAGATTTCATATTTTTCATTTAGCATTTGAAGATTGTTATGGATGCATTTTTGCATTTGGTTTGATGCATGATTTGAGTGATCTTCTTCCCTACATAGATAGCTTTCATCAAATTGAAGGATTTCATTTCATAATTTATTTTTCATTTTAGGAACATGTAACATCATTAAGGCCTTGAAATTGAGACATAATTACAAGATCAACTTTAAAATATAACAATTAACCTAAGGAGAATTTGAAACATCAACGATCATATCTAGTGGTCTAGGTTAGAGACATGTTCCAACGTCTTAAAAACTTAACAATTGTCGTTCGCTTCGACATTAGACAACGCTAGCACAGACTTGTGCTCCCCATACCATCACGTATATAAAGGGAGACCCCAATAAGTTGCAAACATTTATCCACAGGAAGCTGAGTCTGTTGCCATGTAAACGTGATACATCGAACACAACATTCGGGGAGATTGCCTGCACGTACGTTAAGTCCTTGGTAAATTTATTTATTGAGGTGTATATTGCAGTTCATGCTTACTTGGTACTCCTTTTACCTAGATTCACCTGAGTAGTCATTTGATCTTTTCTGACTCTTTAAATTTGAAAAGATCATCAAGCACCTTGTCCTTTCAAGCTTGCAAAACTATTGAAAGCGACTAGAGTTACCTTTTTGCCCTTTTCTCAACTCTTAAAAGATGAAAAGGCAATGTTTTTGTTTCTAAAATATAACTGCCCATGATAAACATGTCGATCCAAAGTAGTTGCTTCTTAGACCAAATTGAGTAATTTCTTGTTAATTTCAAGATTGTTTAATCCCTAAACAAATTTTTCCTTTCCTTTTATGCTATTAAGGGGAAGCCATCATGGCTGAACCATTGAGTCCATCTCATAGTTCCCCTTCATTGTATGATATTGAAGGGTCCTCCCAAGGAGTTCATCAGAACTTCCTCGGTCACTTGAAGATCAAGGTCTTGAGCTTGGAATTTTTCTGAGTATCCAACCTTTGTCTTCTCGTCTGCCTCCATCATATTCCTAGTCACCTCAAGGATCTGATACAGATTCCTCTGATAATCCTATTCATATCCCCGAGAGTCTGCGAACTCTTGAAAGTTCACAAGGACTGGTTGTCTATCCATCGAACCCGTTGTTCGATCCTGTTGTGATATCTCCTCAGCATCCTTACAGTTTGTACGATCATCCTGGTATTCCTTTGGAGTTATCTCCTCATACATCTTAGGTTCCTCGTTGCCAGTTTTTTCCATCTATGGAGTCAGAAGGCAAGATCCTAGTCTCCTCTCTGGGTCATTCGGAAGTTTCCACTACCCATACTCCTCACATAGATGATGAGCAGGGATATGAGTTCCCTCCATAAGGCTTTCCTTATACCGAAAGAGTATCGTCTCACTCCTATCCTGAGACTAGTGGACCCATGTTGCCGCATAACTATACCACTTTAGCTCAGCTAGTTTTGGGCACTCCTAGTGCCTCATCATTGTATCAGAACCCCATCTAGTCTTTCAATGCTATGCCTACATCAGGTTTGTTCATGCCGAACAGAATCGATTGTACAAACTCCAGTCACTTTAGTTCCGATTCAACCTACCATTCTGTCTCAACTTGTTTCATCGTTTCAACCGACTGTCTCAGGTCAAGTCTCTGTAAGTTCTCCTATCCCTCCAATGAGTGGACAGACTGTGCCACTGCCTGGGGGGCAAGATCTGAATATTCCTCTCATTTCAGGTGAAACCAATTTTAGTGGATTACAAACTCACATGGTTGGAATGAATCAAACTTTTTATGGCGTTATTCCTAACCTTGCTGGTCCATCTGGGTCAGGTAACATCCAATACCAGCAACCATATATGGGCCAGGTACCATTCCAACAGGCTTATGTCCCATATGGTTCGCAAGCCTTGGTTAATCCACCTTACATTCCTCAAGATGGACCTTATGTTTAGCCTGGTCAATCCACTATTCCTGGTGGATATGGCTAGATCCAATTTGGGAACTATCAATACCCTCAAGGTATAACCCCAAGAACTGTCTAGCTACCCTTGCAGCAATAAGGATAACCTTTGCAGTAGCAAGGGTAACCTTCGTAATAGCAAGGAAAATCTTTTCAATAGCAAGGGAAATCATTGCAGAAGTAAGGACAACTGCTAGGATAGCAAGGGCAACCTTTTCCACAGTCGCAACAACCTTTACAGCTGCAAAATCAATTTGTGTAGCAGTCCTCTCAACCTTTGTCCTCGCAAGGCCAACCTTTGTAGTAACAAGGTCAACCTTTACAGCAGCAAAGTCAGCCTTTGCAGCAACAAGGTCAACCTTGGCAGAAGCAAGTCTTATATGCGTATCAGCAAGGTCAGCCTTTGCAAGGTCAAGGTCAACCCCTGCATTATTAGGGTCAATCTCCTTATGTCCAAGTTTAATAGGTTCAACAGCCTTATAACCCGTATGCCGCATACAATGCTCATCAACGGCCTATGATAGAGTAGTATCAAACCTACCCTGGACCGAATCCTCCTTACGGGAAAGGTAACCCTCAGTGGTGACAAACCAAATTCCATATGGACAAAATCCTCCACTATGGGGGAAAAATCCTTACCAACAAGGATGGACTCTGTAGTTTGGGTCTCCTCAAAGACCCTATATGTTGTTTAACATGCAATTTCCTTTCTTGGCTATGTTGGAGTTGTCCGATGTATCACGGCTCATGAATGATCCCATTCTTCATTCGCTTTACTGGCCTCCAGTTTTGACGAAGATTCCAAGCGATTGCCCCAAATTCGAGGGAAAAGCGAAGGAGGATCCACAAGCCCACGTGATGACATATCACCTCTGGTGCTCCTCCAATTTGTATGTCGTTGATTCTATCCATCTTCGACTCTTACAAAGAAATTTCGCAGGTGTTACTGCTAAATGGTACATCGAATTTCCTTGAGGTACCTACAGTGACTTCAACTCTCTCGCTATGACTTTCCTCACTCATTTCCAACCGCTAGTTCGCTATGAAACTGGCACTCACTTTCTTACGTCCCTTAAGCAAGACATTACGACCCACATTTCTTATCATATCCATGAATGGAGACATCAGCGTCACCTCATCAAGTTTGATATTGCTGATGAGTTGTTGACAGAATGGTTCACAAAATCATTCGTCAACAGAATTTCTAAGGACATAGCCATAGGTGGATGTGTTACTGAAGAGCAAGCTATTGCCCGTGCCCAGTATTTAGAATTGGTCTATTCGCAATATAGCACATTGTATGAGATGTTACCTGATGCTTCAAGACCATCATCGGATCTGACAGCATCGAAGTCCCCAAATACACCACCTGTTGAAGGTGTGATTGGTTTCGTGTCACAGACCTCTGTAAAAGCTTCTTCGAAGTAGAAATCTGTCTTGAACATTGGTTCCAATTATCCCTCCAAAAATTCATCCAGTCTTGGTAAAACCTCTGAGGTTCATGTTGTCCAGTCTACCACAGCAGATAATACCTCTAAAGGTCAAAAGAAGGGCAAAGGTAAGGCCAAAGCCATTGCCCCAAAATAGGACCCTCCTAAACCTCATGCTGATGATGCTTCTTGAAGAAAGTCGAAATATCATTGCCTCATTTGTGAGGAGGATCATTACACTAAGGATTGTCCTCGACAATCTAAAGTTAGTCGCTTGCTGAAAGGGACTCTGGCTATCTTAAAAGAACCTTTTCAGTCACAGCAGACCCAATTGGTAGACCATCCTCAGTCTTCTGCTTCCTCAAGTTCCCAAGTGTTCATGATGCAAGGTTCATCACCTATCTTGATCACTACTCGAACTAAGGACTATCAAGCGACATCTAAGAAGATGATGGAGAAAGAAGCCGTTGATACTCGTTCTACTTCTACTCCATCCAGTTTTGGTTCGCTCCATATCGAGCCCCCTAACAGTTAGTCTATCATTCGACCACTTCCTAAAGGTGTTCTTCAGAAGTCATCTTTCAATCTAAATGCTAGAGCTGTGCAACATTACAATATTGTTGAGGATTTAGCTCAAGCACCTTTGGTGATGTCTGCCTTGGAGGTTCTTTAATCCTGTCCAACACAGCGAAAGTCACTGTTGTTTTCTATAGGTGTTATTGATCCTTTTTATTCGAGTTTGATTACTTTTGATCTAGAGAATCATGTGCCTTGTATTCCTCATCAGATTGCATTTCTGATACATGTCCTTATTAAAGGAAAGATGATCCATCGAATGGTTATTGATGAAGATGCCTCTACCTGCATCATGTCAGTTTCGTGTTGGAAAGCCATTGGTTGTCCTCTCCTTGACCAATCTCCAAACAACTTGGAAGCCTTTGATGGCAGAGGTTCACAACCATACGGTATTCTCACGAACTTACCGATTACATTAGAAGGAAAGATTGTTGAATTAGAAGTAGAAGTTGTAGATGCCAATCTCAACTACAACCTTCTTCTCAGGCGAAGCTGGACTCACACCATGTTTTGTGTGGTGTCTTCTTTATTTCGCGTACTTCATTTTCCTCATGAAGGAAAAATAGTCACAGTTGATCAAATTTATTTCTTTTCTTCTGGTTCATCCAACAGTAACGTTCCTTATGTGGGAAATATTGAGATTCCTTATGAGAGTGTGGGAGCAGGTCTCTTCAAAGACTCTACTTTAATGGGTACCTTTTCTCTCCCACCTCTGAATTTTCATTCAGTCAATATGATCTCGGGCTCTACAGATCCTTGGATTATCCCTACTGACGATCAAATTGACTCATTTGGCGATGCTATGCCTTTAAGTCCATTGGAGATAAATTATCAAGAAATTGTTTTAGCTTCGATGGCCACTTCAGAAAGTCATACTATCTTCAGTATGAACCTGGACACTTACGTGCCATCTCCTTGGCTTGGTTCTTGGGATTCTCTAGATCCTTTGAATGAGACATTCCCCACTGACGAGAGTATCGTGGAGGTCATGTCTTTGAATGAAATTCCATGGAATGGTCTACACCATTTTTCTTTTTTTCTTCCTAGCCTTGATGAGATGCCTTCCTGTCTTGAAGTGTTTGTTTCTCATTTTCCTACTCCTCCACTTCAGACACCTGTCTTGGTGCATGAAGTCTTATCGGAGGGTAATATGGGAAACATCAATGTAACTCTACCCATTGACATTTTAGTTCACCCCGAAATGGTCAAAATATTTCAACTGGGGGCATCGTTTCCTCATCATGAGTTCAAGTTTTTTTGGCCTCCTTTCATGAGATTTTTTCACCGAGTCTCTATCGTTTACCCATTATCACAATAGGGTTTTCATCTGATGACTCAAAACCCTCACTCACCTGAGGGGCATGGGGGTAAAGCCTTTTATGAGTTTTACTCTATTGCTTGGCCGAGTCGATGCTTACACATCATGTCAATGGTAAAACTCCAGTTTTATTCTTTGTCGATTGATTACCCAAGTCCGTAAATGGACTCCATATCAAAAAGTATTATGCGTGAAATTCATGTAATAAATTTTGTACATTAGTGTTTTAATTCATTAGTGTGCGTTTTTTATTTTTTGTGTGTTTGTTTGCTTTGCAGGCATAGGTCATTACATTAGTTTTGTTGATGGTGCTTGTCGTAGCACACAGAACCTCTCTTCCGCAGCATGGGTACTCTATGACCCTAATGGCGAGCTGATTAACTTACAAGGTATCTGCCTTGGTCGAACAACCAATAATATTGTTGAATATAGTGCAGTTATTGAACTCTTGTCAAAAGCAGTTGCTCTTGGCATTAGGGATTTAGTTGTCAAGTTGGATTCACAGCTCGTTGTGTTACAATTAAACAATCATTACTCAGTAAGAAATCCACAAATATTGTGTATGTATCTACGTGTTAGATTGTTGGAAAGAAATTTTGATTACATTACATATCAACATATTCCACGTAATTCAAATACATTAACTCATGCATTAGCAAATCTTTTTCTTGATAGAAATTTGCGTCATTTATAAAACTGAATCATGTTATGAACACATAAGTAGAAATAAAACATATATATATATATATATATATATATATATATATATATATATATATATATATCGCGTCTGCCAAAGTGTTTACATCAAAATGTCAAAAAATAGAGTGTTCTGGGATACTTCGCTTTCAAAGCCTACAAAATGTGTAAAAGACTAGATAAATTGTCAAACTGCATGGCGCTTATGATAGTACGAGACCACCCTGATCACTCGACTTAGCAGTCGACACAGTCTCGTAGAGACTCCCACAGTGTGTCTCTTCCAACACAGTGGAACACCATCGATAGTGGCATAATCTAGAACTCCTCGAGTTATTGCCTCCAGATTGCACTCCATCTCAGCTAAGGGGTCAGCCCCTTCCTCGTAGTCTGCACCCACTATCGGATGAGCCACTTGTCGTGCTATTGGTGACATGCCTGGTGGTCTCTCTAGTCCCACATCTACACATTTATCATAAGTTGAGTCTCAGTTTATACTTTTATAAAAAATCATAAAACTTGAAAAAATCTGAAAAACAAGTTTTTACATGCATCGGTCCATTGTTCGCCTAGTGGCAGAGGTAGATCTGGATCCCACCTAAAATATGTGCCAGCATAAGCCTATTCATCTACTACAAGTAGTTGTCATTCAATCCAAACAAAGAACTGTGGTGGATAATGCATATGTTGACCCGTGCCTCCTCAAGGCATGAGTTGGCTCCATCTCACGAGTCTCGGATCTCAGGGGCAGGATGTGGTACTTCCGCCCACTGATACTAGAAGAGGGGCACTCGCTCCAAAACGAAGGTCACCTGTATAGAACCAAACCCGAATTGCTTCAGGTGTCCATGCTTACCCTTTTTCAGTTGTCACCTCATGTTTGCCAAAAGGCCTCCACACCAGCTGAAGATGGTGGGGGTCAAACATGCGATAACATACTGAAACTGAGACTTTGAAGCCTCATGCAAGGCTCGCATGCCGGATACACGCACCATGGTGAAAAAAATTGTTCTCAAGATGATGTTGTTGGTGATTGTTGTTATCTTCATCTTACCTCCATTGGTTATCTCGACACCAGGACAATATCTCTAGACTAGACTCCTAGTACTCTCACCCCCTTGGCGAGATCCAAAGAGTTGAACTGATTCTCCTCGACAGGATAACCCTATGATGAAATAGATGTCCATCTCCTCAAGTTCCAGTTCTTGCCCTTTTATGATGAATATCTCTCGATCTACATCCCAAAGGCTGATCAGATAAGGTAGTAACTCCATCTGAGTCGTCAACCTTGTGGTCCTGAAGACTTTTAGCAATTCACAATCCCTCAGAGCATTTATGAATGCTATATCTTGAGATTCTTGGAAGTATTCGGCCTCATGGCCTCTTTCTTTCCACTCCAAGACCATATTCTCTTGAAAAAAAACATTTAAACACTTATTAATGCTTTTTACATGGATCAAAATCAACATTTTTTGCTTAAAAGAGAGTTTTGCATATCAAAAAATCACTCTTGGCGCCATCACGCCTATTTTTATAACCAGTGCGATGGCATCGCGTGAGCCTTTATGCTCAAACACGACCATCGTGGATTCGATGACCATACACACGATGGTAGTCGATGCCATAAAATTTCAAAATCATCCTTTCTAGCATGAAATTTACCGTTTAAATTGCATAAAAAAGTAATGAAATGCAAGAGTAGGGATGAGGCTCTTACCTGTCGTAGATAGATCGTGAAACGATAACCTGGATCTCCCACAATATCCACTGTAAAATCAAGAGAATTAGGGCACAAAAGCACTTTCAGAGCTCAGTTTGGTAAAATGGTAAAAAATGAAATTACTTTTACCTATTTATAGGTTTTGAAAGTCATTTTATCAAATATTTTGATAATATTTTAATATTTTCTCTCGATATCGGTGATGGGTGTGTTTCTTGTGCAGTTATAAGTGCCTTCAATGTGAACAATGATCATTATTGATCGATTCTAGGAGTTTTATTTTATCTCTTTTTCGAACTCATTGAATAAACGAAAAAGGAACCCCCCTGGAGTCATCTTTCAGCTCTTTTCTGACTCTCGAAACTTGAAAAGATTGTCGAGTACTTATCGTTTTGAAATCATTAAAGTAAGTGAATAGACGTCACCTCAGTATACGTTTACCCATTTTTCGGACTGAGATTGACTATTTACAAAAAAGGTACACCTTGGTCGACATGGTCAAGAGGTTCCCTTGGTATTTTTTTCTACCTTTTCGGATTCGAGGGACAAATTACTAAAAGGGACATGATGGAGTTTTATTTTTTCATCTCTTTTTCAAACTCTCTAAATATGAAATAGATAACAAGCTATTCTTATGTCAAACTCATTAAAACTTTGCAACGAAAGGCTCGTAACCATGATGAGACCGAGCTTCTCCTTCCTAGGGCTGGTAAAACTTACTAGGATGTCTTCATTCAAAGAATGAACTTACATAAAAAGCATATGCTATCCCCTTCAAGATTGTGATAAAAATAATTTGGGTACTCGCTAGAAATAGCAGGGAAAAATGAAGATGAGACATCCTTTGTATAGGCAACATGTCGCTCTTGAACATGACACTCTTATGCTCTCATGTTGGGTTTAGGATATCCTTATTCAGTTACTTGTCCTCACGGGTTTTGGTGATCCATTTTGCCTCTCATTTGACTATTCCACACTGTCATCATGACCTTTAGTCCCATGTTGAGTCAAATGTTGCCATACTCCGGAGTCGTGTCGCCAATATGTTCAAGAGAAGTCCAATCTGCAGTTATTTACCTATACATTGTTTAAGTCATTGCTACAGTCTTGAATATTGTTCCACTTTATTCCTTGTTTCATTTCAATGATGGGGGATTCATCATTGCCCTCCTTCGATGGGTCACTTCCTATCGACTTCATCTCATTATCCAGGAAGATGACATAGGAACTCCATTTCAGTACCTTAGAGCTTCCATGCCCTAATGGCTAGTTCTTCGCATCCGACAACGGGTCTTCATTATTGGCTTTCAATCGGGTGATTCCACAAGTGTTCAACCTCAACCTCATTATCACATTCACGGATTGTACTGTTGTACCTTGAGAGACATTTTCATTATTGGTGGTTTCTCTCGTACCTGTTAACGGTCCACATCATTGACCGGTAATCAGGTGGTTTCCTAGCATGTTCGACTTCAACACTTTTATTCGCATGTTAGAATTCGTACATTGATCGGGTCAAGATGGAGTGCAAGACCCTAAGTCTTGTCTGTCATGACTCAGGCTACATGGAGTTATATGTTATTCATGATTGTACACATGTTTCTAATATACAGATGGCTGTGACCATACTGTGAGACTTTATATTTATGATGATCCTTGTTATCTGGATGGTTGTGCCCATACCATGGATATTTTCACATAGTATTCATCATCCGGATGGCTGCGTCCATGCCGTGGATTCATCTCTTGATCTCAGATATGTGTATGTATATGCATCCTTTATTTGCAGGTCTCCTGACAATGCATTTCCTTGTCCTTGCCAAAAGCTCATAAAGCATCACAACCATCACTCCTCAGTCTGCCTTCATGCTTTAGGGGGCATCTATTACACAGTATTTTGTCATGCCTCTTGCACTTCCCTATGACACTGAAGTGCCCAAAAATGATCATTATGCATTATACTCATCCATGTATACAGCTCAGATCCATCCTTTAACTTTGCTTGGAAAATTTATGGTGCTTTCCCTAAAGAAATAGCTCTTAAAACCCTAAAATGAGGGTCATCGCTCTTATGAAGCTCAAAACCACGATGATCACCTTTTCCACCATGTTAAGCTATCGATAGCATCTCTCTATTCCCTTTCATACTCACGATGGTCTCAAAAAAGAAGATTTCCCAAAGGGGATGAGAAGCTTCGTGATCTAGAAGCTTCTAGAGCGATGAGCTAGAGGTGTTTTCGCAAAGATGAGGTCGAATCCTCTTAATTTAACCTCTTGGTCTCATTCCTATGAGCTACCTCCTTGAGATGTGGGCCTAATCCTATCTTTGGAGGCCTAAATCCCTCTCCTAGCCTATAAATTCCTCCTCTACTATTCCCAAAAGGTTGATTGATGTCCATTTGCACCCCTTTGTTGAGCTTGTGCTTAGAGGCTATTCATTAGACTTGGAGAAGGAGTGTTTGGAGAGTTTCTTGGGTTGGACTTAGATTACCACTCAAGGAGAGCCTTTCAACATCAAGGCTATGGTTGTAAGCTTCCCTTCATTCTTTAAATAATAATACAACTACTGGTTCATCTTCCCAAAATATATATGTTCATGTATGTATTGGTTTGGCATTCCTTGATCAGCTAAGTAGGTTATTATTGGATTTTATATTAGTTTTGGCATGCTTTGTTGTCCCTTGTTCAATTGTGCATGTACATAAGTGCTAAAGGAAGCAGGAACAAGTCTATGACACAAGCGGTTCGAGGATCTCAACAAAGGAAATCAGAATAACATCAGAGCAAGGTAGGTCATCTCTCTTGTTCTACTTTTCAATTATGATCTAGGAAGATGTCTAGTTGATTGTCACTTCAGTTGCTAGACCCACTCATTGGGATAGAGGGATAATCTCTATCCGTAGAGAGGATTAATCTTGTCAACACTCTTGCCGACCCCCATGGCTCGTTCCCAGGCTCTAAGGTGGTCGAGTATGCCCATCCCTTGGGCACGCCTGATGGGGGTGGCCTTTGTCTGGTGTCAAAAAATCATTTTGGGATCTTGGGCACTGATGCTATATTAGAATGTTCAGTGCCCCCCCCTTTGTGGCCCCCTTCCTCCTCTCAAGAGGCCCCAACCCTTGGTCTGCTCACCTAGGCCAACCCCCCAAAAGTCATAAGGAATCGAGCTCTTACCCAAACTCTGACAGTAGTTCTGATGAATCATCGAAGGAAGAGAAGGATGTGGATGGATTATTGACATCTACGAAAGGTTTGGGGCATTCCGCATAACTGAGTTTTGCATATGACAAACCAGAGAATGCAAGAATGAAGAAACCAGACAAAAAAGAGAAAAAAGCAGGAGTAAAAGCAAATAAGGAAGTCAGAAGGGAGAAAACCAAAAAATACAAGGATTTGGGAGTCCAGGATAGTATTCCTCATCAGTTAGCAGGTGCAGGGAACAAAGGAGTGGGAGGGAAAAAAAGGTAATAATATGGACCCTGGCGAGGGGGCGAGGAACCTAAAAAAGTGATTAATGAATATCATCTCCTGGAATTGTAGGGGACTAGGATCACTAAAAAGAATAACAAAAATACTAGAAGTCGCCCTCCTACAGGAAACCAATTTGGATGAGCAGTCTCTCATCTTAATTAAAAACAATATTTGGAGTACTAGCAATCTTGAAATACTCAGTTCAAGAGGAGCATCAAGTGGCCTATGCACGCTGTGAAATCCGATGAAACTGCGACGGGTAAGTACCCTAAAAACTACTCATTGGATATAAACTATTTTTAATATAATAGAAAAACAGAAAACTCTTCACAGTTTTTAATGTGTACATGCCCACTCACTTCTGGGAAAAACAAGATTGCTATAAATCCCTGATGGAGTTAAAGGATACAAAGTTCGGGCATAATTGTATTATTGGAGGATATTTCAACACAACAATGGGAAACCATGAAAAAATAGGGGGCTCCATTATTTGTGATGCCCAATAGGAGCTTATGGAGGACCTCATCTTAACCCTGAATCTCTTCGATGTGAAACCCCAAAATTTTATGTATACGTGGACCAAAAAAAGAGTTGGAGTGAACCATATTGCGGCCCGACTAGACCGTTTCCTAGCTGCTGATAATCTCCTAAACCTAAATTACAACCTCAAATATTCTATTCTCCCTTGGTCTGGTTCTGATCACCAACTGATAAGTTTTATTATCTCCCATTCCTTAGATTTGGGCCCAATCCCCTTTCGCTACTCTCTCCTATGGTTGGAAGAACGCAATTTTTCGGAGGTGGTTGCTCTTTCATGGTCAGGGTGGATCGAGGGAGCCCAATAACTATCTGGGAGTCCAAGATCTGCCAACTGAAAGGTGACATTAAAAAGTGGCTAAAGGAAAACAAACCTGACAAGCAAAATAAAATTAAAGAGATGGAAGAAAAACTTGCTTTAATACAGGGACAAATGTAATCAACACTGGTACAAGAATCATACTTCCATAAAGAAGCAGGAATTTTTAAGACCCTTCACACAAACATTATAAAGGAAGAGGAGTATTGGAGACTAAAATCTATAAATAATTGGCTGAGGGCTGGGGACAAGAACACCAAGTTTTTCCACAAACAATACAAGTTCAGGGAATCAAAAAATAGCATAACTCAGATAAATAATGGGGGACACTATCGAGAACTTTGATGAAATTAAAAGAGCAGCGATAGAGAATTATGAAAAAAGGGACCATACATGCGATATTGCCAGTGAAGAATTCTTCCTTGATAATACCCCTGCGATGGTGTCGAAGGAACGAAATCACACTCTAACTTCCCCACCTATAGTCAAGGAAATTCAGAAGGTGATTTTCCCCTTCCCCCACTATAAGGCATTGGGCCTGGATGGATTCTCAGCTAGCTTCTATCATTCCTTCTGGGATGTTATAAAGAAGGACCTTTGCAGATTGGTGGGATACTCTTTCAAATGCTTCGTTATGCCAGGTGACATAAATTCTTCCTTCCTGAATTTGATCCCAAAAGAATTGAATCCTTCCTCTTTCTCTAGTTTTGTCCAATATCCCCTTGAAATGTCTCCTACAAAATCTTCTCGAAGTTGCTGGCCTTTCAGCTAAAACCTCTATTTCCTTCTTTGATCTCTAAAAACCAGGGGGGTTTATCCCAAGTAGGAAAATCTTTGACAATATTATCCTTATCCAATAAGCTCTGGATTCTAGCTGGTGCATGGGGGATCAAGGGATGATCATTAAGCTGGACATGGAAAATGCATTTGATCGGGTAAGACATGAATTCCTAATAAAATTCCCTAAAAAAATGGGGTTGGATGATACTTTCATTAGATGGACCAATCTTTGTATTGCTTCTCCTTGGATTACGTCGGTTGTTAATGGCAGGGTGGAAGGCTTCTTCAAAGCTTCGAGGGGCCTTCATCAACGGTGCCCCCTCTCCCTTTTCTTATATATCATCATGGTTGATGCCCTGAGAAGGAAATTGGAACAAGAAAGATAAATCCTCAATCTTCCGGGCATACGGTACAAGGAAGGCATTAGAATTATAAATCATGGTCAATTCGCAGATGATACAATTTTTATGGGCAGAGCCTCGATCACAATACCTCGTCAATTCAAAAGAATCTTAGATAGATTCCTTAGTGCATCGAGGGGAGCCACTAATGATAGAAAAAGCCACATCTACAGCTGGAACATCTCTAGACAAAAGGAGGAAAAAAAAGAAGAAATCATGGGGTTTAAAGAAGTTTGAGAGTGGAAAGAATTCAATTATTTATGGATCCCTATATTTCTAAGAAGAGTTGGCCCCTATGCCTGGAAAAAAGTGCAAGATAAAATGAAAACAAAAATTGTAAATTGGCGAGGGATTTGGCTCAATTATGCATGTAGAGAAATCCTTATAAAGTCAGTCATGTTAGCGATCCCTCTGTATTAGTTTACTGCCCTACAAGCCCCTAAGAGCATTTTGCATCAAATGGGAATGTATATAAGAAAATTCTTGTGGGAAGGAGATAGAACAAAAACCAAGCAGTGCCATTTAGTGAATTGGAAAATAGTCAAAGCCTTGAAACAACATGGGGGATTGGAAATAAGGGACCCGAAAGTAGCAAATACGAAAATGGCAGCGAAACTGTATTGGAATATGATCATGAATTTGAATCAATGGTGGACTTAGGTGTTAATGGCCAAGTATTTAACTCAAAAATTTGACCGTGGGAGCCGAGAGGCCCCTGGTTTTAGCTCCCCCATTTGGCATTTGATTAACTCCTCCAGGGATATCATCAACAATAATCTAAGAAAAATTACAGGGAATGGAGCATCCACCAAGATTTTTTCAGATTCAATTATGGGCCTCCAACACTTGGAATCAGATCTTTCACTAGTGGATCTTAGAACCTTCATGAGTCAAAATGGGGTGGAAAATCTATACCAAATTTCTGATTGGAATCAGCGGGGAGGCTGGAAGCTCAAAAATATCCTGAATTCTCTTCTCCTCCAAAGAGATAAACTAATCAAGAATTTAAGAGGATGTGCCCCCATATCTGTTACAGTGGAAGATAAGTGGGGTTGGAAAAATGCAAGTTACACTATCAAAGAAGGGTATTCACATATGCTCTTAAATACCCAATTACTGCCTAAAACCTCCATTTGGTGAAAAATATGGAAAACGAATGCCATCCCAAAAGTCAATCTTTTATGTTGGATGTTATCACATAAAAAAATAATAATAAATAAATAAATAATTAAATAATTAAATAAATAAATAAATAAATAAAATAAATAAATATAAATAAATAAATAAATAAAATAAAATAAAAAATAAATATAAATAAATAAATAAATAAAAATAAAAAATACATCTCAAAATCTGTAGAAACGGGGCTAGATCAGCCCCTCAAGATGCCCTCTATGTGAATCCAAGCAGGAATTAATTCCTCATCTCTTTCTCCACTATCAGGTGGCTAAGGTAGTTTGGTATGTGGTCCTCGGTCCTCTATTCTGCAGAACTGCTTGGCCTTCAGACCTCCTGATGTTATTCAACTCTTGGCCTAAATGTTATTTAGGCTCCCTTAAGGCCAAAAGCAAATTCAAAGAAATCTTGTCTGCTCTTCCTACGTATGTCTATTGTCAAATTTGGCTATCAAGGAATAAGGCTATGTTAAAAAAGTCTTGAACATCTCCTCGGGTAATAGTCATGATAGCCCTTTCAACATGTATGGAATTGCCTAGACCAGAAACAGACCCTTCCTTGGATAAGATTGAATCCGCTTGGTTGGATCTATGGATTGGACCCCTGGCATCACAACCCCCAGGTAGATTTGTTCCCTCTCGAGCCCAATGGATTCTAAGGTTCTCCTCGGAAGGTCTAGTGAAATGGAGAAGATCATCGAATCAATGGACTTGTTAATTCGATGGAGCGTCAAAAGGTAATCCTGGAGTGGCAGGAGGGGAGGTATTCTCATTAATCTCGAAGGAATCATCGAAGATAGATATGCTTGGGGGCTTGGAAAGAAGACAAACAACCAAGCATAAGCTTATGGCTTGTTTCTAGTTCTAACATTGGCTCCAAAGAAGGGAATTAAAAAAATCTAGGTCTTAGGGGACTCAATTTGATCATTAGGCATATGAACTATACTTCATCAGCAAAAAACATTATCCTAAATCAAATTATCAATATATCCCAAGGGTTTATCCCCTCCTTCAATTTTGTGTCCTTTTTTTATATTCTCAGAGGGAATAATCAAGAATTCGATAAACAGGAAAACCAGGCATGCCAGTTAAGCGAAGAAAAAAGTATTCTGAATGAGGTCGAGGGAACAATTTGCATCCCCTAATTGCATTCATGAGCTTCAAGATCTGGGTTGAGGAAGTCATTCTTGGTCTATCTAAGAAGCTAGCAAGTATTAAAACTATGGATTACAAAATTTGTTTTATTAAGTTAGCCTATAAGTTCCCCACCTCCCCCCTTCGCTCTCCCTCTCTTTTTGAAACCCCCTTCCCCTCCCTCCATTTCCCCCTTTTCGTATTTAACCCTCCCATCCATATTCTCCACCATTCTCCCCCCTCTCTTCTTGATATCCCCTTCCCCTTTTTTGTCCCTCCTCCCCTCATCTTTGTTATGTTCCCCTCTCTCGATCCCTTCACTCCCCTACACCTTGGCCCATGTCACATCACTCCATGCAGGACTTGGCCTCTCCTTGGGTCTCGTGGCATGGGGTTCCTCTACTTACTCCCGCGATTTGTCTGTGTTCGTAACTATGGTACAACAATTGTGCCTGGTATATTTCAAAGCGTCAGTATCCATCCCCCATGCCTTGGATCATGGTACAAAGGTCGATGCACCACCTCAAGATATTGCAGGATAATGGGGAATTCAGAGCAGAAAATAATTCCCGTGCTCAGAACTGCTCTGGTCGCTTATGGAAGGAAGGTTTGGATGAGAAAGACAGATCGGGAGAAGAGTTGGGAAATAATGGCAGATTGTTGTGAATTTATGGAGGTTAATCAAAATTATAGCTCCAACATACCACTCCACTGTACTGCATCATCACACAGTCCTGCATTTTCTATTTAAGGAATAATGGTATGATCAATTTTTATGGTTTAACATTCTTCTCTGCTCAGGTGGCCTCTGCGAAGGCCTGCCAATTGAAGCTGAGGTTTTTGAGTATCAGTTGTTTAGTTTGGGTTGTAGTGCAAGATCTCAAGGTGATTTTTGGAGTGCCTGAGTATTCGAGTGATAATCTTAAGGGGTTGTTACACAGTAATTTGTCACTGTCTCCCTTTCAGTGACCCTACTGTGTCTGGAATTCACAATAATCAAGTTCATGCCTTCTGAACTGGCCAAAAACCCACTTTTCCAAAGTTTTCCTCATCAGCGCGTCTGTTTCTAAAATATCCGCGATGACTGGCGCTTCATAACAGACTACGTGCGTTGCTAGTGCAGAAGCACACGCCTTTCCCGCGCTGATCGAATTTCATGACCAGCGCAGCCCCTGCGTGTATCTACCCGCGCTAACATGGCCTTTTCCATTATGTCTTTGCGACGTCAGCGCTCCAGACCAGTTATGCGCCCGCGCTGATCCAGTTTTGGCGAAATTGTTCCAACAGCCAGCCTTCCAGATAACTCCAGGCTTGGTTGTTGGCCTTGTGAGTATCGACTCCCTTCTATGGCATGTCTGTTCGACCCTTTGCAACTACTTCCCTTGAGGATAAGCTCATCCTTCCACCCTTTTAGGAGGCTCCTTCTCCTATATAAACTTCCACCATTACCATGAGCAGCTAGTTTGGAATAGCTTGGATTGTGTAGAGCTTATAGGGCTCAGATTGCTGCTACTATAGGTATTTGGTGTGATAAGTGTGGAAGTGCATGATAGCTTAGGGAAGGTTGTGTTGTGTTACTTGTGTAAGAGAGAGAGTTTCTTGTCTTGGGAGAATCATTTCCAAAGGTGAATGCTTGAGACACTTGCTGACTGGCCCCTCCTGAGAAGGATACCGACGTCAGAACATTTGGTTGTACTCTTCTCTGCTTGATTAATAATAGATGACTACTGTTATTGTTCCATTCTCATTTGTCTATGCAATGGTTAAATGTGAATTACATCCTTTCTGACTGATGTATGGTTGCTTTTATTAGATTTCACGCTTGTGTTTGTTTCCTCTTCGTGTGTGCAGGTATCTATTCACGGAGATCGCGGAGGATCGTGACCAGCCAAAGCGAAGGAGCGAAGGCGGCATCTCTTCATCAAACAACAGCGCTGGAATCCAAGTAGGTGCTCTTTACCTCTTGTTTAATTGCAATTAGGAACATGCATAGTAGCATTGACTGATTGTTTTTTTTTTTGGACAATAACGGTTATATTGAAATGGGCGGTAAACCAGCTACCGCATGCTTTACAATTCTGAAGAGTCCATTACAGAGAACAGGGGAATATAAGAAATTGCAGATCGAATCCGATAGAGATGCTGGTCAAATCGAGATTCTGAACTGAAGAAATAAGCTACTTCGGCATATTGATGGTTGTAGATGAGACGACGCCTCATGCAAAGTCCTCAAGCGGATCATGAGCTAACTATAAATCAAACTTCGCTTCAGATGGGCTGCCTGCGAATCTGTGAAGTGCCATTCCAGCAGACATCCTTGGCACAGAACTGAATGACCGCAGAATGAAGGGAAGGCTTCAACAACTGGAATTGCCAACGCAGAGTTTGGGAGAAGTCACCAATGCTGTTTCCCAGGGAAGACCGACTCTGAGATTTCTGTTCCAAACCGTCAGAAGAGAGAGACATAGGTAAAGCGAGACTGAGCTTGGATACGCCCTTTAGGAATCGTTAAATTCGCTAGGGAAACAGAGACAAATCAGTTAACAGAAAACAAGCTCGGAATCTGGATTCAGTTTTGGATTGTCGGATTACAAAATTGATTGAACAGAGAGCCCCTATTTCAAATAGGAAGGGAGGATCGAGCTGGGAATTTAAGGGATTGAGCAAGATGATTCGGATGAGTTTATTACCAGGGATCTTCGAGAGCAGAGGACACCAAGGTTGGCCTCATTATCGGCTAGGGAGTTGAGGTTCCTTAAGATATGATAGAAGGAAATTTTGTTAAATTTGGGGAGCAGAAGTCTGATTTTCCTAATGATGGGGGCTAGCTGAACCTGGTGAGAGTTCTTAGGACGAAGCATGGCCTGGATGATGAGTCTTGAGTCTCCGAAGACTGAGAGAGAAAGGATATTTCTTTTGATCGCCTGTGTCAGCCCTTGCCACAATGCCAGAGCCTCCGCTCTGTTGTTAGTTTCAATTCCTAGACCCCAATGGAATCTCAGTTCCGGAAAGCCTCCAGGGCTCAATAGAACTCCCCCACTGCCAGCAACCCCAGGGTTTCCTTTAGAAGCCCCATCGAAGAATAAACAGTGATCTTCCAAGGCCGATCTCCACTTGATAAACTCTTGTTCTTCCAGCCTAATCTCCCAACTGGAATGAGCGGGGATAGATTGAGGGGGCCTTTCCTTTAGCTTTGGAACTAATTCTTTGAACCAATTCTCTTCTTCTATGAGCAGTCTTGTTTCGTTCCTTGATGAAGTGTTGGCTTCCAGAGCCTCTCCCAACAAAGCTTTTATTTTAGAGATAACTCTTATTGTAGTGCAACTTTCTTCTCGAAAAATTCTGTTGTTTCTTTCCAACCATAATTTCCAACAAATAAACTTGGGGATCCACATCCAGCTGGTTTTGAGAAGACTTTTATTTTTAAGACAGAAGGGAGATAAGTTGGCCCAAGTTCTGAACAAGGCAGGAATGTTGTCTGGGAGAGCAAGGATAGTGGGCTCTAACAGTAGCACCCCCCTCCAGACTTCTTGAGCAAAGGGGCATAGCAGCAACAGGTGATTGGTAGTTTCTTCATCAGACCTACAGAGGGGACATCTGGAAGGTCCTTCCATCCCTCTTCTTCTCAAATTATCTCTGGTGAGGATGCTTTGATGTGCCACGGTCCAACAGAAGAAGTCTATTTTTGGAAGAGCTGGAAAGTCCCATATAAATTTCCATTGGGCCGGATTTGGAGGAACATGAGGAGCAGCCATAATTCTTTTATAACCTTCAGCAACAGTATATTGGCCAGATATGGACCCCCAGCCTCTTTTGTCTTTAGCAGTGGCTTTTGAAGGAGATTTTCCTTGGAGCATATCTAGAAGTAAAGAGGCTTCCCCTTGCAGCATTATGGGGACCTCCCCCAGATTCCACCCATCCCAGGTTCTGTCAGGAGCTTCTTTCCAGTTCGAAATGTCCCACAATGTGTGCAGATTACGAGACTGAAGCCAATCTTTGATGTTTGCAAGACCATTCACATGCTTCATTGGCTGGTCTCCCAAGATCGAATCATCCCAGATATTGATTTTCCTTCCATTGCCAGGGATCCAATATAGGTGTTGGCTGAATTGCTCCCTTGCAGCATTGCAAAGATTGAATATTGGTGAACCTTTTAGAGTTCTTGGGGGCTTATCCAGGCATCTCAATCGCTGCCCATGGAAGTATTTCTTCCAAATGACTCTTTTACTCCAGCTAGTATTTCCAGAGACTAAATTCCATAGGATCTTGGATCCCAAAGCAAGATTTTGAGCAGCCAAATTGCGCATCTGGAGGCCTCCTTCCTGAAATGGACTCTTGAGGATTTCCCAGCTCACTAAATGGATTCTTCTATCATTGTTATTCCCACCTTCCCACAGAAATCTTCTCAACAGGCTATCTAACTTACTAAGAAAGGTTTTTGGGGCAAGGAGGATTGAGTTTTGGAAAAGAGGCATGCTTATTAGGACCGATTTCATGAGGATGACTTTCCCTGCATTGTTCAACCATGAGGCACCCCAGGCTTGGATTCTATTCTTTATTTTGTCAAGCAGCGGCAGCCAGTGAGCAACTTTAGGCTTAGTTTTGAAGATTGGTATCCCGAGATATTTAAATGACTCCCAATTTCGGATTCCTTCCATTTCTAAAAGTCTTGCTATGTCAGACAGTTCTTTAGTCGAGCAATTCCAGCCATAGATAGAGCATTTTCTATAATTGATTTTGCTGCCCGAGATCAGCCTGTAAATGTCCAGTTCCCTCTTGAAATGTTTGGCAGAAATCATGCTGGCTCCTCCAAGCAGAAGAGTGTCGTCAGCAAATTGGGCATGATTAATGTCTTTCACCTTGTGAGTAGTTCTGAGGCCAGGCAGTGTTTGAATTTGCTGATTATGATCTAGTTGGAAACTTAACACCGAGGCTTGGACAACATATAGGAGCGGAGACAATGGGCATCCCTGTCTCAGGCCCCTAGAAGCTTGGAAGAAATCAGTAGAACGGCCATTAACCAAGGGCGCAATCCAAGGCGAGGCAATACAGGCTTTCACCCAGTTGATGAAGTTTGTTGAAAAGCCTAGCTTCTTCATCACAGCAAACAGAAATTCATGTCTCACCCTGTCAAATGCGTTAGCCAAGTCGAGCTTAATCACCATGCCTTTCTCCTTTCTTTGGCAACTAGAGTGGACTGCTTCTTGGACCAGCACAATATTATCCAAAATCTTTCTGCCTTTTATGAAACCGCCTTGATTTTCAGGGATGATGTCTGGCAAGATGTTTTTCAGCCTGTTGGCTATTATTTTGGAGACCAACTTATAGCTGGAATTGCACAATGATATTGGCCTAAATCTACTAAAGTCAGATGCGCCTTTCTCTTTTGGGATCAGAGCTAGGAAGGCTGAGTTGATGCCACCACCTATCTTTACACAATTCTGGGATTTTCTGACCATCCTCAGTAGATCTTTTTTGATTATTGACCAGCAAGTCAAAAAGAACCTGACAGAGAACCCATCTGGCCCTGGGGCTTTATCAGGCTCCATGTTGTTCAGTGCCTCCTCAAGCTCTTCCATACTAATCGGAGCTGTCAGCATATCGTTATCCGATTCCTTGACACAATTGGGAATTAAATTGATCGGATAAGAGTGGGGATCAATATCTGGTTCTTCAGGAGCCGAATACAGGTCTTGGAAGAAGGAGTATGCAGCTCTCTTGATGCCTTCGAAATCCTTGATCACAGTATTTTGGTGCTGAATCTCTGAGACTGATTTGAAGTTCTTTCGGGCTTCCGCTTGCTTATGAAAAAAGCTGGTGTTCTTATCGCCGGATTTCAGCCAGAGCATCCTAGACTTCTGCCGCCAAAACTCTTCCTCCTCCCTGCTTGATCTATGAACCTCTTTTTGGAGCTCGACTTCTTTTAGTAGCATACTTTGAGAAACAGGATTTTGCTCCATTTCTAGTTGATGGGCAGCAAGCCTATTTGTATTTTCTTTTCTTTTGGATGTGGGGGATTGCAGTCTTTTAGCCCAGTCTTTTAGATTTCTTTTTAGAATCCTGATTTTCTCTTCCCACACAAAGAAAGGAGAACCTTGGACGGGCCTATTCCAAGAGTCGGAGACCACATCTTGAAAGCCTTCTTGCTGGATCCACAAAGGGCTGAACCGAAAAGGGATGGGGCCAAGATTGCAGTCAAGGGAAAGCTCGAGAAGAATTGGCTTATGGTCAGAGGTGAGATTTGGGAGAATTTTAGAGGATGCCATAAGACCGCTGGTTAGGAAGGAAGAATGGACAAGAAATCTGTCCAGACGGGCAGCAATATGATTGGGGCCTGTTCTTTTATTGGACCAAGTGAATTTTCCTGAAGAAGGTTTAATATCCTCCAGGTCCCAGCCCAGCATGATGTCTTCAACCCATTCTCTGGCAGGATCCCTGACAATGGAACCTCCCTTTTTCTCATCAATATCAAGGGTGACATTAAGGTCACCTGCAATTATGATATTCTCGGGGTTTTGCTCTAAAAGAAATGAATGAAGCGAATTCCAGCAGATTTTTTTCTCACTTGACAAAACAGGAGCATAAACATTAAACATACTTACTTGCTGACCAGAATCCTTGTGGAGTAGCTGAGTGAAGAGCCAGTGAGGGCTGCTTTTTTCTTGAATAAAGTCATATATGGTGCTGTTCCAGAAGGTGGCTATTCCACCAGAGGCACCTCTTGCACTGACCGCTTTTCCATGGCCTTTGTTCCAAAAAACTTTACTAGATTTGAGGAGGGAAAGATCCTCCAGCTTTGTCTCCTGGATGAGGAGGATTTCAGGCGAGTATATTTTCACTAAATCCTTCAGGGCTTCCTCTTTCGACCTGCTGCCTAAACCTCTGCAGTTCCAGGAGACGTATTTCATTATTTACTTTTGAGGGGAGAGGAGGCTCCCATTGGAGCCTTGTTGCTTTTGCGTCCAGATCTGGTATTCATCATTGATTTGAGAGTTTTTTGGGATCCCTGGAGGACATCTTTGTAAGTTTCTTCCTCTCTCTGTTTCTTCTTGGATTTCCGCCCTCTAGTCGTCTTGATTGGAGTGGCCAACGAATTGTCAGATTCAGAATCTCTCTCTTCTGAATCGCCTTCAGAGTCTGAGGCTAGACTAATGTGTTCTTCATTGCCTTCATTTCCTCTCTGACACTCCTCGGGTGTGGGAACTGTTGATTCTACTTCATTTGTTTTTCCTTGTTTCTCCATATTTCCGGTTTCTTCTTGGTTCTCCTTATCATCCATCCTTTCTCCAGATGGAGATCCGTCTTTAGAGGCAGCAGCGGCTTTTGGGTTGATGTGAGGATTTCCCGATGGGGCGGTAGTTTTCTGTCCGGGAGGCTTTGGGATAGCCTTTCCCTTTCTGATTTCTTTCCATCCTTCTTCTTCAACTGTGTTCCCTGATGGGGCTTTTGGGCAGTTTCTCTGGAAGTGTCCATGCTCATGACAAGTTCGACATTTGAATGGCAGCTGCTCGTAGTCCAACTTCTGGTAGTGCTGCCATTCTCCAACTTTGAGTTTAATCGCTTCTGGTAGCCCGGCTTCCAGATCGACTTCTACGCAGATTCTGGCACAAGTATATTGGCCCTTGTGATCAGCTTTGTCAATGAATCGACCCAGCCCATTACCGATCTTCTGCAGAGATTGATAGCTCCAACAGTGAAGAGGGAGATTGGGTAAACGAACCCAGACCGGCGCCTCCTTGGGGACATCAACGGATGGATCAAAATCAGGACTCCATTTATTGAGATACAGTCCCTGATTTCCCATAAAGTACGGCCCGTTTCTGAAAACCAGGTCGCGATCTTCCTTGGTGGTAAATTCAAAAATGAAATAGCCTCGCCCTACAGCATAACAAATCACATTATTTTCCAGCTGCGGTCTCCAGTTTCGTTGTATCCAATCGTCCGTGGTCTTAGTGGACGGCCATCGGCCCATAAACTGCCCTACCAGGCCTCTGTCAGACAATGCTAGAGCGATTTTAATCGATTGCTCCTCTGGGAGTGCTATCTCTGGAATTTCGTCAAGCTTTTTAATGAATTTCGGCACTTCAACGTGCTGGTGCTTCTTCCCTTTCTGTGTTAACAGCCTTCTGAAGGCATCTGCGGTGGATAGAGGAGGGGTGGGAGCAGACTCCCCACCCCCGGGACCGCTCATGGCAGCGTCCAAGAACTTGTCGGCGGCAACCTACAGGCGTCTCCAGAACAGCAGCGCGCGCTCCAATTCAATTTTCATTATTACTATTATCAAGTAGCATTGACTGATTGTTGCTAGACCCTTGCTGGGCTAGTAGGGATCGCCTCTATCCGTAGAGGGGATTTACCTCTCCAACAATTTGGCGACCATACTGGGGAGCCAGCCCTTGTCCTTTTTGTTCATCTTTGTCTTGAGGTTGATTGTTGCTCTCTTTTTGAAATTTTGGGGATTAATTATCAGTCTTTTGCGTTTCCTGGGTTGATCTGGGAAATGCCCCTATTTGATTGAAAGATTGGCTGTTTTGATTTGGGAGTTTTGATTTGCCTGTCACTATTTTTGAGCTCCATCACGGATTTAATTTTAACAGTCGCGCTGAAATCGCGCTCCCCCTTTTGCAACATCCTGTTCATCGCGTAATTACGCCTAACAGTTGCGACGATCCTGGAAATCGGATCAGCGCGGAAAAGACGTGTATAGTCGCGACGTCAGTGCCACTTGCTAGCTTTTTACCCGCGCTCTAGCTTAATTCCCGCGACGACTGTGTTTTTCTGAGATCAGCTCGGTTTTTTGGACAAAAGTCGCGCTGACAGCGCGGGTGGTCTATGTAAAAGTTGCGCTGACCCTTGATCATCTCGGGTTCTCAGTGTAAAAATTGCGCTGATTCCTAAAAAGTTGTTTTTATAACTTTATCTCCTGAATTCATCAATCTTTCTTATCCCCTGTTGTTTCTTGTCCCTCATTAGCTTGTTTTGATTGCTTTTGGTTAAGGGACGCTCTCTCTTTGATTTCATTCGAGTGAGTCTTGTGTTTTTAGACCATGTGACCTAGCCCTTTAGAAGTTTCATCGAGAAATCGTTTGCTTGGGTTACTTGTCTATTCAAGGTTCATCCACAACCCTCTTATTGATTTGCTTGAGGCTTTTTTTGTTGCTGGTTGATTTTTAGTGTCGATTATTGAACCACCTTTTTATGTTGATTCGATTTCTTCACTACCAAGCATAAATCACGATTGTTTGGATCGATCAGTTCACACTTGCTTCCTTCTTGCTTGAATTCCTTTTTGCCTTGTTGGGCTTAGATCACATAGCTCGTACAAGCCTTTGTTTTTCCTTTGATTTGGAGAAACTGTTTTGGTGTCTTGGGAACTTTGTTGAGTTTGCATTGAGTGATCTTGCTTTTGTTTGCTCGGTGTTGCTGTCTCTCAAAATTCATTTCAAAGTGCATAGTGCCATAGGGAAAGAAATCAAACTAGTATCTTTTGCGTTCAATAGTTAATTGGAAAAAGAGCATTTCATTGATTTATGTTCTCAAAAGAAAAAGTTTTATTTCATTGCCATTAGCTGCATTAGGTTGCTTGTTTGATTGTATTCGTTTTGTTTGATTGAAAACTCTTAACCTTCTCATAGTTAGAATTCATCGAACGAAATGATGTCCTTTGGCATGTAGTTTGCATCTAGGTAATTGTGAGAGATCATACGGTAGGACTTGAAACCGAAACTTAACTCAAGATCAACCATAAAATGAACTGAATGAACATAAAAACGCATTGGAACATAACGCTCATATTGTAGAGGTCTAGGCTAGAGACATGCTCCGGCGTCGTTAAACCTAGTCACTGTTGTTTCACATTACGGTTGGGTGATTCCTCCTCTTGTGACTCGATAGTGGTCTAGCACGGATTTGAGCTCCCACGTACCGTCGCGTATATAGGGGAGACCCCACTAGGTTATCGACCTTGATCCCTAGGAAGCCGAGTCTGCCGCCTTGCGAACCGTAACGCACCGAACACAGCATTCGGGAAGATTGACTGCAGTACGTAAAGTCCTTGGTTCTCATACGATTGCCAAGGTGTATAAGCGGTTTTACGGATTGCCTGGTAAACCTTTTGCCTAGAAGTCTCCAGAGTAGTCACTTTTGATCCTTTTCGGACTCCCTAAATGAAAAGGTGCCCGTGAGCGTCTTGTCACTTCGTGCTCATTAAATATTCGAAGGAGACTAGAGTCATCTTTTGTCCTTTTCTTGACTCTTAAAACATGAAAAGGTCAAGTTGTGTCTGTGCGTCTTAAAATTCATTTGGCTACGATAACATTCCCTGGTTAGATCTCGTGTGCGTTAGTTTGAGTAGGTTTCTTTTCATCTGCGATGGCAGCTTTTCCGGGGTTCACTAACCCAGGTTCCCCTCCTGATGGGAATCCAGGTCACTTCCCTCCTCTTGGGAATGTTGGTGCTCCGTATATGGCAACGTTGTCCCTGCCAGGGTTAACTGTTGGGTTGCCTGTTTGGTTGTTTTCAACCTCTTTGGTCCCTACCGTATCGGCTGTTGGTCCATCAGTCCCTCCACCTGAACAACATCATGTTGATCCTAAGGTGGATCCCTCCCCTTCGACGCCTTCTTCTACGTCTTCCTCTTGTACTTCGCCTGGTGAAACTCTCGATGCGAGTACCCAGGTGGCTAAGAAGAAGAAGAAGAGGACCAAGAAGAAGAAGTCCCCTAAGGGAGAGCGTACACGCGCCGTCCCCTCCTCAAATCCAGTTAACCCCTCCACTACATCTGAGATAGGGCCACCTTCTGCTCCTCCGCGGAAGGTTAAGTTTCCTTGTCGATTATGCAAGGAGGACCACCTTCTTCGCGATTGTCCTGGCATTCCCAGGGTATTAGAAGTTTGGTCTCACGATCCGGCCCGCCCTTCATCGTCCACTGATGATCATGGCAGTGCTACCTCATCAGTTGGGAATGGTAAGGAGAAAGGGAAGCTTCGAATCCCCTGTCGACTTTGTGAAGGCAAACATCCCCTTCATCTTTGTCCATTCATGGATAAAGCCTCTGCTGTGTTGGAAAGTCTTGCTGCTCCTCCGAATCCATTTCCCGCTGGTTATCAACGTCTTTCTACAACTGCAGATCGCGTCCCTGCTGACCAAGAGATTACTTCAGATTCTTCTCTTGTACAGCCCCCTCTTCCTGAAACCGGCTGTTCCCAGCCTGTCCCAGACCAGTCATCGGTCGGACAGAGTGTTGACTCGAGTTCGCCGCTCACTCACTCTGTTCCGGAAGAGCAAAATTCTCATGTTCTCCTCGTCTCCTCAGATTCTCCTGAGCTTGATAAAGGTTCTCCTATTGCAACCGCTCCGGAGAATTCAGATTCGGTTCTTCCCGAGCAGGGGGGCAACCATATGGTTCCCCCACCAAGTAGTTCGGTCATTTCCTTTGATTGGAGTCGTTTGACTACCCCTCCCCTTCCATCCCACGTGCCTTTCTGGGTCACCGCCTATGCTTGCAATAAGGCGCTGCCTGGCACGGTGTTAGACGAAGGAGCATCGGTTAGTCTTATGCCCGTTACTACTTGGCGAGCTTTGGGTTCCCCATCGCTTGTACCTGTCGCACCGCATCTCACCGCGTTTGACGGAGGAATGAGTCAGCCATTAGGGATCCTTCCAAAGTTTCCTATTACTTTGGGGGGCAAGACTGTCTATATAGACATCTCAGTTACCCAAGGTTCTTTAGACTTCAGTCTTCTCCTTGGTCGTGATTATGTGTATGCCATGGGAGCCCTTGTTTCTTCACTTTTTCGTGTGGTTTGTTTTCCACACGATGGAAGAATCGTGACGTTCGATCAATTATCGTTCGTTCGTCCACAAGCCCCTCCGGCGCACTCGTCCTTCCCTCCTGGCTTTCATCCACAAGTTGCATCTGCCTCGCCACAAATCAACTACGTGGCCACCTACCCCGTGCCCATACCCAGTGATGACACCGTCGTGCATAGTGTCCTGGGGGCATTAGGTCCTGATTTCCAAGATGTCAGCCTTCCCTCCGGAGCCACTTTCTTGGGGGCCTCCACTTCCCGTTCATTATGATGAAGTCTGGATGGAGCATAGTTCTTTTCCGGTGTCAAGCTCCTTAAAAAAATGAAACTGGGTCTGGTCGGAGCATGGTTCGCTTTCTTGTGTCAAGCTCCTTAAAAAATGCAACTAGGTGTTTGAGCATAGTTCCTGATCTTGTGTCAAGCTCATTAAAACATGAAACAAGGGTTATGAGGATAGTTCTTTTACTGTGTCAACCTCATTAAAAAAATGAAACAACTCCCTTTTCAGATCGAGTCTTTGATTAAGATCTCGTAAAATCCCAGTCGAGTCTTTCCAAGATCTCGAAAGTGAACCTTCATTCCATCCACTTTGTCGAATGCAATGAAGCTTGGGGGGCATGTACCTCGATTTGCATTATTATGCTGGGGGCATGCGAACTTATAACAAGCATAGTTTTTCGTTTCAAGCTTGTGTAAACATGAAACCGAATCCAAGCAAAGTTCTCCACGGTTCAAGCTTGTGTAAAAATGAACCCATACCCGATTTACATCTCGTGATTGCCATTTTTATCCGCTAAATTCTGCTAGATGAGCCTTGGTTATTTCATTCCATTGCTACCATCTCTTAGGCCGATCATATGCTCTCACTTGGTTGTTTATCCTTTCCTGAGGAACCGCAGCGATGAGTGGTTTTATTAGCCAGCCTCTTAACCATTACATGTTTTGAACAGTTCCACCATTACCGGAACCAGTTGCTACCCTTTATACCACTCGTTCCTCTAGGACGAGTCTTCTTTAAGCTCTTTTCTGACTCGTAAAATGTGAAAAGATTGCCAAGTATTTTTCCCTTTTTGACTCGTTAAAGAGAATAAAAATGGAGGTCTGCTTTCAGCTCTTTTCCGACCGTTTAAAGATGAAAAGATTGCCGAGTCCCCCTCTTGACTCGTTAAAAGGAACGAGAGGCGGTCATTTTAAGCCCTTTTTCCGACCGTGTAACTTAAAAAGATTGCCGGGTGTTTGTCATTTCGCACTCGTTATTGGCTCCAAAACGATGTACTTCTGACCGCTTTTCTACTTTTTCGGGTCGAAGTCACTACTTACGAAAAGTACTCCTCGATCGTAATGGTCGGGCAGTTCTTTCGAGCATTGTTTTATACTTTTTCGGGCTCGAGAGACACAACTTTACGAAAAAGGACCCCCCTGGAGTCTCCTTTTCCGCTGTCTTTTCAGACTCTCTAAACAAGAAAAGACGCCGAGTTTTTCCTTTGTCAGGCTCGTTAAAACTTAATGACATCAGACACCATCAAAATGACGCTTTCCAAGCATATGCTATCCCCATCAAGCTTGTCACCCAAAAATAATCGGGGTACCTGCCAGAAATGGTGGGGAAAATGGAACTGTAATAATTGTCGTGTCGGCAGTATGTCGCTCTTGAACATGGCACTAGTCTGCATTCGTGTCGGGTAGGGATTTATCTTTTTGTTTCACAACTGACCTCCGTGGGTACGGGTTATCCTATTTGACCTCTCATTTGCTCATTGCCACCGTCATCATACCCTCTGCTCATTTGATGTCAAATACTGCCAAATCCACTGTAGTGCCGCCGATATGTTCAAGAGAAGTTGACCTCTGCAATAATACAACCTCATCTGCTATCTCACACAAATCATTTTACCTCTGTCTCGTGTCGATGATGTGGGAAACATTATGGCCCACCTTCGATCAAGGTCACTTCCTGTCGACTTCAGCTCATTATCCGGGAAGGTGACTTAGAGACTCCCTTCAGGTGCCTTAGAGCCTGCATGCCTCAATGGTAGGTTCTTCGTGTTCGACGCGAGGTTTTCATCATTGGCCTCCGATCGAATGATTCCGCGGGTGTTCGACGCCAGCTCATTGATTCACACGCCGCAGATTGTGCCTATAGTACCTTGAGGGCCATTGTCATTATTGGTGGTACCTCTCGCGTCTGTTAACAGTTTTCATCATTGACTGGTAATCAGACGATGTTCATCCATGTTCGACTTCAGCTCATGTATTCACATGCTTGGACTTGTACTTTGTTCGGGTCGGGACGGAGCGCAAGACCCTGGATCTCTCTCTATTATGGTCCAGGTTACGATTTTATGGATGATCATTACATGACTCATTGATGGATGGCTGCGCCCATACCTGAGTCTTCATGGATGGCTGCGCCCATACCTTATCAATATTTTGGTCTCTTTAGCTGGGTGGCTGCGTCCATTCCACAGACCTTTTCGCATGTCTTTCGGATGGCTGCGCTCATGCCTAGACTGCATGTACTTGATTATCAGAGATTTTCGGTCCTTCCTGGTGGTGTTCCAGTTCGGCGAGTGTTGTAAAGCATTTCACCCCTCCCACTCTCTCGGTCTTCATGCTTTAGGGGGCATCTGTTACACAGTAATTTGTCACTGTCTCCCTGTCAGTGACCCTACTGTGTCTGGAATTCACAATAATCAAGTTCATGCCTTCTGAACTGGCCAAAAACCCACTTTTCCAAAGTTTTCCTCATCAGCGCGTCTGTTTCTAAAATATCCGCGATGACTGGCGCTTCATAACAGACTACGTGCGCTGCCAGCGCGGAAGCACACGCCTTTCCCGTGCTGATCGAATGTCATGACCAGCGCAGCCCCTGCTTGTATCTACCCGCGCTGACATGGCCTTTTCCATTATGTCTTTGCGACGTCAGCGCGCCAGACCAGTTATGCACCCGCGCTGATCCAGTTTTGGCGAATTTGTTCCAACAGCCAGCCTTCCAGATAACTCCAGGCTTGGTTGTTGGCCTTGTGAGTATCGACTCCCTTCTATGGCATGTCTGTTCGACCCTTTGCAACTACTTCCCTTGAGGATAAGCTCATCCTTCCACCCTTTTAGGAGGCTCCTTCTCCTATATAAACTTCCACCATTACCATGAGCAGCTAGTTTGGAATAGCTTGGATTGTGTAGAGCTTATAGTGCTCAGATTGCTGCTACTATAGGTATTTGGTGTGATAAGTGTGGAAGTGCATGATAGCTTAGGGAAGGTTGTGTTGTGTTACTTGTGTGAGAGAGAGAGTTTCTTGTCTTTGGAGAATCATTTCCAAAGGTGAATGCTTGAGACACTTGCTGACTGGCCCCTCCTGAGAAGGATACCGACGTCAGAACATTTGGTTGTACTCTTCTCTGCTTGATTAATAATAGATGACTACTATTATTGTTCCATTCTCATTTGTCTATGCAATGGTTAAATGTGAATTACATCCTTTCTGACTAATGTATGGTTGCTTTTATTAGATTTCACGCTTGTGTTTGTTTCCTCTTCGTGTGTGCAGGTATCTATTCGCGGAGATCGCGGAGGATCGTGACCAGCCAAAGCGAAGGAGCGAAGGCGGCATCTCTCAACAGCACTGGAATCCAAGTAGGTGCTCTTTACCTCTTGTTTAATTGCAATTAGGAACATGCATAGTAGCATTGACTGATTGTTGCTAGACCCTTGCTGGGCTAGTAGGGATCGCCTCTATCCGTAGAGGGGATTTACCTCTCCAACAGGGGCCTTCATGTCTGAGTGTGGATGCTTGGGTGAGGGCTATTGGTTTGAGTGTTGTTAGTTTTCTTGACTAGGAGGGGGTTCTGGAACAGAACCTTTGGGATGATTCGAGTGTAAATATATAGAGGGTTTCCTGTCTAAGTGCGATCGCTAGTGTGAAGGTTGTTGGTTTGAGTGTTGTTAGTTTGTTGGGCTCGGAGGGGGTTCTGGAACAAATCCTTGGGGACTATTCGAGTGTTGATATAAAGAGGGTTGCCTGTCTTAGTGCGGCCACTAGTGTGAAGTTTGCAGGGCTGAGAGTTGATAACGTACTTGACTGGGAGGGGATTCTGGAACAGAACCTCAGGGACTCTTTAAAATTAGGTGACAGTTTGGAGGACAGTGGGTTCCTGCAGTGGTGGGTCAAGGATATCTTCGAGTCGGAAGGGCGCGATAGTGGGGGTTGTGGTATCCTGGAGAAGCTAGCTAGAGGTAGTTTAAAGTTAGATATGAGTGTGCACAACACTAAGGATAACTCCCTGTCAGGATATTGGGGTCATCACGGGCCCAGAACAGGGGGCAGCTGGTGGGAAATTATCTAGACGGAGGGAGCAAGAGACAGGCCTGCAACTAATATTTGCGGGATCACTTGGGGATTCGAGAAGGGTTGGTTGTGCTACAACGTTGCATCCATCAACAATAGTTGGAGAATCTGGCCATGCAGAAGTGACAATTAGAGAAGAAGGAATGAATTCGCCAAATGGAAGATGAATTAGATGCGTTGCGGCAACAAATTGAGCAGTTGAAGCTCAATATGGAGCAGACCAGCAAGATCCATGAAGAAGACTCCACTGGGATAGATCTGAGCAGGAGCAATGAAGAAGTATCCACTGGCCTTGATTTGAACAATCCAGCACCAATGGATGTTTAGTCTGTACTCTCTCTAGTTTTACAAACTATTTTTCAATGGCACGTTTCAAATGTAAATATGTACTTTTTAGTTTTGTCGAATATATAGCTATAGGATCTCTAGAATGAGAAATTTTGGTGAGAACCACAGTGAAATCTTTTATAGAAGGAAAGTGGAACAAGTGTTGTATCAGTAGCCCTCAATAGGCTTGAAAATTCCTTATAAAATCCCGATTTTTCACGTGAACGGGTGTTTTATCTATCTATATATATATATATATATATATATATATATATAATCTACTCATTCTAGTTAAAAATAAAAAATAAATAAATAAATAAAATTGTCAAAATTTCCATACTAACTATCTCCAACTTTATAGCTCTCAATTACAATTACATACTATTTTTTTTTTTAACTTAAAAACAATAAATATTATATATTCAAACTAATTGCAATTAATAAACACAACCAACATAGATGGAAAAGGGAATTAAACACTTTCAATGTTGATGTGTAGACCAACATCTCGAAACTAATGGCAACTTATTTTTATCTCTAAGCCTAGTGAGACAATATACCTAGAAACTTATGAAAAAATTAAAAGCGTGGGATGGAAAATGAGTAAATACCTTTGGCCCCATTGGGAGTTAGGTTTTAACAAAATATTTATTAATTTTTTGCAGATTTCTTTTGTGTGGTTTTTGAGACTTTGGGCTTCAATATTCCACAGTATTCATTTTTATGTTGTCTACGTTTCGAGTCTAGAACAAGACTCATCCTCAGGACTGAATCTACAAAGAAGAGAAAGGGCATTATAAATATGAAATGGAGTGTTGTCAAAGTGGGGAGCTGATCAGCGTGAGGTAAATAATTACTTATTTTATAGAATTATTATTATTATTTTGTCATATAATTAATAAAAAAATTTATTTATAAGTTTCGTATTCTATTTAATTTTTTAATTTAATGCTTTAATTTTTGCTAATATTTATTTTAAACTGAGTTATAGTATACTCATTTAGTATGACCCTTATTCAATTTATTACAAAACTTTAATTAAATTTTATGTTTTTAATGCATATTTTTTTATTTTTATCTTTGTATGTAATAAAATTATTTTTAGTCTTCTTAAATGAATTTATAATACTTTACTCATAATTTGAATAGTAATATATGTTTACAATGTATATAAATGAATTATTATTTTCATTTTCATTTAATTTAATTTTAATGAAATTATAAGTTCTTTTTTTATTTATTATTATTTGTTCAAGAGCAGTATTAATATTATTATTTAGCTAATAATTTGATTTTTGATATTTTAGGTCTATGTTATTAGCTTATTGATATTATGTTTTAATTTGAATCTTAATTATACCTAAAATCAATCATGTTATGAGATTGTATAAGTAATATTGTTTAGCATTATTAATTATTAGGGGCGAGAGAGGAAGAGTTGGGTTAACAAAGGATAGGTCAGAGGAAGGAGGCTTCAAAAGGGTTTAGGCTAATAACATTCTCAGGGATAGAGCGTGAGAGGGTGAAGAGGGAATTTTCAGGAGAAGAGGGGTGTTATATGAGAGAATGGGAGGAGCAGGGGGGATGGGGTGGAAGGAAGGAGAATAGTAAGGGTGTTTTTTATTCATTGTGGGGGAGAAGGGAAATCCAATTTCTGCTAACTTCTAGGCCACCATCCCTATTGAGGTTGTGTGGGTGCTTGATGATTTCGATTGCCTCCCATACTTTTCATTTGAAATGATGACTCACATTAGCAATGACCTTTGTGTCTTCCAGGAAGATATGGTGTTTTGTCTTTCCTGCATGCTTAGCTAAAGCTGAAGAACGAGTTCTATCATTTCGGATATCTGCACCATGTTCTTTAAGCCTGATCTTGATAGACCTGCCTATTTCCCCAATGTAATACTCTCCACAAGAACAATTGATCATATAAACCCCTTTCTGCTGGAGGTGTTCTGGTTTCTCCTTGACAGATTTCATTCTTTGCTTAATGGTTGTCATGGGCTTGAATGAAGTTTTGATATCCTTCCTCATGAGAACTTTAGCCATCTTGTCAGTGACTCCACGAATATATGGAAGGTAGGCATTAGAAATTGGGGGGTTTTCTGATTTCTCTTTCTTGCTTCCGGATCTGGCTTTCTGGATGGCTTTGATGATGTCTTTATTATTGTATCCTAAGTTTGTAAATACTTTTCTTAAGTAATTAATTTCCTCTTTGGTGTGGATCTCATCTGATATTCTACAGGCTCTAGTAAAGAGGGTTTGTAGCACACCCATCTTTTGAGTTGGGTGGTGGTGTGAATCTGCATGCAAGTAATTATTCGTGTGTGCCTTCTTTCTAAACACTTTGTGCCCAAGGGATCCATCCTTGTTTCTTATGAGGAGAATATTAAGGAATGGGATGCAATTGTTCTCCTCAACCTCCATAGTAAAATTAATGTCATCTAATATGCTATTGAGATGGTTTAGAAAGTTTTTAAGTTCTTCATCCCCATGAGGCCAATCAACACTAGTGTCGTCCACGAACCTGATCCAAAACTTAGGTTCTAATGGGTAGGTGTTAAGAGATTTCTTTTCAATTTTTTCCCTGAAAAGATTGGCTACAATAGGAGAAAGAGGTGATCCCATGGCAACTCCCGATGTTTGCTCAAAGATTTCTCCTTGAAAGGTGAAGAAGGTAGAATGGAGAAAAATTTCAGCTAGCTTTGCAGTTTGGGGGTCTGCCACTGCCACTTCTCTGACCTATCCTTTGTTAACCCAACTCTTCCTCTCTCGCCCCTAATGCTAAACAATATTACTTATACAATCTCATAACATGATTGATTTTAGGTATAATTAAGATTCAGATTAAAACATAATATCAATAAGCTAATAACATAGACCTAAAATATCAAAAATCAAATTATTAGCTAAATAATAATATTAATACTACTCTTCAACAAATAATAATAAATAAAAAAGAACTTATAATTTCATTAAAATTAAATTAAATAAAAATGAAAATAATAATTCATTTCTATACATTGTAAACATATATTACCATTCAAATTATGAGTAAAGTATTATAAATTCATTTAAGAAGACTAAAAATAATTTTATTCCCTACATTAATAAAAATAAATAAAAATATGCATTAAAAGCATAAAATTTAATTAAAATTTTGTAATAAATTGAATAAGGGTCATACTAAATGAGTATAATATAACTCAGATTAAAATAAATATTAGCAAAAATTAAAGCATTAAATTAAAAAATTAAATAGAATAAGAAACTTATAAATATTTTTTTTTATTAATTATATGACATAAAAATAATAATAATAATTCTATAAAATAAGTAATTATTTACCTCAAGCTGGTCGGCTCCCCACTTTGACAACACTCAATTTCATATTTATAACGCCCTTTCTCTTCTTTGTAGATTCAGTCCTGAGGGTAAGTCTTGTTCTAGACTCGAAACGTAGACAACATAAAAATGAATACTGTAGAATATCCGAGCCCAAAGTCTCAAAAATATTTATTATCACATCCTAAAGCTTTAGAAATTTTTTTATGATTTGATTGTGAATTATTTCAATATCTTTTAATACCATGTTAATACTATATCGATTTTTTTGATACGAGGTTAATATTATTGACGATGCTTGTGTGATATGTACATAAGTTATAAATACGATATGATTTAATGCAGAAGGGATAAGATTGTATTGATATGGGATGTAATGATTGCAAATTGTATCGTTGTACCCAACCCCATTTTGACAATGTGGCAAGCAAAATTTGACAATGCATCTAACAATCTCAAAAAACATAGAATGAGAAATGAAGCAAACTATGGGATCACGGCCATATTAAGTAGGAATCTAGGATGGCTATTATATAATTTACTCTAATTATTTATATTTTGTTTTTTTAATATATATTTTTTTTAATTTGTAGAGTTTTATTGAAATTGTAAATTTTAATGGTATCTAATTTACATAATATTTTAGGTTGGTATAAAGGAACTATCAATATATCTTATGAAAACAATGTGCAAGTAATGTGTTTATAAGCCTGAAGAGAGTATTTCAATTTAGATGTGAAAAAAAATCATGGTGTTTCTTTTCCATTAATTCTATCATGATTGTGTTGGTATGTGAAAAAATATATGTAGCGTACAAAAGAGATGAGAATAACAGACTTTGGTCTTTGCAACAGATAGCTAGAGAGTTTTTTATCCTACCCACCTGCTCACGTTTTGTGTTTCTATAATTTTCAAACAATATGCAGAGATAAAAGCAATGGAAGCATCATGTATGCATTGCTTTTGTGGTTATTATTCATGGGCCTTTTGATAAGTTTTTCCTTGCTCATAAGAAAATTACCGTTGTTGAGTCTGCTCATTCAAACCCCGTGTTCACAAAGCACCCCTATGAATCCAACACATATCATTTTATTTAGGAAGTGGTTGCAATTAATAAAGCATATTATGCGATGAGGAATAGATTTATAATCATTTGAACCATTTAATACAAACATTGCCTAAACTAATTCATTAGAAGGGATGTAGTAGAGTTGAAGAAGGAGACCTTCATCCATGGCGGCTTCTCTGTGTTGATATTCCTAACCTCACATTGTATTTTATTAGAGAAGAGGCTTGTCTATATCTTATCTTTAGATAAAATGAGATTTTTTTTCCTCCTATATTTGTGTTTGTCCCTTCATTCATCGTGCTCAATCCTGCATCTTCTATAGTCTAATTGCTTTGAACAAAATTCTCTTCTCCAAACCTCCAAAATATCAAATCTAGAACCAACACAAAGTCCAAACTTTCCAACAAAATAATACATTGATCAGGTATAAGACTAGAATGAGCTTAAGAAGGTCTCCTAATGAGTATTTACGAAGGGCACTATGTGGAGAATTCAAAATTTAAATTTCAAATGTAAGAGAATGCTTTTGAAATGTGAATCCAAGGTCAGATGTTCCATGATGACTACGTGATGATCATCCGACAAAACCATGATGGAAAAAATGCATATGTTTTGGATGGAGACTACGTTGTGACTGGAAACATAGATATACTTTTCCAGAGATAGAGAGAACATCGAGATAGGGTGCGCTCATTGATAAAATTTTAGATGGCAAAATAAATAGATAAATAAATAAAATTATATATATATATATATATATATATATATATATATATATATATATATATATATATATATATATATATATATATATATATATATATCTAGATAGATAGATAGATAGATAGATAGATAAAATAAAATAAATCAATCAATCAATCAATAAATAAATAAAAATTAAAAATTAAAAAAATTAAAATTAAAAAACAAATTAAAAAAAATAAAAAAATTAAAATTAAAATTAAAAAATAATAAATAAATAAATAATAAACTAAATAAATAAATAAATAAATAACAAATAAAAAATAAAATAAAAAATAAAAATAATAAAAATAAAAAATAAAAATAAAAATAAAAATAAAAATAAATAAATAAATAAATATAAATATAAATATAAATAAATAAATAAATAAAATAAAAATTAAATTAAATTAAATTAAAATTAAAAATTAAAATTAAAATTTAAAAATAAAAATTAAAAAAATAAAAATTAAAAAAAATTAAAAAATTAAAAAATGAAAAATAAATAAATAAATAAAAATAAAATTAAAATTAAAAAATAAAAATAAAATTAAAAAATAAAATTAAAATTAAAAAAATAATAATAAAAAAATAAAAATAAAAATAAAATAATAATAATAATAATAAATAAAAAATAAAAAATAAAATAAAAAAAATAAAAATAAAAATAAAATAAAATAAATAAATAAAAATAAAAATAAAATTGGTCATTAGTTTTTCAAAATATATAATAGATAAATTACGTCTTTTGAATATTCCATCTCTCTAGTGTTGGAATTTGGATTCCTCTTCTTGTCATACAATTTCTTTTTTTATGTGTCTGGTTTTTATGTTTCTGGTTTTTATGCTTCTGTCAAGAAATGTTATGTTTAAAATTTTTCCCTTCAAGAGTGATGTTTTGATAATAAATTAACCATTCACCAATAAAAGTTTGATTAAAAAATTACCCTTCACTAACACATTTATGTTGAAAAATTTCACATATTTATCATACGAAAAAAGAAAACGATGATTCATCTTCAGAGGATGATTCCTACCCTTGTTGCACAGGGATCAGAGCTTCTTATAGAGGCAGGAGGTTCTCATATGTATTTTTGGATACGGCTCCAGCAGTTGTGTATAGATCCGTCCCTTTTGGTCAAGGGTGGATTTCCCCTTCCTCAGTTAGTTGGTTTAATGCCTCATAAGGATTATTGGCTAACTTCTACGAATCGACTTCAGTGGTGCATTCACCTTTGTTTGGATCCCCTTTCTTGGGATATGATAGCCATTTTCATTTGTTTAAACTTTATCTATGTTATAGTTGTCTTGATGGGTTGTTGGCATGTCTGTTTAGAGCCCTTCTTCCATTTTTTTACTGCCAATTATCCCTTTCTTATGTCAGTTTGGATGGCTTCTCTTGCTGCTTCTTTTCGCAATTTCTTGCAAAGTGACCATGCTCATGGCATATTTTTCATAAGAAAGGAAACTAATCATAATCCACTTCTTGTGGCTCGATATGATTAATGTGTTTCCCTAGGGTATTCCCAATGCTCTAAAAAGTGTTCTCATTCCAGCAATGAAGAGGAAGAAATGGGAGATTTACCTGGACTGGAACAATAGAGGGAACATCACTTTCAGGATTAAAATATGAACTCCATCGATTAAGATATAACCCTTGTACACCCATAAAATATGTTCCACTGAAAAATATCAAGTCCCGATCCACCTTGTTTTCAAAGAAAATGGTATAGAAACTCTTGGTGCATAAAGAGGTCGAAACAACTCCTTTTATCAGTGGTTGCCAATTTTTTTCTACCTATATCTCAATTAAGAGTGGGGAGGGCCAGATCCCAATAAATTTCTCTACCACACCCCTTTCCATGAGATGCAAAGCTTGTGACCTAGCCTAAGGAGCAAAAACTTCAACATTTGGAATTTCCTATAGTTTTTTTACAAAGTAGAATGGCTTTGCCTTTTGATATTTCGAACCATTGGATGCTAAATTTTTGAAACCCTCTATATCAAGAGTGGGTAGTGTGGATCCCATAAATTTTCTGCTGGAGCGTTGAGATATGCACTTCACTAAGTTGAAACCCTAAGAGGGATTATCAAGTCTGCTACTATTTCTCGCACAAATTCTTAATTTTTCAATGTTATTAATATCAAGATAGATCAAAACATCAACACGAGAGGCACAAGAGTGACCATAGGACCATCTCCAGCTCTCAATTTTCATTTAACCAAAAACTCTTATATGTCAATTGTCCTCTTATACATAGTGGGAAAACCTATCATAACTCAGTTGTCAAACCAATGGTGAGGAGAGCCATCACTGGTTGCAATCCACAAATGTAGGTTGACACATTACCCTTATTCAAGGAAAACAACACCACCTAGAATTACCCGATGGTGGTCCATATGGGGGCATATTTTCACTCCTACCAAATACCTCTAAGTCTTGGGTTGTTAACTTGTTTCCTTACATATGAGAAAGATGAGCTTTTAGCCAAGAAAAAGTAGGTTTAGGGCATCCTCCAAGCCCAAACTTGTATGTCAATTTTCAATGATATATCTCACGAAAAGAGGAAATCCATATTCTTTTAGAAAATGTAAACCCCAAGAAATCCCATGAAATGTTATTTGGTCTCATTAATAGACATCAGTACATTTATTGAAAAGGGATTGATAAATTTGTTGTACAGACTAATAATCATATTCATCCATAAATTCTACATTATTATCAACAACTTTGACGGGTTTATCATATAACTTTACAATTATTCACAAACACAAAACACAATTCAAGTAAACTTTGGAGGTTTAGTTCGGATTAACATCTGAAATGCTAATTTTAGGTTTCTTGTAAGAGTTGTAGGCTCGGTATTTATATACCTTGAATACATATTCTTCATTAGTTCATTCATCTACCTGCATAATTCATCTCCCCTTGTTTCCTGTGCAAGTTGTTCTTTTCACATTTCTATAATAACAACATTTCCTTTTAAGAATCATACCCATGAGGTCCATGTCAACTCCCTATCATGTTTTAGGGGAGGATGATCATTATAATCAATATTGATTATGGTTACCTCTATTCCCTTTCCAATTGGAAGAGTAACAGATTTGGCACCAGGCTTCCTCTTGCATGTCTTAGCATAGGAATTTTTGGCCTTCCTCACAAAAAGATTGTTGGCAACCACCACTACTCGAGAGGGGTTTAGATTCAAAAGCATAAACAAACCCTGGTAATCTTCAGTTAGCTTTCCATCAATGACAACAAAATATACATTATTGTATTCAGGAAGCAACTTCATGGCATTTTCGATGACGAATTCAATTATATCTTCCAACCCCAGATTCTTGATGGTCTCCACCATGGTGTCAATGTCTACCTTTGCAAGCAGAATGAAGACAAGGCAGCCACTAGTTTAGCGTGTTTTCACTGCTAGACCTATGGTAGTCGTTAGTGTTGAGCTTGAACATGCCTCTACATTAGGTTGTGTATTCATGCATGCTGCTAGTGTTGATATGGATTTAATTCTCTCTAGTTCTACTTTTTTTCTCTCCTGCTCCAATTTGCACAACAATGTCACAACATGAGGTCATTTATAAAAACATGTCTAAAAGCATTTTTCTTTTCTACAGTAGGTTGGTTGTCATAAAATAAAACCACCAAAATTTAGTTATTTAGTTAGTTGTTATGCACATTGGGTGTATTTAGGATAAAGCATTTAATATGCAAATTGAAACAATATCTTGTTCCATATTTAATAAAATATGAGCAAATCGTTGTTACTGATAGACTAAACTAGCCTTTTCTACTGAAGTGCAAAAATTCTTATTCAACTCAATAATGATATATCAATTAAAAGGTGTCAAATTCTACTTTAGTATCCATCAGATGTGTGGAAAAAATGAATTTACAAAATTTCAATTTAGTTCATTCTTTTTTATCTCTTTTCTTTCCATGTTTGATAAATCATCTTTTTCAATGTTAATAAATGTAAAATTAACTTATTAAAATTTATAAATATCAATAGAAATTGATTTAAAATTTATATACTCTAGAATCTCTAATTCTGAGCATTTACTAGAGTACCTTTAAAATTAAATACTTTGCACTCTTATAATATTTCTCAAGATTCAAAACTAAGCTTAAACTACCAATTTTAGACCCAGACAAGCCCTGCATCATGAACTTCTCGTGTCAATTGCGATAAACCCATAAAAAATAAAATATACATCCTTAGAGATGAAGCTAAGGAAGAAAACCCTACTAATAAGATAGGTTTGCCTTCTGATAGACAAGATAATTATCAAAAGCTTTATATCTATAATAGCTTCATTTTAAATAAGGCCCTTACTCATCCAATTCTCTTAATACATTTCGATGTGCTCCTTGTAACTCAAAAAAAAATCATAGAAACCCCAAAAGAATTCATAGAAACTCAAAAAAGAGTAATAATTTAACCCTAATCAAGTCGAATCATATTTTCCCTGAGGAATAACAAAAAATTGTAGAGTTAATCATCATTAACTTGTACAATCCCCACAATCATAATTACATAAACAAAAGAAGCCAAAATCAAGTTCTATATAGGAAACTTGATTTAACTCTAGCAATAACAAGATTTTAAACCTAACCAATGCCAAATAAAATATGTTCAGAGTAAAGGATAGTATTGTGAGGGTTAATAAAGGAAATTATATCATATTCTCCCAAAGGAATGCAATAACTTACCATATGTACAGTGTCGAAACATGCATTCACTCCACTCACCGGAGACCATCCCATGGGGATGACTTCGATGTCATTTTCTCAGCTCAAAAATAAGAAGAAGGGGGGTTTATAAGAAGATATTGAAATTGAAAACTATGAAGATATTTGATTTTATCTTTATGAAGACTTAAAATCCCTATAACATTGAACAATGTAAACTTTGAAATGGGAACTATAAACTCAAAACAGGAACTTTGGCCAAAAAACCTCGAAAAAACATCAAAAACAGCATTAAAAACGAAAAGTGTTGATGCTGGAATAACACCTTTTTTTTTCTTAGATAAATTTTCAACATGTTTTAAAAATGGCGGTGAAAACCAAATTCTTGCCCAAAAATGGTCCAAAAAACACCCTCAAAATGAAAAGTGTTAATGTTGGGAAAACACCCCTTTTTTTTTTTTTTTTTTTTCAAAAAGTAAAATTTCAACATTTCAAAATAATGGTGTAAAATATTTTATCATGATCCTGAAAAACATTAAAAATAATAATAATAATTAAAACAATGAAAAAAAGAAGAAGAAGAAGAAGAAGAAGAAGAAGAAGAAGAAGAAGAAGAAAGAAATAGCAAAACATAAATTAAAATATATACTAAAAAAAGTAAAAAATTAATGATAAGAATTAAAAACAAAAATAAACATTATAAACAAATAAATAATAAAAAATCAAAAAATCTTCTAAACCAAAAAAAGAAAAGAAAAAACAAACAAAACAAACAAACAAACAAACAAACAAAACAAAACAAAACAAAACAAAAAAAACAAAACAAAAAATGGCAAAAAAAAATAAAAAAATAAACAAACAAAAAACAAAAACAAAAATATGGAAAAGAAAAAATAACATTTAAAATAAACTTAAAATTAAGTAGGTAAAAAAAAAAATTAAAAATAAATAAAAATAAAAACAAACTAGATTTAAAAAATAAAAATAAAAAATTAACAAAAAAATAAAATAAAAACTACTAGAATTAAAATTAAAATGTTGATTACTTAAAAAACAAATACAAAAATATATATAAAAAAGACAAAAATAAAAAATAAAAAATGTTAAAAAAAATTTATCTCATAAACCATAAAAGAATTTGGAAAAAATAAATAAATAATATATATATATATATATATATATATATATATATATATATATATATATATATATAAGTAAAAATAGAGAAATTGAAAAAAAACTAGCAAAAACTAGGAAAAAAAATAAAAAATAAAAAACAAACTAGTTTAAAAAATAAAAAAAAATAACGAAAAAAATTAAAAGGCTAGTAAAATTAATATTAAAAAACAAAAAACAAAAATAAACTAATATATATATATATATATATATGAAAATTATTTAAAAAAAAAAAAAACCCAAAAAATTTCAAAATATTAAAAAAACCATTTTTTTTTTTAATTCAAATAAAAAATTATTATTATTAACATTTTTTTTAAAACACATTTTTTTTATTCAAAAAAAAATCATTAAAAAAATTTTAAATTTTTTTAAACGAATTAAATTTTTAATTTAAAATTTAAAAAAATTGTTTAAAAAAAACAATTTTAAAATTTTAAAAAAAATTATGGTTTTTTATAAAAACACATTTTGATTTTATTTAAAAAATAATTAATACATTAGATACGTTTTTAAAACATTTTTTTATTATTATTTAAAAACAAAAATCATTAAAAAAATTTAAATCAATAAAATTTTTATTTAAATATTAAAAATTTATAAAAATTATTTTCAAAAAAAAAAAAAAAAATTCGGCCCTGGCCGCCCGTGGTGGCGGGGCCGTGGGCGGAGGGCCTGCGCGCAGGACCCGCTGCCCACGGCCGCGCCACCACGGACGGTTGAGGGCCGGAATTTTTTTTTTTTTTTTTAAATAATTTTTATAAATTTTTAATATTTAAATAAAATTTTCATTGATTTAAACTTTTTTAATAATTTTTATTTTTAAATAATAAAAAAAATTGTTTTAGAAATGAATTTAATATAGTAATTATTTTTTAAATAAAACAAAAAGGTGTTTTTTAAAAAATCCATAATTTTTTTTTTTAAATTTTAAATTGTTTTTTTAAACCATTTTTTAATGATTTTTATTTAAAAAAAATAAAAATAAAAATGTTTTAAAAACAAATTTAATATATTCGTTATTTTTTAAATAAAACAAAAATGTCTTTTTAAAAAAATCCATAATTTTTTTTTTTTTAATTTTAAATTGTTTTTTTAACAATTTTTTTAATTTTAAATTAAAAAATTTAATTCGTTTATGAGATAATTTTTTTTAAACATTTTCTATTTTTTACTTTTGTCTTTTTTATATATATTTTTATATATGCTTTTTAGAGACAGTTATTTCATGTGGATTGAAAATTTAATTAACGATATATAAATATACTTAATTAAAATTATCTTCAGTGAAAGTGTTCTGAGGCTCGGTGAAAGAGTCTGCGGGTTGCGGTGGGCACAGGTGATCTGCAGTCAGCTACCAAAGATTACCAAGGGCAGACGGATGATCTGCAGTCAAGTTTTCTGATATCAGGTGCACACATTCCTTATCTTTTTCTTTTTCTAATACATATTTGCTCATATAATTTCAAGTATGAATATTTCACCACAGTTACCAAAGATTACCAAGGGAAGACCTAGCACAGTTACTCTACAAGGCCTTTATGATTATATAGAGTCTCTAGAGAAACGTAGAGAAGAAAGAGAAGCCAAGCTACAAAAAGAGTTAGAAGCCATGCTGGAAAATAAATTTGCATCTCTTGAAGACACGATCCAAAAATAAATAGAAAATAAAATAGAACTACTAGAGAATAAAATGGAGGCAATGGAGACTAGACTGCAGGTTATAGAAAAACATAACCAAGATACTAACCAACCATCCCAACAAGGAGATGCTGATACTTTAGAGAGTCTTAAAATGAAAGACATGATTAAATAACTAGAAGAAAAAGTTAATAGCCGCCTCACCCTAAATAATGTGGTAGATAAGTTAGATATCAAACCAATTAAAGATGAAATGAAAAAATTAATAGAATTAGACCACGAACGTAACAAAAGGGCCTTAAACCTTATAATATTCGGTTTAAAAGAGGAAGTAGATGAGGATACTTTAGCCTTAGCCCAGACAGAACTACATAATAGATTACAAATTGAAACATTGTGTCTCACAGAAGCAACAAGGTTGGGGAAATTAACCGAGAATAAAGGAAGACTAATCCGCATAAAGGTGAGCTCCACTGATCATAAGCATGACATACTTAGTAAACCTCAAGCTAAAAGGAACAGGAATATTCATAAATGAAGATCTCATTCCAGAAGACCAAGCAGAATTAAGAAAGGAGGTTCAAAAGGTAAAAGAAGCTAGAAAGGAAGGAAAATGGGCAATAATCAGAAATAGAAAAGCCTTTATTCGAGATAGAAACCAAAAAGATAGTAATCAATAGAAATTAAACATGCTCCGGATCCTTTCTTGGAATTGTCGGGGCTTCCCATGGAACAAAGGCCCCAAGCTAAGTTGGATTTCAAATGATGTTGATATTATTTTTCTTGTTGAAACTTGGGAGCACGAAGAATCTAAGGTCCCTAACATAGATGGCTTTACGCTATGGTCTACCTGGAACAAGCGATCCTCCCGTAGAGGCATTGGGGGAATAGCTTGTTACATTAAGAAGAACATCTCCCCCCATGTTAGGATTTATAAAAGCGACCCTCACAACCAATATAGTTGGATAGAGATCAAAGACATTAATAATAAAAAGTCCTACATAGCAATATGTTATTTTCCCCCCATTAATTCTAACTTCTATAAGAAGAAGAATCTAGATAAAACTAACCCTTACAATGTTTTAGAGAATGATATTTCTAACCTAAGGAATGACGGTAATATCCTTTTAATAGGTGACTTTAATGCTTGAACTTCAAACAACCAAGCTATTATTCTAAGCAAACATTCCAACCCTAATCCTCTTTGGTTAGACGAAGACCCTACTCTGGCTAGCAAGTACAAAAGGAACTCTGAAGATCTCGGGGAAAATTTGTTTGGGCCGGAGCTAGTCAAGCTCTGTAGTGCTCAGGATCTCATAATTTGCAACGGTCTAAAGAAGTGGCCCAATTCTAGCAAGATGACCTGCATCCATGGACTTGGTAGCAGCATGGTAGACTACGTTATTTCCGATCTCCCATTATACAACGAAATAATAAATTTTGACATCTTAAATGACCACGAACCTGACTCTGATCATAGGCCTTTACTTATAACTCTCAATTTTTTCATGCATAGAGTTCCCATAGAAAATAATACTTATAGCTAAAAGAACTTAATATTTGATAGAAATAAAAATGATCTCTTTCTAAATGAATTAAAAACTAATTTGCTTCCTTTATCTAATATAGACAACATAGAAGACCTCTATCATAATTTTACTACAACTCTCTCATATTCTATTAACAAGTTCTCAATTGAAGTTTCAAATAATAAAAGAAATAGCAAAACCAATCCATGGTATGACAAAGATTGTAAAAGTGCAAGGAGAGAAATTAAGGAAGCTGTTGATGAATCTCTTAAAATGGACAAGATAAAAATATACAAAGCCCTAAGAGAATCTCTTACACCTCTCTAAGGTAGCTCCTAAGAAATTTTGGAGGCAGATTCTAACTAGGAAGACTAAGGATAATAATAAAATTGCTCTTCGCGATTGGAATTCCTATCTTAAAAAGCTTTATGAATCTCCAAATGTCATGGATAATTTGGAAACCCTTCTCACAATGAAAGAAGTTTTCTCTTTAGAAGACATTAAGTTTGGGGTTAATCGCCTCGCTAATGGGAAAGCTAAGGACATTGAAGGTTACCAAGCGGAAATCTTAAAAATTGGAGGTCCTGTCCTCATCCCTCACATCCACAAGCTTTTCAATCAAGCAGTCAAGCAAGGGTTCCCTAAACCTTGGACTGAGAGCCTCATTATCCCTAATTTTAAAAGTGGGGATACAAATAACCCCTCTAATTATCGAACAATTATGATCAGCCCTCTCTTAGCCAAGTTATATGGTAGTATTTTGGAAAAGAAGTTAAGCATATGGCTTGAAAGTGAAGGTAAGCGGGCTAAAGGCCAAGCAGGTTTCAGAAGGCATCACTCAACAACAGACCACCTTGTTACGCTTAGGATCATTGCAGAGGAATTTCGTAATGATAAATCCAATTTATTTTTTTTCTTTGTGGACTTTAGAAAGGCTTTCGATACAGTTCCTAGATACAACCTTTAGAATATATTAGAAGAGCTAAAGGTTCCTCTCGAGTTGAGAGCTGCTGCTATAAGGTTATACGAGAATGTAATTGCCAAGCTAAAGAGCAATGAAGGGTGGTCGAAAGATATTAAGTGTAACATCAGAGTTAAACAAGGTTGCCCCCTCTCCCCTACCCTATTTGGCATTTACATCGATAAGCTCGAAGGCTATTTAGAGGAAGCAGGATGTGATGGCATGATCTTGGCTGGGATAGTCGTCATCCTTCTTCTTTATGCTGACGATATTGTTCTTTTGGCAAGGTGCCCATCTGATCTTAATAAGCAACTCAGGCTTCTTAAGGATTTCTGCTCTACCATGGGTATGACTGTTAACACTGACAAAACAAAAGTTATGATTATCAAATCTAAGGACACTTACGCTAATTATTTTATGTATGACAATAATAACTTGGAGGAAGTGTATTCTTACAAGTACCTAGGAATTGATATTCATCACAAGCTCAATTGGAACCATAGCATTGAGAAAAGGATTAATGGGGGGTGGAAGCCTTACTTTGGTCTTGAAAATAATTGTAAAATAGCAAACCTTGTAATGTGGGATAAAAATAAGTTCCTCTTTGAAACTTTAGTCACTCCTGTTATCTTATATGGCTGTGAGGTTTGGGGTTACAGCATCTCCAGAGAATCATGGAGAAAGATTGAGCAAATCCAGAAGCGTTTTATAACTTATAACCTGAAAATTAAAAGTAATACACCCTATCCTATTCTCCTTATAGAAGCAGGTCTTTCCCTATTGAGAGCCTAGCTATGCTTAGGTTTCTGTTGTACAAGCACAAAATCAGTAACATAGACGATCATAGACTTCCTAAGCTAGCTTTAAATTCTAGCCAAAACCACCTAAGGCTCAATCGAGGGTGGCATAAAGACACAAGGGCCTGATTAAACTATTGGGAGATCAACGAAAATGATGCATTGCAAAACATAAATAACATTAAAGATATTGTTACTTCTAAGTTCAAAGAAAAAATGTGGTGTGAGAAAGACTTAGCGGCTAAAAGAAAATTAAGTTATTATAAGAAGGTCATCAACCCCATCCTAGAAGATCAAAAGTATCTCTCTATTTTAACTAGCTCAAAGAAGAAAATTAATATAGCAAATATTAGAACGAATTCTCATGAGCTCCATAGTGAAACAGGTCGTTGGGCAGTTCCTAAAACGCCATGGACGGAAAGGATCTGCCATATATGTGAGAATAGGAACATCGAGGATGAAAACCACTTCCTCTTAGAGTGCCCCGCGTATAACCACATTAGATCTCAGTTTCACAATCTTTGTTACAATACTGACCTTCCTAGCCTTTTACAATGTCAAAATTATAGTGAGCTCGAGAGGCTTCTCTCCAAGCTTTTTGAGCATAGGAATAAAATCTTAAATCAAAATAGATAATTTGTTTCTTTAGGTCCGATAGACCATTATTTGGTCTCAGCAGACGTTAACCATCATCATCATCATCACTAGAATATCAAAAATATAAAGTATCGACCTTCTTCTTTAAATATGCAAAACAATAAAAACCTCTCTAAAGAAAAATAAAAATAAAAATAAAAACAAGAAAATATGAAGAAGAAGACCACTTCCAAAGTTATTAAATTTACAAAATAATTATTTACATTTCATACATTAAAAAAAAAGGGCATGGTGTAGAATTACCACTTTTTTAAATTAACATCAAAATCACTACCATTCTAAAACGCAATGTACATAAAAAAAATTATAGTGCCAAAAACTATGCTCTAGAAAAAACATGTGTGTTCTCCATCACCCCTTTTCAAAATCGGGTCTCTTTTTTGCTATCTCTACAAAACGGGTAACAGTATCAGTTCCCGTTTCAAAGTTTACATTGTTATTGATATAAAGAACTTCCTAGCGCGATTCAATATTTTTCAATCCAAGCTAAAATTACGTGTCAAGTACCATAATTATTTTTCATATTCTTAATCCTCCAAGGCTCACGATTTATTGTTTAACAAAATATATTGAACGAAGTTGCAAGTACCATAAATGTCAATAAAATATATATGGTGTAAACAAAGATCTCAGTTTTCTCCTTCTTCATTTTGTTACGGCGTTGGAGAGTTTGTACTAAAGAAAGTACAATGTATTAAGTGACACTTTGATAGGCCTTGGCCCTAGCCCAGATGGAAGTGCACAAGTGGAAGTGTCTTCATCAACTTGAGACAAGGTATTAATGGCATTTTCCAAAAAAAAAATTGAGAATACATTGTGCACAATATAAAGCACATCAGAGGAGACAGATAAATGTATTTGATGATCAAAATGCCTGTCAAATTTCAACCCTTCATCTCTCTTTCTCTTTCACGTACTCCAATTATGTGACAAGTCTATTTAGAAGTAGGTTTTCCATAAATTTATTTGATTTAAAACCTTAAAAATGTAGCAGAGATGTATGAAAGAGTACATTTGAAGACCTCTTTTTATTTTTTTAATTAATCTTACAAACTTCACCATTTAAGTTTAACTTTATGTTTACAATGCCTTGACACCTTTTTTTCTGGAAATCTGCACTATAAATTGTCCATGTGGAGCGATACAACATTGAACCAACCACTTATATTATTTGAAGTGTTTCATAGTTCACATTTACAAACATTCTCCAAAACTATACCAAAGTTATGATACAAATTTTAATTGAATTTACCAAATTAAAAATAAACATTTTGTTTTACAATAAAATGGTTAGATTGCTTGAAAATGATAACAATAATAATAACTAAACATTTCACAAACTTCCTTGTTCTAAAGATGTTTAGTTTTGCACTCAAAACCTTCATTATCAATAAAATTAGGGTTTTGGTGTCTAATCGGGCTTGTATGTAGAGGTGAGGACTGCTTATTGTGTTAAACAGAACATTAATATTTCATTTAATTACTCATTTTAAACCATAGTAATCTCTTATCATTTCATTTTTTTAAATAAATTAATTGCAGGAGTCTTTATGATGTGATTTGAATATATATATTTGTATACTAAATATCATCGATTATAATTAAAGTATAATATAATTTTAAAAACTATTCTTAAATAGAATATGATAATATGAAAGATGGGAATTTGTAAAAGTGTCCTTGTAAATGTTAAATACAAATTTATGTATAATTTCATTTGTAGCTCCTTTGAACGTTGTGCAACCCTATATCGATCTTGACCTTGTAATGGCTTCTTTGAAGGGGTCTCCCCACTTCTCTACCTCCACCAAACGAATCTGTAGCCTTTTAGGCTTTGGTGGCTCCCATATTGTTAAAGCCGAGGCCCAAAATGTGCTATCAAAGTTTGTTAAAAGGCTAGAAGAATTCCCACTGTGGCTCTTCCATTAGGTGCTCGAAGAATGACATTTGCCTTTTCAGATCAGGCTCTTGTTGGAAAATTTACGAGGATGTGGCCTTGATGAATCCCTCTTGTGACAACATATTTTCCATTAAAACCTTCAATTTTAGCCTAAGAATGTTATCATTTCTTACGCCTGACTTGTCTTATGTATTCCAAGCATAAGTATATTTAAGTTTGTTTTCAAACCTTATCTTTTTTATTTATAAATGAATAGCTAAGGAAGTTTATTAGTAACCTATGTGTGTATGGCTTGAATAAGATTGTAATATATGTGTGTGTGTGTGATTTAAATAAAAGGCTTAGGATACCGACTCAAAGTTAAAAGTGCCTTGAATACAGGATTGCATATGGTTTCACATATCTCGATTGTATTAACAAGGTTTCCTATGGGTAATCATTTTGATGAATCTATGTTATATTACAAGAGTGGTCAAATATTGAAGCCTATTGGCAAGATGTTTCAATCATCTCCACATTGGCAGGTCGACAAGGTTCTATTTGCAAAATCTTATTGGTCGGGGCCATGGATTCTAGACATGGATTAGCTATCAATTGAGCATATGTGCAAACATGTGAAAGTGGCATACCAGCGAGATCCTATTGACCATCTTGACTATAAGAATGTGAAATTGGATGAAGTTAGTTGTTTTTGTTGGACACAGATTGTCATTGATGTCAATATGGCAATATTCAAGGAGAAAAAGGAGCCAAGAGGAGCAGAACAGAGGACGCAGACAACCATCGCAGCAACAGAGGAACAATCAGAGATATAAGGAAGCAGACCGAGCCATCAAAGGAGCAATGGGTGCATTTATATTATCGAGAGCTATTGGGCCACAAAAGAATTATATGCATGAAGATACAGGCTGAGGAGCATATATCATACATATGTGTTTTTAAACTATTAGAGGCACAAAACCTTATATATATATACACACACACACACATTTATACTATCAGGCCCATAAAACCCATGTATGCATGCTTTAACACTATCTGTGGACAGAAAGCTCATATATATAGGCTTAACACTATCGGGGGTAGAAGACTTGGCTCTAGGGCAAATACACAATTGGAAGCGGATTGCGGACTTGAAACTCTATACATGGGAGTGTTGAGTTGTATCGGGTTCAGCACATCACATCGCTATGAGGGGTCTACGTTAACATCCAACCCTGACCCTGTACGACTTTCGATCGCCGATAGTGAGTATCACATCGGCACTTTGGAAGTGGGAGCTACAATATGTCAAGCGGTCCATTGCAATCACCAATAGCAATATTGCATTAGACCTTCGCCAGGGGAAACTCCCAACTGTGATGCATATCCATGCGGACCTGCTGCACATTACAAATATGACTTAATCTATGATCGCATCTGTCACATATTGCAAGCCGTAAAGCCTTGCCACATTGGAAGCGCCGACTGCGATAGGCTGTGGACCCGACGGGCATATTAACTATGGTTTAATACCATATCGCATCCGGTCCATCGGAGCAGTGGAGGATTGGCCATCGGCCATCAACAGAGTCATGGGTCTGATATATAAAGGACCCTCGGGAGTCACGAATCACCGATTGCGATTTAAGCGCAGACCCGATACAGGAATAGGTGCGATTGTAATATTTCTTGAAGTATGCCTTTTTATTTTGTTTGACTGTTTTTTCTCATATTCTCTGTGTAATGGAATTTCTGGCTTGCGCGGGGTGCTTTAAGCTGAAAGGCTTACGATGGTTTTTTCGACGATTCAGAAGGTTGAACGTCAGTGAAAAGGGGTGAATCATGGCAATTGTGATTGCGATCGGGACAAAACATCTCTGTTTAATTGAAAGAACTCTGTGTATGCCGCAATCATTGCCAAAAGGAGCATTGTTATGGTAAACCGAGAGGATGTGTTCTCCTTGGATCGTTTGGACCAGTCTAATGAATTTACATATCCCCAGAAAGTTAGTGAACTTGCACAGCACAGAGGAAGCCGCAGCGACCGAGGAGGAAGCCTAAGAGGCGGTGTAAGCGGAAACGAATGGACAGAGGCATGGGAATGTATAAAACAGTAAAAACAGAGAACTGTCGGTGTTGTTGGTGTGGTGAAGAACCAAAGTGTGAGGTAGCAGAAGCAGCAGAGGCAGTATAGGCAAAAGAAGCAACAGAGGCAGTAGAGGTAGCAAAGTAGGAGTGAAGGAGAATCTCAGCTGAACAATGATTGGCAGCATACCAGTTTATACCAAGGTTGGGTTGGAGACCAAGAGGTTGGAGCCTCATAACTAAACAGGACTGAAGTCCTTGGGAGTAGGTGCTCCTAAGTGCAGAACCACTGCAAAACAGAGTTGGTGCTCTGGAGGTTGGAGCCTCATTGAAGTCCAAGTTGGAGCTTGGCAACTAATCACAATCAGATATATACTTATATTGTATTTATTTCATTGCACTGTGTTGTGTTTTAATAAAAGCATTAATTCCAACTGTTGATTTCTGTGTTCTGTGTATACATATACATATCTATATATTCTTTTGGCAATCACTAGAACAATTAAAAAAAAAACTACTGATTCACCCCCGCTCTCAGTATTTCCAACAATTGGTATCAGAGCCAGGTTTCTTCATACTAGCCTAACAGCTTGAAGAAGGATCCACAACCATGATGAGAAGTCACGAAGCATCAGGAAGACCTCCTTTGTTTGATGGCACTAACTTTGGTTTCTAGAAGAAAATAATGACCTACTACTTAATGTCCCTTGGAGCTGAAGTCTGGCATTTTGTTCAAAATGAATACCAAATGACTTCCACTCTTCCAACAGACCCAGACGAGAGGAAATCCTACATCGCAAATGCAAAGGCCTTGAACTCCATCACTAGTGGAATCACTAATTCTAAGTTTACAAAATTCATGCACTATACCTTTGCCAAAGAAATGTGGGAGAAGCTAGTTGGCTTGTATGATGGAGACTCAAAAGTAAAAAAGGCAAAGCTTCAAACTCACATAAGACAATTTGAAAGTTTGAGGATGGAAGATGAAGAAGATATTGCAGCATACGTCCTCCGAGTAGCTAAAGTGGTAAATTCCTTGAAAGGATTGGAGGAAAAAATTGAAGAAAGTACCATTGTTCAAAAGGTATTAAGGTCTCTTCCAGACAGATTTGACTCCAAAATAAGCGTTATAGAAGAAGCAAAGGATCTAGATACCCTCAAAATGGATGAACTCCATGGAATTCTCACTGCCTATGAAATGAGGAAAGGTGGCCCAAGCTCCAAAGACACAGCATTCAAGGCCTCAAAGTCAAAGAAGGGGAAAGAAAGGAATGACTGTAGTGATGAGTCAGATGTGGAATCCGAATTGGCTCAATTTGTCCGAAAGATGAAGAGAGGATCTAAGCTTAAAGGCCAATATCCTCTTATTTATTTTAAATGTGGTAAAATAGGCCATTATGTAGCAAAATGTCCTCATAAACATGACAATGATGATGAAGGAAATTCTAAAAGAATGGCACACAAAAAGAAAGGGTTCAATAAGAAAAACTTCTTCTCCAAGCAAGATGAGTCTGATGAGGATGAGTTTATGGTCATCAAAAAGAAATCAGATGAGGAAAGTGATCATGATGATAGCCAAGAAACATTATTCATGGAACTCACAGATGATGATGACTCAGGGCTAGAAGGAAATATAGATGAACTGTTAATAAGCACCATTGAAGGAAATGAGAAACTATGGAACAAAATCATTTCTCTCAAAGTGGAAAACGAGGAAACAAGAAGGAGAGAAGATCTCTTGGAAGCAAAGCTTAAAGAAAAAGAAGAGACTTGTGAAGAACGTGAGGCCGAAATAGTGTCTCTAAGAAAGGAGTTGGAGCAAATTAGAAAGGGCTATAAAAGCTCTCAAATACTTGAGACTATTATGAAAAATCAAAAACCTCAACATGACAAGTCTGGAATAGGTTTCAAAGGAGAGTCCTCAAGCACTAAGAATAGTGTGAAAAGCTATGCCGATGCTCTTTCCTGCAATCCAAAAGATGAAAAAGTATGTTATCAAAAGTGCATCCCAGATCCCAAGAATGAAGAGAGAGTTACTCCAAAGAAGAATGTGGAGTCTAACCATGGACACTACAACAAATACAAACCTGTACTCCACCAAGGGCCCATCGCAAATCCAAAGAACGAGGGAGGAGTAATTCCCAGGAAGGAAATTGACTCAAACCGTGGCTGCTTCAACAGGTACAAAACCATCTTTCTTGGACACTGCTTTCACTATAAAAACTTTGGTCATTAAGCCAGACATTGTATAGCTTGCAGAAGTCAAAAAACAAAGCTAAAGGATCAAATAATCAGCTCATATGCCCCCAAAAGGTAGGGACAAATCAAAACCTTCAATTCATTTGATCCCTTGACCAAATTTGATCTAATTTTCTCTTTCTGCTACAATAATGGACACTATGAACAAGATTGCCCACTCAAAGGAAGAAAGATGAGTAACAAGAACTCCAGCATGGATAAATGCGGCCTGGCTCGATATGCTCAAAATAATGGAAACCATTGGTTTGTGGATAGTGGGTGCTCCAGACACATGACAGGAGACAAAAGGAAGTTTGTCTCACTGAGTAAAAAGGAAGGGAATGTGTCCTTTGTAAGTGGATCTGGCAGAATTGCAGGAAAAGGAACAGCTACTCTGATCAATGGAAAAGGAAAAGCTCAAGATGCTCTGCTAGTTGATGAACTCAAACACAACCTCCTACGTGTCAGCCAAATCTGTGATCAAGTACATAAGGTTGTTTATAACACCAAAGACTGTGAAATAAGGAACTCTGCCTCGGGGGAACTTGTGGCAAAAGGGGTGAGAACACCAGACAACATTTACATTCTAAACAATATTCAAGAAAATAAATTCTACTTGAGTCAGACATATGAGAGTTGGTTGTGGCACAAGCGACTTGGACATACAAGCTTCGAAAATCTGATCAATATCAGCAAGATCAAAGCTGTACGAGACATCCCAAGGTTGTTCAAACCAAATCAAGGAGTATGTGGTCCATGTCAACATGGAAAGCAGACCAGAACCAGCCACAAGACGAAGGATCTATCTACATCGAAGCCCTAGGAGATCATCCATGCTGATGTGTGTGTGCCAACTAGAAATCAGGGACTCCAAGGAGAAAGGTACTTTGTGTTATTTTTTGATGATTATACTAGAATGATGTGGATATATTTTATAAAGTTTAAATGTGAAACTTTTGAGTGTTTTAAGAATCTAAAAGCCCTTGTAGAAAATGAAAAATATTCAAAAATTAAGTGCCTCAGAACAGACCGAGGGGGAGAATTCACATCAAACGAATTTAGTGAGTTCTGTGATATTCATGGAATTAAAAGGGAATTCTCTGCTGCCAGAACACCTCAGAAAAATAGGGTAGTTGAAAGAAGAAATCGAATAGTCCAAGAAATGGCAAGAACAATGCTATTAGCAGTAGACTTACAGCCTAGATTCTGGAGAGAAGCAGTAGGGACAACTATCTATACATTGAATCGAACTCAATTAAGACCAAATTGTGAAAAAACTCCTTATGAGATATGGAAAGGAAGACCTGCTTTGGTGAAGTACTTCAAGATCTTTGGAAGAAAGTGCTTCATAAAAATAAATGATTGTTCACCCAGAAAGTTTGATTCTCAGGTTGATGAAGGGATATTTCTTGGATACTCTACATCGAGCAAGGATTATAAGTGCTACAATTATCGACTGAAGAAAATAATGGAAAGCATTGATGTAAAGGTTGATGAAGATCTTCCAGAAAAGGAAACTGAAGAACATAAAGATGACTTTCTCATTGAAGAAGAAGAACCTAAAGAAGAAGAAATAGATGAGGAAGAAGAGGAAAGAGAACCACCTAATACCCCTTCAAAGATGAAGTATGTCCAAAGACATCATCTAGAAGAGCAGATCATTGGCGATAGAGATGAAGGTGTGTAGACTCGAAGAAGGATAACAATCACACCCAAGAGAAAATTCATTGCCCTTCTATCTATGATAGAACCATAAACATTTGTAGAATCAAGTAAGGATCCTCAGTGGGTAAAAGCCATGGAAGAAGAAATGTCCCAAATTGAGAAGAACAAGACATGGGAGCTAGTACCTCGTCCAAAGGACAAAAACATAATAGGAACCAAATGGGTGTTCAAAAATAAAATGAATGAGGAAGGACAGGTTATCAGAAACAAGGCAAGACTTGTCTGCAAAGGTTATTCACACATTGAAGGAATTGACTTTGAAGAGACATTTGCACCAGTGGCCTGTATGCAAGATTGGATCACTACCTACAACAAAAAGGCTTCAAAAAGGGAGTGGCTGGAAGTAATCTATACATAAAGACAGATGAAGGTAAGTTACTAGTTGCTCTTGTTTATGTCGATGATCTGATTTTTTGCTAGTAATAATGATGAAATGAGCCATGAATTTTCTCAAAGCATGTCAAAAGAGTTTGAGATTTCAATGATAGGAGAGCTACCCCACTTCCTTGGACTTCAAGTATCTCAAACCAGAGTAGGATTATGTATATCTCAAACCAAATATCTAAAAGACATGCTCAAAAAATATGGAATGGACTGTGAACCCATGAGCACACCTATGACCACAAACTACAAACTGAGCAAAGATGATGACTCCCCTCTAGTAGATGCAACTCATTATAGGTCAATGATTGGATCCCTTCTATACTTAATAGCTACAAGACCAGACGTAATGCAGGTAGTAGGAATGGCGGGAAGATTTCAATATTCTCCCAAACAATCCCACTTATTAGCTGTAAAAAGAATTCTCAGATACCTGAAAGGAACTTCTGATTTCGGTTTTTTGTACCCAAAGAGCTTAACACTGACTGTAACTACATACACCGATGCTGATTGGGCTAGAAGTATAGATGATCAGAAAAGTACTAGTGGAAATGCGTTCTTCCTAAGACACTGTTTATTATCCTGGCTCAGCAAAAAACAGTCATCCATATCATTATCCATAGCCGAAGACGAGTATATTGCTGCTGCAGACTGTTGTACTCAGAAACTATGGATGAAGGAAGCTCTAAAAGATGTTGACATATGTACAGATCAATCGATTACCATATATTGTGACAACACAAGTGCTATCAGTCTAAAAAAAAATCCAGTGATGCACTCAAGAACCAAACACATACCAATCAAGTATCATTTCCTCTGTGAGCAAGTAGTCGAACAAAACATCGTCCTGGAATATATCAGTACTAAGGAGTAGATAGCTGATATTTTCACAAAACCTCTTCCTCGAGAAGCATTCGAACATCTACATCAAAATATGGGGGTTATTTCTTTATCATCACTCAAGTTCATTCATAAAGATGTAGCAAGACAGGGGGAGTAGTTTGATAGGGGGAGTCCATATGCATTCCTTTGCCATTGATGTCAAAGGGGGAGAGCAGAAGAATATTGCCATCAATAACAAAGGGGGAGATTTTTGGACACAGATTTTCATTGATGTCAATATGGAAATATTCGAGGAGCAAAAGGAGCCAAGAGGAGCAGAACAGAGGACATAGACAGCCATCGCAGCAATAGAGGAACAAGCAGAGCTATAAGGAAGCAGATAGAGCCATCAGAGGAGCAATGGGTACATTTATATTATCGGTAGCTATCGGGCCACAAAAGAATTATATGCATGAAGATACAAGCGGAGGAGCATATATCATACATATGTTTTTTTACACTATCGGAGGCATAGAACCTTATCTATATATATATATATATATATATATATATATATATATATATATATATATATATATATATATATATATATATATATATATATATATATATATAGAGAGAGAGAGAGAGAGAGAGAGAGATACACATTTATATTATCGGGCCCGTAAAACCCATTTATGCATGCTTTAACACTATCGACGAACAAAAAGCCCATATACATAGGCTTAACACTATTAGAGGTGAAAGACTTGGCTCTAGGGCAGATACACTATTAGAAACAGATTGCAGGCTTGAACTCTATACATGGGAGTGTTGAGTTGTATCGGGTCTGGCACATCGCATCGCTATGAGGGGTCTATGTTAATGTCTAGCCCTGACCCTGTGTGACTTTCGATCGCTGATAGCGAGTATCGCATTGGTACTTCGGAAGTGGGAGCTACGATATGTCAAGCGATCCATTGCAATCGCTAATAGCGATATCGCATCGGACCTCCGCTAGGGGCAACTCCCGACTACGATGCATATCCATGTAGACCCACCGCACATTACAAATATGACTTAATCTATGATCGCATCCGTCACATATTGCTAGCCGTAAAGCCTTGCCACATTGGAAGCACTGACTACGATAGACTGTGGACCCAACGGGCATATTAACTATGGTTTAATACCATATCACATCTGGTCCATCAGAGCAGTGGAGGATCAACCATCGGCCATTGGCGGAGTCATGGGTCCGATATATAAAGGACCACCGGGAGTCACAAATCGCCGATTGCGATTTAAGCGCAGACCCGATACAGGAATAGGTGCGATTGTAATATTTCCCGAAGTCCTCCTTTTTAGTCTGTTTGACTATTTTTTCTCATTTTCTCTGTGTAATGCAATTTCTAGCTTGCGCGGGGTGTTTTAAGCCGAAAGGCTTACGATGGTTGTTTCGACGGTTCAGAAGGCTGAACGTCAGTGAAAAGGGGTGAATCATGGCAATTATGATTGTGATCAGGACAAAACATCTCCGCTTAATTGAAAGAACTCTGTGTATGCTGCAATCATTGCCAAAAGGAGAATTGTTACAGTAAATCGGGAGGATGTGTTCTCTGTGGATTGTTTGGACCAGTCTAATGAATCTACGTATCCCCAGAAAGTCAGTGAACTTGCACAACAAAGAGGAAGCCGCAGCGGCCAAGGAGGAAGCCTAAGAGGCAGTGTAAGCAGAAACAAATGGACAGAGGCATGGGAATGTATAAACCAGTAAAAACAGAGAACTGTTGGTGTTGTTGGTGTGGTGAAGAACCAGAGTGTAAGGTAGCAGAAGCAGCAGAGGCAATAGAGGTAGCAGAAGCAGCAGAGGTAGCAAAGGCAGGAGAGTAGGAGTGAAGGAGAATCTTAGCTAAACAAAGATTAGCAGCATACCAGTTTATACCAAGGTTGGGTTGGAGACCAAGAGGTTGGAGCCTCAGAATTGAACAAGACTGAAGTCCTTGGGAGTAGGTGCTCCTAAGTGCAGAACCACTACAAAACAGAGTTGGTGCTCTGGAGGTTGGAGCTTCATTGAAGTCCAAGTTGGAGCTTGGCAACTAATCACAATTAGATATATACTTATATTATATTTATTTCATTGCACTGTGTTGTGTTTTAATAAAAGCATTAATTCCAACTGTTCATTTCTGTGTTTTGTGTATACATATACATATCTATATATGCTTTTGGCAATCACTAGAAAAATTAAAAAAAAATACTTATTCACCCCCCAGTATTCCCAACAGTTTGATTGTCCAAATGGCATATCTGTAGCATTATGTTTTAAAAACTTATGACAATGATTGTAGGTGGATTTCCTACCAAGAAATTTGGTTGTATGGAAACCCTATTCTTGTGTGAAACTTACACATACAATTGTAACTCAGTGACAAACTCATTAATTGATTTAAAAAGGTTCCGGGTGGTTGTTTTGATTCATAAAAACTCCTTGCACAAGTTGAAGCCTATTCATAGGAAGCCATTCACTTGGAAATGGAAAGAATTTTGGAAGATCCCGACAACAAGTAGTTATCCCAGACCAGTTACAGTCAAAGATGCTCATTTCAAAACACTCATAGGGTATGTGTGCCGGCTGATCTCAGAGATACTAATTATAGAGTTTATAAGTTTAAACAAATTATCCATAGTTCGTAAATTTTAGGAACAAAAATAGAATGGGTTGACTGAGTCCCAACTAAGTTTAATTTATCTTTGTAACAATTTAATTTATTTATCCTTGAGATAGTTAACCAAGATAATCCAAAACTCTATCTTGGTTATTTTTAGTTTTATATAGTCTGTATAAAAAGAGAGGTGCCCAGAGTGTAGAGACATATGTTGTCATTATTTTGATCTCTAAAATTAATCAATATTGTGCTTGGGTGATTGGTGGGGTTCTACATCAGTATTCATATCATTCTCTGGTATATTTTGTTAAGTTATCTATCTCTATCAAATTGCACTAAGTAGATAACAATTTAAGGCACTAGCCAATCCTTAAGTTGGGCCCGCTCAAGGCACAGTCAAGTTCCAAACCTTTTATGTTATTTCAATTGGTTAATTAGTTTGTCTTATTTTCTAAGTTAGCTTGTCGTATTCACTTAAATGGTTTGTTTTATTCGTTGGAGTAGTTTTCAATATTTGTTTGAGTTGTTTTTCATATTCACATTGTTGTTACATTTATGTGTGATCATTTTAATAAGTTATACAAGAATCACTAACCCTTTTATTTATTGTTTATGGTCGTGTTTCTCAGTTTATGTATGATCACATAAGATTCAAATAATGTGTTAATTATTTCTTTTTGTTACGAGTTCTTTAGTTTATATGTTTGATAGTTTGAAATATTTGGTTTTGTATAGGGTCAATGGTGGTTTCATTTTAAAGAAGTCATAATATACCAACTGCTACAGAATTGGTAATTAAAACATTTTATAAATAATTTTGTAACCTAGGACTATTTTGAGCTTACCCTTTGGAGATTGTGGAGTAATTGAAGAGCCATTAAGTGTAAGGTTAAGAATTAATACCATTTCGAGTGAAACAACCAACTTCCATGCACTTAGAATAAGTCATTTAATAAGTGAACAATCTTATCCTTTATGTATATTTCAATAAGCCCCTCATAAGTTTACTAACCGAGTTGACAATTAAAAGATAGTGTTAACTTACAATGTGTTACAGATCCATTTGGGCACATCAACCCCAACTTACAGATCAGTATTATTAGGGCCCATCAAACCCTAATTTAGTTGTTTCATGCCCTAAAGAAGTCAACCATCAGAATTCCTAGCTTCCCAAGAAGTTCCATGACTAAAATCATCCAAAAACTGCCTCTAAGAAGATCAGCGCAGGCAAGCCTTCATTAGGGTGCGCTGCAGTGCAGTCCATACACTGCTAGGGTGCTATGTAGCGCACTTGAGCCCTCTTTGGCCTACGCTGGGCAAATTTGAGTGAAATTTCATTAGGGTTTGGGAATATTCTTATCCATTGGATGCATCTAGAAGTTTCCCAAGTTTATCTACTCCTTTGAGCTCAAATTTGGATGAGGTAGGGAGTTAAGGAACATCAATCCCTTTATCCCTTCCTCCATGGAACTAAATTCTAAGTTTGGGAGGGCATTCATTATCACCATTTATGGCATAAATTCCTTCATTCACCTATAAAAAGACCACTCATCTAAGTGATCAGGGGCTGGAAATCATTATAGGGAGATGCTGTTAGTATGAGACTTGAGTTGATTTCAAGTATTGTAATGATGTCAAGATGTCTTGCTTGTTATGAGGAGAGGATGGGATTGAACTGGAGGAATGATGCTGAATCAAGCAAATTGGGTTGTAACTCTTCCTTTTACTAATAAAGTGTTCAAATCTTTTTCCATATGCTTGTATTGTCCATTGATGCTTTCATATGTATATCATGTACTTGATTCCATGCTATGTTTAATCAATAGATCATTATCATATGCTTTGATCGATTTTTGTCTTCTGTCTATGTGCAAGTACTCTTCGAGTGGATTAAGTATGGAAAGGAGTGACAGAATTGGTCAAGGGAGATAAGGAGTAAGTGAAAGATACAGATAGGCTTCTTGACCTCTTATTTAATCTTTTGATCATAGAAAAAGTAGAGAATGCTTTGCACTGTTGTTCTAGACTTAGCTACTAGTCTAGGGGTTTAAGCGTTTATCTGTAGACACTAAAACTTCCCAAAACACAATGTTAAAAAATCAATAAAACCTCATCATTTTTTGGCATCGTTGACTACGAGGCACTCAAGGAGTCAAGAAATTTTTGCATAAATAATCCAAAGGAAATTAAGGCTAGAAGTGACCAAAGGAATTTCTCTTTCCGGTAACCTAGGTGTCCCCTTCATTTGTATTATATCATGTTAAATGCATTTAGAAAATCATAGGTATGAAAACGAAAAGTTATCTTAAAACCCCAACACGTGGTATAGTGGGGACCAATCCTGATAAAGTGTTGGCAATTACAATAGGGATTCCTATAAAAATTACTTTTCCAGTAGGGTAACCATTAGGAGGAGAAATATAAGGAAGGGAAGAGATGAATTTTGAGGAGGAATTTGAGGGCTCCTCAGGATCTAATAATATTCAAACTCCTAAAACTACATAAGAATAAAATATGGGAGATGAAGAATTTAATGGACCAAAACAACAAAAACTAGTTACTTCTGAATTTCCCATTCAAGACCCCAATGTTGCGGTGCAAATGAAAAGTATTTCTCTTTCCGCTCTTCCAAATTTTCATGGCTTATCTAAAGAGGATCTTGGTACCTTTTTGTTTGATTTTGATGTGCTTTTCCAAATTTATGATTATTTGAAAGATGCTCAAAAATTAAAACATGTTCTTGCCAAAATCAAAGATGCAGCCCTCAGATGGTTTATGGGACTAGGGGGAAACACTATCCAATCTTGGGGTTATATGAAAATAATTTTTTAAGTAAATACCAAGATTATTACAAAGTTAGGTACTTAAAGGAATAAATTTTTAGGATGTCTCAGTCAAAAGACGAGAGTTTGGAAGACTATGTGGATAGATTCCAATATACTTTGGAAAGGATTAAGAAAAGTTCCTTAGATCCTTAAACTTTATGAATCCTCTTTCTTAAAGGGATATGAGAGGACTATTTGGAGACCTTGAATTTGATGGGTGCATGATATGTTTCTCAATTAACATATGGTAGAATTTGTGAATTATGTAAATGATACTCTAGAGGAAGTGAAAAATTCAAGAAGAATTATCGAGATATTTTATCACATATCAGTGGATAGGGTGGAATAGGGATGACTAAAGTTGAGCTGGAGAATATTTTAGATAATTTCAAAATTGATATTTTAAGCACACTTAATTCATAATTGGATACCCTACAATCCAAAAGGAAGAAGGAACAAGTTGAGCTAACCTTTGTTATATTTTGTTCAAAATGTCAGAAAAAAAAAAAAAACATCTTCTTAGAGAATGTCCTTTGAATAATATAAAATCATGTGGTATTTATGAACAAAATCATTCCACTCAGGAATGTCGTTCTCTTCCTAGACTTAAAGCAATGTTTCAAGAGGCAAATGGGGATACTAAACAAATTTGTTTTGTGACCCAAAATAAAATTTGGCTACCTCAAACATATATTCCTCCTAACCCTTCCCAATAATTTACTTTCCATTTTGGGTGGTATCCTCCCATGCCATGCCCTCAATGGCCCCATCAGGTGAAAGGGAAAGGGTGCAAATCTAGATGGAGAGGACCTCCATCCTTTGAGAACATGATGCCTCCTCAATCACGTCCACAACAAATTCAATTGCGTTCAAACCAATCCACTCAAACTCAACCAAGACCTTAGTTTCTTGCCTGACTTTTTCCAAATCCAAATAATAATAATATTGTTTAACCCACCTATAATATTGAACTATTATTTTTTCCTACCTACCCCCTTTCAACTGTGGACTGTAAAGATATTCATTTACGTTATGGTGAAGTTATCTAAAATAAAATTGCTCCAATTATTCAAGAGAAAGATGAAGATTATAACTTACCCAAACCAATATTCCCTTCTTCTGATCATGAAAATACTCCTGAAAAAGAGTATGAATCCATTCCTTGTCCAGAGAGTTTATGCTTTGAAAAAACCCTCCTCAACCAAAATTTGACTTTTTGGAAGAGTTAAGGAATGTTTCTGTAAAAATTCCATCGTTCCAAGGTATCAAGGATGTTCCTATTTATGCAAAAGTTGTTTGGGAACTTTGTTTGAAGAAACCAAGAAGAAATAAAAGAGATCCCAAAATAGTGCAAGTAGTTGGAAACGTGATGACTTGATGTTGGGTAAGGTCTTCACAAAAAAATATGGTGATCCTGGAAATCCTGTTGTCACTATATATATAAACAATATCATCATATATAACACGTTTATAGATTTAGGGGACACTATTGATGTGATGACAAAATAAACCCTAGATAAATTAGGGATACCTAGTCTTCAACTCACCCCAACTTTTCTCCAGATGATGATAGATCCACGGTAAAACCAAAGGAGATGTTGGAAGAAATTGTGGTCTCAATAGATTCATGGGAATATCCAACTTATTTCATGATCCTCCAACCCAAGGAAAACCTTGGGGTTATCCATTGATTCTTCGAAGGCCTTGGCTGGCCACCGTAGATGCCTACATTAGCTATAGGTCTGCGGATATGACTATCTCCCCTGGAAATTATACTAAGATACTTTCCATTTATCCTCCAGAAAAACCGTCTTCGAATATAGAAAATCCCTTATGTTTTGAAGATAGTGATGAAGAGGTTACTCAACCTCTTCTAACCGTTGATCAAGTCCCAATTTTTAAAGAACGTGATGAGGATGTTATAATCTGCACCTTTTTAACACATCCACGCATCAAATACAATACCTTGATTATTATGATTCTAGAAATAAAATCAAAGAAAATTTCTCACCCGACAAATGAAATCAATAGTTATGTCTGATGCCCTAGAAGATCAAACTAAAACTATTGAAATTTATCATGGAAAGATCATAAACATTAATACTGGATTGGAACCATCTCAGCAAGAGTTATTGATGGAGATGCTTAAAAAGAATAATAAAACTTTTGCATGGGATTATACCGACATAAAGGGGATTTCTCTCGATCTGTGCACTCACCATATTTACATAAAGGATAATTCTCGACCTGTTAGAAAGCCACAATAGAGAATGAACCCAATGCTTAAAGACATAGTTAAAGAATAATTACAAAAAATTGAGTGCGGGTTTTATTTACCCTATTTCTAATAGTAAATGGGTTTCTCCCTTAGTAATTGTTCCAAATAAAAATGGTAAATGGAGAGTATGTGTCGATTATCAAGAATTAAATAAAGCTATCTTGAAATATTACTTCCCTCTTCCCTTTATCAACCAAGTCCTTGACAACTTGGTAGGATGTTAATTTTATTAGGGTTGTATTGTTCTTTGCTTTGATAATTGCATTTAATAACATTTCATCATTTACATACTGTATTCACCCCATAAAAACTTAACATTATTAGCAATTACGTAGAAAGAAAAGCATCATCAACAATGCTTTCCAAATCAAGTCTTTGATTATATCTCATAAATCCCTAGTCGATTCTTTCACTTGATCTTGTAAATGAACCTTAATTCCATCCACTTGTTAGAAACAAATAGTCTACTTAGGTGAATGAAATGAAGCTTGGGGGACATGTACCTCAAATTGAGTCATTATGTTGGGTGCATGAAAACGTATCTCAAGCACAGTTTTTTTTTTTTTTTTTTTAAGCTTGTGTAAAAATGAAACCAATGTTGAAATATGGCAACAAGAATAGTCTAATTTTAATTTGTCCTTGAATTAAAATTGTGAATTAAAATCGAATTTAGTCTTAACAGCTACTTGGAAATAATTAATTAATTCATTATGGATTAATTAGTTGGATAAATTCAAGTTAGAAGTCTTACTGAAGTCATGCAACAGTTATCCCTTAAATTAAGGAGATAAGATTGAGTTATATTTGAGTTGTAATTAGTTAACTCAATTTACTAAGTTAAGTCCAGTTAAATTAGTTCCAAATTGTTTGAGGAACTAATAGAGAGTTAACAGTCAGTTGATGCATGCATGCACTCAATTAGTGTACTCTAGTTAACTGAAGATTCCCTCTTCAAAAACTCATGCATATCTATTCTGAGAAAGACCCAGTTGAGATTGAAGTCAAGGACAGTGTACTATCAGTTTCATGTGTTCTCTTATAAATAAAACTCATGCATGCAGTCAAGGCATAATTCCTTGAGGATTGCGCAGTTCTGACAGTGTGTGAGAGCAGTGTTACACTTGGTAACAGAAGATCATCCACTAGGAAGAGCGCAAGGAAATAGGAGCTTGGAGGTCAGAGAGGAACGCTGGAGAGAAGACAAGATTGCCTATGAGCAGCTGTGAGGATTGTACTAAGAGTTGGCTAGCTGTGAGAGCTAAGGCTTTGTATAATTCCTATGTATTTCCACCTTGTATGATAATACAGATAGTGGGGTTTTTAGCTGAGGCTTTCCCCGAAGTCTTTTCATTTGTATTGTGCATTAATTCTTCTTCTTCTGGTTATATGTGTTCAGCTTGATCTTTAAGCTTCCGCAAACTTTAATAGTAGAAGTAGGTTATAGTATTCTGCTTTAATTTATATTGCATTATCAGGTTAACCTACAGCAGATTTTATACAATGGTCTTAGAGGTAGATCTGTAGAGAAATTTCTACATGGTATCAGAGGTGTGAACAGTATATTGAGAAGAGAATTTGAAGTTTTAAGTTCGGGGTTGCAGGTGCAAATCGAATTCATATCATGCTTCAAGGTTGGCCAATGGTGTTCTATGGCTTGAGACTCGAGTATGCCTTGAAAGGTAGCTCGAATTACATAGCATGGAAAGATAGAATGGAGGTTGTATTAGAAGACAATGGCTTGAATGAATTCATTGATCAAGAAATCCCAAAGCCAACTTCAACTAATGCACAAGAGTTGGCTGAGTGGAAGAAGTGTGTAGTGAAGGTGAGATGGATCATCCTTGAGGGAGTTTGTGACCATATTGTCTCGAGTCTCCATGGGAAGGATACTCCATTTTCAATGTGGAAGACATTGAAGGACCTCTACCAGAACAGTAGCAACCAGAGGAAATTGGCGCTCAAGGATAAGCTTTGAAGAATCAAGATGGAGAAGGGTGATACTATTTCCACATATCTGAACAAACTCACCACCTACAGAGATGAGCTTGGCAGTGTGGGAATAACTACTGCCGATGATGATATGGTGAGCCTCGCTCTCCTTGGCCTTCCAAAGAGTTGGAATAGCTACCAAGACTCTGTGAATGGAAGGGAGAAACTGTCGGATTGGGAACGACTGTGGTCGGATCTTATGCAGGAGGAGATCAAGAGGAGCACACGAGATGGTTCTTCATCCAAGGATGATGATGAAGAAAATTTGGCCTTAGCAAGTAAGGCAAGGAAAGGGAAGGGGAAGGCTTCCCATTCCAAATCGAATTCTTCTCATGGAGGGAAGAAGGGTGACATGTCTAAAGTGAGATGCTTTAATTGTCACGAGATGGGACATTATGTGACTAAATGCCCATCGAAGAAGTCCAAGAAGGGATCCTCGGAAGGATCGGAAGGTGAGGCATTAGCCTCTCAGTTCGAAATGGACTTCACCCTCATCGCATGCATGGTGTCATCGATGATGGGTTGTGTCTGGTATCTTGACAGTGGAGCCTCATTCCACATGACCGGTGATAAAAGTTTATTCAGTACCTTGGAGGAGAAAGACCTCAAGATGCGCATAGAAATGGGGGACAATGGAAAGTATAGTGTTTCAGGAGTGGGCACCGTTGCTTTTCAGAGGGAGCATGGAGCTCCTCTCATCTTGATAGATGTGAAGTGTTGGGTTGTGTTATATTCTTTCCACGACTAGCCCACGTAGTTAACCGAGGGTCAGAGGGGGGAGGTCAGAGGGGGTTTGAGGGGTACCCATAACCCCACTTTATGGGGTCCGGTGCAGCGCCCCGGAAAATTTTGGTTTTGGACCCTATGTTAGGTTGGGCGGACCCACCTATGGTTTTGTGCATGATTTTCACACATGTTTTCTTTATTTGGATGCGATGGTTTTTGGTCCATGTTTTGGACATGATGGTTTTCGGTCCATGGTATTGGATGCTTCGGCATGTATAAATATGTATTGTAACATTGAAAGGAACATAATGAAAAATCAAGCTGGTAGTCTCGGTTTTGGGATCCAGGGGAATATCTCTGTGTATATGTGTTTTATGTGTTATGCTCTCTCATTGTTTATTTTCTTTGTTTTAGAATTCATATGCAGGTAATTTCTATATGGGGTTAAAACCTACATTTGGTGTCGGAGTTGTTTTGGCTTCAAGGGGACGCCTTTGTTGCTGAGGGGTTTCGCTCGGGCCTATGGTAGACCCTTTTCAGTGGGAGATCTGTGAAATCGATTCTGGTGGTGAAAGAAGATGGTGAGCAGTGGAAAGATAGAGATCGATAAATTTAATGGTCAGAGTTTTGAGTTATGGAAACTCAAGATGGAGGATATGTTGGTGGATAAAGATCAGTGGATCGCGATAGATCCAAGTATTAAACCAACAGGAGTGTCCGATGAAGAATGGAAGAAGTTGGATCAGAAGGCAAAGAGCACAATACGATTGTGTGTCTCAGATTCAATATTGCTGAATGTATCAAGGGAAGCTACGGTGAAGGCTTTGTGGGACCAGTTAGGGACTTTGTACCAATCTAAGTCTCTGGTGAATAAACTGTTCATGTGGAAAAAGTTGTATAACCTAAGGATGAAAGATGGAGACTCGGTGACCGAACATCTAAATGCATTTAATACTATGGTAAGTCAGTTAGCATCTATTAATACTAAAATTTCAAATGAAGATAAGTGCATAATTTTGTTGTGTTCTCTACCAGATTCGTGGGATAGTCTGGTTATTGCAATAGGTAGCAATGTAACTACCTTGTAGTTTGATGAAATAGTCTCAGCCTTGCTGACGAAGGAGATGAGACGGAAAAATATGGAGAGCCAAAATGTTGATGCCTTGTCTATACAAGGACGGTCCCAGAACAAAAACAAAAATAAGTCATCGAGTGGGAGATCTAAATCTAGAGGGAGATCTAAATCTCCAAGAAAACCTGTAAAGGTGGTGTGCTAGAAATTCGGAAAGGAAGGCCACTTTAAAAGGGACTGTAAATCTAAAGCTCCTAAAGAAGGAAAGGGATCTGATGAGGCTCCTTCTGTAGAGGTGAAAACCACCTCAGATGAAGGTGGGGATGTGTACTTGGCTTCTTAATGTACACATGTAGATCATGAGGCATATTGATTGACTCATGTGCATCCTTTCACTTCACTCGCCATAGAGAGTGGTTCTACGAGTACGAGAAATATGATGGTGGTGATGTCTTCTTGGGGGATGACAGGAAGGCTAGAATCGTTGGTCGCAGAAAAGTAAAGTTGAAGTTGCAAGGTGGAAGGGTTAGAATGCTTCCAAGTGTTCTACATATTCTTGCATTAGCCAAGAAATCTGATTTTTGTAAGCAAGCTGGATGATGCAAGTGTAAAAATAGTGTTCGAGAATGATACCTACAAAATGGTTCGGGGAGCACTGGTATTGATGTGGGGAGTTTGGATTGGAACTCTATACAAGATGCAAAGTAGCACTGTTATTGATGGGTGCAATAGTTCTATGGTTCCTGAAAGTGGAGCAGAAAATCTAGTGGTCTCTAAAGAGAAGACCATGTTGTGGCATCAAAGACTTGGACATATTGGAGAGAAGGGCTTTCGAATACTTCATGGTAAAGGTATGGTAGAAGGTATGAGTAATAGCTCTCTAGATTTTGATTTCTGTGAAAATTGTGTATATGGGAAGCAGAATCGGGTGATTTTCCCCTCGGGTGGTAAGAGGGCGAAATAGATATTAGAGCTTGTAAACAGTGATGTGTTTGGACCTGTGAAGATTCCATCACTGGGTAAGTCTGTGTACTATGTATCATTTATAGATGACTTCTCAAGGAATACATGGATATATTTCCTTAAGAAGAAATCTAAAGGCTTTGACAGGTTTAAAGAATTTAAGGCTCTGGTGGAAAACCAGACAGAGAAGAAGATAAAGGTGCTGAGGACAGATAATGGTGGAGAGTTTTGCAGCAAGGAATTTGAAGAATTCTATAAGTAGTGTGGTTTATCACGGCAGAATACTACTCCATATACACCTCAGCAAAATGGAGTTGCAGAAAGAATGAAGAAGACGTTGATGGAAAGGGCAAGAAGCATGCTCAGTGGTGCTGGGTTAGGACAGGAATTCTGGGTAGCGGTGGTGGATACTGCATGTTACCTTGTTAACAGGTCACCTTCATCAGCATTGGAGGATAAGACTCCACAAGAGGTATGGACTGGTAAGAAACCCTCTCTTTCACATCTAAGGGTATTTGGATGTGATGCATATGTACATGTTCCAAAGGAGAAAAGAACGAGTTGGATAGTAAATCTAAAAAGTGCATATTTATTGGGTATAAGGATGGTTTAAAGGGTTAAAAGCTTTGGAACCCAGTAACAAGGAAGGTTGTGTACAGCCAAGATGTGGTTTTCAAAGAGGTGAAAGATGTTATTAAACATGAAGTCCATCCAAAGGAACCTGAGAAGATAGAGTTTGAGCTAAAGGAGGAAGAATCAGACTCTACAGCAGAGGAGGAATCAGAAGATGAAGAGCCACAAACTCTAGTTGTGAGAAGATCAGTTCGAGAAAGAAGGCAGCAGCCAGAAAGGTATAGTCCATTTGCTTTCTGTTCAAATTTTGCTTTGTTTGTTACTGATGATAATCCCAGAACTGTGAAGGAAGAAGTGGATTCAGAGGATGGAAAACTCTGGAAAGAGGCCATGGTTGATGAAATGGCATCTTTGCACAAAAATGAGGCTTGGGATCTAGTGGAGTTGCCGGCTGGAAGGAAACCCATTGGCAGCAAATGGGTGTTCAAAAAGAAGACAAATGCAGAAGGAAAAGTTGAAAAATACAAAGCTTGGTTAGTAGCAAAAGGTTATTCCCAGGTGCCGGGAATTGATTTTGGTGATATTTTTTCTCCTGTTGCCAAGGTAACTTCTGTTAGATTACTTTTATCTGTTGCTGTTGCTTTTGATTTTGAGGTAGAACAAATGGATGTAAAGACATCATTTCTTCACGGGGATCTGGAAGAGGAAATCTACATGAAGAAACATGAAGGCTTTGCGGTGAAGGGTAAGAAAGAATTGGTATGCAAGTTAAAGAAGTCTCTGTATGGGTTAAAACAGTCACCAAGGATGTGGTATCAGAAATTTGGTACATTTATACGGGGACTTGGCTTCACCAGAAGCAAAGCAGATCACTGTGTGTATTTTAAATTAATTGGTGACCGTGTTATTTATCTGGTCTTGTATGTGGATGATATGTTGCTAGTTGGAAATGACAAAGAAATTATCCAGGATTTGAAGACCCAATTGTCCTCCAAATTCGACATGAAAGATCTTGGTACTGCAAACTATATTTTGGGCATGGAAATTAAAAGAGATCGGGCAAATAGGAACTCTGATTAAACTAGAGGAAGTATGTTGAGACAATACTGTAGAGGTTTAATATGCAGGATAGTAAACGGTGAAGGTTCCTATTCCTGTAGGTGTAAGGTTATTTGTTGAATAGTGTCCCAAGACACAAGAAGAGGAAGAGGACATGTCCCTTGTTCCATATGCAAGTGTAGTCAGTAGCATGATGTATGCAATGGTCTGTACTAGACCAGACATTGCACATGCAGTGGGAGTATTGTGTAGGTTTATGTCAAAACCAGGAAAGGAGCTTTGGACAACAGTGAAGCGGGTTTTCAGGTACTTGCATGGCACTAGTGATTATAGTTTGTGCTACCAAAGAAGACCAGGATTGGACAGAGTGTTGGATATTCGTGGCTTTGTTGATGCAGACTAGGCTGGAGATCTGGATTAGAGAAGATCTACAAGCTGGTATGTGTTTAACTTATTTGGAGGTGCAATCAGTTGTATGAGTAAGAAATAATCTGTAGTGGCACTATCAACTACAGAGGAAGAATACATGGCAGTCACTCCTGCAAGCAAAGAAGCAGTTTGGTTGCAGAGATTGTGTTCAAGTATGGGGTTAGTACAGGAAGCTATAAGGATAGACTGTGACAGCCAAAGTGCAATTTTCTTGGCAAAGAACCTCGCATATTGTTGAGCCTCAAACCTGCACCTTCCTATACACCCTCTCAGCCTTCTTTTTCCACTTACTTCATCCACCCAGCTGTTAAATCATTGCATTATAGTCTAAAAAGAACTTTTTACATGGTTTTCTGACTATGCTTATGACTGTTGTTTGGTTTAGTTTTTGTTCATGCAGCTGCGGAAACTTGTCAGTTTCCGCAGCCAGCATAGGTTTCCGTAGCCAGCACAGGATTCTGTAGCTATTTTGTTAAAAGCTATGCTACATGTGTCCTATGAAGAAACGAGCCACATGGGCAAGCTACAGGTGATGGGTACATGGAACGTGTCCCTTCAAATCAGCCAAATCAGCCATGGAAGGTCACGGTCAACAAGGGTCAAAGGCAAAGCCAACCAAGGAGTTCAGCGGTGGCACGTCTCTGTTTTGAGCACGTGAACGTTTACGTGGCACAGTCCTCAGCCCACAAAGACATCAACACACCTGGAGATCATCCCCATAACCTAAATCCAACAGCTACCACTCCGAAGATTTAATAGACGTGATGAAAGTTACGCTAGATCTCGGCTGAGGATATCTACGTGTCTTTGGCAACACAGTCAATGGCGTAGGATTCAGTTAGTTAGTTTCAACACTTTTTTCATTATAAATAACGCGTTGATGAACGCTGTGGAGGAGATTTTTGATATGTAATTTCTGAACTGTTGTCGTTATTACCCCACTGTACTTTGCTTTATATATGTTGCTGCTGTAATACATGAGAAGACTGCTTTGTTGAGCTCATTCTTGTGACTGTTCATTGACTGGCTGAGGTGGCAGAGGGCCCCTGCGCACTAAAACCCTGTATAGTTGTTATTTGATTTCCTTACATTTCTGTTTTCATAATCATTAGTCTGTACATAATACGCTGTTTTGATGCTTCTTAATTCACTGCTATTTATATTTTCACTTCTGCTTTCTTGTAGCTGTCAGCTGATCAATGTTTTTCTGCAGGTTTTCTTAGGCAGCCCGGGCAAATTTTCATCTTTTTGATAACTATTGGCATATGAGATCATCTTGTCCTTCCTGCTAACTTTCATTTTCTGAAGTTTAATTCCAACACTGTCCTTTTTCAAGTTGTGATTTGCTTTTTTTGTTATTTAGACATCATACTACTCATTAGTTTATGGTTTCTTTCTATAGTCAAGTGACTCTATTAGTAAGAAATCAGAATATTACTTATTGTAGTGTGATTTAGTTATCATATTGCTTAAACTTATTCATGATTGCTTCCCACAAGGTAGATTGAGCTGAAGGGTAAAGGATCAGAAGAGTTAAAGTAGTGTGATTAGTTTCCTTTCTGAAATTTAATTTCTTGCAATTTAGTTATCATATTGCTTAAACTTATTCATGATTGCTTCCCACAAGGTAGATTGAGCTGAAGGGTAAAGGATCAGAAGAGTTAAAGTAGTGTGATTAGTTTCCTTTCTGCAATTTAATTTCTTGCAATTTAGTTATCATATTGCTTAAACTTATTCATGATTGCTTCCCACAAGGTAGATTGAGCTGAAGGGTAAAGGATCAGAAGAGTTGAAGTAGTGTGACTAGTTTCTTTTCTACAATTTAATTTCTTGCCATTTAGATATCATATTGCTTGACTTGTTCATGATTGCTTCCCACAAGGTAGATTGAGCTGAAGGGTAAAGGATCAGAAAAGTTAAAGTAGTGTGAATTAGTTGCTTTACTTTGAGTTGCTTTAAGTTCAGTTTTTACTTTCTTTTCATTCAGCAGCAAGGATACTGGGCCATTGTCATTAGTTCACTGTTTTTCTTAAGAATTGATTTCATTACAACTGTTTTAAAGCTTTCTTTTTGAGCACTTTTAAGTTTTGAAAAATCATTGTAGAAATCACCATCACCATCCATCCATATTTCATACTTAACTTTCATTTTCGCCATCACACATTAGGGAAAGATAAATCCATAAACAACCAAAAATAACTCAAAAACGACAAAAGACTAAGGAAATGGTTATCTAGTACATATAGTACACTTCACTTCGTCAGTTTACGGACCCCGGATTGACATTTTAAATAGCAATTTAGAACACACTAAATTGACCAAACATTTTGGCGTCGTTGCCGGGGAAGTGAAATTAGGTAGCCAATTTCTTAAAAAAAAAAAACAAGAAAATTTCAAGGAAGGGAAATTGATAACCTCTCAAAGTATGCTCTCCTCTTGCACTTAGTGTGATCTGGAGGATCAGAAAAGAGAAAGTTATTGGTTTAATAGTTTCTTGAGTATGCTCTCTTCTTGCACCTAGAGTGACCTGGAAGATCAGAAAGAGAATTATTAGCCCGACTTGAAGAAAAATAAAAAAAAATGACATGCATAGAGCAAGAGATTCTAGGGGAAGATTTTTAGCTAGAGCCAAGAGTTCGATTTTTACAACTCCATCTACTTCAAGGAATAGACAAGAGACACCTCCATCATCTCCAACCTACACTCCTAGCCCTAGGATTCCTGGAATTCAAGAGGCAGTAGTTGACTCTCCCACACCATCCATCGAATCTGAATTAGGAAGAGATCCTTTCCTTCCTTCTACAGGGAGACAAATTGTAATTGAAGAAGTAGAATCACCCGAGGAAGAAGAGGGAGAAATTCCTCCTTGTTCACCCTTAGTAGAGGAACCAGAGGACTCTGAAGTCTCCAGGGAAACTACCATGACAGAAGAAGGAGTAAACGGATTTGGTAGAGGTAGAGGAGGAGGAGGAAATAATGGAGGAGGTAGAGGTAACAATGGGGGAAATAGGGATGGAAATAACTCATTTGGATTTCCTATAGTCGATGAGGATTCTCGAGCAACAATGAAAAATATTTCACCATCTGTCCTCCCAAACTTTCATGGGTTAAGAAACGAGGATCCTGAAACATTTCTATTTGAGTTTGAGGTCGTGTGTCGAACCTATGATTATCTGGAAGACTCTCAAAAACTCAAACTGTTTCCTTCAACATTGAAAGGAGCAGCTTTGAAATGGTTCATGGGATTACTCACTCAATCCATTAGGACTTGGAATGATATGAAACAAACATTTTTGGATAGGTATCTGGACTATTGTATTCCCACCAATCACAAGGATGAGGTATTCAAAATGGTACAAAAAGAAGACGAAAACTTGGAGGATTTACTTGAAAGATTTCAATACAATCTGAAAAGAGCAAAAATGAGTAACTTAGATGAGGAAACCTTGAAATCCCTTTTATTAAAATCCATTAGAGATGAATGGATAGATATTTTGAACATGATGGGAAAATGAGACATATCTCAACTTCCACTTCATGATATTGCAGAACTGTGTGTCCATCTCTCAAGGGGGAAATCTAAAACTCAAAAAGGGCCTAGAGATCCTTCTCTCATCAGAGCAAACAAATCTGCAACTGGATCAGTAAGTAGGGCTGAGATTGGCAACATGCTTGATGAATTCAAAACTGATATCTTAGGGAGTCTTAGTGAGCAACTAGACACTCTTAAGATCCACAATAAACAGAAAGCAGAAGCTGAAGCTTTAGCCATCTTTTGCCCAAAATGTAGAAAAAAACATGCTCTCAGGGAATGTCCCTTGGATGCAAAAGTTGTAGAAACATGTGTGATCTGTTCAGAGAATCATGAGACCAAGGATTGTACTTCAATTCCTGGGCTCAAAGCTGTCTTTCAAGAAGATCCAAATACAATTGAGTCTCTCTGTTTTGTTGCAAGGAGACCTTGCCAGGGGCAACAAAATCAAGGGTTTAACAACTCTATGAATTTTCAACCCCCACCAACTTGGAATCCTTGGCAACAACCTTGGTCCCAACCTCAAAATCCTTTTCAATCATGGGTACAAGGTATGTAAAATCCTTATGGGAGATTTGCTCAATTTTATCAATATCCTCCATCTTTTCAAAATCAACAAGCTCCATAACTTCCAAATCAAAATCCGCAATTATCATTGCCATTTCCACAACAACAACAACCTTCTCAACAGAATCCAAATTCTCAACTCTTGCTCCCATTCCAACAGAAGTCAAATCAAATTCCTTCTCAGCCATTGCCAAACCCCAATAATAAAAAACCTCAAAATGCTTACATGATAGAAGGTCAACAATTTCCTGCCTATATGATTGTTCCTCTCAATGATGTACAACTCAGATCTGGTAGAGTTTTATATAAACCTTCTATAGATGCCCAAAATCAAAGCATTTCTGAGGAAGAATCTCTTGAAGCCAATAAAGGTTCTGAAGCATCTCTTCAAAACCCAAACACTCAGAAAGAAAAAGAAAAAGAACTAACCCCCACAACTCCTATAGTTGAGCAACCTGCATCTTCATCCACACCTCCTTTTCCTGAAAGATTACAAATTGACAAAGGGGTGGAAAACAAATCTTGTTGCCTGACTATGATTTTCTAGATGAATTGAAGAATGTCTGTATCAAGATTCCCTTGTTACAAGCCATTAAAGAGATTCCTATTCTAGCAAAAACAATAAAGGAGTTGAGTCTTAAAAGACCAGGAAGGAAACCTAGAGATACAAGGAGAATCCACCTGGTAGGGAAAATTGCAGACATCATGATGGGAAAAATTACTATGCAGAAGTATGTAGATCCCGGTAGTCCAATTGTCAAAACACATATCAATGGGGTAGAAATTCCAAATACTTTGATTGATTTAGGGGCTGCTATCAACATTATGAGTAGACAAACTATGGAACAGCTGAAACTTCCTAACCTTCTCTTTACACCTACTTTACTGCAACTTGCAGATCGATCAATTATTAAACCAGATGGTGTATTAGAAGACATTTCAGTCTCCTTAGAATCTTGGGAATATCCAGTAGATTTCATGATTTTAACTCCCAAGAGTAATTTAGGAGGACACCCTCTCATCTTAGGAAGACCTTGGCTAGCCACAGCTGATGCTTTTATCAGTTGTAGGTCTGGGGATATGTATATTTCTGATGGTAATTCGACAAAGAAATTCAATCTGTATCCTCCAGCAAAAGCAATTACAGAAATAGGAGATAATGAGTGGGTTGATGATGAAGATACTATACAACCGGTCTTTACCATTTCTGAAGTTAGTGAAGATAGTCAAATCCTGAACACATTAGAAAATTTTGAAACATCTTCAGAATATGACCACACACAATTTCAGTTAGATTCTGACATTGAGTATCTATCATCTAGACAAATGTCTCTTTTCTCTATGGAAGAGTTTGGTAGTTCCGCCATTGAGATCTTTCCAGGTAAAACATTGAATATCAACAAAAACTTGGAAAGATCACAACAGGAAGAGCTAACCAAAATCTTGCAAAAACATTCTACTGCATTTGCATGGGAGTATACCGATATGAAAGGTATTGACCCTAAGACTTGCATTCACCACATCTACATTGAGGAAAACAGTAGACCAATCAGACAACCTCAAAGAAGGATGAATCCAAACCTTAGGGAGATAGTGAAAGAAGAGCTCCAAAAGTTACTTAATGTGAACTTCATTTATCCAATTTCAGATAGCCGATGGGTTTCTCCTTTGGTTATAGTACCTAAAAAGAATGGTAAATGGAGGGTATGCATTGATTACAGGGAATTGAACAAAGCAACTTTGAAGGATCACTTTCCTTTACCCTTTATCGATCAGGTATTAGATACTTTAGCAGGCAAAAAGTATTTTTCATTTTTGGATGGTTTTAGTGGTTACAATCAGATTCAGGTAGCCCCTGAAGATCAGGACAAGACCACATTTACCTGTCCATGGGGAACTTTTTCTTACCGAGTACTTCCTTTTGGGTTATGTAATGCACCCGCAACATTTCAAAGAGCAGTACTAGGAATTTTTTCCGATCTAATCCATGATTGTGTAGAGGTTTATATGGATGATTTTACAGTTTATGGTAATTCGTTTGAAGAGGCATTAGAGAATTTGGAAAAAGTCCTTATAAGATGTAAAGAAACAAACCTATCATTAAGTCATGAAAAATGCTTTATGATGTTTACTGAAGGGATTGTTTTAGGACATCATATTTCAGGAGATGGGATTAAAGTTGATAGATCAAAAGTTGAGGTCATCTCCAAGTTGCCTATTCCAAATTGCCAAAAAGATGTTAGAAGTTTTCTTGGATTTACTGGATACTATAGAAGATTTATTGAAAACTTCACCAAAATAGCATCTCCACTCTTCAAATTACTTACAAAAGACTGTGAATTCAAATGGGATCCTGATTGTCAATCTGCATTTGAAACTTTGAAAACAAGAATATCTGAAGCACCCATTTTGAGAGGGCCAAATTGGAAACTTCCTTTCCATATTTCTACAGATGCTTCAGATACAACTCTAGGAGCTGTGTTGGGTCAAAAGGATTTAGTTCCTTATGCCATTTACTACACCAGTAAAAATTTGACTCCCACTGAATTAAACTATACTGTGACTGAGAAAGAGTTCTTAGCTGTTGTTCATGCAATCAACAAGTTTAGACATTATATAACAGGCTATGAAACTTTTGTCCATACTGATCATTCTGCAATTAGATATCTCATGAACAAACCTGTTACTAATGGCAGAGTTACAAGATGGCTTTTACTTTTACAAGAATTCAATATTACTGTGTTGGATAGGCCAGGGAAACAAAATACAGTAGCTGATTTCTTGTCTAGAATCCAAAATACTAACGAAGATTCTCCTGTAGAGGATAAGTTTCCAGATGAATATTTGTTTGCAGTAACTACTAAGACTCCTTGGTATGCAGATATTGCTAACTATTTGGTTACAGGGAAGCTACCTCCACATTTATTTCCTAATGAAAAGAGAAAAATTATTCAGGAGAGTTCAAGTTATTCATGGATTTCTAATGAATTGTTTAAAACAGGGCTAGATTGTGTGATCAGAAGATGTGTTCGGGAAGATGAAATGCCTGACATCCTCAAGGCATGTCATGATGAACCATGCGGTGGACACTTTGCTGACAAGAGGACGACCTATAAAATCCTTTCTTTAGGATATTATTGGCCTTCTCTCTTCAAAGATGCAAAACAATATGTCAGAAGGTGTGACAGCTGCCAGAGAGTTGGGAGACCGACTCTTTCAAATGAAATGCCATTACAGCCATAGGTACTCATCGAACCCTTTGAAAAATGGGCTTTAGATTTCATTGGACCCATTAATCCACCATCTAGACAAAAGAAATATATATTGGTTTGCACTGATTATGTCACTAAATGGGTAGAAGCCAAAGCATTGCCTTCTGCCACTGAAAATTCAGTTGTTCAATTTCTTTTTGAGGATATTTTTACTCGTTTTGGTGTCCCAAGAGAAATTGTGACAGATCAGGGAAGTCAATTTACATCTAATTTGATGGAGAAGCTGATGGAAGAATACAAAATCAAGCATAGAAAATCTACTCCTTACCATCCGCAAGCAAATGGCCAAGTAGAATCTACAAACAAAGTTCTTGAGAACATCATCACCAAAACTGTTCATCTACACAGAAGAGATTGGGCAGAAAGGCTTCCTGAAGCCTTATGAGCCTACAGAACTACATGGAGGAACACAACAGGACATTCTCCCTATGAACTTGTTTATGGGAAAGAAGTCCTGCTCCCCATTGAGTTTCAAGTCAAGACTTTCAAGACGGTAGTTCAGTTGGGGATGATTCTATCAGAAGCCCAAAAGCACAGAATGGAGCAGTTGAATGAGCTAGATGAAATCAGACAAGATGAAATTTTAAGGACTGATCTAGTTCAACATCAAAGAGCTAAGTGGCATGACAGATATATCAAAGAAAGAAAGTTTCAAGACGGAGATTGGGCTTTACTGTTTGATTCCAAGTTTAAAGACTTCAAACGAAAATTTCAGACTCATTGGCTTGGGCCATATGAGATTGACAAAGTCTTTAACAATGGAGCGGTAAGAATAAAGACCATTGATGAATTTCAGACTCCTCTTATTGTGAATGGCCACCGATTGAAAATTTATCATAAGCCACTTTCAAAAGAGGAGTTTGTCAAAATGTTCCAAGAGAATTCTGCAATCAGGCTGGTGGAGAAGAATCCTTCTTCCCCACCAACCTAATCTTTGTTTCTTTCGGTTTTTGAAAAAAAAAAAAAAATGTGTATAAGCTCGAAAACCAATCATAGATTGGCGGTCTTATACAGAAAATATAGAGTGAAAATCAGGGACACCTGACACTATATTTTCCAAAAAAAATATCTCCTCTCCTTCTCTTTTCATCTTCACTTCATCTCACTTACCATTTCACTTCACCTCCATCTCATCTCATTTCCATTTCACTTCACTCCACTTCACTTTCATTTCACTCCACTCATTCCATTTCACTCCATCAATAAAAGTCCCCTTCAGGACTATTTTCATTCAGTTGGTTTTCCTCTAACTATCTTTGTGCAGTTAAGGGGGTGCTGTCTCAGTTTCCGCAGCTGGAGACCGTTTCCGCAGCCAGAAACAGTTTCCGCAGCCAGAAACGATTTCCGCAGCCGGCATCACTCTGTTTTCAAAATTTACAATCAACTGTTAGTGCCATAATCATAAAATGCAGGTGTAATTGAGCTAAAGACATGGGGCATCTCCAAGACAACAAAGAAAAGCAATTGGTTAGAAGCCTTGAGCAAGAAATGACAAAATTTACAAAGGTATGATCAAAAATCTTTATCAAATAACAATTCAAGTCATAATTACGCATAGTCATTAAACCATAACAAGTTCTACTATAATCGAGTTTAGGCTTCTGTGATCCATATCAAGTTAGAGAAATATTTCGGCGAAAATCACATGGAATCTCATTTGTCGACGCGTTTCGAACCAACTAGTGTGGTTCATCGTCAGGACAAGTTGAAGAAACAGATCTAGCTCATCATGCTAAATAGTCTGAGCAGAGCCTCCAACAACTAGCATACTGATCTCCGCCCTTATTAAAGCTAGACTGGCTTCTCCATGCAGGGATTCAATAATCGAGTTTAGGCTTCTGTGATCCATATCAAGTTAGAGAAAGATTTCGACGAAAATCACATGGAATCTCATTTGTCGACGCGTTTCGAACCAACTAGTGTGGTTCATCGTCAGGACAAGTTGAAGAAACAGATCTAGCTCATCATGCTAAATAGTCTGAGCAGAGCCTCCAACAGCTAGCATACTGATCTCTTCCCTTATTAAAGCCAGACTGGCTTCTCCGTGCAGGGATTCAATAATCGAGTTTAGGCTTTTGTGATCCATATCAAGTTAGAGAAAGATTTCAGCGAAAATCACATGGAATCTCATTTGTCGACGCATTTCGAACCAACTAGTGTGGTTCATCGTCAGGACTAGTTGTGCAATGATTTGATACGATAGCTCCACTACCACTCCTATTCCACGATACCACTCCACACACCTCGCATTCATTTCCCTAACGGTCTCATGATTATTCCGAGTTTAAACTCAAGATTGACTGCACTTCCATTTATTACCCGTACTCTTGAGACGTGACCTATTGTGTTACGGCTCTTCTTAGCCGTAATTTCCGCAGCCGTCTGTTGAGACGTGTAAAATTTCATACACAGTCATCCGATTCGAAGAATTCCGCCGTTACTCCACTCGTTTATCAACTCCACTTATACCATACTCCTCGCATGCATCCACATTTTATTTTAAACTTGTTCACTGCTGCTCACCCTCTGTTCCTCCGGTAATTTGGATACTTCCATCCCCTGTTCTCCATTTCTAACTGCAACCACTATAGTTCTTCCTAAACCCTGACTGCAGTCACTACAGTCATCCTAAAACCCGCTTGCAGTCACTACAGTCTATCCTAAACCCTGTAACAGAGCTATTTTTTTTTCCCCTTAACCCTCACATGCAGAAAAACTCTCAGTTGGAATTTAAAACAGAGAATGGGAAAATTACTGAGAGTTGAGCCGGAAGGACCGAAATACTTGGAGGTTATCCTAAAACTAAGGAATTGCTAAAGAAAGTCAGATGGCTACGATTCATCCAGAAGTTTAAAGGCCATAACAAGGAGGTGACCAAAGCTTTTGCGAGGTCTTTTGATGGACAAACAGTGGAGATTGGAGACTTGAAATTCACAGTGACCGAGGCCACTATAGCAGCTGCCACGGGCCTACCTCAAGAAGGTGAAAGGTGGTTTAAAAATAGAAGTGTGGACGATCAAATATGGAGAATCATGCTACAAAACCAAGGTATGGATACCACCGTATTTACAAGAGGCATCCCTGTTCATGCACTAAAAGAAGAATGGTCTAGTCTACTGTTAGTCATCCAGAAATTTATCACGTGTGAAGGTCGTTTTGGCTCTATGTATATGTATCATGTTAGACTGATGATGAATTTCATAGATGGTCACACTCTTAATTTGCCTCATTTTCTGCTATTAAGTTTGAAAAAGATGAGTTTTACAGTTCAAAAACACGTAGGCAATATTGAACCTCATCTCTACCATCATGGGCTCATAAAAATTCTTATTGAGGACCAGTTAAAGAAAACTAAGAATACTTGGGAGCAATTCTTGACAAGAAACTACTTCCAAGAGCCGTCTGAGGCCTCTGGAAGCAGTCCACCAAAGATGCCAAGGAAAAGTAGGAGGAAACAAAAGAACATTACAGTCCAAGATTCCCCTACAATAGAAATTCAAGAAACTGTCCAAAAAGAAGAAGAAGATAGAGCTAAAAGTAAGAAACAGAGGAAAGAAAAAGGCAAAAGAACCATCCAAGAAGTTTATCCATCCCCTGAACAATCCATAGAAGAGGATTATCAGCCTCTGCCAGAAAGATTAATAGATCTTCAGGCTACTGCTATAGCCAAGAAAAAGGAAAAAAGGAAAACAGAGTGCACAAGAGAAGAGTACTAGTTCATACTTAAGAAGGAGCAATAGGCTAAAAGGGAAGGGGAATAAAACCAAAGAAAAACAGTCTCACTTTATTGATTTAGGTGAAGAGACACTTGAGAAATCTCCAGCTCAGCCAAGCATTGAATCAAGTCCTCCACGTGAGGAAAGCCCTTTTCGGCCGGAAAGAGAGAGAGAGAGCAGTCTTCCTCCTCCACCAGATTTTGAGCCTAGTCCGAGAAAGACACCTGAGGTAGATCCTAATCAGCAAGAGGCATATAACTACCTGGAATCCTTAGAACAATCAGCTGCAGGACCGAGGACCACTCTTCCACTTGATGCACAAGTTCAGTCTTTGAAACAGGAGGTATTTGAGTTAGAAGTCCTAAATAGGCATATCAAACAGGAAAATGAAGCACTCAAAGAGCAGAGTAAGGTAGACAAGATTGTCCATGATAACACTATGCTTCATTTAGGACTGTGGCAAAAGAAAAATAGAAAACTGAAGAAGAAGTGCAAAAAGTTAAGCAGAGCATTGATTAACCTCAAGTTCAAATGTCTAGTCAGGAAACCAAGGATGATGATGTTAGCATCAAAGAAGAAGAAAAGAGGGCTAGATGTCCTTGCAGAAGCCTCAAAACATGTGGATTAGAGGGAAATAACTCAATTTTGGTTGCATGAGGACATGCAACACCTTCACAGTGGGGGTATGTTGAGCCTCAAACCTGCACCTTCCTATACACCCTCTCAGCCTTATTTTTCCACTTACTTCATCCACCCAGCTGTTAAATCATTGCATTATAGTCTAAAAAGAAGTTTTTACATGGTTTTCTGACTATGCTTATGACTGTTGTTTGGTTTAGTTTTTGTTCATGCAGCTGATTCCGCAGCCATAACAGGATTCCGCAGCTATTTTGTTTAACGTTGTGCTACAGGTGTCCTATGAAGAAACGAGCCACATGGGCAAGCTACAGGTGACGAGTACATGGAACGTGTCCCTTCAAATCAACCAAATCAGCCATGGAAGGTCACAGTCAACAAGGGTCAAAGGCAAAGCCAACCAAGGAGTTCAGCGGTGGCACATCTCTGTTTTGAGCATGTGAACGTTTACGTGGCACAGTCCTCAGCCCACGAAGACACCGGCACACCTGGAGATCATCCCCGTAACCTGAATCCAACAGCTACCACTCCGAAGATTTAATAGACGTGATGACAGTTACACTAGATCTCGGCTGAGGAGATCTACGTGTCTTTGGCAACACAGTCAATAGCATAGGATTCAGTTAGTTAGTTTCAGCACTTTTTTCATTATAAATAACGCATTGATGAATGCTGTGGAGGAGATTTTTGATATGTAATTTCTGAACTGTTGTCGTTATTACCCCACTGTACTTTGCTTTATATATGTTGCTGCTGTAATACATGAGAAGACTACTTTGCTGAGCTCGTTCTTGTGACTGTTCATTGACTGGCTGAGGTGGCAGAGGGCCCCTGCACACTAAAGCCCTGTATAGTTGTTATTTGATTTCCTTACGTTTCTGTTTTCATAATCATTAGTCTGTACATAATACGTTGTTTTGATGCTTCTTAATTCACTGCTATTTATATTTTCACTTCTGCTTTCTTGTAGCTGTCAACTGATCAATGTTTTTCTGCAGGGTTTCTTAGGCAGCCCGGGCAAATTTTCATCTTTTTGATAACTATTGGCATATGAGATCATCTTGTCCTTCCTGCTAACTTTCATTTTCTGAAGTTTAATTCTAGCACTGTCCTTTTTCAAGTTGTGATTTTCTTTTTTTGTTATTTAGACATCATACTACTCATTAGTTTATGGTTTCTTTCTATAGTCAAGTGACTCTATTAGTAAGAAATCATAATATTACTTATTGTAGTGTGATTTAGTTATCATATTGCTTAAACTTATTCATGATTTCTTCCCACAATGTAGATTGAGCTGAAGGGTAAAGGATCAGAAGAGTTAAAGTAGTGTGATTAGTTTCCTTTCTGCAATTTAATTTCTTGCAATTTAGTTATCATATTGCTTAAACTTATTCATGATTGCTTCCCACAAGGTAGATTGAGCTGAAGGGTAAAGGATCAGAAGAGTTAAAGTAGTGTGATTAGTTTCCTTTTTGCAATTTAATTTCTTGCAATTTAGTTATCATATTGCTTAAACTTATTCATGATTGCTTCCCACAAGGTAGATTGAGCTGAAGGGTAAAGGATCAGAAGAGTTGAAGTAGTGTGACTAGTTTCTTTTCTGCAATTTAATTTCTTGCCATTTAGATATCATATTGCTTGACTTGTTCATGATTTCTTCCCACAAGGTAGATTGAGCTGAAGGGTAAAGGATCAGAAAAGTTAAAGTAGTGTGAATTAGTTGCTTTACTTTGAGTTGCTTTAAGTTCAGTTTTTACTTTCTTTTCATTCAGCAACAAGGATACTGGGCCATTGTCATTAGTTCACTATTTTTCTTAAGAATTGATTTCATTACAGTTGTTTTAAAGCTTTCTTTTTTAGCACTTTTAAGTTTTTAAAAATCACTGTAGAAATCACCATCACCATCCATCCATATTTCATACTTAACTTTCATTTTCACCATCACACATTAGGGAAAGATAAATCCATAAACAACCAAAAAGAACTCAAAAACGACAAAAGACTAAGGAAATGGTTATCTAGTACATATAGTACACTTCACTTCGTCAGTTTACGAACCCCGGATTGACATTTTAAATAGCAATTTAGAACACACTAAATTGACCAAACACATGTCATTCAAAGACAAAGCACATTGATGTTCAGTATCACTTTGTGAAGGATAGGATTGAAGACAAAAAGGTGTTGCTGGTAAAGGTGGACACTTTGAAGAACACTGCAGATGCATTGAAAAAATCTGTGAGCTCTGAGAAGTTCTCTTGGTGTAGAGAAACAATGGGCGTTGCAGGGCTGGATAAATGACTAAGCTCTCTTGTGGCCCCCTGTTGAAAGAAAACAACAAGTGGGAGAATGTTGGGTTATGTTATATTCTTTACACGACCAGCCCATGTAGTTAACCGGGGGTCAGAGGGGGGGAGATCACAGGGGGTTTGAGGGATACCCGTGAAAATTTTGGTTTTGGACCCTATGTTAGGTTGGGCGGACCCACCTATGGTTTTGTGCATGATATTCGCACGTGTTTTTTTTTGGACGCGATGGTTTTTGGTCCATGGTATTTGATGCTTCGGCATGTATAAATATGTATTGTAACATTGAAAGGAACATAATGAAAAATCAAGCTGATAGTCCCAGTTTTGGGATCCAGGGGAATATCTCTATGTATATGTGTTTTATGTGTTATTTTCTCGCATTGAAGAAGAACTTGGTATCGGTCACGATGTTGGAGGACAAAGGCTACGATGTTGTCTTCAGTAAAGGAAAGGCGTTCCTACAACACATAGCCATGGGTCAGACCAAGAGGATAGGGATTCAGGTGAAGAATCTTTATAAACTAGAGGTAGATGATTGTGCAGCATTAAGTATGAAAACAGAATTGGTGCAAAGCCAAGACATTGGTGAGTTGTGGCACAGGCAGTTGGGCCATTTGCATCATGGGGCTTTGAAGATAATGCAGCAGATATCTACGGGACTTCCCAAAGGTAAACTTGAGCAAGTTGACAAATGCAAAGGCTGTACCTTGGGAAAGTACACTAATTCTTCCTTTCATGATCGAGACAGTCGAGCAGAGGCTATCTTAGAGCGAGTTCATACTGATGTATGTGGACCATTCTCGACGGCATCCATAGTGAAGCAAAGGTATTATTTGATTTTCATTGATGACTATTCTCGTAAATGCTGGATTTATTTCATGCAGAAGAAGGACCAAACTTTCACAAAGTTTTGTGAGTTGAAATCTTTGGTCAAGAAGAAGTCAGGGAAGAAGATCAAGGCCTTGAGAAGCAACAACGGTGGAGAATATTTCTCTCAAGAGTTTTAGGACTTTTGTGCAGTGGAAGGAATTAAACGAGAGTTGGCGGCACCTCATAACCCACAGCATAATGGGGTGGCCGAGAGGAAGAACAGAACTATTGTAGGGGCAGCACGGGAAATGTTGCATGACCAAGGCCTACCACTTCACTTGTGGGCTGAGGCATGCAACACAACAGTATATTTGCATAATAGAAGCCCTCATTGCATACTTGGGATGAAGACACCAGAGGAATCTTTCTTTGGTAAGAGACCAGATGTGGGTCACTTCAGGATCTTTGGCTCATCGGTATATTGCCATGTGACAAAGGATGCACAGAAGAAGCTTGAGCCGACAAGAGAGTTGGGTATACTTGTGGGGTACACTGGTTCACCTCACAACTATCAGGTGTACTTTCCTACCAGTCGGAGGACAGTGGTTCGCAAAGATATCAAGTTTGATGAACAGAAGGCCATGCAAGTTTCCTTTTAGAGGGAGCTCCAACTACAAGTTGTGGAGGAAACATTGGTTCTTAAGGACGAGGAGCCTCAGACTGATGTGAAGCAACCGCATGCAGAGGTTTCAGGAGTGGAGACATCCACTCAAGTGGAGACATCCACACAAGAGAAGCTGACAAATTGTTGCAAGATGCGAGAGAGAATGTGGGAGCACCATCTTCTCAGCACAGATAGAGGAGGTCACCTGAGAGATACAGTGGATACATGGCCCTTGTTGGGGAATGTGTTGAGACCGAGCCATCTTCCTTTGAGGAAGCGGTGCAGCAGTTGATTTGGGTTGATGCCATGGTGGAGGAGTATGACTCCATAATTCGTAACAATGTTTTGGACATGGTTCCAAGACTAGAGAACAATTTAGTTGTGAGTTCCCATTGGATTTACAAGGTAATGCAAGCTACTGATGGTAGTGTGGAGAAGCATAAGGTAAGATTTGTTGCGTGTGGCTTTTCACAGATCGAGAGGACCATGTTGTTGCAGTATATTTCGACAGAGGAGCAAGATGTGGACATTTTGACAAAGGAATTGTCAAAGTGTAAATTCGAGTTCCATAGTGACAGGATCGGGGTGGCATATAATCCCTTTCTTGTTGAGAGGAAGCATTGAAATATGGAAACAAGGATATTCCAATTTTAATTTGTCCTTGAATTAAAATTGTGAATTAAAATCGAATTTAGTCTTAACAACTACTTGGAAATAAATAATTAATTCATTATGGATTAATTAGTTGGAGAAATTAAAGTTAGAAGTCTTTTTGAAGTCATGCAAGAGTTATCTCTTAAATTAAGGAGATAAGATTGAGTTATATTTGAGTTGTAATTAGTTAACTCAGTTTACTAAGTTAAGTCCAGTTAAATTAGTTCCAAACTGTTAGAGGAACTAATGAAGAGTTAACAGTCAATTGATGCATGCACTCAACTAGTGTACTCTAGTTAATTGAAGATTCCCTCATAAAAAACTCATGCATGTCTATTCTGAGAAAGATCCAGTTGAGAATAAAGTCAAGGATAGTGTACTATTAGTTGCATGTGTTCTCTTATAAGGAAAACTCATGCATGCAGTCAAGGCATAATTCCTTGAGGATTGTGTAGTTCTGACAGTGTTTGAGAGCAGTGTTACACTTGGTAACAGAAGATCATCCACTAGGAAGATCACAAGGAAATAGGAGCTTGGAGGGCAGAGAGGAAGGCTAGAGAGAAGCCAGGATTTCCTGTGAGCATCTGTGAGGATTGTACTGAGAGCTGGCTAGCTGTGAGAGTTAAGGCTTTGTATAATTCCTATGTATTTCCACCTTGTATGATAATATAGATAATGGGGTTTTTAGCTAAGGCTTTCCCTGAAGTATTTTCATGTGTATTGTGCATTGATTCTTCTTCTTCTGGTTATATGTGTTCAGCTCGATCTTTAAGCTTCCGCAAACTTTGATAGTAGAAGTAGGTTATAGTATTCTGCTTTGATTTATATTGCATAATCGGGTTAACCTACAACAAATTTTCTACAATGATCTCTGAGGTAGATCTGTAGAGAGATTTCTACAACCAATCTCAAGCATAGTTTGTCTCTATTTCCAGATTGCGTAAAAATGAAACCAAATCCAAGCATAGTTTTTTTTCTCATTTTTCAAGCTTGTGAAAAAATGAAACCATCTTCAAGTATTCTCAAGCATAATTTTTCTTTGTTTCAAGCTTGTGTAAAATGAAACCAATCTCAATCATAGTTTGTCTCCATTTCAAGCTTGTATACAAATGAAACCATTCCCACTTTACCTCTCGTGATTGTCATTTTTATCAGCCTATTTTTGCTAGATGAGCCTTGGTTTTTTCATTCCATCGTCACCATCTCTTTGGCCGATCATACACTTTCACTTGGTTGTTTTACCCTTTCCTGGGGAAAAACTGTGATGAGTGGTCTTATTAGCTAGCCTCTTGACCTTTACATGTTTTGGGAAATTCCATCATCACTAGAACCAGTTTCTATCCTTTTATACCACTTGTTCCTCCAGGAGGAGTCATCTTTTAGCTCTTTTCAGACTCTCAAAATATGAAAAGAAGTCGAGCACTTGCATTTTTGAACTTGTTAAAGTAAATGAAAAGACATCTACTCAGTATAAGTTTAACCCTTTTCCGGACTGAGATAGACTAGTTATGAAAAAGGAATACCTTAGTCAAACATGGCTAAGAGGTTCTCTTGAGTATTGTTTTCTACCTTTTCGAACTTAAGAGACTATCTACGAAAAGGGATATCTAGAGTTTTCTTTTTGCCTCTTTTTCAAACTCTCTAAACATGAAAAATATGTCAAGTTACCCCTCCATCTGACTCGTAAAACTGAAAAAACAAAGGACTTGTCACCATGATGAGACCGACCTACTCCTTCCTAGGGCTTGTTAAAAATACTAGGATGGATTCATCTAAAGGATGAACTTATACGACAAGCATATGGTATCCTCTTCAAGCTTGATATTAAAAATAAAGAGGTACTCTCTAGAAATAGTGGGGGAAAATGGAAGGAAACATATATACTATATTTTGTGTAAAAGGCAGCATGTCATTCTTGAACATGACACTTATCAGTATCTCATGTCAGGTTTGGGTTATCCTCACTTTGTCACTTTCCTTACTAGGTTTGGGGAATCCATTTTCCTCTCATATGATTATATCCTATTATCACGATGACCTCTGATACTCTTTCGAGTCAAATGTTGCCAAATTCTAGAGTCGTGCCTTCAATATGTTCAAGAGAAGTCCCATATGCAAATTAAAACCACTTATACAATGTTTGATTTTTTCTACAACAATCCTAAATCACTCTTGCCAACTTTGTAAAATCTTATGTTTTGAGTCAATGATGTGGGAAACATTATGGCTCTCCTTCGACAGATCACTTCTTATCAAATCCAACTCATTATCTGGGAAGATGATCTAGGAACTTCCTTTCAGTACCTTGGAGCTTGCATGCCTCAATGGAAGGCTCTGCACATTCGATGATAGGTTCACATCATTGGCCTTCGATCAAATTATTATGTGAGTGTTTGACTTCAAATTCATTGTTCACACTTGTGGATTGTGTTTTTGTACCTTGGGATCCATCATCATCAATGGTGGTTCCTCTCATGCCCATTAACGGTTTACATCATTGGCTGGTAATCAGGTGGTTTCTACCATGTTCGACTACAACCCATTTATTCGCATGGTGAGATTTGTACTTTGGTTGGATCGAGATAGAGATGAAGACCTTGGTTTTCATTTGATAAATCCAAGTTTCATGGAGTTATTAAGTATTCATGATTTTAAACTTGATCCTTTCTATTCGGATGGTTGCGTCCATGCCGTGGATCCATGTATTGTTAGATGCTTGTTGTTATCACTCTATAATTTAGTAAGGCTAGGAAATAATTGCAGAGGTAACCAAAAAACCACTTTGGAAGCTGGGATCTAGCCCTTCCAGCTTCAAAGAGGGTTCTCTCCTTCAGATTTAGATTTGTTTACTTGGTAGGGTTCTAGGTTAGTTGTGAAAGTTAAAGGTTTGGTTTATGAATTGGTTTGGTTGGAACAACAAGGGAAAATTTATTTGGGCAATGGAGTCAAAGAGGCTTAGGGTGATCAATTTGCAAAAATATCAAGCTTAAGTGAAATAAGGCAAGGTAGGCATACTTCTAGATCCTTGTAGTTTATGATATGGATAAGGAAGAAATGATTAAGATTCACTTTAAATATAGAGAAATTAAGAATTCTAAATTTGAACTTCAGAAGGAAACATTGATATAGTTTTAAGCCAAAACAGGGTGCTTTTGAAACAAATCCTAAACTTAATTTTCTTTAAAAAAATAGAGAAAATAAACATATACGAAAAACTGAGAAAACTGATTACAGTAAGAAGCACTTCACCATATAGATATGACACAGGAATCATGAAACAACTTGCTTGTATTAATGCAAATGGCCACTAAATTTCAGTGATCAGCTTTACAATAATGGTAGTATTTCTCAATACAAGTCCCAACCTCTATTACTTCAATTGACGAAGTATTTATACAAATTTTTCACAAAATATCATGATAGAAAATATCAAAATTCATTACAAATATCTCAAATCTGTATTACAAAAATAGGACTAAACTATAGGAAATTCAAAACTAATGAATCTACTTGGCACTATCTTTGAGGATTACTGGTGATAAGGAACAACAATTCGAATTTGATAGAAACTCTTATTTGATGGGGTGGCATCCAAGTCATTAACTGTCCATGGGCTTTTTCCTCCCGAAATTCTGAAAAAATAGGGTCTAGTGATCCCTTTGTATATCCCAAAAACTAATATCTGTTAGAAAACTGAGAGAGGTTTTTATACAAGGGGATTTTAGAAACAAAATCCTCTTTCTATTTTTAAAAATTCATTTCACATGTTCAAAAACTGTATTGGAAAACAGTAACTAAAAATAGGAAAATTCGGGAAACTATGCTTGCAAATATTCATCTGAATGTCCCAAATCATAATTCTCGGTTCTTTTTAAACCATGTTTTAAATTACTATGATGTATAGGGAAAAAACATAGTTTTAACTGACCATGAAACGAACATATGACGTGGAGGCGGGAGGTGATATGGAGGTGGGAGATAATGTGGAGGCACATGGTTGGTGGAAATAGTTGACGTGTTAGTGTGGAAGGAAGGCGTGGGAGTAGAGACGTGGTGGGGAAATCGCGTTGGCGAGAGATGGGCGGTTTTCAGAGGGGGTAGGAGTGGTAAATGGTTTTAGGCAGGGGGGAGGTGAAAAACACATGAGGGGCGGCCATGTCACATAACAGAGAAAGGGGTAAACAAATTTTAGGACCCCCCTCCTTGTCGTTAACTATCGGAGGGGCCAGGGGGGTCTAAATTTGATCACTCGTTGTTGATCCAGATGGGTTGAATCATGGTCGTTGCTTCTTGCACACCAGTTATTACAATATTTACAATTAAATTAATCATAAGCATGATCAATTGCATTAAGGAACACTTGGACTAGAAAACCTTTTTATTTATTTTTTAAGTCAATAAATCACGATTAAAGGATGTGATTACTGCTATTTTTTTTTCATGGAAATAATTTCATAAATGAATCAGTATTTACATCTCTCAAACCCAAATAATCAGGTAAAATAATAACTCATCCTATAAAATTTATAGGACCCTAACAGTGGCTCCAATGGGGGATGGCATCCTCTCTATTAGGTGCCAAGAACACCATATACTAGTAGCCTGATCCATTGGGTTGATCCCAAATCTGCAACTTGTTCTTGCATAAAATCTATGCGACTAAAAAACTCTCAAACTGAAATCAAAACCACTCTGCAAACTGAAATATGAAATACACACTGAACTTAAAGTTGTACTGCTATCTGAAAATGAAACTGACCATAATGCTTGGAAAAGATGCTCAGAGTACTGAGTTTATTTGCACACAGCTACCTATCCTACACTGCTGAAAATCATGTTGAATCAAATAATACAAAAATGTCAATGAAGCCTGTCAAGTAGCTGCTGAAATAAGTGGACTTCTTGATTGCTTGTTGGCAAAATCAAAAGGAAAGCTTGACTATTGGTCCACAAAATCAAATTTGTAATGTGTAATGAAAACTACTAATGGATCTGATCCTTATGTGAAAAAATGGTTGAACACTTAAGCTAAAAAGAACATCCATGTAGTTTTCCACAGGATTAATAAAGGCATGATTAATTAGTTTACCTTTCAGGCCTTCAATGACCAGCTGAGCATGGATGATTTTTCCAGTTGTATCCTCAAGGTTAAACCTTGATTCCAACTCAGTAGTTTCAGTTTTGTGCTCGAAAAAAAAACTCTCATCAATCTGCAAATCAAAAGGCAATACAATCTCCTCTTGTTTTGGAGAAGGAATATTTTTTAAGAACTGTTTAGGATCTTGGAAACTATATGACTAAATATAAAAATCAAAATTTCAATACCTTTCTCAAATCTTTTAGCAAATAACCCAAGAAAACAAGTTTTACCTTCACGAGAAAATTTGCTTGTTTTCAAACAATGAAACACGACCGTTGAAAAAACTTCATCAATTTGAAAACCTGCTAACGTATCCTTGAATTCTTTTAAAACTTCACCATATATAGGGTTTTCCACATACCCTGTCATGTTGCTTACCAAGAAATCTGACCAATATGCAGTGAAGTCACCATGAGGTTTTTGCAAATTTGGATTCTTTAGTGGAGTCACCCTGAAAACTTTGAAGCTCTGGATACTTGAAACATGGAGTCGTCAGGAGAAAGAAAAAATCAGCCTTCTTGTGTCTGATCACTATCCACCATCATTAATTAGATCTGGTACTTGATACTCTTTCCTGAGGAATATTAAACAGTTTTATCCCCAGTATGGTCGCCATTATGTTATCACTCTGTAATTTAATAAGGTTTGGAAATAATTGCAGATGTAACCACAAAACCACTTTGGAAGCTGGGATCTAGCACTGCCAGCTTCAGAGAGGGATCTCTCTTTTATATTTAGATTTGTTTACTTGGTAGGGTTTCAGGCTAGTTGTGAAAGTTTAAGGTTTGGTTTGGTTGGAACAACAAGGGAGAATCCATTTGGGCAATGGAGTCAAAGAGGCTTAGGGTGATCATATCAAGCTTAAGTGAAACAGGGAAAGGTAAGCATACTACTGGGTCCTTGTAGTTTATAAGATGGAGAATGAAGAAATGATTAAGATTCACTTTAAATATAGATCAATTAAGAATTATATATTTAAACTTCAGAAGAAAACATTGGTATTGTTTTAAGCCAGAACAGGGTGCTTTTGAAACAAATCTTGAACTTAATTTCCTTTAAAACAATAGAGAAAATAAACATATATGAAAAACGGAGAAAATTGATTATAGTAAGAAACACTTCACCATATAGATATGACACAGGAATCCTGAAAAAAATTTCTTGTATTAATGAAAATGGCCACTAAATTTCAATGATCACCTTTACAATAATGGTAGTCTTTCTCAGTATAAGTCCCAACCTCTATTACTTCAATTGATGAAGTATTTATACAAATTCTTCACAAAATAGATTCATTACAAATATCTGAAAACTGTATTAACAAAAATAGGACTAAACTACAGGACATTCAAAACTAATGAATCTACTTGGCACTATATTTGAGGATTGCTAGTGATAAGGAACAACAATTTGAATTGGTTAGAAACTCTTATTTGATGAGGTGGCATCCAAGTCACTAATTGTCCATAAACATTTTCCTCCCGAAATTCTAAAAACTAGGGTTTAGTGATCCCTTTGTATATCCTAAACCATAATAGTTGTTAGAAAATTGAGATTTTTTTTTTGTACATGAGGATGTTAGAAACAAAAACCTCTTTCAATTTTTAAAAATTCATTTCCACCTGTTCAAAAACTGTATTTGAAAACAATGACTAAAAATAAGAAAATTCGAGAAAATATCCCAGCAAAACTTCATCCGAATATCCCAAATCATAATCGTTGTTAGAAAAATGAGAGAGTTTTTTGTACATGAGGACGTTATCAACCAAAACCACTTTCAGTTTTTGAAAACTCGTTCTCATTTGTTTTTAAACCATGATTTAAATTACTTTGTTGTATCGGGAAAAAACATAGTTTTAACTTACCATGAAACGAACATATGACGTGGAGGTGGGAGATAATGTGGAGGCATATGGTTGGTGGAAATAGTTGACATGTGAGTTTGGAAGGAAGGCGCGGGAGTAGAGATGTGGTGGGGAAATGACGTGACGAGAGTAAATAGACGTTGGCGGGAGATAGGCAGTAGGAGTGGTAAATGGTTTTAGGTGGGGGGGGTGCAAAATACATGAGGGGCAGCCACATCACATAAGAGAGAAAATGGGAAATTTTAGGACCCCCCTGTGGTTAATTGTCAGAGGGGCTGAGTGGGTTCTGAATTTGATCACTTCTTGTTGATCCCGACAGGTTGAATCATGGTCGTTACTTCTTGCACACTAGTTATTACAATATTTACAATTCAATTAATCATAAGCATGATCAATTGCCTTAAGGCGCACTTAGACTATCATGCCTTTTTATTTATTTCTTAAGTCAATAAATCACGATTAAAGGATGTGATTACTTCTAATTTCTTTTCATGGAAATAATTTCATAAATGAATCATTATTTACATCTCTCAAACCCAAATAATCAGGTAAAACAATAACTCATCCTATAAATTTTATAGGACCCTAAAACTTGCTGAGAGATGTATTATCAGGCATACTTACATTAGATATGTCAGATATATTGTATTATGTTTGATTTGTAGGTCTCCTAGTGGTGGTTCTCTAAGTCCTTGTCTTTTCTTGTAAAGCACCTCAGTCATCACTTCTTTTTCTAACTTCATGCTTTAGGGGGCATCTGTTATATAGTATTTTTTCACACTCCCAATGTCGTATCTTGAAGTGTCACACTTTGTGTTTTCAATGTCACAAGTGTCGCAAAGTGATGAAATTCATTGCAAATAATGTATTCACCATGAAACATGCTTGTGGTAATCAACACAATATCCCTGAAGAAAAGGAAGAAAACTTGCCTTGAAAGAATTCTGAAGAACTTGTCAAAAACTCTTGTTTGCAAGGCCAGTGTGTTTCCTATAACTAGTATCTTGCGATAGTAACTTCTGGCATTATACATGACTAGCGCTACCAATGTGATTTTTATTAGGCAAAACCACACTGATCCTCTTAAGGAATTTTTTCCCAAAATGAAGGAGAAACTTCCTATACTAGAAGCTTGAGAACGACGATGTGATTTCAAGTAGATGAAGATTGGAACGAGACATCCCATTCATGACCCTAGATCCTCTTTCCATGGATCTTTCCCTTGATAAGTGGAACTCCTCCCTCATTTCATGGATCCTCAACTTCCTCTCCTTCCCTATAAATTAATTTCCCACCATCCACTAATGGTTGGTTGTTGGTTGGTTGGTGGCCATCCTAGTGCTGAATTGTGCCCAAATGTTGCCCATTTGCAAAGGAGAAAAGGTGTTTGAAGGCTAAGGCTTGTACTTGGAATATCACTTGAAGGAGGCTTTCAACATCAAGGCTTGATTGGTTGTAACGCTCCCTTTTTCATCTATTAATACTACGATATATGTTCTTCCCATAAATGTGTCAATTATTGTCCATTTATTATAATTCTCCTTGATTTGCTACATAATTTGTATTAGAAAGTGTTATGCTTTGCATGGTTTTGTTGTCTCCACTTGACATTTCTTGCAGGCACTCATGTACAAAAACAAAGAGGAGATTGTGAGCTCGAAATCTAAAGAGTCAAGGTCGACAACAAGATATTAGCATTAGAGAGAGGTAGGAGATCTATCCTCCTTTGCATTTTCTAGTATGAATTAAGAAATATTGCATGTAGTTGTCTTTTGTAGTTGCTAGATCCTCCCATAGGACTAGAGGTATCGTTTCTGTCCGCAGAAAGGATTGCCTTCACAACAATCACTGATCGATGTATTATTTTGTAGGCAAGTATGGACTTTGCATTGGTTCTATATTTTCTATTTTAGAGGTTTGGAGAAAAGAATTTTATTCAAAGCAATTACACTGTAGATGGTGTATGATCGATCACAATGAACGAAGGGATGGATGCAAATACAAGAGGAATCAAAGAAGCTTGGGTTATCTAAAGAGAAGAGACAGACATGCATCTTCTCTAATAAAATATAGTATGTCGTTAGGAAGCTCAATGCAGAGAAGAAACCATGGATGAAGGTCTCCTTCTTTAACTCTACTACATCTTTTCTAATGAATTAATTTAGGTAATGTTTATTTTAAATGGTTCAAATTCTCACAAATATATTCCTTATCACATAATATGCTTTATTAATTGTAGCCACTGCCTGAATAAATTGATTTGTGTTGGATTTATAGGGGAACTTTGTGAAGACGAGGTTTGATTGAGCAAACTCAACAATAATAATTTTCTTTTGAGCAAGGAAAAACTTATTGAAGCCCCGAGGGATAGCTCAAATGGTCGAGTTCCCGTTGATAGTACTCTCCCGGTTTGGGAGGTCACGGGATCAAATCTCCTCGACGCCCTCGGGGTTAGGTCTGGTACGACCGAACGGCAGTTCCCTTCGGGAGCTGCCCCGCTTCTTTATGTGGATGTAGCGGCCCACCTCTGGTGCCCCGTGAACCACATCGAAAAAAAAAAGGAAAAACTTATTGAAATGCACATGAATAATAACCTCAAAAGAAATGCATATGTGGTGCCTCCATTGTTTTTCTCTCTACGTATTGTTTGAAAATTATAGAAATATATAACATGGGTAGGTGGGCAGGATAATAAATTCTCTGGCTATTTGTCATAGAGTCCAAAGCATGTTATTTCCATCTCTTACATACTTTACATATATTTTTTCATATACCAACACGGTCATGATAAAATGAATGGAGAGAAACAACATGATTCTTTTTCACATCTAAACCGAAATACTCTCTTCAGACTAATATGCACATTATTTTCATGGAAAGTATTGATCATTCCTTTGTACCAACCTAAAATATTATGTAAATTACATACCATTCAAATTTACAATTTCAATAAAGTTCTACACAATTTTTAAAAATATATTAAAAAAAAACATAAATAGTTAGAGTAAATTATATAATTTCAACCCTGATTTCCTGCGTAATATGGCCATGATCTTTCATTTTCTTTATTTCTCATTCTATGTGTTTTGAGATTGTTATATGCATTGTCAAATTTCACTTGCCACATTGTCAAAATAGGGTTGGGTGGATAATATTTGCAATCATTACATCCCATTTCAATACAATATTCTCCCTTCTACATTAAAGCATACACTATTTATAACTTGAGTACATATCACACAAGCATCGTCAATAGTATTAACTTGGTATGAAAAAAATTGATATAGTATTAACATGGTATTAAAAAAAATTGAAATATTTCACTATCAAAACATGGAAAATTGTACCTAAACCTTAGAATGTGGTATTAAATATAAATCTTTTGTTAAAACCTAACTCCCAAGTGGTCCAAAGGTATTTATTCCTTTTCCCTCTTACTTTTTTATTTATTTTATTAGTTTCTAGGTATATTGTTTGACTTGGCTTGGAGATAAAAATCAGCTATCATTAGTTTTGAGATGCATGGTATACATCGACATGAAAGAGTTCAATTCCCTTTGTCATCTATATCAACACTGAAAGAGTTTAATTCCCTTTGCCATCTATGTTGGTTGTGTTTATTAGATGTAATTAGTTTGAATATATATTATTGTTTTTAAGTTAAAAGTAAAAGAACAATATCTTAATTGTAATTAAGAGTTATAAAGTTGGAGATAGTATGGAGATTTTAACATATTTTATTTTATCTAAATATGTTTTTTATTTTAATATATTTTCAAAATTTGAGGAAGAGAGTAACCAACATGGATTTTGATGTTTGAGAGGAGGATTTGACGAGAATTAGGGAGTTCCTTGTTTATCTTGAATTTAATATTCAGTTTTCCCATATTTACAGATTTTTTGTTTTGGTATTTGAACTATCCAACTTTGAGTGATTATGAGAAACAATGGAAATGGTGCCAGACTACTCTAAAGGTATGGGCAATGTATCTATTTAGAGCCTTTGGAAACCACATAGTCCAAGACAAGGACCTTGAATTCTCATGGGAAGAAGATTATGGTTGGGTAGTCAATGAATAAGTAGAAAAGTGTGCACATTGTTGTGGATGAAAGAATGAACAAGATTGTTGTTGCATTTTTTTTGTGGTTGTGAGTAGAAATATAATTGGTCAAATAGATATCAAACTACATGTGAGTGTTGAGAGTGCAACTTTGAATATATGGTGATCTAAAGTTTTTTAAGTCACATCAAACATGTAGAGTTGCATATTTATCTAAATGGGTAGGAAGTCATTGTAGAATCCCTCAGTCTATGTTTGAGGGCCAAGAGAAGTTCTATGTAATTCGTTTGAACTAAGCACAAAAGGAATTGAGAAAGGGAAAGTATGAAGGAATTGTTGGGTCATAGAAGGATGTCCTTTGTGCTTTGCGGGCCAACTGTGGGAACACTGTGAATGATAACAAACCCTAGTTCAATTTTTTAAAGGAAAGACATCGACTCCTATGTGTGAAGGAGAGTGGCCTTCATGTTTTCTACCTTGGGTTAAACCTTGTTAATCCCTAAGTGAGCCTTCCTCTCAAGGCATTGAATCTAGTTCAAGGGTGGTCAATTGCAAGAAATTCTAGTGGAGCTTATCGTATGGTTGGGTGGAGAGTGTCTCTCTCTTTCTTCAGTTTCCAACAAAGCTGAAGTGATATATTTTCCAATCACCATTTCAATTTTAATTGACCTTAATTTTAATCTCAGTTATATTTCTCCCCAAATTTTTGAAGTAAGTGTCTTACAAAAGAAGGAATCATACTAGGGCTTGGTTGGTAAAGCTAGCCACTAGAACTAAGAGAAAGGTTATTGAAGTCATTGAAGCATGCCTATTTCAAATGAATTAGGGCATGATAGCATTCACAATGTTCCCACATTTGGCCCGCAAAGCATAAAATGTGTCCTTCTTTGACCCAACAGTTCCTTGATACTTTCCCTCTCTCAGCATTCTTTTTGCTTAGTATAAACAATTTTCATAGAACTTCTCTTTGCCCTCTAACTTAGACTAGGGGATTCTACATTAACTTCCTACCCATTCAGATAAATTTGCAACTCCACATGTTTAAGTGACTCAAAAAACTTGAGATCACCCTTTATTCAAAGTCACACTCTCAACACCCACATGTGGTTTGGTTTTTATTTGATTAATCATCTCTCTATCACAACCACACACAAAAAATGCAACAAAATTATTCTTCGCTCTCTCATCTACAACATGCACACTTCTCTACTTATTCGTTGACTACCCAACCACAATATTCTTTGCATGAGAATGTGTGGTCTGTATCTTCAACTGTGTTTTTTCTAAAGACTCTAGTTAGATACATTTCCCATACCCATAAAGCAGTATTGCACCATTTCCATTCTTTTTCATCATCGTTGAAAGTTGGATAGTTCAATTACCAAATCAAAAAATGTGTAAATATGGGAAAATTGAAGATTAAATTCAAGATAAACAAGGAAATTCCTAATTCCCCTCAAAGCTTACTCTCAAACATCAAAATCCGTGTTGGGTACTCTCTTCCTCAATTTTTGACAATATATTAAAATAAAATAAAATAAAAACATATTATATTAAATACAATTTTTCAAAATATCCATACTAACTATCTCCAACTTTGTAACTCTTAATTACAATTAACATACTTTTTTTTTAACTTGAGTACAATAAATATTATATATTCAAACTAATTACAACTAAGTCTAGAACCCCTCAGTCTAAGTTTGAGGGCCAAGAGAAGTTCTATGTAATTTGTTTGAACTAAGCACAAAAGGATTTGAGAAAGGGAAAGTATCAAGGAATTGTTGGGTCATAAAAGGATGTCCTTTGTGCTTTAAAGGTCAATTGTGGGAACATTGTGAATGATAATAGGCCCTAGTTCAATGTTTTAAAGGAAACACACTGAATTCTATGTGTGAAGAAGAGTAGGATTCATGCTTTCTACATTGTGTTGTTAAACCTTGTTAATCCCTAAGTGAGCCTTCCTCTCAAGGCATCAGATCTAGTTCAAGGGTGGCCAATTGCAAGAAATTATATTGGTGCTTAGCCTATGGTTGGGTGGAGATTGGTTCTGTCTTTCTTTAGTTTCCAGCAAAGCTTAAGTGATATATTTTCCATCCACCATTTCAATTTTAATTGACCTTAATTCTAACCTTAGCTATATTTCTTCCCAAATTGTTGAAGTGTGTGTCTTACAAAAGAAGGAAGCATACTAGGGATTGGTTGGTTAATCTAGCCACGGTAACTAAGAGAAAGGCTATTGAAGTCATTGAAGCATGCCTATTTCAAATGAATTAGGGCCTGATAGAATTCACAATGTGCCCACAATTGGCTCGCAAAGCACAAAAGGTGTCCTTCTTTGACCCATCAGTTCCTTGATACTTTCCCTCTCTCAGCTCCCTTTGTACTTAGTTTAAATAAATTGCATAGAACTTCTCTTGGCTCTCTAACTTAGACTAGGGGTTTCTACACTAACTTCCTACCCATTAAGATAAATTTGCAACTCCACATGTTTGATGTGACTCAAAAAACTTAATATCACCCTTTATTCAAAGTCATACTCTCAACACCCACATGTGGTTTGGTTTATATTTCACTAATTATCTCTCTATCACAACTACACAGAAAAATGCAACAAAAATCTTCTTCGCTCTCTCATCTACAACAACATGCACACTTGTCTACTTATTCGTTAACTACCCAACCACAATCTTCTTCACATGAGAATTTGTGGTTTGTGTTTTTTACTGTGTGGTTTCTAGAGACTCTAGACAGAGACATTTCCCATACCGCTAAAGCAGCGTTGCACCATTTCCATTCTTTCTCATCATCATTGAAAGTTAGATGGTTCAACTACCAAATCAAAAAAATTGTAAATATGGAAAAATCAAATATTAAATTCAAGATAAACAAAGAACTTTCTAATTCCCCTCAAGATTTACTCTTAAACATTAAAAACCATGTTGGGTACTCTCTTCCTCAATTTTTAACAATATATTAAAATAAAAAACATATTATATTAAATAAAATTTGTCAAAATCTCCCTACCGATTATCTCCAACTTTATAACTCTTAGTTACCATTAACATACTATCATTTTATTTTTAACTTAAAAACCATAAATATTATATATTCAAACTAATTACCACTAATAAACACAACCAACATAGATGGAAAAGGGAATTAAACTTTCAATAGTAATAAACACAACCAACATACATGGCAAAGGGAATTAAACTTTCCATGTTGATGTATAGACCACGCATCTCGAAACTAATGATAACCTTTTTATCTCTAAGCCTAGTCGAATAATGAAAAAAATAAAAACGTGGGATGGAAAAGTAGTAAATAACTTTGGCCCCATTGGGAGTTAAGTTTTAACAAAATATTTATTATCACATCCTAAGGTTTAAGTGCAATTTTCCTTGTTTTGATTGTGAATTATTTCAATTTCTTTTAATACCATGTTAATTCTATATCATTTTTTTCATACCAGGTTAATATTATTGACGATGCTCATGTGATATGTACATAAGTTATAAATAGGATATGCTTTAACGCAGAAGGGATAAGATTGTATTGAAATGGGGATGTAACGATTGCAAATTGCATCGTTGTACCCAACCCCATTTTGACAATGTGGCAAGCAAAATTTGACAATGCATCTAACAAACTCAAAAAAACATGGAATGAGACATAAACCAAACTATGGGATCACAGCCACATTAAGTAGGAATCCATTATATAAAAATTTTGTTTTTTTAAATATATATATATTTTTAATTTATAGAATTTTATTTAAATGGTAAATTTTTATGGTTTGTAATTTACATAATATTTTAAGTTGGTATAAAGCAACTATTAATATATTTCATGAAAATAGTGTAAGTAATGTGTTTATAACTCTGAAGAAAGTATTTCAATTTAGATGTGAAAAAAAAATCATGGTGTTTAAGTTTGTTATTCATTTTATCATGATTTTGTTGGTATATGAAAAAATATATGTAGCGTATAAAAGAGATGGAAATAACAGGCTTTGGTCTTTGCGACAGATAGTTAGAGAATTTATTATCCTACCCACCTACCCACATTTTGTGTTTCTATAATTTTCAAACAATATACATAGATAAAAACAATGGAAGCATCACATATGCATTGTTTTTGTGGTTATTATTTATGGGTCTTTTGATAAGTTTTTCCTTTCTTATAAGAAAATTACCATTGTTGAGTCTGCTCAATCAAACCCCATCTTCACAAAGCGCCCCTACAAATCCAACACATATCATTTTATTTAGGAAGTAGTTGCAATTAATAAAGCATATTATGCGATGAGGAATAGATCTATAATCATTTGAACCATTTAATATAAACATTTCCTAAACTAATTCATCAGAAGGGATGTAGTAGAGTTGAATAAGGAGACCTTCATCTGTGGCAGCTTCTCTGCATTGATATTCCTAACTTCATTACTGTATTTTATTAGAGAAGAGGCGTGTTTGTCTCTTATCTTTAGATAAAACGAGTTTTTTTATTCTTCCTATATTTGTATTTGTCCCTTCATTCATCGTGCTCAATCCTGCATTTTCTATAGTGTAATTGCTTTGAATAAAATTCTCTTCTCCAAACCTCCAAAATCTCAAATCCAGAACCAACACAAAGTCCAAACTTGCCAACAAAATAATACATTGATCAGTTATAAGACTAGAACGGGCTTAAGAAGGTCTCCTATTGAGTACTTACGAAGGGTAATATGTGGAGAATTCAAAATTTGAATTTTAAATGTAAGGGAATGCTTTTGAAATGTGAATCCAAGGTCAGATGTTCCATGATGACTATGTGATGGTCATCCGACAAAATTGTGATGACAAAATGCATATGTTTTGGATGGAGTCTATGTTGTGACTGGAAACATAGATATACTTTTCCAAAGATAGAAAGAACATCGAGATAGGGTGTGCTCATCAATAAAATGTTAGATGGCCAGAAATAAAAATAAAAATGGTCATTAGTTTTTAAAAATGTATAATAGATAGACTATGCCTTTTGAATATTCCATCTCTCTAGGGTTGGAATATGGATTCCTCTTCTTGTCATACAATTATTTTTTTTATTTTTCTAGTTTTTATGCTTCTGTCAAGAAATGTTATGTTTAAAAAGTTTCCCTTCAAGAGTGATGTTTCGATAATAAATTAACCCTTCACCAATAAAAGTTTGATTAAAAAATTACCCTTCAAGAGTGATGTTTCGATAATAAATTAACCCTTCACCAATAAAAGTTTGATTAAAAAATTACCCTTCACTAACACAATTATGTTGAAAATTTTCAAATATTTATCATACGAAAAAAGAAAATGACAATTCATCTTCAGAGGATGATTCCTACTCTTGTTGCACACGGATTAGAGCTTCTTCTAGAGGCAAAAGGTTCTCGTCTGTATTTTTGGATACGACTCTAGCAGTTGTGGATAGATCCATCCCTTTTGGTCAAGGGTGGATTTCCCCTTCCTCAGTTAGTTGGTTCAATGCCTCATAAGGATTATTGGCCAACTTCTAAGCATCAACTTTGTTGGTGCGTTCACCTTTGTTTGGATCCCCTTTCTTGGGATAGGCTAGCCCTTTTCCTTTGTTCAAATTTTATTTATGTTATGCTTGTCTTGATGGGTTGTTGACATGTCTGGTTGGAGCTCTTCTTCTCTTTTGTTACTGCCAATTATCCCTTTCTTATGTCTGTTTGGATGGCTTCTCTTGTTGCTTCTTTTTTGCAATTTATTGCAAAATGACCATGCTCATGTCATATTTTTAATTTGAAAGGCAACTAGTCATAATCCAATTCTTGTGGCTCAATACGATTGATGTATTTCCCTAGGGTATTCCCAATGCTCTGAAAAGTGTTCTCATCCCAGCGATGCAGAGGAAGAAATGGGAGCTTTACCCGAACTGGAACAGCAAAGGGAACATCACTTTTAGGGTTAACGTATGAACTCCATCAATCAAGATATAATCCTTGTACACCCATAAAATCTGTGCCAATGAAAAATATCAGGTCTGGATCTGCCTTGTTTTCAAATAAAATGGTAAGAAACCCTTGGCGCATAAAGAGGTCGAAGCAACTCCTTTTATCAGTGGTTGCCAATTTTTTTCTACCCATATCTCAATTAAGTGTGGGGAGGGCTAGACCCCCATAAATTTCCCTATCAGACCCCTTTCCACAAGATGTAAAGCTCGTGACCTAGCCTAAGGAGCAAAAACTTCAACATTTGGAATTTCCTACACCTTTTTTACAAAGCAAGATGGCTTTGCCTTCTGATATTTTGAACCATTGCATGCTAAATTGTTGAAACCCTCTATATCAAGAGGGGGTATTGTGGATCCCATAAATTTTCCATTGGAGCGTTGAGATATGCACTTCACTAAGCTGAAACCCTGAGAGAGATTATCAAGTCTGCTACTATTTCTCGCGCAAATTCTTAATTTTTCAATGTTATTCATATCAAGATAGATCAAAACATCAACACAAGAGGCACAAGAGTGACCATAGGACCATCGCCAGCTCTCAATTTTCATTTGAACAACAACTCTTATATGTCAATTGTCCTCTTATACATAGTGGGAAAAGCTGACATAACTTAGTTGTCAAACTAGCAGTAAGGAGAGCCATCACTGGTTGCAATCCGCAAATGCAGGTTGACACATTACCGTTATTCAAGGAAAACAATGCCACCTAGAAATATCTGATGGTGGTCCATATGGGGTCAGATTTTCACTCCTACCAAATACCTCTAAGTCTTGGGTTGTTAACTTGTTTCCTTACATCTGAGAAAGACGAGCTCTTACCCAAGAAAAAGTAGTTTTATGGAATACTCCAAGCCCAAACTTATCTGCCAATTTTCAATGATAAATCTCATGAAAAGAGGAAATCCATATTCTTTTATAGATGTAAACCCCAAAAAATCCCATGAAACTTTATTTGGTCTCATCAATAGACATCGGTACATTGCTTGAAAAGGGATTGATAAATTTGTTGTACAAACTAATAATCATATTCATTCATAAATTCTACATTATTATCAAAAACTTTGATAGGTTTATCATATAACTTTACAACTATTCACAAACACAAAATACAATTCATGTAAAATTTGGAGGTTTAGCTCAGATTAGCATCTGAAATGCTCATTTTAGGTTTCTTGGAAGAGTTGTAGGCTCTGTATTTATATACCCTAAATACATGTTCTTTATTGGTTCATTCATATACCTGCACAATCCATATCCCCTTGTTGCCTATGCAAGTTGTGTTTTTCACATTTCTATAATAACAACATTTCCTTTTAAGAATCATACCTGTGAAGTTCATGTCAACTCCCTATCATGTTTTAGGAGAGGATGATCATTATAATCAATATTGATTATGGTCACCTCTATTCCTTTTCCAATTGGAATAGTAACATATTTCGCACTAGGCTTCCTCTTAAATGTCCTGACATAGGAATTTGTGGCCTTCCTCACAAACACATTGTTGGCAACCACCACTGCACGAGAGGGATTTAGATTCAAAAGCATAAACAAATCCTGGTAATCTTCAGTTAGCTTGCCATCAATGACAACAAAATCTACATTATTGTATTCAGGAAGCAACTCCATGGCATTTTTTATGACGAAGTCAATTGTATCTTCCAACCCCAGATTCTTGAAGGTCTCCACCATGGTTTCAATCTCTACCTTTGCAGTAAGAATGTAGACAAGGTGGCCACTAGTTTAGCAAGTTGTCACTGCTAGGCCTATGGTAGCCGTTGGTGTTGAGCTTGAACATGCATCTACATTAAGTTGTGTATTCATGCTTGCTACTATTGTTAATATGGATTTAATTATCTCTAGTTCTACATGTTTTCTCTCCTACTCCAATTTGCACAACAATGTCACAACATGAGGTCATTTAGAAAAACATGTCTAAAAACCTTTTTCTTTTTCTATAATAGGTTGGTTGTCATAAACTAAAACCACCAAAATTTAGTTATTTAGTTGGTTGTTATGCACATTGGGTGTATTTAGGATAAAAATTTCAATATGTGAATTGAAACAATAACTTGTTCCATATTTAATAAAATATGAACAAATCGTTGTTATTACTAGACTAATCTAGTCTTTTCTAATGAAGCGCCAAAAAACCCTATTCAACTCAGTAATGATCTATCAATTAAAAGGTGTCAAATTCTGCTTCGGTATCCATTAGATGTCTGGAAAAAATGAATTTACAAAATTTCAATTTAATTCGTTCTTTTTTATCTCTTTTCTTTCCATGTTTGTTAAATCATCCTTTTCAATGTTAATAAATCTAAAATTAACTTATTAAAATTTATAAACATCAATAGAAATTAATTTAAAATTTATATACCTTAGAATCTCTAATTTTGAGTATTTACTAGAGTACCTTTAAAATTAAATACTTTTCACTCCTATAATATTTACCAAGATTCAAAAGTAAGCTTAAACTACCAATTTTAAACCGAGACAGGCCCTGCATCATGACCTCCTCGTATCAATTGCGATAGACCCATAAAAATTAAAATATGCATCCTTAGATATGAAGCTAAGGAAGAAAACCCTAGTAATAAGATAGGTCTGCCTTCTTATATTCGGCAAGACAATTATCAAAAGCTTTATATCCATAATAGCTTCATTTTAAATAAAGCCCTTATTCATCCAATGCTCTCAATACATTTCGATGTACTCTTTGTAACTCAAAAAAAAATAAAATCATAAAAACCCCAAAAAAATTCGTAGAAACTCAAAAAAAAAATTAACTTGATTAATTCGTAGAAACTCAAAAAAAAAATTAACCCTAATCAAGTCGGATCATATTTTCCCTCAATATTAACCAAATATTGTAGAGTTAATCATCATTAACTTGCACAGTCCCCACAATCATAATTACATAAACAAAAGAAACCAAAATCAAGTTCTATATAAGAAACCTTATTTAATTCCAGCAATAGCAAAATTTTAAACCTAACCAATGCCAAATAAAATATGTTCAGAGTAAAGGATAGTATTGTGAGGGTTAATAAAGGAAACTATATCATATTCTCCGAAAGGAATGCAATAACTTACTCCACTCACCTAAGAGCATCCCATGGGGATGACTTCGATGTCATTTTCTCATCTCAAAAATAAGAAGGGGGAATTTATAAGAAGATATTGAAATTGAAAAACTAGGAAGATATTTGATTTTATCTTTATGGAGGCTTAAAATCCCTATAACCTTGATATTAAGAACTTCCTAGTGCGAGTCAATAGTTTTCAATCCAAGCTAAAATTACGTATCAAGTACCATAATTATTTTGCACATTCTTAATCCTCCAAGGCTCACGATTTATTGAACGAAACTACAAGTACCATAAATTTCAATAAAATATATATGGTGTAAACAAAGATCTCGATTTTCATTACGGCGTTGCAACATTGAAGTGTTTCATAGTTCACATTTACAATCTCCAAAACTGTACCAAAGTTAAAAAAAATGGAATTTACCAAAATTAAAATAAACATTTTGTTTTACAATAAAACGGTTAGACTGCTTGAAAATGGTAACAATAATAATAACTAAACATTTCACTTACTTCCTTGTCCCGAAGATGTTTAGTTTTGCACTCAAAACCTTCATTATCAATCACATTAGGGTTTTGGTGTCTAATCGGGCTTGTATGCAGAGGTGAGGACTACTTATTGTGTTAAACAAAACATTAATATTTCATTTAATTACTCATTTTAAACCATAGTAATCTCTTATCATTTCATTTTTTTAAAATAAATTAATTGTAGGAGACTTTAGTGATGTGATTTTGAATATATATTTTTATACTAAATATCATTGATTATAATTAAAGTATAATATAATTTTATAAACCATCCTTAAATATAATATAATAATATGAAATATGGGAATTTGTAAAAATGTCTTTGTAAATGTTAAATACAAATTTATGTATAATGTCATTTGTGGCTCTTTTGAACGTTGTGGAACCCTATATCGATCTTGACCTTGCAATGGCTTCTTTGAAGGGGGCTCCCATATTTTTAAAGCCTGGGCCCAAAAATCTGTAGCCTTTTAGGCTCTGGTGGCTCCCATATTTTTAAAGCCCAGGCCCAAAAATGCGCTATCGAAGTTTGTTAAAAAGTTGAAGGAATTCCCACTGTGGCTATTCCATTGGGTGCTTGAAGAATGACATTGGCCTTTTCAGATCAGGCTCTTATTGGAAAATTTACGAGGATGTGGCCTTGATGAGTCCCTCTTGTGACAACAATTTTTCCATCAAAACCTTCAATTTTAGCCTAAGAATGTTATTATTTCTTACTCATGACTTGTCTTATCTATACCAAGCACATGTATATTTAAGTTTGTTTTCAGACCTTATCTTTTCTATTAATAAATGAATAGCTAAGGGAGTTAATTAGTAACCTATGTGTGTATGGCTTGCATAAGATTTCAATCTATATATATATATATATATATATATATATATATATATAAGTGTGATTTAAATAAAAGGCTCACAATACGAACTCAGAGTTAAAAGTGTCTTGAATACAAGATTGCATATGGTTTCACATATCTCGATTGTATATATATATATATATATATATATATATATATATATATATATATATATATATATATATATATATATATATATAAGTGTGATTTAAATAAAAGGCTCACGATACGAACTTAGAGTTAAAAGTGTCTTGAATACAAGATTGCATATGGTTTCACATATTTCGATTGTATTAGAAAGGTTTCCTATGGGAAATCATTTTGATGAATCTATGTTATATTACAAGAGTGGTCAAAGATTAAAGCCTGTTGGCAAGAAATTTCAGTTAGCTCCGCGTTGGCATGTCGACAAGGTTTTGTTTGCAAGATCTTATTGATCGGGGCCATGGATTATGGACATAGATTAACTATCAATTGAGCATATGTGCGAACATGTGCAAGTGGCATACCAGCGAGATCCTGTTGACCATCTTGACTATAAGAATGTGGAATTGGCTAAAGTTAGTTTTTTTATTGTCCAAATGGCATATTCGTAGCATTATGTTTATAAGACTTATGACAATGGTTGAGGTCGGATTTCCTACCAAGAAGTTTGGTTGCATGGAAACTCTAATATTGTGTGCAACTTACACAGACAATTGTAACTCAATGACAAACTCATTAATTTATTTTCAAAGGTTTCGAGTGGTTGTTCGATTTCATAAAAACTCCTTGAACAAGTTGAAGCATATTCATAGGAATCCATTCACTTGGCAATGGAAAGAATTTTGGAAGATCCCGACAACAAGCAGTTATCCTAGACCAGTTACAGTCAAAGATGCTCATTTCAAAACACTCATAGGATATGTGCGCTAGTTGATCTAAGAGATACCAATTATAGAGCTTATAATCTTAAAAAAATTATCCACAATTCGTAAATTTTAGGAACAAAAATAGAATGGGTTGACTCAGTCCCAACTAAGTTTAATTTATCATTGTAACAATTTACTCTATTTATCCTTGAGACAGTTAACTAAGATAAGCCCAAACTCTGGCTTAATTATTTTTGGTTTTATAAACTCTATATAAAAAGAGAGGTGCCCAAAGGGTAGAGACATGTTGTCATTATTTTGATCTCTAAAATTAATCAATATTGTGCTTGGGTGATTGGTGGGGTTCTACATCTGTATTTGTATCGTGCTCTAGTATATTTTGTTAAGTTATTTATCTCTGTCAAATTGCACTGAGTAGAGAACAATTTAGGGCACTAGACAATCCTTAAGTTGGGCCCGCTTAAGGCATGGTCAAGTTCCAAACCTTTTATGTTATTTCAATTGGTTAATTAGTTTGTCTTATTTTCCAAGTCAGCTTGTCGCATTCACTTAAATGGCTTGTTTTATTTGTTGGAGTAGTTTTTCATATTTGTTTGAGTTGTTTGCCATATTCACATTGTTGTTACATTCATGTGTGATCATTTTAATAAGTTATACAAGAATCGCTAACCCTTTTATTTATTGTTTATGGTTGTGTTTCTCAGTTTATGTATGATCACATAAAATTCAAATAATGTGTTGATTATTTATTTTTGTTATGAGTGCTTTAGTTTATATGTTTGATAGTTTGAAATATTTGGTTTTGTATAGGATCGATGGTGGTTTCATTTTAGAGAAGTCATAATATACTAACTACTACGGAATTGGTAATCAAAACATTTTTTAAATACATTTGTAACCTAGGACTATTTTGAGCTTAGGAGATTGTGCGGTAATTGAAGAGCCATTAAGTGTATGGTTAAGAATTAAGACCATTTCGAGTGAAACAACCAACTTCCATGCACTTAGAATAAGTCATTTAATAAGTGAAAAGTGTTGTCCTTTATGTATATTTCACTAAGCCCCTCATAAGTTTACTAACCTGGTTGACAATTCAAAGATAGTGCTAACTTACATTGTTAAAAAAAATCAATAAAAACTCGTCATTGACTGCGAGGCACTCAATGAGTCATGACATTTTTGCATAAATAATCCAAAGGATATTAGGGCTAGAAGTGAGCAAAGGAATTGTTCTTTTTGGTAACCTAGGTATCCCTTTCCTTTGTACCATATCATGTTAAATGCATTTATAAAATCATAGGTATGAAAAATAAAAAGTATCTTAAAATGACATTTTCGCATAAATAATCCAAAGGATATTAGGGCTAGAAGTGAACAAAGGAATTGTTCTTTTCGGTAACCTTGGTATCACTTTCCTTTGTACCATATCATGTTAAATGCATTTAGAAAATCATAGGTAGGAAAAAGAAAAAGTATCTTAAAACCCCAACACGTAGTATAGTGGGGACCACTCCTCATAAAGTTTTGGCAAGTACAAAAGGGATTCCTATAAAAATTACTTTTCCAGTGGGACAACCATTAGTAGGAGAAATATCAAGAAGGGAAGAGACCCCTTTTGAGGAGGAATTTGAGGGTTCCTCGGCATCTAATAAGATTCAAACTCCTAAAACTAAATAAGAAGAAAATATGGGAGATGAAGAAGTTAATGGACCAAAACAAAAACAAAAAAACAATTACTTTTGAATTTCCCATTCAAGACCCCAATGTTGTGGTGCAAATGAAAAATATTCCTCTCTCCACTCTTCCAAATTTTCATAGCTTATCTAAAGAGGATCTTGTTACCTTTTTGTTTTAGTTTGATGTGCTTTTCCAAATTTATGAGTATTTTTCATATGCTCAAAAATTAGAACATTTTCCTGCCACAATGAAAGATGCAGTCCTCAGATGGTTTATGGGACTAGGGGGAAACGCTATCTGATCTTAGGATTATATGAAAATAAATTTTTAAGTAAATACCAAGATTATTGTTGAGTTACGAAATGGGTATGTATTTACTATTAATTTCATCATATTTTTCCTTGAGTCTTATCTTTTCCATTATCTTAATGCGCTAATATATTGAGGAATCATGGTAAGAAACGGATGAATTATTTGCAGTTACGATTTAGCTAACTTTTACCCTTCTTTATGCAGGAAAGCGACAAAAGGAACAATTGTTGTTCCCCAACGATAGAATAGCAAAAACCAACAAACAAAGGAAGGAACGCATTGGTTGCGGACAAGGCTGAGGGTGAATCAAGAGAACCAATGCGAAAAAGGAAAATTGTCTGAAGTTAGTGATCAGTTGTGAATCCCTCAGGATCGGGAGATCCTAAGGGATCACATCTATCTTTTACCCTTTTTTATTATAAAAGAATACGATTGTAAGAAGAAAGGGAGGAATCTCTGTTATTTTTCGACTTGTAATTTTAATTACAGACTCTCGCTATTGAGAGAACATGACTATATTGTAATGCTACTTAAGTTCGATGATTAATATATAATTGAAGTTGTTGTTCCCTCGCATTATCTGAAGTAGCTCAACAGTGTTCGCTGGCAGCTAAGGGCCCAGCCTCTGGTGGATTGAACTGCTTTCTTTGTGTCATACATTTCCGATTCTCGCAAGTGTGATTGGTTTGATAGTTTTCCTGCTTTCTGTGATTTTATCTTATTCGTTATTTACTGTATTGAAGGAATATCTTTGCTTTATATGATTTACAGCACTGTCGTTTGATTTAGTTTACCTTCATTGCAGATTAAGTTACTTAGATAATTATTCGGATTGATGTAATCAACTGTAAAGAGTTTGATTATCGCTATTGGACTCTCAGATTGATATCATTGCTATTTGGATTGTTTACTAGAGATTGAGTTTGATTTAGATTAAATTAGTTAAGAAGAGATGAGTTATTGCTACTGTATTCTCATCTGATACTATTGGTAGTTGAATAGCTTGTGTGAGAGTTGATTCTTGAAGTTTAGATGTTATATTTCCTTTAATGATTGCAAATTGAGTCTATTAGATGCATCCGCTTACTCTTGTATTAAAAGCATATACTACAATTTAAGAAACAATACTCTCTAAAATTATAGCATCCACATATTATGTACACTCTTGAAACAAGAGGACTTTCCCGGGTTGATGATTAATGTGGGGTAATTAGGAGTTCTAAAAGGCACCTTTTATCAGCCAACATTTTGGCGCCGTTGCCAGGGAGATTGTAGCCATTTTACAAAGAGTGATGCATATCTGATCATTGTTGTTGAGGAAGAATTGGGTGTTGAAAACAGAAGGTAAGAACCTACGTAACGAGCAAGTAAATTGCTTGCTCCCCCGCCCACTTTTCAGCACAATTATAGAAAAGTGAAATAGGTGTTTGATGTTTGTCTGTTGAGAAAGAACTTGGTATTAAAAAGGGAAGGTAAGAACCTACGTGCAGAGTAAGTAAATGCCTGCTCCCCCGCCCGCTTTCTAGCAGAATTGCTAGGTACTTAAGGTAGGAATAAAAATTTGAATTTTTGCATGAACGACTAAGAAGAAAAGACCAGAAAACAATACAATTCCACATCCCAAACCTGAAAAATCTAAGGGACCGGTGACCCTTGGACGATCGAATTTTATCGACGACATCTTAAGAAAAGTTGAATCTCAGCCATCAGTAGGTCCTCGAACCATTGCTTCCAGACAACCTATTGTCTCCCTTCAGGCCACAGGCTCACCATCTGTAGCCTACACTGAGGTCCACAGTAAAACGGAAGGGACTGAGCAAAGTTTTCAAGATATTGAAAATTCACGCCCAATTCCCTCACAAGAAGGGAATTCTTGTAACATTCGTGAAGGAGGAGGAGAAACAGGGGAAATAGAGGAACCAAGATCCCCTTAGGTAGTAATTGAATAGAGGACACCCAGTGTCCTAGATCAAGGGAGTGTTGTTACGATCATTCCCACCTCTTCTAGATAGCCCAGGGACAACTCTCTAGCTCTAGAAATCCGGGAAGGGTACTGGCATATCTTTCACCAAATGGCCAATAATCCACAAGCACCCTAGACTTCTACATTATAGTATCCTATTGTTGACACAACTATCAACACCCCCATGAAAGTTATCCCTCTACAAAATATTCCCACCTTTCATGGACTCACTTCAGAAGATCCAGATGCATTTCTGTTTGAATTTGATGTATTATGTCGGGGTTATGATTACACCACCGATCCCCAGAAACTTAAACTGTTTCCCTCCACTTTAAAAGGAGCATCCCTGCGTTGGTTTATGGGACTAGGTGGGGGCACTATAAATGATTGGGATCAAATGAAAACTGCTTTCCTTAAAAATTATCAAGATTATTGTAGATCTAGAGAACTAAAAGATGAGATATTACAAATGGTAGCAAGACTTAGTGAAACGTTGGAAGAGTATGTGGAGCGTTTCCAATATAACCTCCAAAGGTCTCCCTATGCAAATCTGCCTTTGCCTGATAATGTGCTAAAAACTACACTGATTAAGGGGATGAAAGACCAATGGATAGAGACATTAAATATTATGGGTAAAGGTGATATATATCAAGAAGACTATGCTAACATTATTAATTTGTGTATCAGGTGCTCAAGAGGAAGTATGAGATTGAGACCAGTAGAATGCGATATGACCACCAGGGACAGCAAAATCTCTCGCGAAATAATTACTCGTGCAGAAATTGGCAACCTACTGGAAGATTTCAAAATAGATATTCTAGGAACTTTAACAACACAATTATACATTATGCAAGCCAAGAAGAAGCAGGCTGAAGTAGAACAAAACCTCATGATCTTTTTCTCTCGATGCAAGAAGAAGCATAGTCATAAAGAATGCCCACTAGATATGGTATAGACTTGTGCCATATGCACTAAAGATCATGCCACAGAAAGTTGCCCATCACTCCTAGGATTAAAAGCGGTCTTCAAGGAGGCAGAGGAAGAAACAGAACTAGTCTACCTGTTAAATCAACTTTGCCAATGGCAAACATGACAAACAGGTATGCCTAATGACCCACGTCCATTTTTTCAACCCTCACAATATAATTCTCAATGATACACAAGAGCTACATGCCAGAACCAACCACCTTTTCCTAATTGGCCACAGAAACCATTCTTTATGCCACCTTGGTCCAATCAATCAAATCAGAACAATAGTTGGCAAAATTCCTCTTACTTCCCACCATTCTAGCAGAATAATGCATATCCATCACAATGACCACCCTCCACTTCACAAAGCCAAAACTGGCAGTCAAGCTGGCAAAGACCTACAAACCAACCAGCATGAACAATCCCCCTGCCTCAACCTACACTACCAGAACCTTACACGTTGCAACAGAATCCTTAAACCAATTTATGACCACAACTCCCAGCCCAACCCAACCCGAATCCCAACAATAGACCAGTCCAATCAGTACAAATTATTGAAGGGCTAGAGTCGAAAACTGGGTTGAGAGAGTGTAATGAACTTAAATTGAGGTCTGGACAAATAATTGAGTCAGAGGCTGATAAAAATATACAATTAGAAGAACCATTGTCTGTACAAGAAACACCTCAAATGGAGAATACAATTAAACAGAAAAACCACGATCAAACTATTACCTCTTCTCCACCATTCCCAGAAAGATTACTTATACCGCACCCAATCGAATATCCTGATTTCAATCTCCTGGGAGAATTAAAAAATCTTTGTGTAAAAATTCCCCTCCTCCAGGCTATTCAAGGCATTCCAATCTATGCAAAAACTATTAAGGAATTGTGTACTAAAAAGCCTAAGAGGAAAATAAAAACAACCCCAACTGTCCACGTAGTCGGAACTTTGTCTAATTTATTATCAGGTAGAGAAACACCAGTGAAATATGAGGACCCAGGAAACCCTATATTCACAGTAAATGGATGTTCCTTTCCCAATGCATTAGTTGATCTAGGAGCAACCATTAATATTCTCACAACAAAAACCTGTCAAAAACTTGGCATTACAGCCTTAGATCCAACTACGACCTTACTGGAACTTGCTGACCGATCGGTTGTCAAACCAGAAGGGACATTACAGGATGTAATGGTGTCTGTAGATTCTTGGGAATACCCAGCAGATTTCTTGATTATTAATCCTAGAAACCGGCTAGATGGACATCCCCTAATTCTAGGAAGACCTTGGCTAGCGACCGCAAATGCTTATATAAGCTGTCAAACAGGCAGTATGACTATAGCAAGAGGAAGTAATGTGAAGAATCTAGCTTTATATCCTCTAGCTCAGACAAGCCTAACAATAATAAAAACTAGAAAACAACATGTAACATATTTAACTCAAAATATTCGATCACCACTAACTGTAGCAGATGCTATTGAATTTAAGGATCAAACAGAAGATGATATTATCAACACTTACATTAATCACCCAGATGATGTTTCTAATCTAAAAGTCACATGATTGAAGCAACTCTGGATAAAGAAATCGAAGAAGATCCCTTAAAAGATATCAATGACCAAACAATACCAACAACAACTATTTATAACAGCAAACCCATTGAAATTGAGCCAGGGAAAGTCCTAAACATTAATAAAAACCTGACTGATGACCAACAACAGAGGCTTGTTCAACTCCTTAGAAAATATAAAGAGGCTTTCGCTTGGGATTACCCAGATATGAAAGGGATTGATCCCCAATTATGTATGCACCACATCTATACTGAGAAAGATGCGAGACCCATTCGACAACCTCAACAAAGGTTAAACCCTCACCTAAAAGATGTTGTTAAAGATGAACTACAAAAACTGTTAGATGTAAATTTCATCTATCCTATATCTGATAGCAAATGGGTTTCTCCATTAGTTGTGGTCCCTAAAAAGAATGGGAAGTGGTGTATATGTGTCGATTATAGAGAGCTTAATAAAGCAACCCAAAAAGATCATTTTCCCCTTCTGTTCATCGACCAGGTTTTGGACACATTGGCAGGTAAAAAAATCTTCTCTTTCCTAGACGGTTTCAGCGGCTACAATCAAATCCAATTTTCCCCTGAAGACTAGGATATGACTACCTTCACCTGCCCCTAGGGGACGTTTTCTTATAGGGTATTACCTTTCGGACTGTGCAATGCACCTGCCACATTCCAGAGAGCCATACTCAACATTTTTTCAGACTTGATAAATGAGGGACTCGAGGTGTACATGGACGATTTTACACCCTATGGAGATGACTTCGAGTCAGAAATACAAATGCTAGAGAAAGTCCTGTAAAGATGCATTGCTACCAGGTTCTGCTTAAGCCACGATAAATTCCACATGATGATGACTGAGGGCCTCATCCTGGGTCACTACATTTCAGCAACTGGAATTCAAGAAGATCCAGCAAAAATTTAGATAATCCTCTTAATACCTACCCCCTGCACACAAACTGAGGTACGTAGTTTTTTGGGATTTTCTGGATAATATAGAAGATTTATAAAGAACTTCTCCCAAATTGCTGCACCATTATATTCTTTGATAGGAAATATCGATTTTTTATGGATTGACAAATGTGACATTGCCTTTGAAGAGTTAAAACGACTAGTATCAACAACCCCAGTATTAAGGGGCCTGAACTGGGATTTACCATTTCAGATTTCATCCGATGCATCAGATACGGCCATTGGAGTAGTTCTTGGCCAAGAGGAAGATAAGAAACCTTATGTGATATACTACATCAGCAAAAATTTAACTCCTGCTGAGTTGAATTACACTGTGACCGAGAAAGAGTTTCTAGCTGTAATCTATGCTATTAACAAATTCAGACACTATATAATAGGATACCATGTGGTTTTGTATATTGATCACTTTGTTATCAAATATTTAGCTAATAAACCTGTTACGAATGGAAGAGTGACACGATGGTTAATCCTTTTGCAGGAATTCGACATAACAATCAAGGATCGACTAGGAAAGGAAAATCTGGTGGTAGACTTCCTCTCACGTGTGCCAAAGACAGACGACTCAACAGCAGTAGAAGACCAGTTCCCTGATGAGCACCTATTTGTTGTAACCATGAAAATACCTTGGTATGCGGATGTTGCGAACTACCTAGCAGCGGGAAAATTACCCAAGCACCTAATGCCCAGTGAAAGGAAACTAATAGTACAATGCAGCACTCAATTCTCCTGGATCGGGGGATACCTCTTTCACACAAGAGCCGATATGCATATTCGAAGGTGTGTCAGGGAAGACGAAATCTTCGACATCCTAAAAGTTTGCCACGATGGACCTTGTGGTGGACATTTTGCAGACCGCGGGATTGGGCATAAATTATTACAAATGGGCTATTATTGGCCCACCATTTTTAAGGATGCCAAGAAATTTGTCCAAGCATGCAATAGCTGCCAAAGAATGGGTCACCCTGGCCAGTCTGACAAGATGCCCCTGCATCCACAGTTATTCATTGAACCTTTTGAACGTTGGGAGTTAGATTTCATTGACCCAATAAACACATCATCTAATCAAAAGACATATATACTGGTTGCAACAGAGTATGTGACTATGGGTGGAGGCAGAAACATTACCAAGGGCAACAGAGGACATAGTAATCCTCTTTCTTTTCCAAATTTTTGTGCAATATGGCTTGCCCATAGAAATAATTACGGATGGAGGGCCATAATTTGTAGGCCATAAGATGGTTGCAACATTAAAAAATCATCACATCTTACACAGAATCACATCTCCATACCACCCACAGGCAAATGGCCAGGTAGAAAGTACTAATAAAGTAATCGAGGCCATACTAATAAAGAAATTCTTCTCACATATACGTGACTGGGCTACCCAATTGCTAGAAGCCCTGTGGGCATATCGCACGACCTAGAGGAATACCACAGGATACTCCCCATATCAGCTAGTGTTTGGCAAAGAACCTATCTTCCCAATAGAATTTGAAATTCAGACATTGAGGATAGCCCAAGAAGTAGGCTTGGATTTGAATGAAGCATAGCTTAATAGACTACATCAAATTAATGAATTGGATGAAATCCGGCTATCAACTCTTCAGCATACTGCATTGATTCAACAACAAAGAGCAAAATGGCATGATGCCCTCATCAAGAAAAAGATATTCCATGAAGGTGATTGGGCACTTCTGTACGATTCTAGGTTCCAGGATTTCTTGGGAAAACTCCAAACCAGATGGTTAGGTCCCTACGAGATAAAGGAGGTGCACAATAATGGCACCCTTACATTAACCACAATTGATGGGTCTGGTTACTCTTTTAAAGCGAATGGACATTGAGTATGCCTCTACCAAAAACCGCTTACAAGGGAGTCCTTTTGCCAACACATACGTGAAGATCCCACAATACAAATTCTTGCTGAGGAGGGCAACCCTTCCATAGCACCAGTCTAGTGAAGAATTTATTCTTTTGAAATCTGTACATAAATTTTCCCTTTTGTTTTCTTTCTATTTGATTGGATTTTCTTGGATAATAGATTGTACATTAGTTTTTTTTTTCTCTATTTTTCCTTTGTTGTTCCCTATAGGGAACAGTTGTTGTTCCCTCTAGGGAACAACAATTTTCGTGTGTATTTTCCCTTGTTGTTACTTCTAAGGAACAACAATTTCTGCGTGCATCAGCAATTTTCGTGTATATTTTGCTTTGTTGTTCCCTACAGAGAACAGCTGTTGTTCCCTACAAGGAATAGAAATTTTTGTGTGTATAGAGAATAGAATTTTTCGTGTATATTTTGCTTTGTTGTTCCCTACAGAGAACAGTTGTTGTTCCCTACAAGGAACAACAATTTTCATGTGTATTTTTGCTTTGTTGTTCCCTACAGGGAACAACTGTTGTTCCCTTTAAGGAACAACAATTTTGGCGTGCATTTTTTTTTATTGTTGTTCCGTATAGGGAACAGCTGCTATTCCCTACAGGGAACAACAATTTTTAGCATGTATTTCCCTTGTTGTTCCCTCTAGGGAACAACAATTTCGGTGTGTATTTTTCCTTGTTGTTCCCTATAGGGAACAACATTTTCTGCTTGCATTTCTCTTTACTGTTCCCTACAGGGAACAGTTGTTGTTCCCTATTGGGAACAACAATTTTCGTGTGCATTTCCTTTGTTGTTCCTTACAGGGAACAGTTGTTGTTCCCTATAAGGAACAACACTTTTGCGTATGTATTTCTTTGTTGTTCCCTACAAGGAACAGTTGTTGTTCCCTATAGGGAACAACACCTTTTGCGTGTATTTTTCCTTTGTTGTTCCTTACAGGGAACAGCTGTTGTTCCCTCTAAGGAACAACACTTTTTTTGTGTGTTTTTCTTTGTTGTTCCCTATAGGGAACAACACTTTTTGTGTGAGTTTTCTTTTGTTGTTCCCTTCAGGAAATAGCACCTTGTGAGTATTTTTTTGAGAACACCCTTTCTTTCCTTTGCATGATCATCCCTAGACCATCCCTGTTCACTCTTTATGATCCTCTTTATGGCAGAAAAGTACAAATACATATTTAAGGATAACAAGTATGGAGTTTACTGGAACAGGCAAATATCTTGAATATTATCATCTTTAACAAGATTTCTTTGTATTGATCAAAAAATAAAGAACACAACTGTCTATATCACTTCACTGTCCTCATTTCCACTATAAATCAAATTGATTGATTATCTGTACCATGTTGGTTCTCCCCTGTCCCCTATAACTCTCTCTATTTATTATCAATAAGATTAAGGGCATACTTTTTTTCTCTATTGATATGTTCAAACTTCTTCTGCCATCCCTACTCTTAAGGAGTGTTGAGCCACCCTCTATATATAAATAGGAAGTGTTGTTAAAATATATATATATATATATATATATTCACTAACAATTGTATGATTTTTTTTTCCACAGATGGAGGATAGGGGGTCTCATCACGAGCCAGCCTACCATGATCATAAGGAAGCAGTGAAGTGGCATTCCCACTATGGCCACCACACCAGGGATATGATCCAATGGATGCATCAAGAAATAAATTCCTTGGAACAGGAGGTCTCATTACAAGCCAGCTTGACCACTTTTCGCTACTTCCCAGTGAATGGCAATGTGTTCATCTGGTTACCATGCCAGCACATTGGTCTCTACTCTAGATATCATAATGCACTTCCCCAATTATACATAGAGGACCATGGTTCCAAAGGGTTAGAAAGCAACTCTGTCGAGGCTATAGACGCCTGCAGGCAACAGAAGCTCTGCTGATGGTATTGAAGTTGTATTTTCTACATCAATAGTTATTATAATGCCCTCTTCTTATGTTTTATCTTTACTACAGAGAGATTATGTTCCTAACTTACCTTGAACCTTTATGCATGTGTTACCTTTTAAAAATCAATCACAACAGTTTTAAGTGGAATAACGGCGGTAAAGTATTATTCCCTGCGTAAGTTGTCCTTTTTCTTTTTCGTATCACCTCACAACATCTTATCACTTATTGATAATTCTCGTTATATGCATTGATTTCATCACTCTGATATCCTTTATGATCCTTTCATTAATATGCGTACCTTTCCACTTTCATCACCCCTGTACTTTGCTGCCAGCGCATTATCCCTTCACTCATTCGGTCGTAGGTGACCTATTATTTCAAAGGGGGGTGAGGAGCTCCAGTGTACTTATGCATGCGTTGTCATCTTTTTATTTGATTTTGCAGGGCAATATGACATCCCATGATCACAGAGCATGTGGCATTATAACAGTCCTCGATAATGGTATTTATGCTTATAAAGTATCACCCGATATAGCCATTACAACCATTTTTTGTTCCATCACTCGGCTCTGTTTGTTGTTGTGATATCTCTGCTACACTAATTGTTTGCATAATTCAAGCACCATGGGAGGAAGAACAGTGCGCCAAGAACCTCTAGTACTGGTTATTTCCGATGAAGCCAAGGAAATTTTAGCTCAAGCAGGATGGATAGCATACTTTACGAGATTTCAACCACCCAACGAAGAAATTTCCATCGAATTCTTATGGAACCTGTTAGGTTCCTATACCAATAGGTGTCATATTTCATGATTGACTGTGGAAATGCCAAATATGATCATCCTTTCCATGCTGCAAAGGTTCCATATTTTCCAAAAAATAGAAAAATTTTAAAAATATAAAGATGGTATGCCCTAAAAGAAAAATCAAAGGGCAAGAAAAATGAATTGGTCAAGAAAAGAAAGAAAATGAACGCCAAAGAAAGACCAGGAGAGTGTGCTAGTCAAAATGCCACTACTGTCCTATTTTTGCAAAGAATTTCAAATCATGCAATCAGTGACTTTGTCACACTTACTTGATGGATGGTCCAACAGATCAATCTTGGCCAGTCCATGTTTAAATTTCTTGTTTTAGCATTAGAGAATAAGGCCTGTTCAAACAGTTCAAGCTTGGCAGATCACTAGCTAGGTAGAGAAACAAGGGTGCTCAACAGTTGAATCTGAGCCCCTGGAAGAGATAAGGGCAGACTTAGATAGGAGGGTAGTCAAAAGAAAAAGGAAGAAAGGGTTTTCTAGTTCAAATGCACCCAAACAAAAATGAAGACAAAATGTTAGGTATAGCAGAATGGGTAGGTAATTCTGGAGTTGCAAAGCAGGTTGCTGATCAGCTTTAGTGTGATATATCTCATGGGTATCCCAAACATCATGGCAAAGTGGCTACAGTTCAGAGGAGCATGACTGATTTCCCCTCTCATTTCCCCAAGAACACTTACTAACATCCCCTCAAGGACATTGGGATCTGCTCAGTGGTTGTAGCTCATTTCATTTTATGAGAAATACTAATTGAAACTTTGTGTTCACTTGGTCAAAACAAGCCACATTTCTTGTGTAAAATGATCACTTCATTTCCTTTTCATTTCCCTAAAAACCTAAGTTTCTACCTTCTGAACTTAGCATTCTCCTATCATTTGTCATATTAACACCCTAACTTTATTATATAACTCCTATATAAAGTTTCCCTACCCCTACTACATATAAATAACAAAAAAACCCAAAAACATTATAAATATCCCGCCCTGGCCTAATATGGCTATATTTTAATTTTCTCGGGAGTCATTGGTCCACCTGGGGCCAATAACAACCCACCACGTGTTCCACCGGGATTTGTTTGACCTTTGGTTTAACAAATAACCATAGCTCGCTGCGCAATAGCAGTGGGATTTAATTAACATTCAGTTAATTAAATAACCAAACCCGCTTACCCTGATAACCAACGTTTTATAACCCCGCAATACATATAAAACGTTAATATTTGGGGGGCTCCTGCGCCATAACTGCCCACCACCTCCACGTTTCGTCAACCGTCGGATCGGGCCCTCCCCATCCAACGGCTCTCGTTAATATCGGAGCCGCTCCGACGTCCGAAGATTAGCGCCTGATAGAAAGCGGTTTTCCCGCCGTACCCCGGGACGCGTGTCGTCAGCCCATTGCATCGGGCCCGTTCTGCCAGAAACCGCCCCCGTACATAAGGCGGTGCGATAGAAACCACAAACCGCTCCCACCTCCCGCTGACCATGTCATCCGCCCACGTCAGCGCCCGCGTCACTATTTCGTCTGCCGTGTCTGCCATGTCATCCGTCCATGTCAGCGACCACGTCATCCGCCACATCACCTTCCGTACTCCGCTACAGGACAAAATTACGTCATGATGACGTCATCACAAAAAGCGCCAAAAAGCCCGAAAAAGCCCAAATTTCATTTAAAAGTCGTGAAAGTGATGGTTTTTGTTTATTTCTATTTGTTGTGTTGCGGAGACTGTGCATGCATATTACGTCGAATTCGCCACCAAAGCTCCAGTCTGCCACCCAGGCAAATTCACTCTGCAAATTCGGCCCCCTCAGCTCAGTCTGCAACCACATTTCGCACCAGTCGCCTGTAAAACAGGTATTTACCCAATATTCGCCCATAAACCCTGTTTTTCCGAAATTTCTCTGCTAAAATCACCTGAAGAATTAAATTCGAGTTAAATGCGTTGTTGCCTGCAAACCTTTGCATTTTAATTCACTGTTTAACCCATTTTCCCAAAGAAAGCCTGTAAATTCTCTTCTCCTCTGCAAATTGCCCATTAAAACTGCAATTCAAGTCCATTTCCGCCGGAAAAATCTCCAAAAATGCCTAAATGTTGAGTTAAATTTGTCAAACTCACTTGCAAAAGAGCACCATTTCCTCTGTTTTATCCAGCTTCCCAATTAAACTCTGCAGACTCTGTCTTTCCTTTGAATTTTACCCAGTGAGGCCATTTCCATATAAAACTTAGTTTGCAAAATTCCTGTGAAAGGCCCAGTGCCAGTACTCTATTTCCTGTGGTAACACAGACCCGAAGTCCAATTATAAACACAGACAATGAACCATGGAAGCTCCAGTGGCCTTGAATATTGCCCCCTTGAATGCACCACATAAGGAATTGGAATGGATACCCCTTGCTGACAGGGACTTCCAAATTAAGGATATGATGGGTTACAAATATCACCTACAAGCCTTTTGTGAAATTAGAAATAGCTACAGAAGCAACACTGATTTCTTGGGAATTTGGGAGTCCAACATGCCTATCTATTACCTCCCTTCAGTGAATGTGCTCCCTGATTTCATCCATTTATGCTGTGCAAATTATGAACCCACACAAAGAGAAGTTATGGCTCCATCTGGGACTGTGCTCTTTTATGTTACTCCTCAATCCATAAATGAGATGTTGAACTTCAAACCAACTCAGCCTCTGGCTCCTCTTGTCAGGCCAGGTAGTAACTCTCCAAGGGCAGAAAAACTGATTGGTGTGTTTGTTATGAAACCAGCTCAAGAAAAGATAGAAAAGATAGATCAACGCCTTAGAATTCAGCCTCTTCGAGGGGGCAACTGTTATAGCTCCAAAGGGTCAATTCTTAAATGAACAATTCTTGGATGATACAAATGACAAAACCTCCTTTACATTACATAAATGAACAATTCTTGGATGATACAAATGACAAAACCTCCTTTCTATATATAGGAGTCTAAGGAGTCACAATATAATCCAGCCGACCTAACAATAATAATATAAAGCCACAAAAATAACAATAGAGGGATTCTATGGGGCACAGAAATAACAATATGGGGGTAATAGGGGCACAACAATATAAATAAGGGGTATAACTACAATAGTAATGGGGTAATCACTAGTATTATAGGGACCCAACATGCCCCTCTCCTTCAAAAAAGTGTTGTCCTCAACGCTTGAGTAGTTTTGGATACTTCTGCATAAAATTCTCATCCTCCCATGTGGAATCTTCAGTGGATAAGTTCTTCCACTTGATAAGATACTCTGAAATTGATCGATTTCGTAGCTGTCGAGTTCTTGTTTCTGTGACTGCTTCCGGTTCCAATATAATTTTTCCTTCCTCGTCAAGTTCTGGCAATATTGTTTGAATTGGGAGCTTGTCACCTATAACCTTCTTTAAACATGAAACATGGAAAACTGGGTGCAATCGAGAAGCTGCAGGAAGCTCCAATTTGTATGCCATAGTACCAATCTTTTGCAACACCTTGTACGGACCATAATACTTTGGTGATAATTTATTATCCTTCTTAGCTTGCTTTAGGGACATTTGCTTATATGGTTGTAGCCGTAGGAATACCCAATCACCTACATCAAAACTTCTTTCACTGCGATGTTGATCTGCCTGTTGTTTCATTCTATTTTGTGCCAACACGAGGTTATCCTTTAAGAGTTGGAGGACTTGTTGTTGATGTTCGATGTGATGTTCCACTGCCTGAACCTTAGAATTTTCTCTTAAATATGATGTGATGGATGGTGGTTGATACCCATAAAGTGCCATAAATGGGGTCATTTTTGTTGCTGTATGGAAGGAAGTGTTATACCACCATTCAGCCAGAGGCAACCATTTGACCCATTGTGTCTGTTTATCAGATACAAAGCAACGAAGATATCCTTCCAAACATTTGTTTACTATCTCAGTTTGCCCATCAGATTGAGGATGATAAGATGAGCTATGAGCTAACTGAGTACCAAGACAAGAAAATAATTCTGTCCAAAAATTTCCAGTGAAAATGGGATCTCTGTCACTTACAATAATCTTTGGGTTTCCATGTAGCTTTTGAACTGTTTCCATAAATGCAGTAGAAACTGTACTGGCTTTAAATGGATGTGATAATGCACAAAAGTGTGCATACTTGGTAAGTCTGTCAACTACCACCATGATGACACTCTTTCCCTCAGACTTGGGTAAACCTGTGATAAAATCCATTGAAACCTCCTCCCAACGTTGGCTTGGAATGGATAAAGGTTGTAATAGACCCGGTGTCTTAATTGTTTCAACTTTATTTTGTTGGCAAACCAAACATTCCGCCACAAACTTTTGAATATCTGATTTAAGGCCATCCCAAAAAAATTCCTTCTTAACCCTGTGGTAAGTTTTTAAAAATCCTGAGTGCCCTCCTAAGGGAGAAGTGTGCAATTCCATAAGAATCTTTTGTTTTAGCTGGGAATTCTTACAGAGGTATAAGCGATCTTTGTACCATAACGAATCATTTTGCCAGCTAAATGTATCAGAAGTACTGGAATCTTGTTGTAGCTTTCGAATAAGTGCCCACACTTCTTCGTCATTCTTCCATTCCTCCCTTGCTTCGTTTATCCAATCTGGTTGGATAATAGAAATGGCACACAACAATGCTTCCACATCCTCATCCTTTCTTGAGAGTGCATCTGCCACCACATTTTGCTTCCCTTTTTTGTAGATGATTTCAAAGTCATAACCCAACATCTTTGTGACCCACTTTTGTTGCTCTTCAGAGGATAATCTTTGTTCTAAAAAGTATTTAAGGCTATCATGATCCGTTTTTACCTTGAAGTGTCTTCCCATTAGGTAGGGTCGCCATTTCTTAAGTGCATGGAGTATTGCCAACATTTCCTTCTCATAAATAGCTTTGCTTAAAAACTTTCCCTTGATTGGACGACTTTCAAAAGCAATGGGTCTTTCATCTTGCATTAGAACAACACCAATTCCATTTCCTGAAGCATCACATTCCACAATAAAGGTTTTTGTGAAGTCCGGTGTAGCTAAGACCGGTGCTTGGCACATTGCCTCTTTAAGATGTTCAAAGGCCTTTGTTGCTTCCGGAGTCCATGAAAATGAATCTTTCTTCAATAATGTTGTTAGAGGTGCTGCTATTCTCCCATAATTCTTAACAAACTTGCGATAATACCCTGTCAACCCAAGAAATCCTCGCAGATGCTTTATGGATGTGGGGATTTTCCATTCCTTAATGGCTTTAATTTTGCTAGGGTCTACCTTAACTCCTTCATGAGATACAATATGACCCAAATATTCCACCTCCTGGACTCCAAAGAAACATTTGGATCTTTTTGCATATAATTGTTTCTCCTCCAATAGTTGTAGCACCCTGTCAACATGTTCAACATGATCCTTCCAAGACTTGCTGTAGATTAGTATATCATCAAAAAATACTAACACAAATTTTCTAAGGAATGGTTTGAAAATTGAATTCATCAAACCTTGAAATGTTGAAGGTGCATTGGTAAGGCCAAAAGGCATGACCAAAAATTCATAATGACCCTCATGAGTTCTAAATGCCGTTTTCGGAATGTCTTCAATCTTCATTCTGATTTGATGATATCCCGAACGAAGATCCAACTTGGTGAAGTAAATTGATCCATGCAATTCATCCAGTAATTCATCAATGACAGGAATGGGGAACTTATCTTTAATAGTGAGCTTGTTGAGCTCCCTATAATCCGGACACATGCGCCATGATCCATCCTTCTTGTGCACCAATACTACTGGAGCTGAGAAAGAACTTTGACTCGGTTGAATTATACCAGCCTCTAGCATTTCTGCAACCATACGTTCAATTTCACTTTTTTGGACATAGGGATATCTGTACGGCCTGATGTTTGGAGGAACACTTCCTGGAATCAGATGAATAGCATGATCATGATCACGCATAGGTGGGAGACCTTTGGGAGTCTCAAATACCTTGGAATGATTGTCCAGGACTTTTTGGAGATCTGGAGAAATAGATGATTCCAATGTGGAAACATCTAGCGAACATAATTGTGCAATTACACCTCTTTGCTCCTTTTTTAGAAGCTTTGTCATGCCATTAGAGCTGATTATCTTTCCTGGTTTCCCTGCAATACCCCTTAATTCAACTTCCTTTCCTTCCGTAGAAAATTTGATGAAAAGTTCTTGAAAATTAAAAGCTATTGTACCCAAGGATTGTAGCCATTGGACTCCTAGTACAACATCAGCACCTCCCATTGGAATGGAAAGCATTGGGCTAGTCAATACATATTCTCCCATGGATAGCTTGATATTATGGCACTTTCCAGAGCAATTTATTGTTCCTCCATTTGCAATCATCACTTGACACTCTGGTGCTGGATATAGGAAGCAATTCAATTCTTTTGCTACCCTACAATGAATAAAATTGTGGGTGCTTCCTGAATCAATCAACACTATTACCTTTTTCTTCTTGATTTGTCCTTCTATCTTGATGGTTTGAGGAGTGGTAATTCCCGCCAATGCATTACAAGATATGGTCGGATTTATTTGTTCTTCATCTAGGCTTTGTTCCTGGAGTATATCTTCTTCTTTTGACCTTTCTTGCTCCTTTTCTTCTTCCTCTTCACAATCTATGTAGAATAATTTCTTCTCAGCACACTTATGACCTTTAGTGTATTTGCTATCACAACTGTAACAAAGCCCTTTTGCTCTTTTTTCTTCCAATTGTTGTGGTGTCAACCTTATAGGTTGTGGAAGACTAGGGGCAACAACACTTCCGTCTTTATAGTTGTGAGTGGTATGCTTCCTGGTTGCCATAATTTTGCTTTCCATTTTTCTTGCTAACCTGAATGCCTTCTCTAATGAATCAGGTTCCCAAAGGCGAACATCATGTTGGATATTATCCTTTAAAGACCCTATGAACACATCAATCCTATGCTCCTCTGGAATATCTTTTACCCTTATGTTCAATTTTTGGAACTCCTCAATGTGCTCCATTATTGAACCCTTTTGTTTGAGACTTATCAATTGGCTAAAAAAAGTGTTGCTTTTTGTATCTTCATAATGTGCTATCAATTCTTCCGTAAAAATTGCCCAAGTGATAAATTGTTTACGAGAGCAAAGCCATTGATACCATACAAACTGATTTGGTTCCAAATATACAGTTGCCATACGTACCTTTTGTGCGTTTTGCACATTATTGAGATCGAAGAATTGCTCCATCTGTAATATCCATGTGGCGGGATCCTTGCCATCAAACTTCCTCATATCGATTTTTGGAATATGGTGATTCTTCGATCCAACATTAGTGTCTATGGAATCATGATTAACATTTCTTTTGTTCTCATCATGAGTTTCCTTTACTACCTTTTCACCATTAGTGACCCTTTCTTGTAGCAACTTCTTCAATTCTTCCATGTCTATCTTCAAATTTTCCATTGAATCCTCCATCTTATCTTCCATGCCCTTTATCTTAGATTCCACGCCATTTATCTTAGATTCCACACCATTTATCTTAGATTCCACGCCACTTATCTTAGCTTCTGTTAGCTTTTGTGAGCGTGACATTTGTTGCACTTGTTCTTGTAATTTTGATATATCATGTAGCATTTCTTCCTCTTCTTCATGAGTCATGCTAGAGCTTTCAGGTTCCTTACTAGGTGTTTGCATTTTCTTTCCTCGGGGCATCAGTTACCGATAATAATGCTTTACTATGCCCTTTGAATTCCGTTAAACCAAGCTTACACAAAAATTTAAAAAAAAAACTACACACCTTTTTTCACTTTATAGAAGCCTGATATTGAATCTGATGTATCTCTGTAATTTCGGATCATCTAGTTCTGAAATTGCTCCCTGTAGTAGCCTTCTGCGTCCTCTTTCCAATGCCACAAGTCTGAGCCAAATTGGATTCTCCAAGGAAGAGTTATGTGAAATCTCCCACAGTGACTTGCTTTTAGACTGGTTCAGTAGAGCGAACTTGTACGACGTGCCACGAGTCACTGTTTCAACCTTTGAATCTGAAACGCACACACAAGAAACTACAGTCCGTCCTCTTTCTGTACCTTCTTACGAAATTTCAATCCGATCCCCAGAGAGAAAGTTATGACGATTTTCCCCAGGTCACCTGTTTTGAATGTAATTCAGGAGTCTGCAAAAAGACCAACTTCCTCAGATCATATCTCCGCAAATATCGCGCGAAAATCTCTGAAATTGGGACCCAAGGTTCAGCGCGATTTCTTCTCAAATGGGTTTTTTTTTTGACTTCTGAAACGTCACAAAAAAAAGTTATAGCGAAAATGCCACGATGACCTGTTTGGAGCAGCGAAACCCTAGAATCCAAAGCTCTGATACCAAATGTTATGAAACCAGCTCAAGAAAAGATAGAAAAGATAGATCAACGCCTTAGAATTCAGCCTCTTCGAGGGGGCAACCTCCTTTACATTACATAAATGAACAATTCTTGGATGATACAAATGACAAAACCTCCTTTCTATATATAGGAGTCTAAGGAGTCACAATATAATCCAGCCGACCTAACAATAATAATATAAAGCCACAAAAATAACAATAGAGGGATTCTATGGGCACAGAAATAACAATATGGGGGTAATAGGGGCACAACAATATAAATAAGGGGTATAACTACAATAGTAATGGGGTAATCACTAGTATTATAGGGACCCAACAGTGTTTATTTCATAGGTATGTTATTGTTTTATACATTAGGAGAGATTGTTCAGTTCATCTTCCGATGACTGTTCACATTCCTGATTTATTTATGTTACAAATTCCCCAATCATGAAGATTAGGTGTCAAAATTCCCCCCCTTAATCTGAAGGGATGTTGGTGAGTCCAAGCATCATTCTGAATCGTTCAAGCTTTTCTTTTCCAAGTGCTTTGGTGAAGATGTCTGCAACTTGCTCATTTGTGGAACAATGACGAAGATGGATTGTTTTGGCCTCAACATGATGTCGAATGAGATGATATTTAGTATTGATATGCTTTGTTCGATCATGGAACTTTGGATTCTTGGCCAACTTTATTGCATAGGTGTTATCAATCATGAGTGGAGTTGATTGTACTTGTTTTACCTGCAAATCTTCAAGAATTTTCCTGAGCCACACAATTTCTTTCATTGCTTCAGCTGCTGCCACGTATTCTGCTTCAGTTGTGGAATCTGCTGGAACTGATTGTTTGCATGATCTCCAGGAGACAGATCCTGATCCAAGACTCATAGCATATCCTGAAGTAGATACCCCAGTCTCTTTGTCTCCATCGAAGTCTGAATCAGAGTATCCAATCAAGCTGAAGTCGTCCACCTGTGTATACTTGATTCCAAGGTCTTGAGTTCCCTTCAAGTACCTTAGAACTCTTTTTGCAGCAGACTAATGTCCCTCACAAGGCTTTTTCATGAACCTGGAGAGGATTCCAACAGTAAATGAAATGTCTGGTCTGGTAGTAGTGAGGTAGATGAGACTTCCTACAAGCTGTCTATACTTTGTTGCATCCTCAAATTCGTTTCCTTCAATAGATGTGAGCTTTAATTTTTGTTCCATTGGAGTAGAAAGAGGATTGCACTCTGTCATGCCAAATCTATTTAACAAATCTCCAATGTATTTCTTTTGAGAAAGAAATATGGATTTTGGATGTTGGGTTACTTCAATGCCAAGATAGTAATGAACATAGCCCAAATCAGTCATTTCAAAACTTTTCCCTAATTCCTTCTTTATGGATGCAATGTAGCTTTCATTGTTCCCTGTCATTAAAAGATCATCTACACATACCACAAGATACACAACTGTTTTGCCAAATTTCTTGACAAATAAAGTTGCATCATCAAGATCAAAATGATTGAAGTTGAGTTTCAGAAGATGCTCAGTTAGTTTTTCATACCAGGCTCGTTGTGCTTGTTTGAGGCCATACAAGGACTTCACAAGTTTGCATACTTTATGTTCATGTCCTTTCACAGCAAATCCTTCAGGCTGGGACTTAAAAACATTTTCTTTTAGATCTCCATTCAAGAATGCAGTTTTTACATCCATTTGATGGACTTTCCAACCGTTCTGAGCAGCTAGTGCAAAGAGTGTCTGGATGGTGGCCCATTTTGCTGTGGGGGCAAAAGTTTCCTCATAATCGACCCCTTCCTTTTGTGCAAAGCCTTTTGCCACAAGCCTAGCTTTGTGCTTGTCAAGTGAGCCATCAGCTTTGTACTTGTTCTTGTAGACCCACTTGCAGCCAATTGGTTTGGTTCCAAATGGAGGATCAACCAACTTCCAAGTGCCATTCTTTATGAGGGCATCATACTCCTTTTTCATCGCTTCTTTCCATTCATCATGAGAAGCAGCTTCTTTGAAGGAAGTTGGTTCAAAATCTGTAGACAAGTTCAATTCACAATCATAAGTAACATCCATATCAACAGGTGAATTAGAGTCATCTACATCACCTCCATTTTGTCGGTTTGAATTTCTGGTTCCTGTTTTTCCAATTTCATCAGGGTGAACACTTTCAAGTGTCTTTGTCAGCCACTTTGGGGGACCTTTCTGAGATGGTCCAGGCTACTCTATTGATTGAGTTGGGACTGAATCAAGATTGAGTCTCCCAATTCTATCAATTACATCACTTAAAGCATCATCCTTTGTTGGAGTTTCATGCAGAGGATATTGTTCTTCAGAAGAAGATTCCACATGTTGTTCTACTATAGGAATCCCCCCTTCAAGATGTGGAATCTGATTATCAAATTCTTGAAATGATTTCGTTTTTGCGAATCTATCCAAGCGATCAAGTTGCCGCTCAACAACATTGTCAGATTTGGATGATTCAAGAAAAATGGCATCTCTAGATACAACAAACTTTTTATTTACTTCATCATAGAAGCGGTATGCTTTAGAGGTGTTTGAATACCCAGGAAGATACACTTATGACTTCTAGCACCAAGTTTGTTTCTATGTACCTTTGGTATCAAAGCATAACAGGTGGAACCAAAGATCCTGAGATGTTTTACCGAAGGAACATGTCCATACCACAATTCATAAGGAGTCTTGTTTCTTATAGCATTAGATGGACATCTATTCTTTATATATGCAGCACATAGAACAGCATCAACCCAAAACATTATCTTTACATTTTTGAAGAAAAGCATGGATCGTACCATATTCAAAATTGTTCTATTCATTCTTTCTGCTACACCATTCTGTTGGGGATTATAAGGTACAGTTTTTTGATGTTTGATCCCATGTTGGCGAAGATAGTTTTCAAATTCATTTGATGTATATTCTTTTCCATTATCAGTGCGAATAGACCCAATATGAGATTGTGCATCATTTTCAATCCATTTATGAAAATTCTTGAATGTTTGAAAAGCATCAGATTTGTTCTTCAATAAATAAACCCAACACATTCTGGTGTAATCATCAATAAATGTCATGATATATTTATTTCCATTTGCAGAAGGAACAGGCATTGGACCACATAAATCAGAATGAATGAGTTCAAGCTTCCTATGTGCTCTTGAATGTGAATCATGAAAAGACTGTTTGCTATGCTTTCCTAGAATGCAAGCATCACATTGCTTATGTTTCCTAGGAATTGTAGGCAAACCAGTAACACCATTTTTCTTCAATAAGCGGAGACTGTCATAGTTTAAATGTCCAAATCTAGCATGCCATAATAAACTTGATGGAAGTGTACCTTCTTCATGATGAGAAATATATGAGAAATGTTGTGCATGAGCAGAGGTTCCTTGCAGTTTGAGAAGTCTTTCTTCTTCTATTCCCCTCATGACAAGTGAGTGGTCAGATGCTTTTCTTACCTCAAGCTTGCCATCAAACATATGAATGGAGTGACCTTGCTGGCAGATGTGGACCAAGGACAGCAAGTTTCTCTTGAGCTGTGGGAGATATAGAACATGATCCAGAAGAAAGTCTGGAAGACCAGGCAGTTTAAGCCTGATTGTGCCAAGCCTTGATGGCTTGATTTTTGAATGATCTGCAAAGTATACTGCTCCATCAACATTGACAGTGAAATCTTCAAAAAAATCTTTCCTATGAGTCATATGACAGGTTGCTCCTGAATCAAGCAACCAATCATTTTTCGAAGAAGCAAGTGAAGCATTAAACAAATCTTCATTTACTCCAATGTTACATTGTGCCTCAATATAGTGAGCGGATTCAGGTGCTTTACCTTTGTCTGTATCATCAGTTTTACCTTTCTGCTGGTTTCTTTTCTGCTCAATTTTGTCCCATGGTAGCTTGCATGTAGAAGCATCATGTGATCCATTTCGTTTGCAGTGAATGCAATGTAGATCTGCTTTTTCTCCTTGAGAATGTCTGCCCCCCTGCCTTTGAAGTATCTTCCTCTTCATCTTCGTCCACCTCTTCCTCTTGTAGAATCTTGAGCAGGATGCTTTTCTTTATGAGCAAGGCAAACAGTCTCTTCAAAAGATTCAGGGACTGTCTTCTTTCCAAAGGCTTTCTCTCTTTCAGCAAACTTTTTCATAAGAGAGTCAAAGGTTATATCTTTAAGATTTCCATTTTCTTGTAAAGACTCAAGATAATTGGAGTAAGTAGGATAGAGTGCCTTGAGAAAATCAATAAGAGGGATATCCAGCTCAACCTTAGTGGATTTGATATCATGCATTATGGATTTTACTTCAGATGCAAGAGCAAGAGGATCATTATTTTTCAGTTCAAGAGTGAAGAGTTTAATCATGAGCTGAACAACTTCAAGTGCAGAATGTGAGTCATAGAGTTCTTTGAGCTTTTGTAAAGCTTCAAAGGCAGTTGAATATGATGAAATATGGTGACTTACTTCTTCATTTACAGATGCTACGATTAATGCATATGCTTTGTTGTTCTTGTTATCCCAAATGACGAGCTCTTTGTCTGATGTAGGCTGTACTGGGTCATTGTCTCCTTCTCCGACACACACTCCCTTCCACAACTCATTGAAGATGAGGGTGTGTTTTATCATCCGGGACCATTCAGGATAGTTCTCCTTGCCAGTGAGAACTATTCCTACCATAGAGATGATTGAATGCATTCTGTAAAAAAAAAACTTTTGCTGATAGAAAAGAATACTTCTGCCAGTGTACTCAAAAAAGCATTCTCAAAGGATTTCAAATCCACAATGTGACTCATATAAATCCATCATTGTATAAATTCACCTCACATAAACCTCATATAAGTTTTATATAAGTTCATCATATAAATCTCATAAAACTTTGCCTTATAAATCTTAAAAAAACTCCACCTTATAAATCTTATATATCTCATATGAATCCACCATATGAATCTCATATAAACTTCATATAAGTTTTATATAAATCCATATAAATCCACTATTATATATGCATATGGCATACGTCTCCTTTTAAAAACTCAATTACCAAGTGAGATGGTAATTTCAAATATAATGACAACCACAAAAAAAAGGATCATACGACTTATATTCAGCTCGTACGATGAAGATGAATAAATAACCAGCTCTCACCATAAATTCTGAATCTGTGAAATGCTCAGAAATGTGATCAGTTAATAGATGATTGCATCGATTCTTCAATGTCCACGGATTACTGCTTAGTTTACCTTTCACGTGATTACAAATTCAATCTTGGAATTTATATAAAGCAGCGTTTATATAAAGCACCGTTTTAACACAGCATTTCTGGGATTTATATAAAGCAACGTTTAACACAGTGATTCTGGAATTTATATAAAGCAGCGTTTAACACAGCATGACAACGTATAGCCAAAACACATTCAACGTATATATACCAGTGTTCTTTAGAACGGAGCAGCATTCCAGAGTGCATTCAAATCAGGAGCAGCATTCAAATCAGGAGCAACGTTCATACATTCCTTTGGCATGTAGATAGACTCATTCCAATGCGTGCTCGCTTCTGCCTGCCTCCAACGCCTACCATTGTCAAATCCTCTAACGCTTCTGACAACGTCCAGAATGTATTTCAGAGGATAAGCAGCGCAAGTTATAGTGAATATGAAAAAAAATGGTCAGAGAAGAGGGTGCAGCACCAGTGTTCAGGTGACAGTGTGGAGCAGGCTACCATATTTATGAACAGGCAGCATTTTTGAATGGAAAGCAGAGGAGAAGAATAGGGAGTTACAATAGCTAAAAAAAAGGGCTGGCTCTGATACCATGTCAGGCCAGGCAGTAACTCTCCAAGGGCAGAAAAATGATTGGTGTGTTTATTTCATAGGTATGTTATTGTTTTATACATTAGGAGTGATTGTTTAGTTCATCTTCCGATGACTGTTCACATTCCTGATTTATTTATGTTACAAATTCCCCAATCATGAAGATTAGGTGTCAACACCTCTCACGATGAAATTCTTGCTTCACCAAGGTGCCAAACTGCCTAGCTCAGAGATAACAAGAATTGCTCAGTTGTTTATGAAACCAAATTGCCAGCCTAATCAGCCTCCTCCTTATCTCCAATTCTGGTTCAATGAGGCAGGGAGACTCATTATAGACATGATATCCTACATTTTAGGATTCAAAACCAGTGAGTATGTTGATGAAACTGTTTTGGATTTAATGTCCATATTCACTCCAGGATAGCCCCCTGTTATCAGGTATGATTATGCCACCTTCATAGCAAATAAAATCCATGAGAAATTCATGAATTTGGAGAGAGAAAGAGTGTTCAAATACACTTCCTACATATACCATTTGCTGTTGTACTATCAACCTGATAGTTTCCAAGTTCCTCTTAAAAAATTGGACCTCAAAGGTGAAAGGAGGTCTGTGATTTTCTGGACCTCAGTATTCCATGAAGTCCACAACTCCCCATATACATACTGTGAGTTCATTGACCTGTTCATATATCCATCCACCTCTTTGTTGATAACAACTCCTCCTGCCGGGCTCTCTGCTGAAATGAAAAAAAAATTACATCTCTCAAAGGAATACAATATTGGTGACTAGTATTTTTACCAAAACCACACAGTGATCAGGATTTATGGTTGTCAATTAACTCCCTACAAGCTGCCGAAGTATGTCCCTATGAGACTCTTTGCCCTAGAATACTACCGGCAATTTAGTAGTTCAGATTTGACTCATTTCTATGCTGCTAGGAAAAAAGCACAGCTCAAGATAAGACATCAATTGGGCCCTTTTATCTTTAATAAAAGGGAAGAAGCCTGGGAAGAAGCGGTTAAGATATTAAGAGATCAACTTATGCTGAAACAAAGTTTTCATTGGTCACCATATGACCCTGAACATTTCATAAGTTTTAGAAGAGTCAAAAACAAGCTTATAGGATATGTGCACCACAAAATCCCTGAAATTGAACAATATGCTAATCAACAGGAATGGGTAGAAGGCACACTAGTTGAAGAGATTACTAAAGAAGAGAAATTAGAAAAAGAAATGAAAGAGCTTGAAAAAAACACTTGACCTGGACTCTTTTGGACAGGTCCCTTTCACATTGCCTCAACACCTTGGAGCGGGCACATCATCTGCCACAACTTCACAACGACCTGCCCAAGAGAGTAATCCACCTGTAGGGAAAGGCAAGGAAGTACAGCATTCAAAGCAGCAAAATACAATGGCAGACCAGCCAGATACAGCCAAGGAGAAAAGTCAAGGGCAAGGCCCTTCAACACAAGCAAAGGTAACTGAAATCCCTGTGTTACAAACTCCTCTCAATGAGGAAAGAGCCAAGAAAAGGGACAGACAAGAAGAGACACCCACAGGTGGATCAGCAGAATAACAAGGGGAAAAGAGGCAAAGGTTGAACCCTTACTCTGAGGAAGAATTGGCAGAAGAAACAGCAGGCAACTTAGGGGGTGAGGAGACAACTGAACAGCAAGCTCCTCCAATTTTGGAAACATCAACTAGCTCTTTTCAGCAAGAGCAAGAGAGGTAGCATGGTGTGGAGGTTACATCCACCAAGCAACAGAGCAAACAAGGCTCGGATATCAAGAAAGCATTCACTAAAATAAAGGCCAGAAATGAGCCAGTAAGGTTCCAGCTTTATAATCAATTGCTAAGAATGGCTCCCACCAATCAACAAAGGCTAATGGCAGCCTATGATATCCAAGAAGGGAAAATGACCCTTAGTCACTTCAGGCCTACAACGCAGCAGCCACAGTCAACTGCTAACTATATCAGGACCAATCTAGAAGTTCTCTCTAAAGACATCCACCCAATGGACCAGATTGAGTTACATAAACAAACCGGAGAAATGGTATACTCTACCTTGGCAGACAAAGCATTATTGGCTCACAGACTGCAGAATTCATTGCACAATACTTCTGCCCAATTGGAATTGGAGAAGGCCTCCTCATTAGCCAAGGATAATAGAATCAAATCCTTGGAGGAAATTATTATGGAGCTGGGACATGATCCCAAGGATCCCAAGGGCATACAGGCCTTAATAAAAAAGAAAGAAGAAGATATAGCAGCCCTCAGAAAGCAACTTAAGCTGCCAATTACAATGCACCCTCAGACCACAGAAGTTGCACAGCAGAAAGAAGAGGAGGATGTGGTAAGTTTGCTAATGAGGATGAATGAGAGACTGGCAGAAACAGAGAAAGCCTTGGAGGCAGCACTGCAAGGAAAACAGGGAGAGTTGGCCTCTCAGCCAGCTCAAACAGCTCCAATTCTTACAACTGCTCCTCCTACAGTCACCATAGCAGTCCCTCCTACTGATCCGGCATCAACAGCAGGTACCTCAACTTTAGCAACAACTACAGCAGTACCAGATACCAGCCTGAGCATGGAAGATATGATGAAGGAAATAAAGGCTTTGGAACTCCAAATGGCAGAGCTGAAGGAAGCCAAAGAAAAACTAGCCAAGATTGAGGTGAATTATGATAAATCCAAAATAACTGTGGCTGAGAAAACAAGAGAAGTGAAGGCCCTGGAAAATAAGGTAAAAGCCTTGGAGAAGGACCTTACTCTTCACAAAACTCTGGCAGAAATCAAAACAATTTTGTGGGCTAAAATTGGCCAGTCCATCACTGATCAATGGACATCAATACAGACTATTCATGACCAGATTGAATTGATAGGGATAGCTCAATTTGAGACTCAAAAATCCAGAGCATTATTGGCAAACAAGCCCGAACAGGCCAATAAACTAATTCATTTTTTGAATACTCATACTAGAGAGCAACTAGCAACTCTAAACATTCAAAACAGAACATATACAATTTTGACAGTAAAAAAGGTGCTGACCATGAGGAATTTTGTACAAAATTTGGAAAGAAAGTGCCAAGAGATGTAGACAGAAATAAATGCCTTTAGAGAAAAGTTTGCAATGTTGCAGAGCAAAGGGTTACCCAGCTTATTGACCATCAATGGGAGACTGTTAACACATGAACAGTATGCTCACAAGGTAAATACCTATGTTACCAATCAAATTACATCATCATCAAGCACTTCAGAAGACACAGTACCTCCCTCTGGACAGAGTTTGTAAGACAAATTAGAAAATTTATTTTACATTGAACATGAGATAACACATCTTTTTGAAGTCCAGCCCAATTACTACAGATATACTGAAGCTAATGAAACATTAATAAAGCTACAAAGACACCAGTTTCCAAAAGATCAATGGTGGCAGGGCATGCTTGAGGTTTTACCAAGGTAATTTTGGTTCTCTTTCTTTGATCATCTGCATTAAAGCAAATTCCAATATACGGGTCACCTATCAGAAAACCAAAATAACAAGGGAAGGAATTCATGCTAGAATGCGTTAAGGCAGAATCAGGCATAGGTGACAGGGCCGTGACAGCAACTCAGGAACGCAAATCAAAGGGACAGCTATCAGCTGACTAATTGGGTCAAAAAGTCAAGCATAGTAGACCACCTAAGGCAGCCAGTACAGTGTAGTTACTTCTGCATTCATTACGCGTTGTTTCCAACATCATTTATTGCCTTTGAAGAAGTAGATGGATAAATTTATTGCTTGATATTTTCCCTATGGGATATTTTGTAATTCTCTTTGTATAAATACCTCCTCAAGATATGTATTGTTGTTGGTTGGTGAATATCATTCTGGACCTGCGCTGTAATTTTGAGAAACTTTCTGAATAAAGATTGCTGGAATGCTTTGCTGGTGAACTTTCTGTTGTGGAATTAATGGCAGAAGAATATGTTGCAGAATTCTCGTGTTACTTCATGGATCAATAAGTCTTTTTACCCTTGTTTTACTGTTCCTATGTTTATTTATCATCTATATATCATATTTTGAATTGTAGGAAAAAAGGATAACCCAGAATTTACTTGACTGTACTATGTGTTCAATTCCTGTTAATTTTTATGTTTTCTACAGGACTAGCATAGGCAAGAATTCTTGACTGCTCTTGTCTCCCTGGTTCTTTCACTCTAAATATCATCAAGGAATTCTTAACTGCTCCTTGGTAATGTTTATTCAATTTCCCTCTATTAGCATAATGAAATATTCTTGATTGCCTTTCATTCCCTGACTTCATTTCATCTTATTCCAGCTTGAAAATTGTTTTGTGTTTAATTATCTTGCTCTATAGTCCTCATTTTGCCTAAGAAACCATACCAGAGGTTCATTTTCAACTGACTCCATTAACCCAATGGTCTGAACTTCTCTTATCTTGCAGCCCCGTTCTACTGAATGTCACCTTCCAAACACCAAACAAATACTTGTGCTTCATAACTAGCCTAACATATAACAAAAAAAATCTAAATCATAAAGAGAGAGCCCTCTCTGGTTGCAGATTGGCTAGAATCTGCAGCTAAAAGACTGGTTAGTGGTTACCTCGGTCGTATTCCCTTTTCTCAAGATCTTTTGGGGAACAACCTGAGTGATAACATCATTGGCGACTCCACTGGGGATTTCTGAATGACTGTGTTTGTTACTGCTGTCTATTTTCTAAAGCTACAGATGGAGCCTGAAGTTAGCCAGGTAGCCTTTGAAACTATTTTTGCTGTGCATTTACAGGAGTAAATAAAAGCTGCTTCAGTCAAACTCCAGTCTAGCATTAGGATCTATACAACTGTCTCAAAAATTCTATCAGTTTCCTTTTGTTTTCAAAAAGACCTCTAGAAAAATTCAAAGTTTTTGCAATTCACACTTTCTTAGAAAAATATTGTAAAAAACAATGTCCTTTAAACATTTCCAGAAAATACCAAAAGCAAAATTAGAAACTGGCTCCAAAGAAGAAAGTGCGTTACACTAGATCAAATCTGGATCTTGACCCTCCAGCTATTTTTGAAAATCCTAACCTAATCTCCAAGACCCTAAGAAGACAAGAAAGTCTAGAAAACTCTTCTGATGTAAATCTTCATATACTTCAGCAAAATTTGACCCAATATTCTCCCGGAAAGGCAGCAGTCATTTCTACTGTTGCTACAACTTCTTCCAATTCACCGCCATCACTTCAAAGCACCTCTTCCACTCCCTCGTCTACCCCGTTTATCCCAGTTGTTATCCCTGTGCTACCAGCTATCCCATTTATACTTGTAAATATGGCAAACCGTTATGCTCCTCTGCAGTTGCCTACAAATCCAGGGGCTATTCCTCAATATTATCAAAGCAAAATTACATATTTTGATGGTACTGGCTCCTACACATCCCAACAACACACTAAGAAAATTATGGACTACTTTGAGAACTATGAAATCGATGACAACGATGTCAGAATGAAAATTTTTGTTCAAAGCTTAACTGGTGAAGGAAGGACCTGGTTTAGGGCACTTAGTGCAAACACAATTTCTAATCTTGATGCCCTGTACCAAACATTTTTGAATAGATGGGAAAAGAAGAAAGACCCATTGCATATCCTATCAGATTATGACAGTTTAAAAAGAGGCCCACAAGAAACTGTCCAAGACTGTTGTGCTAGATTCAACAATGTGTACAATGCCATCCCTCAAAACCTTAGACCTCCACTTGACTTAGCCTTAATCAAATTCCCTGATGGATTTGACTCTGACATGGCATATTAGCTAAGGGAAAGAGCTCCTGCCAGCTTGGAAGACATGCAGAGCATAGCTGTTAGTGTAGAGGCAAATATGATCTCTAAAAGAGCCCAAGCTAGAGCTGAAAGAAGGACTACTTTCAAAGCAGAGCCTTCAACATTTGAACAAAAAATAGATGCAATCATCAAAGGCATGGATAGGTTGGGTGATAGAGTGGAAACCATTGAAAGGAAATCTTCTTGGGAGGGTCAACCAAGTAACACCACTAGAAATCCAAACTTTAGAAAAAATCAAAATCCTAACACCGAGAAGGCTGGCCCTGATCAGAATATCAGACCTTCGTTTCAAGAGAACTATGTCGAAGCCTCAACCTCTAGTGAGCCAATAGAAGACACCCAAATCAACCTAATGGGTTTAAACAGTGAGCAACAAATCTTTCTAACACAGGATGATCAAGAGGCTCATAATTTCAATCAATTTCAAACCAAGTCCGGAGAATCATTTTATTTCAGAGAAGGGTATGATGCAGCGGTCTATGAGGTCCATAAACAATACAAATTAAGAAGAAGAATGATAGATGTGCCTGAACCTAACAAGCTGAAAGATACCAAGCAGCCTAAGAAAGCAAAGGATAAAACTGTGCTAACAGAACTCCCTGTTAAAACAAACCTCAACCCAAAAGAACCCATGGTTGAGGATATATCAGACTTACAACCATCAAGTAACCAACCATCCACATCCTTTCCTCCAAAAGAAAATGTAAGCAGCTCTCCTGAAAACAATTTCAAAGCAGATTTAGGTCATAACAGCACTCATGATGAAGGAAAAACCACTGAAAACACAGCAAAAAAGGAAAACCTTGCTGCCCTGAATACAAAGATTCAAGTGGAAAAACCTTTTAACCTAGAAACAAAAATAGGTAAGTTGAAAATAGCCATTCCACTGTCTCAGTTGGCTAAACATCAAATTTACAGAGAACAAATCAGTAGGTCACTTCAAATATCAGAGAATAGAGATGCAATTAATGTTTTAGATGACCAACCAGAGCTATTATTTGGTCCTGAGGTAAATGGTAAAACAGTAGATGGAGGAGTTCCTCCATTCTATGTGAGTTTAAACATTCATGACAAAGTGCTACATAATGCAATGTTTGATTCAGGAGCTTTCCATAATCTAATGCCTAAGTCTGTGATGGAAAGATTTGACCTAGATATCACAAGGCCATACAAAGACTTGTTCTCATTTGATTCCAGCCAGGTCAGGTGTCTAGGCCTAATCAAAGATCTGTGTGTATCTCTGGTGCAATCCTTTGCCAAGACAATTTTGATGGATGTGGTGGTAGCTGACATTCCACCTAAGTATGGAATGCTTTTGTCGAGATCTTGGGGTGCGAAACTCCAAGGATCACTGTAGCTAGACATGTCCTATGCCACCATTTCAGTCTTTTGCCAGCCAAAAAGATTGTACCGGGAAACATTGATGAAGTATGTGGTCAGCAGTCAAGAGAAACCCCAAAACTTCCCCATTTATTCCATGCATTCAGATATGGATTCATTCATATTATACAAAGCTAAAAGGTGTCCCAAAACTGATGTCAAACTACTAGAATCAGCACAAGCAAAGAACATAAATGAGCAATCCAGTGCTCAAGATCAAAAAATTGTTGAAGTGATTGATGCAACAAATGAACAAGACATACCATACGAGCTACAAAATCCAAATCTACCTACTCAACAAATTATCAAAACTCCTAAGGCTAGTGGTAATCAAGAAATCTTATGGTATTTAGAGTTTGATGGGTCAGTGAACAAATTAGGAGCAAGGGCAGGGGTTTGGATACACAACAAGCAAAATGACCATGCTCAAGGACATGCATATAGGCTAAATTTCAGATGTACAAACAATATGGCCGAATATGAGGCCCTTTTGCTGGGACTCAAGCTGATCAGAAGTCTAGGGGCAACTAAGATTTCAATTCTAGGGGACTCAGACTTGATTATCCAATAGATAAAGGGAAACTTTGTTACAAATGACCTTAGGCTAAGATCTTACAGAGGGGCAGCCATTGAAATACTCAACACCTTCATAGAATTTCAGCTCACCAAAATTCCAAGAAACCATAATTTACATGCGAATAGTTTGGCAACTTTTGCCAGCACTTGCAAGCTGCCATTCGAGCCCAACCACCACTTCACTGCTGAAATCAAACACAGACTTGCTGTCCCGGATAATATAAAATATTGGCAAGTGTTTGAAAATGATACCCAAATCAATAATTTCTTGACTTTGAAAGAGGAATTCTCAAGTACAAACATAGACACAAGCACCAATGATGAACAACAGCAAATAGACAAAATTGACCAAAACATATCAGCTGAAACAGCAAATCAGATTTTGTATCCAACAATTTTTTCCAACAACAATTTACAAGAGCTAAAACAAATGGACCTTGATGAAGTTGCTGAAGGAGAAGTTGAAGTAATTGATTTAAAAGACAACTTTTTGCCCATAGGCCTGACTCTTTTGGAGGATATATTTGATTCAAATGATATTCCAAGAAAGCCAAAAATGCAGCCTCTAAATGCAGAAATTGAGGACTGTAACATAGGGACTGCACAAAATCCTAAAATGATAAAATTGTCCAAAGCCTTGCCTCCAAATCAGAAACTAAAATACATTGAGCTCTTTAAAGAATTCCAAGATGTCTTTGCTTGGAGCTATGAGGACCTCAAGTCCTATGATACTTCGGCTATCCAACACACAATACCTTTAAAAGAAAACCAAAAGCCTTTTAAACAAAAACTGAGAAGGGTTAATCCAGTCCTCCTTCCTCTCATTGAAAAGGAAGTCAAAAGAATGTACCAAGCTGGAATAATTGCACCTATCAGGTTCTCAGAATAGATTTCAAATCTAGTACCCACTAGAAAGAAAATGGGAGAGATAACATTGTGTGTTGACTTAAGAAATCTGAATAAAGTATCTCTCAAAGACCATTACCCCTTGCCCAAGATGGATCACATTTTACAAAGGGTAGTAGGGGCCTCTAGGATCTCACTGCTAGATGGATTCTCAGGATTCAATCAAATCTTAGTTCACCCGGATGATCAAGATAAAACTACCTTTACAACACCTTAGGGAACCTTAAAATATATAAAAATGCCTTTCGGACTTAAAAATGCAGGGGCCACATTTCAACGAGTAATGGACATAGCCTTTGCAAAAGAGATCCATGATTTTTTAGTCATATATCTTAATGATCTCACTGCTTTTTCCAAATCAGATCAAGAACATTTAGAACATCTCAAGCAAGTGTTCCTAATTTGTAGAAAATATGGCATATCATTGAACCCAAAGAAATCATGGTTTGGCCTAGAAGAAGGCAAACTCTTAGGTCACATAATTTCTAAATATGGCATCAGAATTGACCCGGACAGAATTCAAGCTATCCTCCAAGTGCCTCACCCAAGGAACATCAAAGAACTACAAGCTTTTTTAGGGAAAATCAATTTCCTAAGAAGATTCATTCCCAACTTAGCTGAGCTAATAAGGTTGCTAAATAACATTCTGAAGAAAGATTCTAAATTCAAATGGACAATGGAAGCTAAACAAGCCTTTGAGGAAATCAAAATAGCTTTGACCAAAACACCTGTCCTCACAAGCCCCAAGTTTGATAGATATTTTATAATCTTTTCCTTTACATCTGAGCACACTATTGCTGCTGTCCTATTACAAAAAGATGACCAAGGATGTGAGAAGCCCATTGCTTTTTTTAGCAAAGCACTTAGAGATGCACCACTTAAATATCAAATCATGGAGAAACAGGCCTATGCCCTTGTAAAGGCCATCAAGGATTTCAGAATTTACATCTTGTACTCTCATGTCATAGCCTATGTTCCAAATGCTGTGGTCAAAGACATTCTGACTCAAGAAGGAATTGAAGGAAAAAGGGGCAAATGGATAGCCAACATTTTGGAATATGACATTGAAATCAAACCAACAAAACTGATAAAAGGACAAGGTTTAGCTAAATTGATGACTGAAACCAATTTCCAAGCCCTTGACATCAATGAACTGGATAACGAGCAGGAGATGGTGACTCCACAGATCAATCAAGCCTTCTTACAATCACCTTGGTATGCTGATATAGTTTATGTATTGTTAAACCTGCAAGCTCCTCCAGGGTTATCCAGAACTAAAAAGAGATTCTTAAAAATGAAAGCTTCAAAGTTTTGTATTATAGACAATGTTTTATTTTGGAAGAATCATGAAGGTATTTTGCTGAATTGCCTAATACAGGATGAAACCGACAAAGTGCTCAAGGAATTTCATACAGGGGACTGTGGTGGACATTTGTATTGGAAGTCAACAGCTGATAAAATTCTAAGAGTTGGTTTTTATTGGCCTTCCTTGTTTGCTGATGTGAAAAAATTTGTAGTTTCTTGCCATAAATGCCAGATCTTTGAAGGCAAGAGAAAGCTATTACCTTTACCTCTAAAACCCATTTCCACCGAAAGACCATTTCAACAATGGGGTTTATATTTCATTGGAGAGATTAACCCTTCCTCCTCTAGCCAACACAAGTGGATTTTAACTACCACAGACTACTTCACCAAGTGGATAGAAGCCATCCCTTGCAGGCAAGCCAATGACTCAATCATCATGCAATTCTTGGAAACCAATATTCTATCTAGATTTGGTTGTCCGGAGAAGATTATAACAGACAATGTTGCTGCCTTTAAATCCAAAAGAATGATCAATTTCTGCCACAGGTACCATATTACCTTAGGCCACTCCACAACCTATTACCCTCAAGGTAATGGTCTAGCTGAATCATCCAATAAGAGCCTGATAAACATCATAAAGAAAGTATTGGAGGAAAATAAGAAGAATTGGCACAAAAAGCTTGTTAATGCACTTTGGGCAGACATGCTATCTACAAAGAGATCCATTGGGACAAGCCCATATGAATTGGTTTATGGCATGGAGGCTTTGTTCCCTTCATCCTTGGGAATCCCTATGATCAAATTGCTGCAAGAAATACAAGCAGAACCCAATGATATCCAAATAAGAATCAATCAAACTATTCACTTGCAGCAGACTAGAGAGGAAGTGTATCAGAGAACTCAGGTTCTGCAAGATAGACTCAAGAAGATTTTTGACAAAAGAACAAAAGTAGAGGATTTCTTCATAGGAGACAAAGTGCTGAAGTGGGATTCTAGGAGGGAAGACAAAAGAAAACATGGAAAATTTGATTTCCTATGAAAGGCCCTTTTGTCATTCAGGTTGTACAAGGAAATAACAACTATTTTTTGAGAAGTTTGGATGGTACAGAAGCTGAGGAAGGGCCAGTCAATGGGCGAATGGTCAAGCATTACTTTGATCCTCTTTGATCAACATAACAGGACTGTATATTGTACATAAATAGTGTCTATTTCAATAGTTTATTACAACAATAAGATAGGGAATAGGATGCAGCAAATTTTGAAGGAAGAGCAAGGAATTGTGCCACCTTCCACCTTTGGTATGTATTTTGAGTTTATCAGAAAAAATCAAGAAAAAACTTGGGAGCTATAGAGATGATGACAAATACTTAGACCAACCACCAAAGACAGAGATGTAATTCTGTACAGATCAGCTCATCAGAAGTGTATATATGCCACCAAGATTCAGTTTGTTGTCTACAATGGAAGGAAGTTTCAGATTATAGCAAGAGGTAAAAGTAAGGCCATCTGACCTGTTGTTCTTGGCTTTTCACCTGGAAAAGCCATCCCCAAGTGGAGCCACTGTTAGGTTCCTATACCAATAGGTGTCATATTTCATGATTGATTGTGGAAATGCCAAATATGATCATCCTTTCCATGCTGCAAAGGTTCCATATTTTCCAAAAAATAGAAAAATTTAAAAAATATAAAGAGGGTATGCCCTAAAAGAAAAATCAAAGGGCAAGAAAAATGAATTGGTCAAGAAAAGAAAGAAAATGAACCCCAAAGAAAGACCAGGAAAGTGTGCTAGTCAAAATGCCACTACTGTCCTATTTTTGCAAAGAATTTCAAATCATGCAATCAGTGACTTTGTCACACTTGATGGATGGTCCAATAGCTCAATCTTGGCCAGTCCATGTTTAAATTTCTTGTTTTAGCATTAGAGAATAAGGTCTGTTCAAATAGTTCAAGCTTGGCAGATCACTAGCTAGGTAGAGAAACAAGGGTGCTCAACAGTTGAATCTGAGCCCCTGGAAGAGATAAGGGCAGACTTAGATAGGAGGGCAGTCAAAAGAAAAAGGAAGAAAGGGTTTTCTAGTTCAAATGCACCCAAACAAAAATGAAGAAAAAATGTTAGGTATAGCAGAATGGGTAGGTAATTCTGGTGTTGCAAAGCAGGTTGCTAATTAGCTTTAGTGTGATCTATCTCATGGGTATCCGAAACATCATGGCAAAGTGGCTACAGTTCAAAGGAGAATGACTGATTTCCCCTCCCATTTCCCCAAGAACACTTACTAACATCCCCTCAAGGACATTGGGATCTGCTCAGTGGTCCTAGCTCATTTCATTTTATGAGAAATACTAATTGAAACTTTGTGTTCACTTGGTCAAAACAAGCCACATTTCTTGTGTAAAATGATCACTTCATTTCCTTTTCATTTCCATAAAAACCTAAGTTTCTACCTTCTGAACTTAGCATTCTCCTATCATTTGTCATATTAACACCATAACTTTGTTATATAACTCCTATATAAAGTTTCCCTACCCCTACTACATATAAATAACAAAAAAACCCAAAAACATTATAAATATCCCGCCCCGGCCTAATATGGCTATATTTTAATTTTCTCGGGAGTCATTGGTCCACCTGGGGCCAATAACAACCCACCACATGTTCCACCGGGATTTGTTTGACCTTTGGTTTAACAAATAACCATAGCTCGTCGCGCAATAGCAGTGGGATTTAATTAACATTCGGTTAATTAAATAACCATACCCGCATACCCCGATAACCAAAGTTTTATAACCCCGCAATACATATAAAACGTTAATATTTGGTGGGCTCCCGTGCCATAACTACCCACCACCTCCACATTCCGTCAACCGTCAGATCGTGCCCTCCCAATCCAATGGCTCTCGTTAATATCGAAGCCGCTCCGACTTCTGAAGATTAGTGCCCGATAGAAAGCAGTTTTCCCGCCGTACCCTGGGACGCGTGTCATCAGCCCATTGCATCGGGCCCGTTCTGCCAGAAACTGCCCCCGTACATAAGGCAGTGCGATAGAAACCACAAACCGCTCCCGCCTCCCGCTAACCATGTCATCCGCCCACGTCAGCGCCTGCGTCACTATTTCGTCCGCCGTGTCTGCCATGTCATTCGTCCATGTCAGCGACCACGTCACCTTCCGTACTCCGCTACAAGATAAAATTACGTCATGATGACATCATCCCAAAAAGCGCCAAAAAGCCCAAATTTCATTTAAAAGTCGTAAAAGTGATGGTTTTTGTTTATTTCTATTTGTTGTATTGCGGAGACTGTGCATGCATATTACGTCGAATTTGCCACCAAAGCTCTAGTCCACCGCCCAGGCGAATTCGCTCTGCAAAATCGGCCCCCTCAGCTCAGTCTTCAACCACATTTCGCACCAGTCGCCTGTAAAACAGGTATTTACCCAATATTCGCCCATAAACCCTGTTTTTCCGAAATTTCTCTGCTAAAATCACCTAAAGAATTAAATTTGAGTTAAATGCGTTGTTGCCTACAAACCTCTGCATTTTAATTCACTGTTTAACCCATTTTCCCAAATAAAGCCTATAAATTCTCTTCTCCTCTGCAAATTTCCCATTAAAACTGCAATTCAAGTCCATTTCCGCCAGCAAAATCTCCAAAAATGCCTAAATGTTGAGTTAAATTTGTCAAACTCACTTGCAAAAGAGCACCATTTCCTCTGTTTTATCCAGCTTCCCAATTAAACTCTGCAGACTCTGTCTTTCCTTTGAATTTTACCCAGTGAGGCCATTTCCATATAAAACTCAGTTTGCAAAATTCCTGTGAAAGACCCAGTGCCAGTACTCTGTTTCCTGTTGTAACACAGACCCAAAATCCAATTATAAACACAGACAGTGAACCATGGAAGCTCCAGTGGCCTTGAATATTTCCCCCTTGAATGCACCACATAAGGAATTCGAATGGATACCCCTTGCTGACAGCGACTTCCAAATTAAGGATATGATTGGTTACAAATCTCACCTATAAGCCTTTTGTGAGATTAGAAATAGCTACAGAAGCAACACTGATTTCTTGGGAATTTGGGAGTCCAACATGCCTATCTATTACCTCCCTTCAGTGAATGTGCTCCCTGATTTCATCCATTTATGCTGTGCAAATTATGAACCCACACAAAGAGCAGTTATGGCTCCATCTGGGACTGTGCTCTTTTATGTTACTCCTCAATCCATAAATGAGATGTTGAACTTCAAGCCAACTCAGCCTCTGGCTCCTCTCACCATGAAATTCTTGCTTGACCAAGGTGCCAAACTGCCTAGCTCAGAGATAACAAGAATTGCTCAGTTGTTTATGAAACCAAATTGCCAGCCTGATCAGCCTCCTCCTTATCTCCAAGTCTGGTTCAATGAGGCAGGGAGACTCATTATAGACATGATATCCTACATTTTAGGATTCAAAACCAGTGAGTATGTTGATGAAACTGTTTTGGTATTAATGTCCATATTCACTCCAGGACAACCCCTGCTGTCAAGTATGATTATGCCACCTTCATAGCAAATAAAATCCATGAGCAATTCATGAATTTGGAGAGAGAAAGAGTGTTCAAATACACTTCCTACATATATCATTTGCTGTTGTACTATCAACCTGATAGTTTCCAAGTTCCTCTTAAAAAATTGGACCTCAAAGGTGAAAGGAGGTCTGTGATTTTCTGGACCTCAGTATTCCATGAAGTCCACAACTCCCCATATACATACTGTGAGTTCATTGACCTGTTCATATATCCAGCCACCTCTTTGTTGATAACAACTCCTCCTGCCAGGCTTTCTGCTGAAATGCATAAAATTTTACATCTCTCAAAGGAATACAGTATTGGTGATTGGTATTTTTACCAAAACCACACAGTGATCAGGATTTATGGCTGTCAATTAACTCCCTACAAGCTGCCAAAGTATGTCCCTATGAGACTCTTTGCCCTGGAATACTACCGGCAATTTAGTAGTTCAAATTTGACTCATTTCTATGCTGCTAGGAAAAAAGCACAGCTCAAGATAAGACATCAATTGGGCCCTTTTATCTTCAATAAAAGGGAAGAAGCCTGAGAAGAAGCAGATAAGATATTAAGAGATCAACTTATGATGAAACAAAGTTTTCAGTGGTCACCATATGACCCTGAACATTTCATAAGTTTTAGAAGAGTCAAAAACAAGCTTACAGGATATGTGCACCACAAAATCCCTGAAATTGAACAATATGCTAACCAACAGGAATGGGTAGAAGGCACACTAGTTGAAGAGCTTACTGAAGAAGAGAAATTAGAAAAAGAAATGAAAGAGCTTGAAAAAACACTTGACCTGGACTCTTTTGGACAGGTCCCTTTCACATTTCCTCAACACCTTGGAGCGGGCACATCATTTGCCACAACTTCACAACAACCTGTCCAAGAGAGTACTCCACCTGCAAGGAAAGGAAAGGAAGTACAGCATTCAGAGCAGCAAAATACAATGGTAGACCGACCAGATACAGCCAAGGAGCAAAGTCAAGGGCAAGGCCATTCAACACAAGCAAAGGTAACTGAAATCCCTGTGTTACAAACTCCTCTCAATGAGGAAAGAGCCAAGAAAAAGGACAGACAAGAAGAGGCACCCACGGGTGGATCAGCAGAACAGCAAGGGGAAAAGAAGCAAAGGTTGAACCCTTACTCTGAGGAAGAATTGGCAGAAGAAACAGCACGCAACTTAGGGGGTGAGGAGACAACTGAACAGCAAGCTCCTCCAATTTTGGAAACATCAACTAGCTCTTTTCAGCAAGAGCAAGAGAGGCAACATGGTGTGGAGGTTACATCCACCAAGCAACAGAGCAAACAAGGCTCGGATATCAAGAAAGCATTCACTAAAATAAAGGCCAGAAATGAGCCAGTAAGGTTCCAGCTTTATAATCAATTGCTAAGAATGGCTCCCACCAATCAACAAAGGCTAATGGCAGCCTATGATATCCAAGAAGGGAAAATGACCCTTAGTCACTTCAGGCCCACAACGTAGCAGCCACAGTCAGCTGCTGATTATATCAGGACCAATCTGGAAGTTCTCTCTAAAGACATCCACCCAATGGACCAGATTGAGTTACATAAACAAACCGGAGAAATGGTATACTCTACCTTGGCAGACAAAGCATTATTGGCTCACAGACTGCAAAATTCATTGCACAATACTTCTGCCCAATTGGAATTGGAGAAGGCCTCCTCATTAGCCAAGGATAATAGAATCAAATCCTTGGAGGAAATTATTATGGAGCTGGGACATGATCCCAAGGATCCCAAGGGCATATAGGCCTTAATAAAAAAGAAAGAAGAAGATATAGCAGCCCTCAGAAAGCAACTTAAGCTGCCAATTACAATGCACCCTCAGACCACAGAAGTTGCACAGCAAAAAGAAGAGGAGGATGTGGTAAGTTTGCTAATGAGGATGAATGAGAGACTGGCAGAAACAGAGAAAGCCTTGGAGGCAGCACTGCAAGGAAAACAGGGAGAGTTGGCCTCTCAGCCAGTTCAAACAGCTCCAATTCTTACAACTGTTCCTCCTATAATCACCATAGCAGTCCCTCCTACTGATCCGGCATCAACAGCAGGTTCCTCAACTTCAGCAACAACTACAACAGTACCAGATACCAGCCTGAGCATGGAAGATATGATGAAGGAAATAAAGGCTTTGGAACTCCAAGTGGCAGAGCTGAAGGAAGCCAAAGAAAAACTAGCCAACATTGAGATGAATTATGATAAATCCAAAATAACTGTGGCTAAGAAAACAAGAGAAGTGAAGGCCCTGGAAAATAAGGTAAAAGCCTTGGAGAAGGACCTTACTCTTCACAAAACTCTGGCAGAAATCAAAACAATCTTGTGGGCTAAAATTGGCCAGTACATCACTGATCAATGGACATCTATACAGACTATTCATGACCAGATTGAATTGATAGGGATAGCTCAATTTGAGACTCAAAAATCCAAAGCATTATTGGCAAACAAGCCCGAACAGGCCAATAAACTAATTCATTTTTTGAATACTCATACCAGAGAGCAGCTATCAGCTCTAGACATTCAGAACATAACAGATACAATTTTGACAGTAAAAAAGGTGTTTACCATGAGGAATTTTGTACAAACTTTGGAAAGAAAGTGCCAAGAGATGCAGACAGAAATAAAATGCCTTTAGAGAAAAGTTTGCAATGTTGCAAAGCAAAGGGTTACCCAGCTTATTGACCAGCAATGGGAGACTGTTAACAAATGAACAGTATGCTCACAGGGTAAATACCTATGTTACCAATCAAATTACAACATCATCAAGCACTTCAAAAGACACAGTACCTCCCTCTGGACAGAGTTTGTATGAAAAATTAGAAAATTTATTTTACATTGAACATGAGATAACACATCTTTTTGAAGTCCAGCCCAATTACTACAGATATACTGAATCTGATGAAACATTAATAAAGCTACAAAGACACCAGTTGCCAAAAGATCAATGGTTGTAGGGCATGCTCGAGGTTTTACCAAGGTAATTTTGGTTCTCTTTCTTTGATCATCTGCATTAAATAAAATTCCAATATACGGGTCACCTATCAGAAAACCAAAATAGCAAGGGAAGGAATTCACGCTAGAATGCGTTAAGGCAGAATCAGGCACAGGTGAGAGGGCCGTGACAGCTATCAGCCGACTAATTGGGTCAAAAATTCAAGCATAGCAGACCACCTAAGGCAGCGAGTACAACATAGTTACTTCTGCATTCATTACGCGTTGTTTCCAACATCATTTATTGCCTTTGAAGAAGTAGATGGATAAATTTATTGCTTGATATTTTCCCTATGGGATATTTTGTGATTATCTTTGTATAAATACCTCCTCAAGAGATGTATTGTTGTTGGCTGGTGAATATCGTTCTGGACCTGCGCTGTAATTTTGAGAAACTTTCTGAATAAAGATTGCTGGAATGCTTTGCTGGTGAACTTTCTGTTGTGGAATAAATGGCAGAAGAATATGTTGCAGAATTCTCGTGTTACTTCATGGATCAATAAGTCCTTTTACCCTTTTTTTACTATTCCTATGTTTATTTATCATCTATTTATCATATTCTGAATTGCAGGAAAAAAGGATAACCCAAAATTTACTTGACTGTACTCTGTGTTCAATTCTTGTTAATTTTTATGTTTTCTACAGGACTAGCATAAGCAAGAATTCTTGATTGCTCTTGTCTCCCTGGTTCTTTCACTCTAAATATCATCAAGGAATTCTTAACTGCTCCTTGGTGATGTTTATTCAAATTCCCTCTGTTAGCATAATGAAAGATTCTTGATTGACTTTCATTTCCTGACTTCATTTCATCTTATTCCATATTGAAAATTGTTTTGTGTTTAATTATCTTGCTCTGTAGTCCTCCTTTTGCCTAAGAAACCATACCAAAGGTTCATTTTCAATTGACTCCATTAACCCAATGGTCTGAACTTCTCTTATCTTGCAGCCCTGTTCTACTGAATGTCACCTTCCAAACACCAAACAAATACTTGTGCTTCATAACTAGCCTAACATATAACAAAACAAATCTAAATCATAAAGAGAGAGCCCTCTCTGGCTGCAGAATGGCTAGAATTTGCAGCTAAAAGACTGGTTAGCGGTTACCTCGGCCGTATTCCCTTTTCTCAAGATCTTTTGGGGAACAACCTGAGTGATAACAGAACCTACAGAATGGACAATCCATGGTAAGAGGCAAGCAAATCACTGTATTAGATGCTGTGATAGTAGAAGTATCCAGGTTTCCGGCTGAATGACCCGTATGGGATAGCAAGCGATTGAAGTTGCATTATGCTATCGAGGCCTTTAAGGATAAAGGATAGGAGCTAATCACCAAAGGCAAAAGCATTCGACCATCATCTCTTGGAGAGCCATGGGGAGAATTAGATTGAATCATCCAGAACTACATTACCTGTGACGAGCGTAAAGACGTGGTAAGGCCGCGTCAACTCAAACTTTTAACAGTTCTAAAACGAAAGTGTGCTGTTAATTTACCTGCATTGTTGAATTATTTGCTGCATGACACTACCGAGAGGCTAAGATGGTCCCAACACATAGAAACTGTAGTAATCCACCACTGTCTGATCAGGCTGATAGTTAGCTATAACCTTGCCTAGCAACAATCAAGCTGGGATGATCTAATATTAGCTCTCGAAGGAGGTATAGCCCTGCTAGCACCTAACCCTGTGCCAAAAATAAAGAGGACTACCCTTTTAAGGAACATACCTCACAAGCGCAGACGATCCTCAAGGTTAAGGTCAAAACTGGGAGCGCCTGAAAATCCTCAAGGCAGTGTCAGTCAACCCATAGAATTATCTAGCCCAGGAAGTGAACAATACTTGCAGCTAGAAGGACAGGATAACCCTGAATCAGACCATGAGGAAGAAATAGGGCATTCTAGAGATGAACAAAGAAATGAATTGGGACTTCCCTCAACACCAAACATGAGTCCCCAAGGCGATTTGTTGCACGATTTTGAACTGGCCTAGGTCCTGGCCAACATGAATGATTACATGCAGTCTGAAAGCCCGCTCAATCTTAATTTAGGAGCAACCTAATCTCCTGAGAATTCTGGCAATACCAGAATTCTATCTCCCTCAAAAGATGCAAGCCGTGAAGCAGAGACAGATGTAGAGGTCATTCGGGAAGCAGAGAACCAATCTAGTGACACGCTCCTGGTGGAAAATAGCCAAGTAGGCCTAAGCACAGAGAACATAGGCCAAGAAGAAGAAGTATAGATAGAGATAATTTGGGAAGCCGATAATCAATTAGGAGACACAGTCCTTTTAGAACAGAGCCAGGGTGAGCAACCAGGCTCTTTAGAAGCAGAAACTATGAACGAGACTGTCAGCAGAACAGTTGCTCCGCCGAAAAAGTATAGAGCCAATTTGAAAAAGCTTAGGAAAGAACAGCAGAGGCTTCGTAAAACAGTAAAAAGGCTCAAAAGAAAAATAAAAGAAATATCAGTGGGAAAGGTTCCGAACAAAACCCCGGAGACAGTAAACACGGTTGTACAGACAGAATTGTATGAAGGTAGGGCTACAGGGACCCAAACCGAGCCCATACCTACTCAACCAGTTATCACTCAAAAGGAACAACATGCAATTCTAGTAGATGTAGCTACTCAGACAGAGGATGTACCCTCTTATAACATAACTACTCAGATGGGGGTTGTACCCTCCTATAGCATGGCTACCCAGATGGAGGTTTGGACCTCCCATAATAAAGAAATACAGACAGAAGGCATCCCTTCTCATAGCAGAAGTACTCAGACAAGCATTCAAGCCAAATATGTCATGACACACAATGACCCCATTCTACTGAATCTTTAAGAAGAATTAGCACAGGCTTGGCTCGCGTTAGAACAGCTTGAACAAGAAAATGTTTCCCAGCAGAAATATCAAGAGCTGCAGAGACAGCTTCAGGAAATGAATGCAACAGAGAGCGAGAATTTCGACAGATGCAGAAAGGCAGAAGAGAAAATGGAGAAGATCAAGCTCAAGCTAGATAGGGTCATAGGTCAGACAAACACCATCTGCTCACTATATACAGATGTCTTGGCATGCAGGTCCCCTGCCAATAATTATGCCTTGTTTTTGTTAGAACAATACTTGCTGTTGAAAATTAAAGCCGTGAGAACTGGAAAACCAATCTAATTAAAAATAGTTGAAGATTTTATAAAGTTCCAGAAATAGCATGGTGTAAAGGTTCAAAGACTTCTGTGCAAATTTTACCTGCACAATTTTGTATTAGAGAACGAGGTGGAAAAGCACCCTAACCCTTTTGTGGGAGATGTTCAATTCCAAGCCTTTATCTCATTTGTAGTTAACCAACTTAAATGGTTTAAAGCTCATAACACATTCCAACGACAAGAGCATGGATTGGATCTTTGGGTAAGGAGTGAACCCAAGCACCCTTTACAAATGCTTGCTAACCATAAGAGTTTGATGACACGAGAAGGGGTGATTAAAATTTTAGGGCCTATTCAGAAGGAGATTGTACAGACAGGAGTAGCATACTTCCTCTCCATTCAAGAAAGTTCTTTGGCTGCATCCAAGCTCAGGTGGACAGTCTCCACTAGTAGTGTACAGGATAGAGAGCCATTTAATTACAGAAATTTTAAAACAGCTGCAAACCGTTTTGTCACTTATAGCAATCTTATTTTGAGAGAAGGACCTTATTGGTTAGGATGTCGGTTTCGTAGCCCCATCATTTGGTATCCTCCTGAAGGTTATCGGGCTATATACAAATTGCCTGAAGGGAAGGAAGGGCCCACCTTTGAGCTCTTGGCCCAGAATCATGGTTGTAAACCACTTTTTGATGCTCCTTCTCTAGCCTACTCTTTAACTGCATTGCATACGAATTACTTGCTTTTCATGAGGCCATGAAACAAGGTAAGCAGGGGAGTATGTTGAGTTACGAAATGGGTATGTATTTACTATTAATTTCATCATCTTTTTCCTTGATTCTTATCTTTTCCATATCTTAATGCACTAATATATTGAGGAATTATGGTAAGAAACAGATGAATTATTTGCAGTTACGATTTAGCTAACTTTTACCCTTATTTATGTAGGAAAGCGACAAAAGGAACAATTGTTGTTCCCTAATGATGGAACAGCAAAAACCAACAAACAAAGGAAGGAATGTGTCAGTTGCGGACAAGGCTGAGGGTGAATCAGGAGGATCAGCGCGAAAAAGGAAAATTATCTGCAGTTAGAAACTAGTTGTGAATTCCTCGGGATTGGGAGATCCTGAGGGATCGCATTTATCTTTTACCCTTTCTGATTATAAAAGAAGACGATTGTAAGAAGAAAGGGAGGAATCTCTGTTATTTTTCGAATTGTAATTTTAATTACAGACTCTCGTTGTTGAGAGAACACGACTATATTATAATTCTACTTAAGTTCAATGATTAATATATAATTGAAGTTGTTGTTCCCTCGCATTATCTGAAGTAGCTCAGCAGTGTTCGCTGGCGACTAAGGGCCCAACCTCTGGTGGATTGAACTGCTTTCTTTGTGTCATACATTTCTAATTCTCGCAATTGTGATTGGTTTGATAGTTTTCCTGCTTTCTATGATTTTATCTTATTCGTTATTTACTGTATTGAAGGAATATCTTTGCTTTATATGATTTACAGCATTGTCGTTTGATTCAATTTACCTTCATTGCAGATTAAGTTACTTAGATAATTATTCGGATTGATCTAATCGACTGTAAAGAGTTTTATTATCGCTATTGGACTCTCAGATTGATATCATTGCTATTTGGGTTGTTTACTAGAGATTGAGTTTGATTTAGATTAAAGCAGTTAAGAAGAGATGAGTTATTGCTACTGTACTCTCAGTTGATGCTATTGGTAGTTGAATTGCTTGTGTGAGAGTTGATTCTTGAAGTTTAGATGTTATATTTCCTTTAATTATTGCAATTTGAGTCTATTAGATGCATCTGTTTACTCTTGTATTAAAAGCCTATACTACAATTTAAGAAACATTACTCTCTGAAATTATAGCATCCACATATTGTGTACACTCTTGAAACAAGAGAAATTGCTCGGGCTAATGATTAATGTGGAGTAATTAGGAGTTATAAAAGGCACCTTTTATCAGCCATAAATTGTTACAAAGTTAGGTACTTTAAGGAATAAATTCTTAGGATGTCTCGGTCAAAGGACGAGAGTCTGGAAGCCTATGTGGAGAGATTCCAATATACTTTGCAAAGGACTAAGCAAAGATCCTTAGATCCTGAAACTTTATGAATCCTCTTTCTTAAAGGGATACGAGAGGACTATTTGGAGACCTTGAATTTGATGGGTGCAGGAGATGTTTCTCAATTAACATATGGGGAAATTTTTGAATTATGTAAATGATACTCTAGAGGAAGTGAAAAATTTAGGAAGAATTCTCGAGATATTTTATCATAGATCAGTAGATCGGGTGGAACAGGGATGACTAAAGTTGAACTGGGAATATTTTAGATAATTTTAAAATTGATATTTTAAGCACACTTACTTCACAATTGGATACCCTACAATCCAAAAGTAAGAAGGAATAAGTTGAGCCAGCCTTTGCTATATTTTGTTCAAAATGTCAAAAAAATCATCTGCTTAGATAATGTCCTTTGAATAATATAGAATCATGTGGCATTTTTTAACAAAATCATTCCACTCAGGAATTCCCTTCTCTTCCCAAAATTAAAGCAATGTTTCAAGAGGCAAATGGGGATACTAAACAAATTTGTTTCGTGAACCCAAAAGAAACCCTGGCCACCTCAAACATATATGCCTCCTAATCCTTCCCAATAATTTACTTTCCCTTTTGGATGGTATCCTTATATGTCATGCCCTCAATGGCCCCATCAGGTGCAAGGGCAAGGATGCACATCTAAATAGAGAGGACCTCCATCCTTTGAGAACATCATGCCTCCTCAACCACATCCACAACAACTTCAATTTCCTTCAAACCAATCCACTCAAACTCAACCAAGACGTTAGTTTCTTGCTCGACTTATTCCAAATCCAAATAATAATAAGATTTCTCAACCCACCTATAATATTGAATTGTTACCTTTTCCTACCTACCCCCTTTCAACTATGGACTGTAAAGATATTCATCTACGTTATCGGAAAGTTATCCAAAATAAAATGTCTCTAATTATTCAAGAGAAAGATGAAGAGGATAACTTATCCAAACTAATATTCCCTCCTAATCATGAAAAAACTCCTAAAAAAGAGTTTGAATCCATTCCTTATCCAGAGAGATTAAGTCTTGAAAAAATCCCTACTCAACTAGAATATGAATTTTTGGGGGATTTAAGGAATGTTTGTGTAAAAATTCCATCATTCCAAGTGATTAGCCCCATAAATGGGTAATTATATGGGCTCATTTTGCCTCCTAACTCAACTTAATCCACCATTATCATTATTTTATTGCATATTTTTTATTATATTTATGCTAGAGTGAATTGGGTTAGTCATTATGCCATGAAGTCTAATGTGTGCTTTATGCAGATTTTTGGTCAATTTTGAGACAAAGTCAAAGGTTTAATGAGCATTTGGCAGCCAATATTCGAGGAAAAAAAGGGAGAGGATTTGTAGGAGGGTGTCCCCCTCATTTATGACCCCCTACCTTGAATCCTCCTTCAGAAATCTCGGAGCACAAGCAACCACATCAATGCATCAAAGGGCAACCGAGCAAGTGAAGAAGAATTGTTGTCTATCTCTAGTCTTGGGAGCCAAGCCTCCTTGATTTTAGGAGAGATGTTGGAGGCTCCAGTTGTATAAATAGAAGGGCTTAGGAGCTCAGTATTTTAGTTAGATGTTAGTCAAAATTTTCGCACTTTTGTTGCAGCTCTTGCTCAGCTCGTTTTTGAGCTTACTTTTGTGAACAGTTTCATGTAATGTGACTATTATTTTGATAATGGAGATGAAATATTTTTTGAGCCAGCACTGAGTTCTTCCAGGGGGCTGAAGCTCTTGGGTTAGGGCCCAACCCAAGCTACCCAGCACCTCTTTTTTGTATTTATATGTTTTGCTTCAGTTCATGAATTAGTGTTGTTAGATAGATTTTCTTTTCTCTTGGTTAGAATAGGTTGATTCTGGTGATTTCCATAGTTGTTTCCATTTCAGGTTGCTGAAGTAGGTTAAATAGTGATAGGAAAAGATACAAAAAGGCCATCAACAGAGCCTTGACCTCCTTTCTTCCCTTTGGGATCATGAGCTGAGGTCAAGACACTCTTGCTGTCATAAAAACACAGTTTTGCTTCCTCCATGCAATTTCTAGTGTCACAGTTTGATTCAGAGGTTAATGTATGCTTCAGATCCATTTTTCCATACTCATTTATGTTTCTATAATAAATCTCTTACCATTCTTTCCTTTCCATATAGCATTGTTCAGCATTTCATTTTCCTAGGTCAGAATTTAGGTTAACATGAGATATAGTTCTGTTTTTTTGGTGCAACTAGTTCTTTTCTTGCTCAGATTCAGTGTTTTGATTTGCAGCTCTCTTACAGTACATCTCTGCTCATGATAAGTCAATAAATCAGCCATCACCATCTCCTTTGCTACATTTTTCACAGTTCATCCATAGCCCTTCACAAATCTGCCCTAATATCTGCACTTTTCTCATCTTGAACAAATCCAACCATCATTTTCTTTCCTAACCATCCTTGATGAACTACAAACACCTCAACTCATCCCTCTAGTCTTCAGCTACCCTTTCCCACCATTTTTCCACCTTTAAAACCTCTAAAACAGCCCTCGGCATCCTCTTGTAGATCCTCCTGTAGAACCTCTTGTAGATCCCTTGCAGCCTCCTGTAGAATTTCCTGTGAGTGACTTTTTGAAGTCCGATTGCAGGGAAAGCCTCCAGAAGGTTTCCAGAGGCATCTTAGGACCCCTCCACACCTTCCTACACCTCTACAAATCCCAAGGTCTCCCTCCATTGCCGCCTAATCGCTGCCACATCCACGAACGAATGAATTACATGCACAACAATTTCACATAAAATACATAAAAATCCAAAAAAGACCATTTTTCCTCATTTCCTTCTAGAAATAGCTTGAATAGGTGTAGTTTACTTCCTCAATAGGTAATGGCATTCATTTCATAGGTTCTCATCTCTTTTTCTGCAAAAGTATGGGTAGTTGGTAAATTAGGGTTTGCTAGGTTTTGCTTTACATTCCAATCTTCTTTCTCTTTCTGCAAGTAGAATAGCCTCTGTAGAGTAAGCTTTCCTTTCTTTCATCATATTTAAAGCTTCTTCTGGAATTCATAGAAGTTGGCTTGAGCTCCTAGTGATCTTGCGCCAGCTGACCAAGTGATAGCCTATAGTAAGAACTAGTACTTGTGCATACAGCACCGTCACTTCCAAGTTTGTTACAAACTACCGGGTTGATAAAAGTAAAGTAGGAAGCCCCAGGAGTTGCAGCATTATTGCTGCAATACTGGTGCTCACCACCAAGGTATCAAGGATGTTCCTATTTATGCAAAAAAAAATTGGGAAATTTGTTTGAAGAAACCAGGAAGAAATAAAAGAGATCCCAAAACAGTGCAAGTAGTCGGGAAACCAGATGACATAATGTTGGGTAAGGTCTTCACAAAAAAATATGGTGATCCTAGAACTCTTGTTGTCACTGCATATATAAAAAATATCCCCATATCTACACGCTGATATATTTATGGGAAACTATTGATGTGATGACAAAAGAAACCCTAGATAAATTAGTGATACCTAGTCTTTAACCCACCCCAACTGTTTTCCAGATGATTGATAGATCCATGGTAAAACCAGAGGGGATGTTGGAATACATTGTGGTCTCAATAGATTCATGGGAATATCAAACTTATTTCATGATCCTCCAACCCAAGGCAAACCTTGGGGGTTATCCATTGATTCTCGGGAGGCCTTAGTTGGCCATCGTAGATGCCTACATTAGCTATAGATCTAGGGATATGACTATCTCCCATGGAAATTCTACTAAGATACTTTCCATTTATCCTCTAGAGAAACCTTCTTCGGATATAGAAAATTCCTTGTGGTTTGAAGATAGTGATGAAGAGGTTACTCAACCTCTTCTAACCATTGATCAAGTCCCAATTTTTAAAGAATGTGATGAAGATGTTATAATATACACATTTTTAAAACATCAAATGCAATACCTTTATTATTATGATTCTAGAAATAAAATCCAAGAAAAATGCTCACCCGACAAATGAAATCAATAGTTATGTCTGATGCCGTAGAAGATCAAACTAAAACTATTGAAATTTATCATGGAAATATCCTAAACATTAGTACTGGATTGGAACCATCTCAGCAAGAGCTATTGATGGATATGCTTAAAAAGAATAATAAAATTTTTGCATGGGATTATACCGACATGAATGGGATTTCTCCTGATCTTCTCACTCACCATATCTACATAAAGGAGAATTCTCGAACTGTTAGAAAGCCACAACAGAGAATGAACCCAATGCTTAAACACATAATTAAAGAAGAATTACAAAAAAATTGAGTGCGGGTTTTATTTACCCTATTTCTGATAGTAAATGGGTTTCTCCCTTGGTAATTGTTTCAAATAAAAATGGTAAATGGAGAGTATGTGTCGATTATCAAGAATTAAATAAAGCTACCTTGAAAGATTACTTCCCTCTTCCCTTTATCTACCAAGTCCTTGACACCTTGGTAGGATGTTAATTTCTTAGGGTTGTATTTTTTTTTCTTTGATAATTGCATTTACTAACTTTTCATCATTTACATATTGTATTCACCCCATAAAAACTTAACATTATTAGCAATTATGTAGAAAGAACAACATCATCAACAATGTAGCAAAAATATAAAAGGAACATCAAAAGAAAAGCATGCATACAAAGGACACCATAATTTGGTCGAAGACCAAGGAAAATTCCCATAAGGGGGAAACCCATAATTTAATTCTTCTTCTTTTATTAGATTCCATCAATTGTTCAGCTAAGATATACAAGGAACAAATATCATCGGGTTTGAAAGAGCGTGTACATAGCTTGTTCACAACTTTGTTTATGAACAAGAATCATCACCAATACTACCATACCATACAATCATCCATAGCTTTTCATTAGGGTTTCCATATATCATCACTACTTCAAGAATGTAATGATGTTATACATATATTGATCATAATGTCGAGACTAACCATATAGTCGTAATGCCAAGTTCAACCATACTATGATACTTTCAAATCAATACAATGAGTCATACCAACATTGTCTGATTTTTGCATATATAGGGATTAGGGTTTCTCTTCAGGGGTACATGAGGAAAGGTTTTAGAGATAATATCAGTCCATGTGCAACTGAATGTTGATGGAAAAACATAGATTCCACTATTTCACATGATACTATGCGATGCCATATACAAAGATGTGCAATTCCATATGCAGAGAGACCATACATATGAGATTGTGTGATGTCATATGTAGTGAGACCATATTGTGTGATTCCATAAATAGAGAGACCATACCATATGAGGTTGGGCAATGTCATATGCAGAGAGACCATATTGTGTGATGCCATAATTTATGGATAAAGATAACCATATAACTATATATATATATATATATATATATCTATATATATATATATATATATATATATATATATATATATATATATATATATATATCAACAATTACCATAACACATAGACGATACATCGTAAAGTATAGAGAATCCATTGGAGTATAGACAATCCATCGTAGAGATATCTGTGTATTCATCCACTATGTTGAGGTTGAGCCATAGAAACCACAAAAAGAATGTAGTCTACAAATTTTAGAATAAGACACATAAATATAATATATGCCACTATGATATCAATGTTTCAGAGTAATGAGCCACTGGACCGTAGATACAACGAATGCCAACCAAATCAACCAAGTCAACCTAGCATAGATAATATGTGAGTCAAATGTGAGTCATCCAAACTTCATTACAAACCTCAAAGATGCTACTGCACACTTTTGATCTTCAATGTATCCATTAGATGTTAATCGGGACCCTTGACATTAGAGAGACCAACTTTTAGAACATTTGTATGGAAACATATTGATGGTGTTGGGTCCTACCAACATATATATCAACAATGACCATAACATACAAACAATCCATCATAAAGTATAGAGAATCCATCGCATAGTATAGAAAATCCATCGCACCAAAGCCACTGAAATAGTTCAATTTCTCTAGTACATGTGAAAGCCAACATAAATTGAAAACATTCAAAGAATAGCCTTAAAACATCCATGATATATGCATGAAAATGTGTTGGCCCAACAATCTTCAAGTATTAAGAAAAAATTCCAAGATACATGAGTACAATGAACACCACTAGCTCCAATAGTGGAGTGTTAGAGCCACTACATGCTCTCCAAAAGAACTATATATCTCTCTTATTCCTTGTGGGAGAAGCCAAGGTGAAAAGTCCTCTCTTTGAGTAATGAGGCTCCTTTTATAACTAGAGGCATGACTCTTCATCTCCCCATGACTCTTTAACTTCTCACATGAATTTTTAACTTCTAATGACCTTTAGACTTCTATACAACCATTGGAGTTTCAAATGAATTTTGAACTTCCATATGACCTTTGGAATTATTTGTGTATTTTGTACTTCTATATGTGACCTTTATATTCCTCTTTGTGGCTCTTTTGTCCATATATGACTCTTGGAATTCCACATATTTATTTTACAATAATTACACAATTACACCATTATTTCCACATCATCATATGGTGACAACATGACAAACCCAGGCATTAATGACTTAGACTCATAGCGACTTGTAACATGGAATTTCTTGAGAGGTGACAATGATGTCACATATGTCTTCAATATTGGATGCAGATTTCACGTTGTTGTTGCCTTCTACCCTCTAAAGGGTCTCAAGATTGTATGGAGTCTTCATGGATCGCTTCGATCATCTAAATCCAATGCTCTTTCACTTGTTGCAATATGTATTCTTTTTTACTTTGAATGCTTCTTTGGTCTGCTTCCTTTGACAAAACTACTCATGCATCATTTCCATGTTTTTCTGAAAATAACTACAAGTAAGATCACTCATGGCAAGAAAACATCAGCCCAAAAATCTCCTATTATATCATGTTTCATGCAATCTTACCAACTTTGAATCAAAAATTCACCTAGAAGGTAAATAGGATGCTTCTAGGCATAGGGTGCACTGATAAGGGATAAGGGGTTGTGTATTTGCCACTGAGGATGCATTGTGCACTCTACTAAGAAGAGAAGGCCTGATGGAGGCCACAGGGTGTTGTTAGAAGAGGAAAGGGAGCTCATTGTTCATTGTTGATGCATTTTTCACTCAACTGGAGAGGCTTGAGCTACAAGGAGGGTGCAGGGCGTAGTTTAAAGGCTCAAGGAAGGCCTAATTGATCATTGTTGGTGTGTTGTGTGCTCAATTGGGAGAGAGGCTTGATAAAGGATGCAGTTCGGTAGAACAAGGAGGGCTTGATGTTTGAGAGTTAGTTGTGCACTTAGAAGGGAGGAAAATATTAGCTTGGTCATAGGGTGCAGTCTCAAAAAAAAGGGAATATTTTACTAAACCTTGAGAGTGTGCAGTGCGCTCTCTCTAGCCTAGTGGGAAAGCTTGTAAAACCAAAATTTGTCTAAGTCTAGAAGGTGATGCATGGGAAAACACAATGATTTTAGAGTAAAATCAAGTGTGACACATACCAATTCATCAGTAAAACTTAGACAGGACCTAATACTAATAAATATACACCAAAACGATAGTTTAAAAACACTCTCCAAGTATAACAGACAAAGTGTGTGTAGTTGTGACCAAAAGTGTCATTTAATAACTACAAAGTGTACTAAGGTTGTGAAGTGAATTATGAATGTTCTTAATGATGTGATGACACTTAGGAAAGAACATGGACACTTGAAACATGTAAAATAGCATGATACGACACTTGGTGACCCAAAGTGACACTTTGATACGATAGTTAGGTAGGCTTCAAAATTCAAATGTAGCAAGATTTTGGAGGGTGTTGTAGTAGCAACAACACTTGGCAACACATTAGGGAAACTTCAGCTTCTCTTCTTAGGAATAGATTTTAGTAAAGGTTTATCCCTTCAAGAATCATTAATTCATCAATTGGATTGTCTTGACTTTCCCATTCAACCCGATTATATGTAAGGCACCCAACATTCCTTCCCTTGGTTCAACACACAAGAGATTATGCTATATCACAAATGTTTCAATCTAGGAAATTGTAATATATAATTGTGAGTTTAAGATATTCAGAGTATGTATTTCATCTCTAGTGTCTCTCTGCTTCCAGTAGACCTGGGCAGTACCCTAACAACGTCAATACAGGAGCACAAGCATCGCTTCACTGTCAGTGAGCTTGAAAAGTACCCCTACGAAGTTACTTATTTCCCCTCTCTCCACAATAAGCGTTTCTCATCTTTCACCCTTTATTTATTTATTCAATAGAATGGTTCTTAGGAAATTATTATTTCCATGGGGTGGAAGAGGGATCCTGACTTATTGAGAGCAGAAGAGTTTGCCCCTTCAGAGAAGTATATATACAACCTATGATATAAGTTTGCTCGCTATATATTTTCCCCTTGTCCTTTATTTACTACATTGGATAATATTGTAAAACACCAAGCAGATTCAGCAGCAAGTTAAAGAGTGAAGATACTAAATAAATATGGGTATCATAGGTTCACTCAAGGTTCTCTTCTTGAATGTATTGTATTTTCCATTTGGACCTTACTTGACCTAAGGCATATTTCCAAACATAGAATAAGAATAAATAGATAGCCAACTGTTGTAGTTGTCACATCCTCATTTCTTTTGCCACATATTCCTTTCAAAGCCACACACTTTCACATAGAGTCTTATTTATGTACAATGGCCAAAACAAAACAAAACAAGATAGGACATGACAAACATAAGATAGACAATAAATGAAAAAGAAAGAATATTGTACAAAGGAACGCAGCTTGGAGCTACTACTGAAAGTAATGCTTGAGATCTTTGCCATTAAAAAAAATAGGGTCAGTCCTCCCATCCAAATATTTCAACTTGAAAGCATTATGGTTGAGATTTTCTTCGATATTAAAGGCCAATCCACAAATATTTAAATTTGTTTGTTTTCCTTTCTCTTCGTGGGATTTGTCCCACTTTAATATTAGGTCACCCATATCGAAATTTTTATTCCCTACATATTTCTTATCGAACTAGCACTTGATATGGTTTTGGTGCATGACTAATATTTCTTTAGCTTTGAGCCTTTCTTCCTCAAGTTTAAGCGAGGTATCTATCCTTCTTTGAACTAAGAGACATGGTTTGCCTTGAGAGTCGTGGGAAAGTTGCAAGGCCAAGAGGTACATGTTCAGCGGAAAGATACCTTCTTTACCATATATGAAGAATTATGGTGAGGTTTTAAGAGAGGGTATGGGAATTACACGTCAGCCCATAGTGCATTCACCAAAGCATTGTGCCAGTTCCTTTGTTCAAAGAAGACAATTTTCTTGATTATGTGAATGAGATTTTTATTAGTTGATTCTACTAAATTATTTCCCCATGGGTAATAATTTGATTCACGCTTCACCACAATACCATTTTCTAATGCAAACTCATATAGTTTCAACAAGGAAAAGTAAGCTTCATTGTCAAAGACAACAAACATTGGAACTCCAAATGTGGTTATGATATTCTACTTTAGAAATTGGATGAATTCCTGGTCATTGACTTGCCTTAAAGGAACCACTTAAGCCCACTAAGTGAAATAATTTATTGTTGTAAGAATGTATCTGTGTTTCTTTGATGAATATGGAAAGATATCACCAATAAAATCTAGTCCCCGCTGTTGGAAAGGTTCCTCAAATGTTGTTGGTAGCAGTGGGGTGGCTGACTTTGGGTCTTTACTAGCACATCTCTGGCATGTTGGCAAATTTTGGGCATAAGCATGGGCATGCTTAAATAAAGTGTTCCAATATTAACCATCACTCAATAATTTATGTGTAGTTGTATCACCCGCAAAGTGTCCACCTAATTTTCCTTCGTTCAAATATTTTAACACCCTTTCTGTATCCTGAGGCTCTAGACAATTAGCATGACACCATTATGGTGATTTTTGAAAAGAACTCCATGTACGAGATGATCAGATATAAATTTAAGGTGAATCACCCTTTTTTGTTAATTCAGTAAATGTGTGGGCAAGGTGTTGTGCTCTAGATATTGTCGTATATCTAAATACAAAGGTGTGGTTGAACTTGTCGGAGAAACTTGTTCAATGTTGTACATTTCTATTTCATGATCCCATCCTAAAAGGTCTTCTTCTGGAAAATCTCTTGCTTCTTCTATGAGTCGACAGAGACCATGGCCCTTAATAATATGAACAGGCTCGAAATCAAGATCATATTCCTGTAAACAGGTCATCCAATTCACCCTCTTCTCACCCAGATCTTGTTGCACACAAAGCATTCTGACTGTTGAATGAGGCACATATATAATCATGTGAGCTTTGAGAAGACAGTGCCTTAAATGCTTAACTACATTATACACTAATAGGCATGTTTATCAATGGAAATGTAATTTAACTATGACCCATGTAAACCAACGCTCATAAAATATATAGGTCATTCATTTCCTTCATTATCATTTTTCATCAATATGGTCGCAATAGATGAATCAAAAATTAAAGTATATAACAAGAAATCTTTGCCATAATCTAGACTATACAACACAGGAGCATCGACGATAGATTGTTTAATACGGGCAAAAGCATATGTTTCCCTTTTATCCCATTTGTAAATTGCATCTTTCTTTATCATCTCTTGCAGTGGCTTGACAATCTATGCATAATCAGAGATGAACTTATGCAGGAAATTAATCTTCCCCAAGAAATATTGCATAGCTTTCTTATTCACAAGAAAATGGATTTGAGCTATAGTTTTGAACCTTTCTGAATCAACCTTGATTTCTCTTTTAGCAATGATGTGTCCTAAGAGAGTACCTTCTGACACACCAAAGATGCTCTTTTTGGATTCAACAAAATCCCATACTTGTAACATCGCTCAAATATCTACTTCAAATGAAACATTTGGTTTGATATTTTCTTTGAAAATATAGTTACATCATCCAAATAGACTACTACACTTTGTCCAATTAGGCTATGTAACGTTATTTTCGTAGCCCTTTGAAATGTAGCATCGACATTGATAAGTCTGAATGGCATCCGCTTAAAGGCAAAAGTCCCCCACTCTATCATGAAGGTGGTCTTTAAGTGATCTGGTTCTGCTACTAGCACATGATTATATCCAAAGAATCCATCTAGCAGCGAGAACATCTCCAACCTAGATATTGTTTGGAGTATCTGTTCCATAGATGACATTGGGTAGTTATCTTTATTTGATGCCTGATTGAGGTTGTGAAAATCTACACATAGGCATATCTCACCAGACTCTTTTCCTCACAGAGACCAAGTTTCAAATCCAAATAGAATGTCTTACTTTAAAGATGATCTAAGCATCAAATAACTTCCTTAACTCCATTTGGATCAAGGGTTCAAGCGTTGGATGAACTTTCCTCAGCTTTTGTTGAAATGTATTCACCCCTTCTTTAATAGGAAATAAATGTTGGATAATATGATTATCATATGCCTTTAAATCATTGTATGTCCATGCAAACACATCACAATACTGCTTGAAAAGACGAATAAATTTATGTTGTCCTTTTGGGGAACAACATGTACCAAGGTTTACATATTTCGAATAGCCTTGGTCTCCCAAGTGGAATTACTCAAATGATAACTTCTAGCTTTGAGTCTTAGTGTTAACTAGTCCTCTGAAACAATTTTGAAGGTCATACAATTTTTCCAGAGACACCACGCCTTGAGGCATAGTATTCCCTCTCATTGCTTCAACTGCTCCGTGCAAAGCCTTATCATGCCCATATTATTCAATGGTCGTATCTTTAAACATGTTTTCATTGACCATAAAATACAATATTTGTTGGTCATCATTAGAAACACAAAAGTTAGTTACGCTATCAGGCACAGATGATTTATAAATAATCTCTATAAAGAAATCATCTCTTAAAGGTGACATCCTAGTAGCTTCATTAGCTAACATATCTGTGGCAACATTTCTAACTCTAGGAACAAAAATAATGTTAAATGCTTTAAAATGAGAAACAAGTCACCATACCTCTTGCTTGTAGTTTTTCAAACTTGTTGAAACATAGTGGATGGTATTTCGTACCTGATGGGTGACGACCTCTAAGTCACCAATTACTTTAAGCACCTCTACCTTGAATTCAATGACTTTCTTTAGTCCTAGAATGAGTGCTTCATATTTGGCAGTGTTTTTTGTGCACTTGAACTCCAAATGGCGTGATAAAATGCACCTCTTTTTATATGGGTGTATAAGAACACAACTAGTTTTGGAGCCATCTTGAGTCTTAGAACTATCGAAATACAAAGTCCAAAAACCAATTGATACTAATTTATTTCATACATTACTACTATTATGTACATCTATATTACAAGATTCAGTTGCACCAATTGAACTACAAGTAAGGAGCTCCAACTATGTATCTGATGGGACAGGTGATTGTTGCACTTGAGAACACCCGTGATCAACCTCCAAGAAGCAATTCCCAAAAATAATGTCAGTAAATCCCATAGCCTCATTAGGTCCCTCAAGCGGTGTGACGATGTACTTCATATAGGGCTCATTTTCTACTCAAATCGAGTTGTTTTTGCCCCTATACGAAGGCATAACTGCAACTAGTTTGTTGAAAAATGTCCTTGTAACTTACTAGACTAATATCTACTCAATAAAAATGTTAATGCATTGGTGTACTCTATGGTTTGATGACAAGTGAAGATAACATTTTTGAGTTCACCAATTCCTTGGACCAGTGATCTGTCCAGCTAAATGAATCATGCATCAATTTTACCCATTTAGCGGTAATTTTCTTGGCAACAGATAGAGGCGTTAAAATTGTAGGTGTACCCAAATCAACAAGATAATTATGGACATTGTAATTGAATATTAAAATGTTAGGAGAAAAGGGGGGCAAAGAGTGTTAGTATTTAAATTTGCAACATTAACTACAAATTTGAGAATACCAAGAGACTTACTAGACACCGTTTGAGAAGTAGAAAGTTGGTCACTTGACGGAGGTTGTGATGAGAATGCTTGGACAATCAGCTCATGTTGGATTGTTATTTTTCAAGCTCAAAGATTAAAATGTTGGCACAATCTCTATTCATATCTTCAATGATGCTATAATCAATACTTTTGTTTCTAATATGCAGTGTTGAAGTATTTGGTGGTGTAGATTTATTAGAAACTTCTGGAGTGATGGAATTGTTCTTATTTTTTGTGGAAGTATTCTTAGAAGTAGGAGCACTTCCAAACTTGTTCTATGTACTCTAAGTAGGATTAGTTGGTGGTAAAATCCCTCTTAATAGTTTCTTCTTCAACTCTTTCTCATAAATTGTTCCTTTGCTCCTCAAATTATATTGACCAGTTGGGGGTTGAAGAGGAGCTTCACTTGTCAGTGGTTCCTCAACACTTTTATTATCAACATTAAATATGATATCAAAGGCATTAACTAAGTTTCCAACACCTGAACTTTCCTCGGTCACGGAAGGTTCATTTGTTTCTTGCATCTACTCAGACTTCTCATCTTCTAATAAGGTATCAACAATATGGGCTGCCATAGAATTCATGTTGTGATTCCATTGTGGGCATGTTTTCTTTGAGTGCCTCTCCTAATGGAAAGTGCAATAGTTTTCCGTGCCTAAGATTTCAACATTAAACACAACACTTGAGCTCTATGTAGATTTTGTCAGTTGATTATTTTTATTTCATTTTAGGAAAAATGGCTTAGAGGACTTTATGCTGGTAGATGTCTTGCTTGACTTTCTCTTTAATTTAGATACTTCATTAGTAAGAAAATTTAAATATTTGTCCAAGATTTCGATGTCAAAATATTTTTTTCTTTAGTTTTGGTTGAAGAGGCTTGAGTTTTCTTACCATTATCCTTGGGATCTTTGGAATCCTCGTGATCTACAATTTCTCCATTGGAATGCAAGTCCTTCTCTACAACAATGGCTTCTGAAAATTTTAAAACCAGTGTCTCCTTTGTAGCTCTTTTAAAAAATACAAAAATGTTTGTAAGCAAGGAATCCATGTAATAATCTTTGTTGGCATTATGATGCATGCGTTGTCCTTGATGGCAACTCACTTGTAGCAAAACATGTATATGGTAACTAGATGAATCTACAAGACAAATCATAGGTGACAATGGCCAAAGGTTTGATACAGGGAGATTTTTAGTGTGTGTTTTCCTTGATCAGAGTTGTTCTTTGATGAATGAACTAATTAATAAAAGTATAAACAGGATGTGATAGAATGCATGGCAGTTGCGTTTTCAGGTGTGACAAAATGCAGGGAAGTTCAAAGGAATCAGTTCAGAAGTAATGTACAATGAAAAATCACATTATAGAAGGTCTATTCAGAAGTAACATAGTAATGGTACAGAAGAACAGGATGATGGAACAAAGGACTATAGATCAGAATCAAGGAATTGAGGAAAAAGAATGTTTTCAAGTATGTTAAGTTGTATATGCAGGTTCACCTCGTCCAAGTAGCGTATACAAGTGAGTTCACTGTATAAAAAGAGCGTATACATATGCACACACTTTCACAAGAGGAAAAGTGTGTATGGGATGGAAAATTAAGGAAAAATAAAGTTAAAGAATACCAAGGGTCCATACCATGGTATTATCCCACAATATTGAGCGGAATAACAGTTACTTGATCCCGTCTAAGAATACCACATGTTCTAAGTATTGTTTTGGTCTGAGGTATTGAGAAAGGCTAAAACTATATAAGGAGGAGAAGATCAAAGGGCTAAATGCACAAGTAATGAGTATCTTATGAAGTGTTAGATCAAAAGAAAATATGCATGTTATGGGTTTCTGATGCTTTGCTTGATCTGGACTAAGTATGCACCAAAGTGTTTGATGATGGACGAGATCTAATGATGGATCAGGATCATAATGACTTATCATTATGAGATCTGATAATAGATGGGCTAGATATGAATGCTAATGCATGTTTTATCCTTTATATGTTATGATCTAGGTATGAATGAACTCTAGAATAGTTGTGAAGCTATAAGTTATTATTTGCATATCTATACGTTGGTTCGCCTTGGTGAAGGCATGTATACACTCCGGTTTGACTCCTCCAAGTAGCGTATGCAAAAGAAAAATTTGATGTTCAGAGATGAATGATATATCTGATCAGTGTTGTTGTTTTAATATTGTATGTCAATGATGTCTTCTTAGATATGAAAGTAGAACTGAATGCATAAGGAAATTGAGTCTGATTGATTGATTGATTAAGTTAGAAAGGCGATCATTGATGCTATATGTTTAGAACTCTATATTTTGATAGTAGATCTTCAGAATGTCACTAGTTGGTATAGTTTTTGGTTTAGAGATTTTATGATTCAGTATCCTTAGAGGTATACGCAGGTTAGATTAAAGGAAGTAGCGTATACACGTAGGTTCGATTCATTAAAGTAGCGTATACATTCCGACATACGATTTTTGAGGTTGCAGTTGGTTCTGGTTATTGATGCAGTGTTCTGGGTTCAAATCTGTATACTAGTTACAGTGATTTATCTGTTCCAATTGATTGGTTGAATTGATGATTAGGTGATTCAATTATGTCAGAGGTTTCAGTGATTGATTGATTCAATTGTGGTTGATTCAGAGATTGATGATTGGGTTTCAGTTATATCAGAGATTGATGATTGGGTTTTAGTGATTGGTTGATGCAGGTGTATTTGATGGTTGTATTGTAGTGATGATTGATTTTGAGCCTTCAATCTTACTAATGGGTTCAGTACGAAAATTTGATGAAACGTGGCCTTCATATTGTATTGATGTCTACCAGGAGTATCCAGTCTGAAAATTTATGAAACGTGGTCCATGGAAGATACTGAGGGTTGGAGCCTTCAGTGAGGAAGTCAAATATTCCTTCCAGTAGTGGTTGGTGATTAGATCAGGGGGTTGGAGCTCCCTTCCAATAGCATCTAGAGAACGAGTGAAGGTGATAGGCTAGCACCTATGTATCAGTAAACATATCAGCCTGTACAAGATCTAGGGGGTTGTATTTCCCTTTCAGTAGAAGCTGGAGAATGAGAGAAGGTTGTAGCCTTCTAAAGGTGGGTGTCTGTGTACTGGTATGAGTCTGCACCAGTACAAGATTGTAAAAATATTTTCTTTATATTAAAATTAGACAGAGGCAACAGGAGCAGGTGGTTTTTCTCCTGCATTCGGTTTCCACCTTAAATCTTTGTGTTCATGTGTTTTTCTTATGTGTGATGGTTTATTATGTTATTACTGCACATGGTTATTGTTTAATGTTTAATAAAGTACTGATGCACTGATTAAAGATCAACATATGATGAATTAACTGAATCATAAGTTCATTGGATATACATTGGTTGCCTTAAGAAAATATGTGTGCACACATGAGTTCCCTTCACTGAAGTAGCGTATATAAATATGATTATGAAATAGAAAAAGTTATTAACTTGTAAATATTGATTCAGCACCCCCCCCCTCTCAGTATTATTCCCAACAATTGGTATCAGAGTAGGTCCTTTGGTAGAAGCATGATCGCTTAAAGGAGATATGTAGTAACAATGGGAAAGAAGCAAAAGAAGAAATCACAACAAAAGAAGAAGAAATCTCAAAGGACTTGTGACAGTGGGAGAGATGATTGGCCATTATGTGGAAGCAACTCTTCAGATTTAGAATCACCTCAGAATGAAGATGAACAAACAAAAGAATTATTAGGTACGAATTTGTTGTCCTCTGTTGATACATTTCTCTGTTCATTTGAAGATTATGAATGTGACAGCAAAACAATTGAATTTTCTCTTATGGGTGAAAGAGAAAGAAATAAATTAGAGGCAGAATTTAAAAATCTCATAGACACAATTAGAGATTAGAAAGATCTAATTGATAAAAGGGAATGTCCCTACAAAGAAGAAGTTGCCAAGTTAAAATCTCAATTGGAAGAAGGTAACAAAGTAAGGAAGCAGTACAAGGAAAAGGAAGATCAATGTCAAAAGTTGTAGGATGAAGTGACGTCATTGAGAAATGAAGTAAATGAAAAGGATACAAAAATCAAGAAACTTATAGAAAGATCCAGTTACTATAAAATTCTTGAAGCTGAGATGGTCTCTCTAAAAGAAGATCTTGAAAATTCAAATAAGCAAAATGAAGAACTACCACAAGCAGATGAAGAACAAGAAAATGATATTCTCAAATTAAGGAAACAAATGGAAGAAGGTAGAAAGGCTGAAGAAATCATGAATAAGTAATATCTGGAAAAGGAAGAGCAATATCAGGTTGAAGTAAATATCTTAAAAGGTAAATTAGAAGAAAAGGATAAACTTTTACTATTTCAAGATAGTACTAAGATTTTGGATGATATTCTTAGTAGTCAAAGGTCTGTTGCCATCAAAACAGGTCTTGGTTTTCATGAAACTGTTAAAGGTGAATCTAACTGACAAACTAAATCAAGAAACTCTAATGAAAAATCTGAAATTCTCAACAAGGATATAAGAGGTCAACCCCATCAACAACCAAGGAAATAAAATCTTCAAATAAAATCATTTACTCCTAACCATGGAAGTGATAATCGATTTTTTCCTCTGATAAATAATGTTGAATGTTTTATATGTCATAGTTTTGGACATGTTGCCGCAAGATGCAGAAGTAGAATGGTTCAAGCTAATAACCGTCACACAGAAAGATCATCAACTTCCAGGTACTTTAAGGGATATTATTTTTCTTGCAATATGTTTGGTCACAAATCCATTGATTTCTTTAGAAGGAATATGAAACATATAAGATTTTATGCTTGTAACAAATTTGGGCATATAGCAAAAGAATGCAGGTGCAAATTTCGTCCAACATACCAAAAGGAGCAAACATCATCACACTCCAAGGTATGTAAGAAGGAATTACAGCCTGAAAAAGGTGGCAGAACTTAATATACCGACAGAACAGACTCAAGAGGAACTTAAAGTATGAAATTCCAGTGTTATAATTCTCATACGCAGTTATCATGAATACAAGTCGCATATATACACAAGTTAGAAGCTGCACAGTCGTGTATGTGCTATTTTGATGAAGATGTAGTGGGACAGACTCAGAGAAAAAGGGTCTGATATGGTTCAGACAATTATCAATTATCTTTTCTGTCTAGATGATTAATGACTACAGTCTGTGGATTTTACTTAGAAGTGATTTTGATCCTCATAAGTTGTTGATGACTTGATCTATAACTAGTTGATGATGATGCCTTGATAATTCTTACTGATATATGATTAGATCTGACAGTGAACAGTTGGCACAGGTTCAGGGGGAGAATATGCGATGCTTTTAATGCATTGTTGGCATTATGTTTAGAAGTATTTGGTACATAACAATTCTTATCAATGGTGAGGATGCTTATGTTGTTGAAGTGTTTAAATGATACATCATGCTATGCTGCAGTCATGAGTTTCCTATGATGAAATCTCATATGATACTTATATTGCTTGAGCCACATAGTTGTTATTCAGATCAGATTTATGGATGATTGTGGATGACTCTTTTGATGATCCATACAGTACATATGGTATGTTTCTTACATGGTGTTATTCATAAGGAAAAGGAGAAGAACAAAGCTTGATTACACAACTTCATTATTTGATAAGTGTCATTTCTTTTATGTTGTTGTCATCATGCCTTCAAAGATGCATAAACTTCATATGGTGCAATTATGGATGAGGATTCCTATAGTTCTTGGCTCTCACATGGTTGAGGATTGTTGTTGTTGATGGTATCAAGAAAGCTTGAAAAATGTCTATGAGCTCATGGTTTGCTAGATACATATTTCTATCTCTATGATGGATACATATTATGCTGATACATGGATGATTACTTAAATTACACATTGGTAAATAATGTTGGTTGGCCAAGAAAATGGTGTTATTACAGGTTTCATGAAGACATATCTATTTCAATACATGGTTATTTGGAGATGGCTTACTTAGTCACATAATGATGATGACTTCTTACTTTATGATGATAAGTTTGATTATCATGGTTGATGCTTATCAGATGTGGATATTGGAAAAATCCCTAGTGAAGATACATGGTTGATATATTGAGGGTAGTTATGGAAAGATCATGCAGTTCTTGTTATGACAATGATGATATTATGGTCATAGATGATGACTATGGTGGTTTCACATATATATATATGATATGATGTGAATGTTTTTGTATTACTGCTTGGAAATATGACATATGCTTAGTTGATTCATGGAAGGTTATGGAGAAAGGTGATCTTGATAAGATCAAGAAGATGAGTTGGTATCTATATACGGCATACTTTGTCATAGGTTGATGATATTAAAGGTACAATGGCTTATCTTGCAAACTGATGATGGACATATACAGGTTGTTGTTTTGGATGCTGCTGACAGATGCTTATGGTGCAGATCATCTATGGTGTATGATAGTTGTTGATAACTATCATGGTCTTGTTTAGATATTTGGTATTTGTTATAAATGTCATGTATATAATTTGATGTAAAGTTCATGTAAAGACCTATGATGTAATAGTTTTCATATTCAGTCATGTATGGACTTTTAAGATCATGTCAAATATGTAAACCCACTTGGTTGGGTGGATAAATCAAATTTGGTATATCCCCACTTGGTTGGGTGGATGATGCATGTATTAGTCATCGGTGATAGGAAGATCATACTCACATAATTGAGTTATAGAGTCGTGTTATTCTTTCAAAATATTTTTGTAGACTCTGCATATGCTCAGGGGGATCTTGGATGATATAGTGCATCTCAGCATGTGCCTAGGGGGAGCATGATCATTGTTCATATTCAACAGTTTAGATATAGAAGTATTCATTTAACATAGGTTAGTCAACCCTTTGCACTTGATGTCAAAGGGGGAGAGTAGCTATTAGGTCCCTATAATACTAGTGATGCCCCCATTAATATTATAGTTGTATCCCTTATTAATATTGTTGTACCCCTATTATCCCCATATTGTTATTATTGTGCCCCATAGAATCCCTCTATTGTTATTTTTGTGCCTTTATATTATTATTGTTAGGTCGGCTTAGTTATATTATGACCCCTTAGACTCCTATATATAGAAAGGAGGTTTTTTCATTTGAATCATCCAAGAATTGTTCATTTGTGTAATGTAAAGGAGGTTGCCCCCTCAAAGACGCTGAATTCTAAGACGTTCAACTATCTTTTCTATCTTTTGTGAGCTAGTTTCATAACATTTGGTATCAGAACTTTGGATTCTAGGGTTTCGTTGCTCCAAATAGGTCATCGTGGCATTTTTTCTATAACTTTTTTTCTGCACCGTTTCAGAAGCGGAAAAAAAAAAAAAAAAAAAAAAAAAAAAAAAAAAAAAAAAAAACAAAAAACAACAACAACAACAACAACAACCCAAATCATGCTAAACCTTGAGTCTGAATTTCAGAACTTTTCACACTATATTTGTGGAGATATGATCTAAGGAATTTTTCCTTTTTATAGACTCTTGAATTACATTCCAAACAAGTGACATTGGGAAAATCGTCATAACTTTTGTTGAAAGCATCAGATTGAAATTTTGTAAGAAGTTACAGAAAGAGGATGGACTATAGTTTCTTGTGTATATTGTTTAGATACTAAGGTCAAAACAATGACACATGGCACTTCATACAAGTTCGCTCTTCTGGAAAGGTCTATAATCAAGTCATCTTGGGAGATTGTGCATAACTCTTCCTTGGAGAATCTAAATTCGATTAGACTGGTGGCACAGAAAAGAGGACACAGAGGGCTACTACAGGTCGCAATTTCAGAACTGGATGATTTGAAATTACAGAGATACATCAGATTCAATATCAAGCTCCTACAAAGTGAAAAAAGGTGTGTAGTTTTTTTTTTAATTTTTTCATAAGCTTGGTTTGAAAAATTAGTTTGAAGGAATTCAAAGGGCATAGTAAAGCATTATTATTGGTAATTGATGCCCCGAGGAAAGAAAATGAAAACACCTAGTAAGCAACCTAAAAGCTCTAGCATGACTCATGAAGAAGAGGAAGAAATGCAACATGATATATCAAAATTACGAGACCAAGTGCAACAAGTGTCACTTGCACAAAAAGTAATAGAATGTAAGATGGATGGTTTAAAGAAAGATGTAGAAGCTAAGATGGATGGTTTAAGGAAAGGTGTAGAAGCTAAGATGGATTGTTTAAAGAAAGGCGTAGAAACTAAGATGGATGGCATGGAAGCTAAGATGAATGGCATGGACACTAAGATGAATGGCATGGATGCTAAAATGGATGGCATGGATGATAAGATGGAAGAATTGAAGATAAATTTGAATAAGTTGCTGCAAGAAATGGTCACTAATGGTGAAAGGGTAGTAAAGGAAACTCATGATGAGAACAAAAGAATTGTTAATCATGAATTCATAGACTCTAATGTTGGATCTAAGACCCACCATATTCCAAAAATCGATATGAGGAATTTTGATGGCAAGGATCTCGCAACATGGATACTACAAATGGAGAAATTTTTCGATCTCAATAATGTGCAAAACACACAAAAGATACGTATTGCAACTTTATATTTGGAACCAAATCAGTTTGTATGGTATCAATGGCTTTTCTCTCGTAAACAAATTATCACTTGGGCAATTTTTACGGAAGAAATGACAGCACATTATGAGGATACAAAAAGCAACACTTTTTTTAGCCATTTGATAAGTCTCAAACAAAAGGGTTCAATAATGGAGCACATTGAGGAGTTCCAAAAATTGAACATAAGGGTAAAAAATATTTTAGAGGAGCATAGGATTGATGTGTTCATAGGGAATTTAAATGATAATATCTGACATGATGTTCACCTTCGAGAACCTAATTCATTAGAGAATGCATTTAGGTTAGCAAGAAAAATGGAAAGCAAAATTATGGCAACCAGGAAGCATACCACTCACAATTATAAAGATGGAAGTGTTGTTTCCCCTAGCCTTCCACAACCTATAAGGTTGACACCACAACAATTGGAAGAAAAAAGAGGAAAAGGGTTTTGTTACAGTTGTGATAGCAAATGCACTAAAGGTCATAAGTGTGCTGAGAAGAAATTATTCTACATAGATTGTAAAGAGGAAGAAGAAAAGGAACAAGAAAGGTCAAAAGAAGAGGATATACTCCAGGAAAAAATCCTAGATAAAGAAGATAGAAGGACAAATCAAGAAGAAAAAGGTAATAGTGTTGATTGATTCAAGAAGTACCCACAATTTTGTTCATTGTAAGATAGCAAAAGAATTGAATTGCTTCCTATATCCAGCACTAGAGTGTCAAGTGATGGTTGCAAATGGAGGAACAATAAATTGATCTGGAAAGTGCCATAATTTCAAGCTATCCATGGGAGAATGTGTATTGAATAGCCCAATGCTTTCCATTCCAATGGGAGGTGTTGATGTTGTACTAGGAGTCCAATGGCTACAATCCTTGGGTACAATAGCTTTTAACTCTCAAGAACTTTTCATGAAATTTTATGCGGAAGGAAAGGAAGTTGAATTAAGGGGTATTGCAGGGAAACCGGGAAAGATAATAAGCTCTAACGTATGACAAAGCTTCTAAAAAAGGAACAACGAGGTGTAATTGAACAATTATGTTCACTAGATGTTTCCACATCGAAATCATCTATTTCTCCAGATCTCCAAAAAGTCTTGGACAATCATTCCAAGGTATTTGAGACTCCCAAAGGTCTCCCACCTATTCGTGATCATGATCATGCTATTCATTTGATGCCAGGAAGTGTTCCTCCAAACATCAGGCCGTACAGATATCCCTATGCCCAAAAGAGTGAAATTGAACGTATGGTTGCAGAAATGCTTGAGGCTGGTATAATTCAACCTAGCCAAAGTTCTTTCTCTACTCCAGTAGTATTGGTGCACAATAAGGATGGATCATGGCGCATGTGTCTGGATTATAGGGAGCTCAACAAGCTCACTGTTAAAGATAAGTTTCCCATTCCTGTCATTGATGAATTATTGGATGAATTGCATGGATCAATTTACTTCACCAAGTTAGATCTTCATTCAAGATATCATCAAATCATAATGAAGACTCAATACATTCCGAAAAACAGCATTTAGAACTCATGAGGGTCACTATGATTTTTTGGTCATGCCTTTTGGCCTTACCAATGCACCTTCTACATTTCAAGGTTTGATGAATTCCATTTTCAAAACCTTCCTTAGAAAATTTGTGTTAGTATTTTTTGATGATATACTAATCTACAACAAGTCTTGGAAGGATCATGTTGAACACATTGACAGGGTGCTACAACTATTGGAGGAGAAACAATTATATGCAAAAAGATCCAAATGTTTCTTTGGAGTACAAGAGGTGGAATATCTAGGTCATATTGTATCTCATGAAGGAGTTAAGGTAGACCCTAGAAAAATTAAAGCCATTAAGGAATGGGAAATCCTCACATCCATAAAGAATTTGCGAGGATTTCTTGGGTTGACGGGGTATTATCGCAATTTTGTTAAGAATTATGGGAAAATAGCATCACCTCTAACAACATTGTTGAAGAAAGATGCATTTTCATGGACTCCAAAAGCAACAAAGGCCTTCTAATATCTCAAAGAGGCAATGTGCCAAGCATCGGTCTTAGCTACACCAGACTTCACAAAAATCTTTATTGTGGAATGTGATGCTTCCGGATTTAATGGAATTGGTGTTGTTTTAATGCAAGATGAAAGACCCATTTCTTTCGAAAGTCATCCAATCAAGGGAAAGTATTTACACAAAGCTATTTATGAGAAGGAAATGTTGGCAACACTACATGCACCTAAGAAATGGAGACCCTACCTAATGGAGACCCTACGGATCATGATAGCTTTAAATACTTTTTAGAACAAAGATTATCCTCTGAAAAACAACAAAAATGGGTCACAAAGATGTTGGGTTATGACTTTGAAATCATATACAAAAAAGGGAAGCAAAATGTTGTGGTAGATGCAATCTCAAGAAAGGATGAGGATGTGGAAGCATTGTTGTGTGCCATTTCTATTATTGAACCAGATTGGATAAACGAAGCAATGGAGGAATGGAAGAATGACGAAGAAGTGTGGGAACTTATTCGAAAGTTACAACAAGATTCCAGTACATCTGATACATTTAGCTGGAAAAATTATCCGTTATGGTACAAAGATCACTTATACCTCTGTAAGAATTCCCAACTCAAACAAAAGATTCTTCTGGAATTGCACACTTCTCCCTTAGGAGGGCACTCAGGATTTTTAAAAACTTACCATAGGATTAAGAAGGAATTTTTTTGGGATGGCCTTAAATTGGATATTCAAAATTTTGTGGTGGAATGTTTGGTATGCCAACAAAATAAAGTTGAAACAATTAAGACACCATGTCTATTACAACCTTTATCCATTCCAAGCCAATGTTGGGAGGAGGTTTCAATGGATTTTATCACAGGTTTACCTAAATTTGAGGGAAAGAGTGTCATCATGGTGGTAGTTTACAGATTTACCAAGTATGCAAACTTTTGTGCATTATCACATCCATTTAAAGCCAGTACAATTTCTACAGCATTTATGGAAACAATTCAAAAGCTACATGGAAACCCAAATATTATTGTAAGTGACAAAGATCCCATTTTTACAGGAAATTTTTGGACAGAATTATTTTCTTGTCTTGGTACTCAGTTAGCTCATAGCTCATCTTATCATCCTCAACCCGATGGGCAAACGGAGATAGTAAACAAATGTTTGGAAGGATATCTTCGTTGCTTTATATCTGATAAACAGACACAATGGGTCAAATGGTTGCCTCTGGCTGAATGGTGGTATAACACTTCCTTCCATACTGCAACAAAATGACCCCATTTATGGCACTTTATGGATATCAGCCACCATCCATCACATCATATTTAAGAGAAAATTCTAAGTTTCAAGCAGTGGAACAACAGATCGAGAATCAACAACAAGTTCTCCAACTCTTAAAGGATAACCTCGTGTTGGCGTATAATAGAATGAAACAACATGCAGATCAACATTGCAGTGAAAGAAGTTTTGATGTAGGTGACTGGGTATTCCTACGGCTACAACCATATAAAAAAATGTCCCTCAAGCAAGCTAAGAAGGATAATAAATTTTCACAAAAGTATTATGGTCCGTACATGGTGTTGCAAAAGATTGGTACTATGGCATACAAATTAGAGCTTCTTGCAGCTTCTCGAGTGCACCCAGTTTTCCATGTTTCATGTTTAAAGAAGGTTATAGGCGACAAGCTCCCAGTTCAAACAATATTGCCAGAACTTGATGAGGAAGGAAAAAATATATTGAAACCGGAAGCAGTCATAGAAACAAGAACTCGATAACTATGAAATCGATCCATTTCAGAGTATCTCATCAAGTGGAAGAACTTATCCGCTGAAGATTCCACATGGGAGGATTAGAATTTTATACAGAAACATCCAGAACTACTCAAACATTGAGGACAACACTTTTTTGAAGGAGAGGGGCATGTTAGGTCCGTATAATACTAGCGATGCCCCCATTAATATTGTAGTTGTATCCCTTATTAATATTGTTGTGCCCCTATTATCCCCATATTGTTATTACTGTGCCCCATAGAATCCCTCTATTGTTCTTTTTGTGCCTTTATATTATTATTGTTAGGTCAGCTTGGTTATATTGTGACCCCTTAGACTCCTATATATAGAACGGAGGTTTTGTCATTTGAATCATCCAATAATTGTTCAGTTTTGTAATGTAAAGGAGGTTGCCCCCTCGAAGAGGCTGAATTCTAAGACGTTCAACTATATTTTCTTTCTTTTTGTGAGCTGGTTTCATATCAGTAGCTTGGTGTTTGGAGAGTAGCTTGATGTCTTGATGTTATTTACAAGTCATAAATGACCAAACACCAAAGTGGTTGCCATCAAGTCCAAAGGAGGAGATTGTTGGCATTATGGTGCATGTGTTTTCCTTGATGGAAACTCACTTGTAGCAAAACATGTATACGGTAACTATATGAATCTACAGGACAGATCAGAGGTGAAAATGGCCAAAGGTTTGATACAGGGAGATTGTTAGGGTGTGTTGTCATTTATCAAAGTTGTTATTTGATTAATGAACTAATTGATAAAAGTATAAACAGGATGTGACAGAAGGCATGGCAGTTGTGTTTTCAGATGTGAAAAAATGGAGGGAAGTTCAAAGGAATCAATTCAGAAGTAATGTACAATGGAAAATCACATTATAACATGTCTATTCAGAAGTAACAGAGTAATGGTACAAAAGAACAAGATGATGGAACAAAGGACTACAGATCAGAATCAAGCAATTGTGGAAAAAGAATGTTTTCATGTATGGTAAGTTGTATACGCGGGTTCACCTAATCCAAGTAGTGTATACAAGCAGGTTCACTGTACAAAAAGAGTGTATATGTATGCACACACTTTCATAAGAGGAAAATCACGTACGGGATGGAAAATTAAGGAAAAATAAAGTTAAAGAACACCAAGGGTCCATACCATGGTATTAGCCCACAATATTGAGCAGAATAACGGGTACTTGATCCTGTCTAAGAATACCACAGGTTCTAAGTGTTGTGTTGGTCTAAGGTATTGAGAAAGGCTAAAACTATATAAGGAGGAGAAGATCAAAGGGCTAAGTGCACAAGTAATGGATATCTTATGAAGTATTAGATCAAAATCAAATATGCATGTTATGGGTTTCTGAGGCTTTGCTTGATCTCAACTAAGTATGCACCTGAGTGTTTGATGATTGATGAGATATAATGATGGATCATGATCATAATTACTTATCATTATGATATCTGATAATAGATGGGCTAGATCTGAATGCTAATGCATGTTTTATCCTTTATATGTTATGATTTGGGTATGAGTGAAGTCTGGAATAGCTGTGAAGCTATAAGTTATTATTTGTATATCTATATGCTGGTTCACCTTGGTGAAGGCGTGTATACACGCTGGTTCGACTCCACCAAGTAGCGTATGCAGAAGAAAAACTTGATGTTCAAAGCTGAATGATCTATCTGATCAGTGCTGCTATTTTAATATTGTCTATCAATGATGTCTTCTTAGATATGAAAGTAGAACTGTATGCATAATGAAATTGAGTCTGATTGATTAATTGATTAAGTGAGAAAGGTGATCATTGATGCTATTTGTTTAGAACTCTATATTTTGACAGTAGATCTTAAGAATTTCACTGGTTGGTACAGTTTTTGGTTCAAATATTTTATGATTCGGTAACCTTAGAGGTATACGCATGTTAGATTAAAGGAAGTAGTGTATACACACAGGTTGGATTCATTAAAGTAGCGTATACATTCTGACATATGATTTTTGAGGTTGTGGTTGGTTCTGGTTGTTGATGCATTGTTCTAGGTTCAGATCTGTGTACTGGTTACAGTGATCTGTTTGTTCCAGTTGATTGGTTGAATTGATGATTAGGTGATTCAGTTATGTCAGAGGTTTCAGTGATTGATTGATTCAGTTGTTGTTGATTCATAGATTGATGATTGGGTTTCAGTGATTGGTTGATGAAGATGTATTTGATGGTTGTATTGCAGTGATGATTGATTTTGAGCTTCAATGTTACTGATGGGTCCAGTATGAAATTTTGATGAAACGTGGCCTTCATATTGTATTGATGTCTACCAGGAGTATCCAGTCTGAAAATTTATGAAACGTGGTCCCTGGAGGATACTGAGGGTTGGAGCCTTCAGTGAGGAAGTCAAAGCTTCCTGCCAGTAGTGGTTGGTGATTAGATTAGGGGGTTGGAGCTTACTTCCAGTAACAGCTGGAGAATGAGTGAAGGTGGTAGGTCCGTTCCTACGTACTGGTAAACATATCAATGAGTACAAGATCTAGGGGGTTGTAGCTCCCTTCTAGTAGAAGCTAGAGAATGAGAGAAGTTTGTAGCCTTCTGAAGGTGGGTGTCTGCGTACTGGTATGAGTATGAACCAGGACAAGTTTGTAAACATAATTTCCTTATATTAAAAGAAGACAGAGACAACAGCAACATGTGGTTTTTCTCCCGCATTGGGTTTCCACCTTAAATCTTGGTGTCCATGTGTGTTTCTTATGTGTGATGATTTATTTTGTTATTACTACACATGGTTACTGTTTAATGTTTAATAAAGTAATTATGCATTGATTAAAGATCAACATATGATGAATTAACTGAATCATAAGTTCACTAGATATACATTGGTTGCCTTAAGAATAGTTGCGTGCACACGCAATTTCCCTTCACTGAAGTAGCGTATATAAATCTGATTATGAAATGGAAAAATTTATTGAATTTTAAATATTGATTCACCCCCCCCTCTCAGTATTATTCCCAACAATCTTTAGTGATTGTATCGTTTGGTTGTACATCTGCGGAGAACTTATACAATACAAGGGTAAATATTTTATTAAATTCCTTTACTTTCTCTTTATCCCCCATCTTGAGGTTCTCGAGTTCTTTTCACAACATGGTGGAGTTTTATCATTCGAAAATTTTCTAAAAGCATCTTCTTAAACTCCCTCCAACTAGGAATTGAATTATCTGGAAGACTATGATACATATAGACTTTATGCCTTCTAAAGTGTACAGAAAAATTCCACAAGTAAAGTCATCAAAGTGTACCACAAGCCTTCGTAAATTAATGTAGAAGTCGTCAATATGATCTTCAACTTTAGTCTTCTTGTAATGATCGAAATTTAATAACAACTTTTCTGGATGTTTTGGCATTCTATGAAGATTATCCAGAAGAGTGGGTTCCCCTCCTCTTTCTCTGAATCTAAAGATTATCCCCCTTCACCATTCAAATATTCATTATAATCAGGTTGTTCTTCATATCTCATTTTTTCTTCATCATAAAATTGAAAATATCCCTCATCACCTTCTAAACCTTCCTCAATAGGTGGAAGGTCCCCTTGTTGAACTATCTCTTCTGTAGGTTCTACTAATCTTAAAGGGTGGCAATGACCAAATCTTCCATTGATGAAAGCAATACTCCAATGAAAGTTGTTTCTTTCTTTCTTGTATTATGAGGAAGATTATGAGCAATGGGAAGTAATCTAAGAGCTCTTGAAAATTGACTAGTAATTGGTTAGAGTGTCCAAAGTTGAGCATAAGTAACTTCAAAATTTTGTTCCAGACCAAGATGTGAAGATTCCCCAATCTCAGGAATTGGAGTTGGAGTTCAACTCAGACTATTACTGCCTTGCCCAAATACTTCTTTATTGGGTTGAGGTAAATTATCAGCCATAAAAAGGTGGTTTCCCTCCTTCTAGTGCCATAATGTTGATGGTGTTGGATCTCGCCAACATACAGGGGAGCTCCCTGATATGATGTCCCAATTAGAACTCACACCATTTGGCATAGGATTCTCATATGGATTATGGCCTCACCACAATTTACTTAAATATTTTCCTTGGCTTGAGAAATTACATAAGAGAGTAGCGCACATTTACTTTTGAATGAGCAAGAAAGTATGCCTCGAAAAATGTTCAATTGCAAATGTTTCAAGGTTCTTTCATTGCAAGGAAACAAAAATGAGTCTCTAAAATAAAAGTAATAGTACCATTCTAGTAAATACACACACATGTAAACAAGAAATAATTGGTATACATCAAGTGAAATAATTCACATATATTGAACGATCGTTATAAAAATCACAAAACACTTTCAACAAGATAAGCACCAAAGCCATCGAAATAGTTCAATTTCTCTAGTACATGTGAAAGCCAACATAAATCACAAACATTCAAAGAATAGTCTTAAAACATCCATGATCTATGCATGAAAATGTGTTGGCCCAATAAGCTTCAAGCATTAAGAAAAATTTCCAAGATACATGAGTACAATGAACACCACTAGCTCAAATAGTGGAGCTTTAAAGCCACTACTTTCTCTCCAAAAGAACTATCTCTATCTCTCTAATGTATTGTGGGAGAAGCCATGGTGAAAATTCCTCTCTTTGAGTAACGAGGCTCCTTTAATAACTAGAGGCGTGACTCTTCATCTCCCTGTGACTCTTGGACTTCTCACATGACCTTTCAAATTCTAATGACCTTTAGAATTCTATACAACCTTTGGACCTCCAAATGACTTTTGAACTTTCACATGAACTTTGGACTTCTTTATATCTTTTGGACTTCTATATTTGACATTTAGACTTCTCTGTGTGGCTCTTTTGTCTATATATGACTCTTTTACAATAATTACACAATTACATCATTATTTCCACATCATCATATGGCAACAACATGATAAAACATTGACATTGATGACTTGGACTCATAGTAACATGTAACATGGACTTTCTTGAGAGGTGAAAAATTTTCCACCTATGTCTTTGATATTGGATGTAGATTTTATGTTTTTGTTGCCTTCTACCCTCCAAAGGGTCTTGAGATCATATGGAGTCTTCATGGATCGCTTCAATCATCCAAATCCAATGTTATTTCACTTGTCACAATTTGTATTCTTTTTCCTTTGAATGCTTCCTTGGGTTGCTTCCTTTGACATAACTACTCGTTCATCCTCGCCATGTTGTTTTTAAAACACCTACAAGTAAGATCACTCATGGCAAGAAAACATCATCCCAAAAATCTCCTATTCTATGATGTTTCATCTAGTCTTATCAACTATGAATCAATAGCGTGCTTAGAAGGGAAAGAGGAGGCTTTTAGGAGTAGGGTGCACTTACAAGGGACAAGGGGTTGTGTATTTTCCACTGAGGATGCGTGCAGGATATAGTGTTAAGGCTCAAGGAAGGCCTAACTGGTCACTGTTGGTGCATTGTGCGCTCAACTAGGAGAGAGGTTTGATGAAGGGTGCAGTTTAGAAGAACAAGGAGGGCTTGATGTTTGAGAGTGCATTGTGCACATTTAAGGGAGGAAAATTTGGGTTTGGGTGTAGGATGTAGTCCCAACAAATAAGGAATATCCAATTAAGCCTTGAGAGTGCACAATGTTCTCTACCTAGCCTAGTGGGAAAGCTTGTAAAACCGAACTTTGTTTAGGTTTGGATGGTAAGTCATGGGAAAACACAATTAGTTTGGAGTAAAATAAAGTGTCACACATACCAACTCATCATTAAAACTTAGACAATACCCAATACTGAGAAATATACATCAAAACAACAATTTACAAACAATCTCCAAGTATAACAAGAAAAGTGTGTGTAGTTATGACCAAAAGTGTCGTTTAATAACTAAAAATTGTAACAAGATTGTGAAGTGCATTATGAATGTTCTTAATGATGCGATGACACTTAGGAAAGAATAGAGACACTTGAAACATGTAAAATAACATGATATGTCACTTGGAAACCCAAAGTGACACTTTGATACGATAATTAGGTAGGCTTCAAAAGTCGAATGTAAATTTTTGGAGGGTGTTATAGCAGTGAAGTATAGACAATCCATCGCAGAGTATATACAATCCATCACGGATATATACGTGTATCCATCCATTATTCCAAGGTTGAGCCACAAAAAATATAGAAATAATGTGATCTATAAAACTTTAATGAGCCATAAATATAATATATGCTACTATGATATTGGTGTTTTAGAGTAATGAGCCATTGGACCGTATATACAACAAATGTCAACCAAATCAACCGAGTCAACCAAGCATATTTAATATGTGAGCCAAATGTGATTCATACGAATTTCGTTATAGACCTTAGAGATGATACCACATATTTTTTATCTTCAATGTATCCATTTTATATTAAACTATGGGGAGTCATTAGATGTTAATCGAGACCCTTGACTTTAGAGAGATCAACTTTGAGAATATTTGGAGGGAAACCATATTCGAATTTTTCTCAAGCTGATATTCAAATTTATTTTCAATGTGCCTTCACAAATAATTTCCCATGATGATTTTCCATATTAATTAATCAAAGAAATTCCATTTCAATTTTTCACATAATATAAATATTTCTTTTATCAATTTGAATCTTCTTTTTGGGGAAAGATGGATCTTCTTGGGGACTTAGGGTTCCCTTTGGGAAATTCATCCCGAGGCTGCCAAATTTTAACACATGAAATATTTTTTTCTCATTTATTTATGGGTTTAGTGGCTATAACCAAATGCAATTTTCCCCTAAAGATCAAGAGAAAAGAACCTTTTCCTATCCATGGGGAACTTTTTCCTACCAACTACTCCCCTTTGGTTTATGTAATTCTCCAACAACATTTCAACGAGTTGTTCTTCGAATATTCTCTGATTTAGTGAATGATTGTGTTTAAGTATATATGGATGAATTCACAATGTATGGGGAAACCTTTGATGAATCCTTAAAAAATCTCAAAAAAATGTTGATTTGGTGCCACGAAAAAAGCTTGTCCCTTAGTAATGAAAAGTGTCAAATTCTTTTTATAGAGGGATTGTATTAGGACCCCACATTTCATCTAATGGGATTCGGGTAGATCCTGATAAGATCAAAGTAATTCTTAAAATACCCACTCCAACTAATCAAAAGGATGTTCACAGCTTCTTGGGATATGCAAGGTACAATGGAAGATTTATAGAAATTTTCACAAAGGTGGCTTCCCCATTATTCCACCTCTTAACAAAAACTATTGAATTCTAATGGGATGATTGATGTCAAATAGCCTTTGATACTTTAAAAGGAAAGTTTTCTTCTTCTCCAATCCTCCAAGGTCCTAAATTTTTTTTTCCTTTTCACATACATAGTGATGCCTCATATACAACCATTGGAGTTGTACTAGGTCAAAAGGAAGAACAAAAACATATGCCATTTATTATGTTAGTAAAAATTTAACACCTGGAAAATTGAATTACACAATGACGAAAAAAGAAATTCCATGTTGTGGTTCATGCCATAAATAAATTTCGACATTATATTACAAGACACCCCATTTTTATACATATTGATCACTCTATCATTTGTTATCTTGTGAATAAACTAGTTACACGTGGTAGAGTCACTATATGGCTTCTTCTTCTCCAAGAATTTGATATTAACATTGTTGATAAACCTACAAAAGAGAATGTCATTGTAGATTTCTTATCACAACTTCACCATACTAATGAATTTATTCTTGTAGAAGATGAATTTCCATATGAACATCTATGTGCATTATCTACTAATATACCTTGGTTATCAAATATTGCTACGTATTTGGCTATAATAAAACTTTCACAGGATTTTTCACCTAGAGAACGACAAAATGTCATCAGGAATAATACCATGTGCTCTTGGATACAAGGGTACTTATTTAGAACAATACCAGATCATGTGATCCAACAATGTGTTTAGGAAGATGAAATTTATGACATATTAAAGGCATGTCATGATGAACTTTGTGGAGTTTATTTCACCGATAGAATAACTACAAATAAAGTTTTTCAACAAGGTTATTCTTGGCCCAAAATATTCTAGGATGCGGAAAATATATTTGAAGTTGTGACAAGTGTCAGAGAATGGGGAAACCAACACAAATAGATGAGATGACACTGCAATCCCAAGTCCAAATTGAGCCTTTCGATAAATGGTCTCTTGACTTTGGGGGACCTAGCAACCCACAATCAAGATAGAAGGCATACATTCTAGTATGTATAGATTACATAACAAAGTGGGTTGAAGCTAAGGCCCTACCGAAAAAAAAACAAAACAAGCAATGGTTGACGTTATATATGAAGAATTTTTGTTTCGATTTGGGTTACCTCGTGAAATTGTTACTAACCAAGGTACTCAGTTCACCTCTAAGTTAGTACAATCTCTTATCGAAAATTTTGAGATAAAGCATTGAATGTCCACTCCATACCATCCTCAAGAAAATGGGCAGGTGGAAGTCACAAATAAGGTTTTGGAAGTTATCCTTACTAAGACAATTCAACAGTATCATAAAGATTGGACTGAAAATCTTCCAAAGGCCTTGTGGGTTTATAAGGTTACTTATAAAGATGCCACAAGATTTACACCTTATGAGTTAGTGTATGGAAAGAAACTTATCCTTCCTATTGAATTTGAAGTAAAAACATTAAGGATTTCCTTGCAAGCTGGATTGGACCTCTTAGAAGCCCAAAAGCATCAGTTGGACCAGTTGAATGAAATTGGGGATATGTGCTAAGAAGCAGCCCAAAAAATCACTACAACAATAGGTGAAATGGCATGATAAGTTCATTGAAAATAAATAATTCAAAGACGGTGACTCAACCCTTTTATTCAACTCAAGGCATGAATATTTCAAAGTGAAATTTCACACACAGTGGTTAGGGCCTTATGAGATTGAGAATATATTTGAAAACATGCCAGTGAGATTATGTACAATTGATGATGCACGAATTTGTTGATGGCTAATGGACATCGACTAAGACTATACCAGAAACCTAAATCTATGGAGGAATTCGTTGAATATCCGAAGAAAAAAATGATCTTGAAATAGTAGAAACGTTAGCTAGACCACCCTTGTCTACAAATGCATAGCTATTAGTCCTATATCTTGAAAAGATAGAGAGCGAGAGAAAGAGAGAGAGAGAGAGAGAGAGATAAGGGAAACTAAAGATATAGAGGTGAAAAACTAGTCTTGGGCACCTCCAACACCTAATCGCACTAGAAAGCAAAGCTTTTCCCATGTTGCTAGAGAAAGAGAACCTTCCTATCATGAAAACCTCTTTTTGAGGTGCAATGGGACAACCTCTCGCTGGAAAACCAGGGAGACTGACCGACAGAGTTTAAAAAAAAAAGAGAAAAAAAAGACACATACATAAATAAAAATCTTCTACAAGTATGCATACTTAAGTTTTGAGACAACACCTCACAATATGAAGGTTATTTTTCTTTCAAAATTATCACATCATTAGGATTTGGTCGACATTTCAAACCAACCAATGTGGTTCATCCTCAGGACAAGGTGAAAGAAATCATACAATATTCAGGAATAAATAGTAAGGATGCATCATTGCTCCAGGTTAGTTGTTGGAGAACAGTCAAACAAGAAAATTATTATTTTTATTTAAAAAGTTTTAATATTTTTATTTTTATTTAAAAAGTTTTAATATTTTGATATTATTTAAAACTCAAGAAATATTTATATATTTTTATTAAAAAGGTTTAATATTATAATATTATATAAAATCCCAAAAAAAAAAAATAGATCTAAATTTTTTAATAATCATAAATTTAGTAATACAAAACTTTAATGTTTTAATATTATTCAAAACCCCAAAAGTTAGATATAAAGAGTAAATTTTATATTTTAATATTATTTAAAAACCTATTTTTTTTTATTTAGATATAAACTATTTAATATTCCTCATTTAGTAATAAAATAGGTGTTAGGTTCCAAAAATAAGGTAAAGAGAGGCTTTCAAGGGGGAATAGGGATTAACAAAAATCATAAAATAATAAAATAGTTAAGGACTAATATAATGATCAGAAAACTCATAAATTAATGGGGAGGGACTAAGGATACGCTATCAATTTTAATAGGGAGATTGTAAGAAATAATAAAACTAATAAGGTTTAAATCTCAATAATATGTATTACAAGGAAATAGAGGTTATATACTATTGAAGAAAATAGGAGATCAATAATTGAAATTAAATAAGTTAGTGTATCAGATCACAAAAGTCTCAGATCTAACATTATTTTTCTTTTCAGGATAGATGGAAATATTTTTGTCAGTAGTATGAGAATAATAATAGATGCAACTACAATCTTGTTGCAATTCTATCAACCACCAAGTGTATTATTTTCAATCCCTTGGTTTTTAATTTAAGGAGGAAGTCTAAGGTTTGTTTTGCAAATTTCACATGTATAGCTGAAATATTGGATGCTTATTTGAAACCTTGAGCCTTGCACTCTTATGAAAATTTTCGAGGTTATCCCTTTCATCATTTCCAACTTCCCTTGTCTTTAAAATAAAATATATTTCCCCTATCCTTAATCATACATAAAAGACCCTGTGTAAACCCATTATACACCATTTTCCTATATAACTATATTTCCTTTCTACCAACCTATATAATTATATCCACTTTCAACTCACTTGTCTACCTAAGCCGTGACCTAGCCTAATGATCATATCATTACACACACACATGTGTGTGTGTGACAATAGCCTACACATAAAACTATATATGTGTTATCCATAAACATTCAGCCAAAACATATCAGTTGGTTTAAATTAGTTATCAAAGGGTGGTGCATCATTATTCCACTTAAACCTATGACATCTATGACTGGTTGAATAGCATGGCCCATTAATACACAGTATTTTGTAGCCAGTGTGAAATCATGGTTCCGTAGCTCAAGAAATCCAAAATGATTTGGCTCGATACAACATTAATTGCAAAAAAAATTGGAATAGAGGTAACTGTAAGAGTTAAAACAGGGAAGGTCCAAACAAACTTAGCAATGACGGTTGCAAAATATGGCCCTATAAGATTAGACAATGACATTTGGATAGGCCTTGGACAGTGATGGCCTAGAAAAAAGGGCTTTGTATAGGAAATCAGGTGATTTGGTGAATATCACAAAGCCCGATAACATTCATAGCATTGGGATCAAACTTGAAGTTTTTAGTATTTTTGAAACAGTGGGTTGGACCAAATTGCTAGGGCAATTTCAGGGTCATGGTCAAGCAATTGTGCTTGAATTTTTAAACACTTTCGACAAAACCAAAGCCGTAATAAAGAAAGTCATCATTGAATTTGACGACAGTATGATTGTAGAGATAACTCAGCTCTCCCAAGAGAGAGAGAGACCTAGTCTAAAAATGTCAAAATTGACAATGCCTTTTGGGTCCCATTTCTCCGTGAATTATCCTCACTCCAGGATTTGAAGAAATGGATAAACTAAGAGGCCTTACTTCCTCTTTGATAGGATGTAGTCTTCATCATTGTGAAATCAATCACCTGTGAAGGGCAGTTTAGCATGGTGTATCATTACCACATCTAAATTTTAATGCCTTTAGAAATGCACAAGTTAATTAACATGCCTCACTTCCTATTAAAGGATCCGACGAAGATGGCCTCCTTGGTGTAAAGGAAGAAGGACCCTGAACGAAATTTTCATCACCAAGGGTTGATTAAGATGCTAGAAATGGAAGAACTTCATAGGATGAATATTTCATGGGGAAATTTCCTCAAAGGGTTTAAGAAGAAACCCTAAGCTGTGGTTTCCAGTAATAAACTCCTAATTCAAATTTTAATACTAATCCAAGTTCTAATTCCAACTCTATATATATTAATTCTCTACCTAATTCTAAGCCTCCTCCCTATTTGAACCCCATATCTAATCTCAATAATCATACCATCATGTATTATTCCATTCATAATCATAATTATGTTCCTAATCATTCTTCCTCCACTTGTACCCCTCTTTCATCCCTTTCTCCTCCTCCTCTTCCATCCCTTTCTCCCCCTCCTCTTAATACTAAAGTGGTTAACCTATCCTCTATTGAGCTTGACTCTCCCTCCTTTCCTTTTAGAAAAAGGCTTCAACTTTGATCTTGTTCCCCATGCATTCCCTTTGAGGATATTATTTTCTCCATTAAATTCATCTCCCACCACCTTCCCTCACATGTGGTGAAAGAGATTCAAAAAGAATGTGGTCGCATTCTCCAAGGCACTAAGCTCCCCAAACCTAACCTGAAAAAAAAAAAAAAAAAATAAATAAATAAAAAATAAAAAGAAATTAAAAAATTAAATAAATAAATAAATTTAAAAATTAAAAAAAAAAAATTAAAAACTATATATATATCTATATATCTATATATATATATATAGATAATAAAAAAAAAAAAAAAAAAAAAAAATTAATTAATTAATTATAAATAAAAAAATAAAAAAATAAAAAATTATCGCCCTTCGTCAGATCAATTCCAACCCCAACATTCTCATTCTTAAGGTTAATAAAGGAAAATTGTCAATTGCTATGAATTCCTTATATTATCGTTGTAAGATGCTTGATCTTATATCCTCTTCTTCATACAAACATTTATATAAAAATCCCCTCCAATATGTTACCATAGAGGTTATCAAAACCATCAAATCTTCATCCCTCGACCCTACCATCCAAATTCTTCTCATTCCCCATAACCCCACTACCCCTAGGATCTATGGTCTACCTAAAATCCACAAAAAGGACTTTCCGCTCAAACCTATTATTAGTGCTATTGGTGCTCCCACACGTGCCCTCTCCAGATTCCTTGCCAAGAAGCTTCAACCCTTTTTTGGCCTTTCTTCCTCCTTTATTAAAGACTCCTATGATATTATCTTACAAATCAAGCACCTCAAACTTAATGAAAACGAAATCATGGTTAGCTTTGATGTTGTTTCCATATTTACCAAATTTCTTGTCCTTGAAGATATTAAGCTCATTTCTAAGCTTGTAGACTCTTAAACCCTCAACCTTATCAAGCCTTGTCGTACCACCACCTTTTGACCTTTGACGGAGTATTCCATGAGAAAATTGAGGGAACAGTTATGGCCCCTAAGATCTTTTCCCATCCTGTATGCTTGGATTTGTCAGTGTTTTTGATTGATTGCCTTGATTAATTTTCAAAATATGTCTCATTGGGTTCAAAGTGATATCTGATTGAGTTCTAGGGTTTCTAGCCAATTGGTCATCACTTGTTTCTTTTTGGTGTCATTGAGTTGTTGGTTTTACTGATTGATTGAGTGTTGTTTTCTGTGGAAATTATTGAAAACATCGTTTTACATTTGTTTGAGCTTGTATTTCGAAATTTACCTTTCATGAAAATGCATTAGATTAGTTTCATTGAAAAATTATTTTTAGAGATTCATCATTGAAAATTTATCACATTTTTCAATGATTGAAAGCTAAAAACTATATTAGGTGCATCAAATCATTCAAAACAAAAAGAAAAGCATACTCCATATAAGTGCATCTTAGTAAAGTCAAAATCATTTTGCTTTCAAAAAGTTGCATTTAGGATAGTGAAAAGTGAAAATCTTTTTTACTTTTGGCATTGCAATTGGGAGATGAAAGTGAAAGTTAGTGGAAGGAATTTTGCATGATGCATTATTGATTGAAATTTCTTCCCTTGATTAGTCTAGCTTTCATTGAAATGAAAAGTTTTCTTTTTCTCATATAGTTGTAATGAGCCCCAAAAATGTACAATTATTTGGGCTCATCCAACCTCCTAATTTGACTTAATCCACCATTCTCATTGGTTTATTGCATGTTTTCGATTATTTTTATGCTAATAGAGTGAATTTGGTTAGTCATTATGCCAACAAGTCTAATGGGTGCTTTGTGTAGCCTTTTTGGTCAATTTGGAGACAAAATTGAAGGTCTTAATGAGCACTTGGCAGCCAAATTCGTGGGAAGACAAGGGAGAGGATTTGTAGGAAGGTGTCCCCTTCATTTATGGGCCCTTACCTCGAATTCTCCACCATCAGCTCGGAGTTCAAGGGCCACCGAATCAATCAACACAAGGGCAGCCAAGCAAGTCAAGTAGGACTGCTGTTAACTCCAAGTTTTGGGCAGCCGAGTCCCTAAATTTTAGGAGGACTATTGGGTCCTCAAATTGTATAAATAAGAAGGCTTAGGGCCTCATTTGGGTTAGCCAGTGTAGCCAGTGGATGTTAGCTAGTTAGCCAGTAGATAGTAGCTAGTAGTTAGTCATTTCATAGCCTTGTTGTAGTCATTTTGTAATTCGATTTGTATGCAATAGATTAGCTTTGCTTTCAACTCATTCTCAAGCTCTCCTTGTGGACAGTTTTGATGTAACTCTTCATTCTTGATTAATAAAGATGAATCTAGCTTTGCACCAGCTCTAAATCTCTCTTGGGAGGCTGTAGCTCTTAGGGTTGGGCCCATCTCAAGCGCCCAGTACCTCCCCTGTTTATCTTTATGTGTGTTTGCTGCGTTCTTAAAATAAAATCTGCTCTTTAGATCTTGCTTTGTTATCTTGGTTGTTTTTGTTGGTTAAAGTAGCTTTTTATGTTTGGGAATCGATTGGTAGGAGTTTGTCATGCATTTAGATCTTTCGGAATGTTCTTGCTCACGTGATGTACATGGTTCTCTTTCCAAACGAGGCTGTTGTTTATTCATTTCATTGACAGTTAGATTAAGTTAGCTAGGACTTAGTTTGTTTGCAAGAATTCATTGATTCGGTTGAATGTGAATTGTGCAGGGCATCTCTATCACTCACTCACATGGTCAAGCTTCATCAGAGCCATCTGATTCATCCCATATCTAGGCTTCTCGCTTCACACCCATCCTCTTGCCCATGTAACCCTACCTTCTTCTCCATTGTTGTCTCAACTACCTTAGAGCCAAATCAGCCTTCCACATATCATCTCACCACTCCATCCATCAGTTTCTGGGTCACTTCAGACCCCCATCCTACCTCCATAACCATCCATGCATCTTCCATCAATCACCCATCCTCAAAAATCCCATTTCGAAACATCCTGTAGAAGAATTACAGAACATCCTGTAGAAACCCCTGCAGACTTCCTGTAGAAGTTCATAAACACGGTTGCATGGCATCCTGACTTTGTGAAACTCTCTGAAAGAATGTTAGGGATCCCTTAGACCCTCTCTGTACCTTCCTGACCTCTTCCATTCATTTCTCCTCCTTGATCCACCTCTGCACAGTGAAAATCCAGTTAAAAGCACATGCATGATAATTCTCATAACTTAATCAAAAATACAAAAAGATGTTTTCTTCAGGTAGTGATAACTTAGACACATGCATTTTACCTTCCTAGAAGTAATGGCATCTCTTCTCATAGTTTGCATTCTCATTTTTGCATCAGTAGGACTAGTTGGTAGAATTAGGGTTTGCTAGGGTTTGCTAGGGTTTGTATTTCTTTTTGGCTTTCAGTTTCTTTCCGCAAGTAGATTAGCTTCCTTTGAGTTAGCTTTCGTCCATCAGTTAAAAATCTTCTTCTAAGAGCTCATAGACGTTGGCTTAAGCTCCTAGCGGACTTGTGCCAGCTGACCAAGTGACAGCTGCGGCAAGAGCTAGTACTTGTGCATACAGCACCGTCGCTTCCAAGTTTGTTACGAACTACCGGGTTGATAAAATTAAAGAAGGGAGTTCCAGGAGTTGTAGCATTATTGCTACAATACTGGATCCCACCATCTTTCTGCCGCCGTTGCCGGGGAAGCGTCATAGTATTGGTGATTGCTGCTATTCTTCTATTTTCCTTTACAACCTTCTGCTAAGAAGTTTATTTCATTTCCATTATGCAATTTCGTTTATGCAAAAGTAGATTAGCATTTCTCGCTTTTATAGATTAGCATTTCAATTCCACAATTTCATTTCTGCAAGCGTAGATTAGCATTTCAATTCTGCAAGCGTAGACTAGCATTTCATTCCTGCAATTTCATTTGAGCAAAATAGATTAGTCATTTCCTGCTTTCATTTCAATTCCGCATTTTCATTTTAGCAAGATAGTTAGTTGCAGTTCAATCTATTTCAGTTTTGCATGTAGAAGTAGAAAAAAGCAAAAATAAACCAAAAAGATTTCATTTCATGCCTTGTAGGAGTAGAGATAAGTTAGAAAAATGATTGCACAACACCCCCACTGCTTCACACAGCCAACGTTCTCTCTTCTTCGATGGCTGTGATTAAAGAACCCCTGGGTGGACATCAAGGCATATTTAAAGAACCCCTAGGGGAAAAGAAGAATAAAACATTCCTCTGAAGCAAATGGCTACAAGCAGAAATGTTGGGAGCAGTCCCTTGTCCAAAGATGAATTTGAAGATCAGATAGAAGATTTCAAGAGTGATATGAGGCAGTTTCTTGCCATGCAATTGGATACCCTGTGGATCCAAAAGAAGCAAGAGGAAGCCAAGAGGGCTTTGGTCATCTTTTGTCCTAGGTGCACTAGAAAGCATCCTAGGAACGAATGTCCAATGCACTCCCTAGAAGTGTGTTTTGTATGTGAAGAATACCATCCCACAGATCAGTGCCCTTCCTTACCCAGAATCAAAGCTGCCTATCAGAGAGCCAAAGGAGCCACTGAATCACTCTGTTATATGAACCAAAGGAGGCCACATGGACCCATGCCCTACCAGCAGGGAATGCAATGTACATCCCAGATCTATTATGACCCCTATCAAGCCACTTTCATGCCTTCTTGGGGTCCCCCTGCTCATCCTTCCTGGTTCACACCTCCTCCTTGTTCCTTCATAGATCCATATTATGCCCAACCAGCTGCTCATTCGTTTCACTCTTATGCTCAGCCACAGCCTCAGTGGAATGCACCTTATCAGGAGTGGAGGCCCAGTACAACTCTCATCCCGCTCATTTTCCTCCACCACCTACTCATCCACAACCATCGCCTCCTCCTCCACCAAGGCAACCCCAAATGCCTACCCAACCACAATGCCATCCATCTCCATCTCAATTTCACACCTCCACTCAACTACCCGTACCATTTCCAAAGCCATACAATGGAGTAGCTCAACCCAATTGCAAAGCTGAGGCACAACATGTGCAAATGACTCCTTTTGAGCTCAATGATCTTCACCATAGCTCAGGAAGAGTGTTGCAAAGCAGAGACTATATTGCAAGCATTGAAGGACCGCATCCAGCAAAAGAAGATTCAAAAGAGGAGATCAAAGAACCATGGGCTGCACTTGATGAAGAGAAGAGATCAGAATCAGAGATCGAGAAAGCTTCCTCATGGTTACCATCAAATCTTCCATGTATTCAAGAGAAAGATCAGCAAAAAGAGGAAGATGAGAAAGTCATGTTAGAAGGTGACATGAAACATGATCCAGATCAGCAAAAGAACCAAGGATATCAAAGCTATATTGAGACATGGTTCCAGACAGTCACTAAGTTGCAGCAGTACTCTCTTCCTCAGCTATGTTTGATCCCTTCAAGGTCAGATCATTTGGTCCCTGAGATCTGGATACCTATCCAAGCATGCATTTCGAGCCTCCACATCATTTTGTCTCTAATCTCGATGTGCACATGGCTCCATTGGAAGTATTCTTATACTTGAGAACGATTTTGTTTTTCAAGTAGGGTAGGGTAGAAAAAAAGAAAAAAGAGAAAAAAGAAAAAGAAAAAAAATGAAAAAAGAGGAAAATAGAAATCTAAGGTGAAAACCTCCTCGGAGGCGCCTTAGATTGGCTCATTGATTGAAAACCTCCATGAGGCGGTCAATGGGTTGGAAAAAAAAGAGAAAAGAGAATAAGATCTCTGGGTGAAAACCTCCCTTGGAGGCGCCCAGGGCAGGCAATTAGGGTGAAAACCTCCATGAGGCGCCCTAGTTGTTTTTCAAAAAAAAAAAAAAAAAAAAGAAGAGAAAAAGAAAAATAAAAATAAAACTAATTCCATTGGCTAATTGCAGGTTGCAAGAAGGACGTTTCATGACAGGAGGAGCACTCAAATCAAGGTTAAAGGAATTTTTCTTGTGCCTTCTACAGGAAGCTCTGTATTTCTACAGGAAACATCCTGTAGAACCTTTGGACGAGCCAAATCCAATTTCAAAAGTGAATCTAATGGTGGGAATCTGTTGATTAGGCCTACAAGCACTCGTGTGTCCATCCCTTGCCTTTCTCCATCATTTTTTTCCACCTCCTTGTGCTTCTCATTGTGCTTCTACAGGAACTTCCTGTAGAAATTGTGGGAAACTAGACATGGATTTCAAAAAGTGGTTTGGTGAACATGGTAGCTTCCTCAAGGGTTCAGAAGCCCTCATGCAATCTTCCAACTCCTCCTCCATCATCTCCATACCTGCATCACAGCCCAAGCTCAGTTTTCCCTTTCATGCAAACACTTGCAAAATGCCTTGAAGAAAAAATCCATAGAACAAAATTTGTTTTTGCCATAACTTGAAAACCATGAATCCATTTGAAAAACAATTTTATGGGGAATTGTACAAGGGTGATGGCAACATGCTTGAGCAGTTTCAGCCAATTCCGGTGCACGGTTTCCAAGAAATCAGCCTCCATCACCATCAGCCATTTTTGCATTTTCTCCATAACCGTGCATCTGTTTCAAAACCTGTTTCATGGGGATATGCATATGAGTGATGGTAACCTACCCAAGCAGTTTCAGCCGATTCCAATGCACGGTTTTCGAGAAATCGATCTCTGAAATCTTCAGCCATTTTCCATTTTTCTCGAAATCTGTGCATCCATTGATCACGATTTTGCTATGGGAGATGCATCATGATGATAGAAACATGCTCAACAAGTTTCAGATCAATCCGCTTTACCATTTGGGAGAAATGGCGAAAACAAGTTCTGGTTCTGTGACATTGCAGCAGCAGCAGCTTGAACGTGCAGATCTGAACGTGGAAACAAATGCATGCAGCTTAGATCTGGTCAGAGGACACCTGCACAAAGAAAAGCAATAAAAAATCATCATCCAAGCCCTCATGCAATCAAAGGATCCAAGCATGCAGCAGCAGAATCAGAGCATGCAGCAGCAAAAAGCTTCACAAGCAGTCATTTGACTTCAGGTACGTGACTAAACCTTGTTCATCTATTGCATGAATCTAGTCTAAGCATTGCATGAATGAATGGAATGGTGAAATTAAGCCATGAATGTAGCAAGACACCCAGTTCTCTAGCACTCACGAGAAAGTCACGCAGCATGCATGGGTCAGTCATGCACGTGAAATTTAAAAAAAAACACGGACAGTGTGGGTAGTCTAACTCCAGTGCAACTGATGGATGAGATTTCAAGCAGAGAACAAATAGTAACCACTGCAGTTCATGATAGCACAACAGTTTTCATGGGGCCAACGTGTAGTTGGCCAGCTCACCCTTCATCAACGAAAATCTTCATAAACATCCAATCGAACTCTCACAGCTATTGTTTCTAGTTTATCATCGTCCTTGCAGCTGTAACAAGCTCCATAGCAATGTCTGGAATCCGTGTTATTGCGTGCATGGACTCTTTGTGCAATGTCTGGAATCCGTGTTCATGGTGTGGCACCTCTGGTTTCAATGGCTCTTAAGAAATGTGCTATAGATCCTTCTCCTTGTGTGAGAAGGTGTGCTGCAAATGCTATTCCAAAGCTTTATGATTTGGAGCGGGAGGAACCTGATACTGCCCATGCAAGTTTTACCTTTCCAGCTTCTGATCAAAATCTCCTTGCTGGTGTACTCGTGAAAATTGTTATTTGATCATTCCCATTATCCAGAAGAGAATGAAGCCCTGCATTTTCTTTCATGAAAGTGTCAAAACTGAGTAATATTCACGTCATCCCTTACTGGTAGTGACCATGAATGCAATGGAATCCTTGTGTGTCAATTCCATCACACGCGGATGAATTATGTTCAGTTATTGTTGTCTTCTTGTGTGCAGTAAATATATATATATTTATGGAGCAGAGATAAAAGGGTTTAAAATCATAAACTAATCAGAAAATCTTCGGCTCTTTTGGTAATCACTGGACACTGGGAGCAAGCAGTCAAAGGCTTCCCTTATGAGTTTCTTGAGCAATGCATCCTACTTTTGTGGGTACCTATGTGCAGAGCCTGGTTGTTCAGAGAAAATAAGAGAAAGTGTCTTGTCCAACAAAGGAGCCATAGTAAGCATAAACTCGACAGGGTCAGGGATTCTAATTCACGGAGCATTAGTGCTCACTACTCATGGAACTCTCCCATCAATAACTGCTGCAGAGGACTCGGACATCCTGGTGACCTAATGAAGCTTGTTTCTGCACCTCAGAGGAAAAGAATTTCTACTACTGCCTTTTGGAAGATTATGTAGGGAAGGCAAACAATGTTGGTGTCGATCAGAGTGGGCCTGGAAATGATGATGGGTGTTTAAAGGAAAATGCCACTGTAAATACTCAAGAGGAGAAAGATGCAAAGGAGCCCATTAAAGCTGTGCTTTTGAAAGGGACACAAAATTTGCACACACCGAAAAAGTGCATAAAGATAGCATTCATGCTCATCAAAATGAAATTCACAATGTCAGCCATATTGGATCAGAAATGCAGCTTCCGAAACAACATTTTAATTCCGCCATTCCAAAAGTGGTATGTAAAGAAACTAGCCCTTCACATCCAACTATTATTCAGAAGAAAAGTCAGCAGCATATGGAGATAAGTTTCCCTAAAGTGACGCATGAGGAAATCATTCCTACACACTTGACTGAGGTCCAGAAGGAAACGTACCAGCTCTTGGACATAAGGTTTCCTCTTAAACAAGATAAAGGTAAGGAGAAACAAATTTCTCTTTCACAACTCAAGGAACATATGTCAAACATTTATGCAGAACTTGATAATACAGAGGGCATGAAACGGGTTGAAGATTATATATCAGGTATGCCAGATGGCCAGAGTGCAGCTCAATACGAATTTAAAGAAGCTGGTGTTTCTAACGAACATGAGAGAAGAGAGGAAGGATCTCTGATTTTTTCAGCATTAAAGGATCCCTTGTCGGGCATTCATATGCTTAGTGATCTGGATGAAAAGAAACATATGAAACAGAACCCATCAGATATGGAAGAGGTGTGGTGGAGACCTACAACTGATTATGCAGAATCTAGTCAACATGAGGCAAATAGGGGAAAATTGATTAGTTGCGCACAGTTAAAGAAGCCAGTGCCAATTGTTTGTATCAAAGCCAAAGCATAAGGAAAGGAAACACCTTTATCATATTCCTGTTGCTTGGAAACATGACCATGGCTTATCTTGTGGATTTAACCAACTTTCTTGTTACAAGACATACGAGTGCCCTCACGTTGCAGGTTTTAGGGAATGCCCAGGGCACCATTTCTTCCATATGATTGCATATACTTGTGCACTCATAACAAGGCTGAGGATTCACTAAGAAAAGCTGCAGACAGTGAGAAAGAAGAGCAGAAGGGCGAGAAGACGAAGGCTGCCACAGCCAAGCTGAAAGGAAAAGCACCCTCAGACAAGTAGGCTAAGACAGTGCCGACTGTTTCTACAGGAAGACAGAGAACTGTTAGCAGACTGTTTCTACAGGAAGTTAGCAGACTGTTTCTACAGGAAGACAGAGAACTGTTTCTACAGGAAGTTTGAAAAGAGGGAAGCCAAAGGAGAAATCAACCGAGATGTTAGCCAAAGAAGCCACCAGGGCCATCAAAGACGAGGAGAGAGATTGGTTGCTCAGAGGATGAGCAACACTTTCAGTAGGGGGGTGATGATGAGCCCCAAAAATGTACAATTATTTGGGCTCATTCAACCTCCTAATTTGACTTAGTCCACCATTCTCATTGGTTTATTGCATGTTTTTGATTATTTTTATGCTAATAGAGTGAATTTGGTTAGTCATTATGCCAACAAGTCTAATGGGTGCTTTGTGTAGCCTTTTTGGTCAATTTGGAGACAAAATTGAAGGTCTTAATGAGCACTTGGCAGCCAAATTCGTGGGAAGACAAGGGAGAGGATTTGTAGGAAGGTGTCCCCTTCATTTATGGGCCCTTACCTCGAATTCTCCACCATCAGCTCGGAGTTCAAGGGCCACCGAATCAATCAACACAAGGGCAGCCAAGCAAGTCAAGTAGGACTGCTGTTAACTCCAAGTTTTGGGCAGCCGAGTCCCTAAATTTTAGGAGGACTGTTGGGTCCTCAAATTGTATAAATAAGAAGGCTTAGGGCCTCATTTGGGTTAGCCAGTGTAGCCAGTGGATGTTAGCTAGTTAGCCAGTAGATAGTAGCTAGTAGTTAGTCATTTCATAGCCTTGTTGTAGTCATTTTGTAATTCGATTTGTATGCAATAGATTAGCTTTGCTTTCAGCTCATTCTCAAGCTCTCCTTGTGGATAGTTTTGATGTAACTCTTCATTCTTGATTAATAAAGATGAATCCAGCTTTGCACCAGCTCTAAATCTCTCTTGGGAGGCTGTAGCTCTTGGGGTTGGGCCCATCTCAAGCGCCCAGTACCTCCCCTGTTTATCTTTATGTGTGTTTGCTGCGTTCTTAAAATAAAATCTGCTCTTTAGATCTTGCTTTGTTATCTTGGTTTTTTTTGTTGGTTAAAGTAGCTTTTTATGTTTGGGAATCGATTGGTAGGAGTTTGTCATGCATTTATATCTTTCAGAATGTTCTTGCTCACGTGATGTACATGGTTCTCTTTCCAAACGAGGCTGCTGTTTATTCATTTCATTGACAGTTAGATTAAGTTAGCTAGGACTTAGTTTGTTTGCAAGAATTCATTGATTCGGTTGAATGTGCATTGTGCAGGGCATCTCTATCACTCACTCACATGGTCAAGCTTCATCAGAGCCATCTGATTCATCCCATATCTAGGCTTCTCGCTTCACACCCATCCTCTTGCCCACGTAACCCTACCTTCTTCTCCATTGTTGTCTCAACTACCTTAAAGCCAAATCAGCCTTCCACATATCATCTCACCACTCCATCCATCAGTTCCTGGGTCACTTCAGACCCCCATCCTACCTCCATAACCATCCATGCATCTTCCATCAATCACCCATCCTCAAAAATCCCATTTTGAAACATCCTGTAGAAGAATTACAGAACATCCTATAGAAACCCCTGCAGACTTCCTGTAGAAGTTCATAAACACGGTTGCATGGCATCCTGACTTTGTGAAACTCTCTGAAAGAATTTTAGGGATCCCTTAGACCCTCTCTGTACCTTCCTGACCTCTTCCATGCATTTCTCCTCCTTGATCCACCTCTGCACAGTGAAAAGCCAGTTAAAAGCACATGCATGATAATTCTAATAACTTAATCAAAAATTCAAAAAGATGTTTTCTTCAGGTAGTGATAACTTAGACACATGCATTTTACCTTCCTAGAAGTAATGGCATCTCTTCTCGTAGTTTGCATTCTCATTTTTGCATCAGTAGGACTAGTTGGTAGAATTAGGGTTTGCTAGGGTTTGTATTTCTTTTTGGCTTTCAGTTTCTTTCCGCAAGTAGATTAGCTTCCTTTGAGTTAGCTTTCGTCCATCAGTTAAAAAGCTTCTTCTAAGAGCTCATAGAAGTTGGCTTAAGCTCCTAGCAGACTTGTGCCAGCTGACCAAGTGACAGCTGCGGCAAGAGCTAGTACTTGTGCATACAGCACCGTCGCTTCCAAGTTTGTTACGAACTACCGGGTTGATAAAATTAAAGAAGGGAGTTCCAGGAGTTGTAGCATTATTGCTACAATACTGGAGCCCACCAAGTTGCATCATAGGTGTTCAGGTGACATCGTTTTGAGCCTTAAAACCAAAACTTAATTGAATATAAACTTAAAATTTACCTCAATTAACCTCAGGAAAATTTGGAACTTAACACAAATATCTAGAGGTCTAGGCTAGAGACATGTTCCGACGTCTTTAAACATAATAGTGGTTGTTAACTTCCTGCATTGTATCCCGGCGGTGAAATCATGTTCCAGTACAGAATTATATTGAAGGTTCTCCAGTACTTTTGGGTAAATCGGAGGCACTTCAGTATGGCAAGTATATCAGAATGCTCTCACTGAACGGTTATGCATTAGGCAGTGCTATCACGGACTTGTGCTCCCTGTACTGTCAAGTATATATTAGGATACCCCATTATGTTGTTATCCTTTAGCCACAGGTAACTGATTTAGCCGCCTTGTAAATGTGATACACCAAGCACAGCATTCGAGGAGATTGGCCATCATACGTTAAGTCCTTGGTTTCAAATAAGGTGTATATAGCGGTTCATGGATAGTTGGTAAACCCTCTTTCCTAGATTATCCCTTTTTATTTATTTTTGTTAAAGTTCTGAAATCAATTAATTGACCGCGGAACAACATCCTTCATGTGGAAATACTCTTTAGTATATATTAGGTTGGTATTGATGGCAACATTTCCTAAGTCTACCAGTCAAGGAAACCCCTCTAACGGGAATCCTAGTCCTTTTCCTTCTTTTGGAAATACCAGTGCTCCTTATATGCAAACGTTGTCCCTTCCTGGATTGACCATTGGTCTTCCAGTTTGGTTATTTTCGACCTCGGTGATTCCGAGTTTCCAAACTGAGTTTCAACCGAGTTCTCCTCCACCTGAACAATATCAACCTCATGTTGATCCTAAAGTTAACCTCTTTCCTTCTTCGCCTGTTTCTTCACCCTGTTCTTCCTATTTGCGTGGTGAAAGTATGGTTTCTAATAACCAGGAAGCTAAGAAGAATAAGAAGAGGATGATGAAGAAGAAGCAAAATAAGCAAGGGGGCAACCAAGCAGCCATTACTACAGATGCAATTGATGTAGAAAAATCTTCCAACCATCCCATCAAAGTAAAATTCCCTTGCATGTTATGTAAGGGTGACCACCTTCTTCAGAATTGTCCTGGTATTCCCAAGGTCTTAAAAGTGTGGTCCATAGTTTCACATCAACCTTTTTCATCATCCTCTAGAGATCATGCTGGTGACAAACCTTCAACTAGTGATAATAAGGTCTATGGGAAAAAGGGAAAAGTCAAATTTCCCTGTAAATTATGTGAATCTAATCATCCCATTCACCTTTTTCCTCTTCTGGATGAGGCTTATAAATAATTGGAAAACCTTAAAGCTTATCAACCTCATCTTCCAGTTGTTTATCGATAGCTTTCCCCTGATCCTTAGCTAGTTGATCAAGTGATTGATCAAAATTCATCTTTGGTCAACCTTTCTCTCTCTGAAAGTGAGTCTCATGAGTTTGTTCTCGACCAATAATTGGTTGAGAAACTGGTAGACTTGGCTCCACCTTCAGTTAACCGTACCTTTCAGGTAGAGAGTGAACCTTATATTTCTCAGGTTCTTCTGGTTTCTTCAATTTCGAATGAACTGGAGGGAAATCCTCTCGTTCCCGAGGTGCAAGAGAGCAGTTCTCCCACTCCCATAGAGCAAGTGGGAAGATCTCACGTTCCTATGACACCCCCTCTGAGTATTTTAGTCACTTCTTTTGATTGGAGTCGACTAGAAGGATACTGCATTTCATCCTATGTTCCTTTCCATATTACAGTATAAGCTTACCATATGGTTGTACCTATCATAGTCATTGACGAGGGCGCATTTGTTAGCATCCTGTCCTCAACTGCTTGGCAACCTTTATGTTCTCCTCAGGTTGTCCCTGTCACCCAGAATCTGTTAGCTTTTAACAAAGGAACCACTCAACCGTTAGGAATCCTTCCTAAGTTACCTATTACTTAGGGATCCTTCCATAGTCACTGGAGCTCTTGTATCTTCTCTCTTTCTAGTAATGTGTTTCTCGCATGAAGGAAGCATTGTGATCATCATGGAAAATTTTAGGGGCGAATTTTCGCCCTTGGGCTAAATTAAGGGATTTTATATTTTTATTGGGAGAATATTTTGTATCATAGTACATTGTTACAAATCGCCTCAAATTTATTTTATAAAAGAAATAGGTATGGAGGTTAGCCCACCTTATTTTAAGGGAGAGGGTAAAAAAAGTAAATTTAGCCCTTGAAATTAGGAGTTACAATCTTCCATTCACCCTCATTTTCAAGAAAATGTATTTATGATAGTTATAAATAAAAATATAAATACAGTGGAGGTATGGTAAATAAATAAAAGCTCTTTTTATACTTACTCCAAAGGTATGGTGAATAAATAAAAATACAAATAAACTAGAGGTATATTAAACAAATAAAACCTCTTTTTATATTTAGTCCATAGCCCTCTTTCTATTTAAGAAGGCTCAAAAACGACGTTTCATTTAAGTGAATCCTATGGGCCAAATACCATATTTATAAAAGAGGTATGGTAAATTAATAAAAATATAAATAAACAAGAGGTATGGTAAATAAATAAAACAATTTTTTATATTTACTCCATATGTCACCTTATATTTATGAACAAGCAAGTGTGTCAATAAATAAAAATATAAATAAAGTGGAGGTATGGTAAATAAATAAACCTCTTTCTATTTAAGAAGTCTTAAAAAAGAGGTTTTATTTAATTGAATCCTATGAGCCAAATACCATATTTATAAAAAAGGTATGGTAAATTAATAAAAATATAAATAAACGAGAGGAATGGTAAATAAATAAAACATTTTTTATATTTACTCCATAAGCCAGCTTATATTTACGAACACTCAAAAAATGTGTTATATTTAGGTGAAGCCTATGGGCCAAATACCATGGGCCAAATTATTATTAATACCATCCAAAAAAAAATTATTAACCCTAATATTAGTATTAATAAAAATAAAAATGGCACATGCTATTGACCCATGGTATTCACATGGAATGCAACGTATTTAAAGGGGGGAATTAAACTATCATAGATCCATCTTTACTCTGGATCAAATATCATGATATGCAAACTAACATAGAGTGAAGAAATATTTGATCCCTCTCGAGGCTTGGTAGATCAAGAGTAAAAATGGATCATGTAATTTAATGTCACTTAAACATTTTAACTTGGTTAAAATAAAAAAAATAAAATAAAATAAAAATCAATTATTAATTTTATTGATTTTTATAAATTACTAATAGTAGATTTTAAGCTCCAGGTTTATGATAACCCATGGTATTGACCCATGGTAATACCATGGTATTCATGTGAGCATAGACTATTTAAAGGGGAAATTCTATTAACTTAGATCCATCTTAATTCCGGGTCTACCAAGTGCTGGGAGGGATAAATAGATTTCATCCCTCTAAGAGTGGTAGATGTGGAGTTAAGATGGATATAGGTTTGTTTTTATGATAATGAATATATTAAATAGACTTAGGAAATTATATTGTAAAAAAAATCTTAAGGTGAATGGTTAAAGCTACATTTAGTCACTTCACAAAATTTAGTAAAAAATACTGATATCTCCATTAATATTGGTTTTTCTAATTTAACAAAAAAAAATTCAAAACAATGAAATCTTAACTCTTTCTGCATCACCCTGGCAGAAGAGAGATAGTCGCTGCCCAGATTTCCCACCATTTCTCAAACATTCTCAATATGATATCTTCATGAAAAAGTTAAGGTACTCATCTTGGAGTAGTTGTTTGAAAAATATGCTGGTTTGTACAACCTTTCATCTTCTTTGTTATTCTTAGTTTGTCGTAATGATCTGTAGGGGTTGGTTCGTTGCACCATATTGTCCTAAAAAGCAGAGATTGTGCACCAAAAAGGAAATTAATCCACATGTTACAACACTATTAAAAATGGTATGAAGGTAGTGAATTATGCTAATAAGAATTTAGATTGGGAAAGACGTAATTAAATTTTATTATTTAATTGAAGATTTCCAATTAAAATAATAATAAATCTACATTTATATATTTATATATTGATTGGAAGGCTTCTGACAATGGTCACTTCTTTCCATTATATCCCCTTCAGGCCTTTGGGATACCTACTACTTCATTATATTATATAATTGGGGCTTGCTACTTATTGGCGTGTTGGGGTAAACAAACTTGATGTGTTTTTTTTAATCTCGTAGTTGGAGTATATGGAATAAGAAATAAATTTGATAGTTTGACAAAAGTGGTAGAGAAAACATTAACCTCTCCTACCATGACAAACATGGCCACTAAAACTTGCAACATTATTTGTAGGAAGTCAAAATTATGTTTCTTTTCTCCAAACATGTATGTTAGTATATTATAGTTTAATGAATATGTTTTATTATTATCATATATGGTTTCATACTTTAACAAAACATTCGCCAAGACTTCACAATGTTTTATTATTCAATGAAATATTTTCCAAGATCTTACAAGATTTTATAATTCAGTGAAAGATTCGCCATGAATTTACAAGATAATATAATCTGGTGAGAGATTCGCCAAAAAATATATATATGCATATTATATTAGTGATAAAATCGCCTCCCATTTTTCCTATGTATCATGGGGATTCGCCCATTTATTATACATATAAATTTAGGGTGGTTCTTAAAATTTTCCCTGGTGATCATTGATCATCTTACTTTCATTGGTCTTGAATCAACTCCCAATCAACCATCATCCCTATGTGGTTCTTATGTGCAAGCGGTATCACCCCCGCCACAGGTTAATTATGTGGCCACCTATTCCATGCCCACATCTACTGACGATCTAGTAGGTGATGTAGTACATCATGTACTGGGGGAATTGGAGCCCAATTTTTCATTTGGATCCCTAAACATGTATCCCTTCCAAAGTGTTGTTCTCCAATCTCATGAGAACCTCTTGGAAGCCATGGTCTTTAATCAAGGGTTTGGAGCAGAGTTCCTTGTCTTGTGTCAAGCTCCTTAAAACCTGAAACAAGGGATATGAGGATAGTTCATTTACTATATCAACCTCGTTAAAAAATGAAATAAGTCTCCATGAGCAGAGTTCTCTTACTTGCCTCAAGCTCGTTAAAAAAACTGAAACAAGGCCCATCAGCATGGTTCTTTTCCTATGTCAATCTCATTAAAAAATGAAACAAATCCCCTTCCAATTCGAGTCTTTGATTAGATCTCATAAAATCCCAATCGAGTGTTTAACTTGATCTCATGAGTGAACCTTCATTCCATCCACTTAGCTAAATGAAATGAAGCTTGGGGGGCATGTTCCTCAAATTGAGTCATTTTGTTGGGGGCATGCAAATTTATCTCAATCATAGTTTATCTTTGTTTCAATCTTGTGTAAAAGTGAAACCAAACCCAAGCATAGTTTGTTTCCATTTCAAGCTTGTGTAAAAATGAAACCAAATCCAAGCACAGTTTGTTTCCATTTCAAGCTTATGTGAAAATGAAACCATCTTCAAGTGTCCTCAAACATAGTTTCCCATGTTTCAAGCTTGTGTAAAAATGAAACCATTCCCACTTTATCTCTTGTGATTTCCATCTTTATCAGCCTGTTTTACTGGATGAGCCTTGGTTTTTTCCATTCCATCGCTACCATCTCTTTGGCTAATCAATTGCTTTCACTTGGTTATTTCACCTTTGTCTGAGGAACATCTACGATGAGTGGTCTTATTAGCCAGCCTCTTGACCTTTACATGTTTTGAGCAGTTCCATCATGACAAAAACCATTTGTTATCCTTTTATACCACTTGTTCCTATAGGTGGAGTCCACTTTCAGCTCTTTTCAGACTCTAAAAATATGAAAAGATTTTTGAGTACTTGTCTTTTCGAACTCATTAAATTAAATGAATTGACGTCGTCTCAGTATACGTTTACCCCTTTTTCGGGCTAAGATTGACTATTTACGAAAAAGGTACACCTTGGTCGACATGGTCAAGAGGTTTTCTCGAATATTGTTTTCTACCTTTTTGGGTTTGAGAGACAAATTACGAAAAGGGACATGATGGAGTTTTATTTTTCATCTCTTTTTCAAACTCTCTAAATATGAAAAAGACATTGAGTTATTCTTCTGTTGGACTCGTTAAAAATTAAACGACAAAAGACTTGTCGTCGTCACAAGATCAAGTTTCTCCTTCCTAGGGCTCATAAAACTTATTGGGATGGATTCATTCGAAGAATGAAATTATACGAAAAGCATATGTTATCCCCTTCAAGCTTGTGATTAAAAATAATTGGGGTACTCACTAGAAATAGTGGGGAAAAAGTAAAAGTGGCACTCATATGTTTCTCGTGTCGGGTTTGGGATATCCTCACTCAGTCACTTTCCCTTCTGGGTTTGGGTGATCCATCTTTCCTCTCATCTGACTATTCCATTTCGTCATCATGACTCTTGGTCTTATGTGGGTCAAATGCTGCCACACTCTGGAGTCGTGTCATCGATGTTCAAGAGAAGTCCTATCTTCATTTTGTTACCTATATATTTTCTGACCTTTTTCTACTGTCTTGATCATACTCATTCATTTCACTTTATTCCTTATTTCGTGTCAATGATGGGTGAATCGTCATGGCCCTCCTTTGACAGGTCACTTCTTGTCAACTCAGCTCATTATCCAGGAAGATGAATTAGAGACTCCCTTTCAGTACCTTAGAGCTTGCATGCCTTAATATCAATTTCTTCGCATCTATCAGAATGTTTTCATCATTGACCTTCGATCTTGTGATTCCACGAGTGTTCGACATCAGCTTCATTTTCACATTCACAGATTATACTATTGTACCTTGAGGACCATTTTCATTATTAGTGGTTTCTCTCGTACCTGTTAACAGTCCACATCATCGGCCTGTAATCAGGTGGTTTTCTAGCATGTTCGACTTCGACACATTCATTCACATGCTCGAATTCGTACTGATCGGGCTGGGATGCAGCGCAAGACCCTGAGTTTTGTCTAATATGACTCAGGTTGCGTGGAGTTATGTATTGTTCATGATTGTACACATGTTTCTTCTATACGAATGATTGTGACCATACTGTGGGACTTGATATTTATGGTGATGATCCTTCTATATTGGATGGTTGTCCCCATGCCTTGGATCTTAGATTTATAGATGATCTTTTTCATTTGGATGGATGCACCCATACCATGGATCCTTTCACATAGTCCTTTCTATCGGATGGTTGCGTCCATAGCGTGGATTCATGTTTTGACATCAGATATGTATATGTATATATGTCCTTGATTTGTAGGTCGCCTGACATTGTTTGTTCTCATCCTTGCAAAAGCTCATAAAGCATCTCAGTCATCACTCCCTGTTTTTACTTCATGCTTTAGGAGGCATCTGTTACACAGTATTTTGTCATGCCTCCCGCACTTCCCTGTGGCATACCCCGAATTGCGTGAAACTTGGAAATCATGCAGTGTACCCATCCTGATATGCAACTCAGATCCTCCCTGAAACACTGATGGAAACATGCCTTGAGCCTTCCCTGAAGAAGTGAACTTTAAAACCCTAATTTCAAGATCAACGCGACCCTGACACTGGAAACTCATGTTGATCACTAGTTTCACTATACTAGCCTCGCACTGCCACCACGCTTTTTTGTTGGATACCTGTGTTGATCCCTAAAAGGAAATTTTTTCCAAAGAGGACAAGAAGCCTCGTGATCTAGACGCTTCCAAAAAGACGCGCTATAGGTTGTTCGGTGTGGATGTGGTCGAATTCTCCCAATATTTCCCTTTGATATTATCCCTATGAGCTACCCCCTTGAGATGAGGGTCTTCCCCTATGTTTGGAGAGATCTTAACACCCTCTCCCTACCTATATATTCATCCTCTCCCATTCCCAAATGGTTGGTCTCTGATTATTTGCACCCTTATGCTGATATAGTTTTCTATGGAAATTATTGAAAACATCGTTTTACATTTGTTTGAGCTTGTATTTCGAAATTTACCTTTCATGAAAATGCATTAGATTAGTTTCATTGAAAAATTATTTTTAGAGATTCATCATTGAAAATTGATCACATTTTTCAATGATTGAAAGCTAAAAACTATATTAGGTGCATCAAATCATTCAAAACGAAAAGAAAAGCATACTTCATATAAGTGCATCTTAGTAAAGTCAAAATCATTTTGCTTTCAAAAAGTTGCATTTAGGATAGTGAAAAGTGAAAATATTTTTTACTTTTGGCATTGCAATTGGGAGATGAAAGTGAAAGTTAGTGGAAGGAATTTTGCATGATGCATTATTGATTGAAATTTCTTCCCTTGATTAGTCTAGCTTTCATTGAAATGAAAAGTTTTCGTTTTCTCATATAGTTGCATCATAGGTGTTCAGGTGACATCGTTTTGAGCCTTAAAACCGAAACTTAATTGAATATAAACTTAAAATTTACCTCAATTAACCTCAGGAAAATTTGGAACTTAACACAAATATCTAGAGGTCTAGGCTAGAGACGTGTTCCGACGTCTTTAAACATAATAGTTGTCGTTAACTGCCTGCATTGTATCCCGGCGGTGAAATCATGTTCCAGTACGGAAGTATATTGAAGGTTCTCCAGTACTTTTGGGTAAATCGGAGGCACTTCAGTATGGCAAGTATATCGGAATGCTCTCACCGAGCGATTATGCATTAGACAGTGCTAACACGGACTTGTGCTCCCTGTACTGTCAAGTATATATTGGGATACCCCATTATGTTGTTATCCTTTAGCCACAGGTAACTGATTTAGCCACCTTGTAAATGTGATACACCAAGCACAACATTCGAGGAGATTGGCCATCATACGTTAAGTCCTTGGTTTCAAATAAGGTGTATATAGCGGTTCATGGATAGTTGGTAAACCCTCTTTCCTAGATTATCCCTTTTTATTTATTTTTGTTAAGGTTCTAAAATCAATTAATTGACCGCAGAACAACATCCTTCATGTGGAAATACTCCTTAGTATATATTAGGTTGGTATTGATGGCAACATTTCCTAAGTCTACCAGTCAAGGAAACCCCTCTAACGGGAATCCTAGTCCTTTTCCTTCTTTTGGAAATACCGGTGCTCCTTATATGGAAACGTTGTCCCTTCCTGGATTGACCATTGGTCTTCCAGTTTGGTTATTTTTGACTTCGGTGATTCCGAGTTTCCAAACTGAGTTTCAACCGAGTTCTCCTCCACCTGAACAATATCAACCTCATGTTGATCCTAAAGTTAACCCCTTTCCTTCTTCGCCTGTTTCTTCACCCTGTTCTTCCTCTTTGCGTGGTGAAAGTATGGTTTCTAATAACCAGGAAGCTAAGAAGAATAAGAAGAGGATGATGAAGAAGAAGCAAAATAAGCAAGGGGGCAACCAAGCAGCCATTACTATGGATGCAATTGACGTAGAAAAATCTTCCAACCATCCCATCAAAGTAAAATTCCCTTGCATGTTATGTAAGGGTGACCACCTTCTTCAGAATTGTCCTGGTATTCCCAAGGTCTTAAACGTGTGGTCCACAGTTTCACATCAACCTTTTTCATCATCCTCTAGAGATCATGCTGGTGACAAACCCTCAACTAGTGATAATAAGGTCTACGGGAAAAAGGGAAAAGTCAAATTTCTTTGTAAATTATGTGAATCTAATCATCCCATTCACCTTTTTCATCTTTTGGATGAGGCTTCTAAATAATTGGAAAACCTTAAATCTTATCAACCTCATCTTCCAGTTGTTTATCGATCGCTTTCCCCTGATCCTTAGCTAGTTGATCAAGTGATTGATCAAAATTCATCTTTGGTCAACCTTTCTCTCTCTGAAAGTGAGTCTCATGAGTTTTTTCTCAACCAATAATTGGTTGAGAAACTGGTAGACTTGGCTCCACCTTCAGTTAACCGTATCTTTCAGGTAGAGAGTGAACCTTATATTTCTCAGGTTCTTCTGGTTTCTTCAATTTCGAATGAACTGGAGGGAAATCCTCCCATTCCCGAGGTGCAAGAGAGCAGTTCTCCCACTCCCATAGAGCAAGGGGGAAGATCTCACATTACTACGAAACCCCCTCTGAGTATTTTAGTCACTTCTTTTGATTGGAGTCGACTGGAAGGATACTGCATTTCATCTTATGTGCCTTTCCATATTACAGTATATGCTTACCATATGGTTGTACCTAGCATAGTCATTGACGAGGGCGCATCTGTTAGCATCTTGTCCTCAACTGCTTGGCAACCTTTATGTTCTCCTCAGGTTGTCCCTGTCACCCAGAATCTGTTAGCTTTTAACAAAGGAACTACTCAACCGTTAGGGATCCTTCCTAAGTTACCTATTACTTTAAGAGGAAATTCTGTCTATATAAACGTGATGGTTGTCCAAGGCCCTTTAGATTTTAATCTACTCCTCGGTCGTGACTATGTTTATGTCACTGGAGCTCTTGTATCTTCTCTCTTTCTAGTAATGTGTTTCTCGCATGAAGGAAGCATTGTGATCATCATGGAAAATTTTAGGGGCGAATTTTCGCCCTTGGGCTAAATTAAGGGATTTTATATTTTTATTGGGCGAATATTTTGTATCATAGTACATTGTTACAAATTTCCTCAAATTTATTTTATAAAAAAAAATAGGTATGGAGGTTAGCCCACCTTATTTTAAGGGATAGGGTAAAAAAAGTAAATTTAGCCATTGAAATTAGGAGTTACAATCTTCCATTCACCCTCATTTTCAAGAAAATGTATTTATGATAGTTATAAATAAAAATATAAATACAGTGGAGGTATGGTAAATAAATAAAAGCTCTTTTTATACTTACTCCAAAGGTATGGTAAATAAATAAAAATATAAATAAACTAGAGGTATATTAAACAAATAAAACCTCTTTTTATATTTAGTCCATAGCCCTCTTTCTATTTAAGAAGGCTCAAAAACGACGTTTCATTTAAGTGAATCCTATGGGCCAAATACCATATTTATAAAAGAGGTATGGTAAATTAATAAAAATATAAATAAACAAGAGGTATGGTAAATAAATAAAACATTTTTTTATATTTACTCCATATGTCACCTTATATTTATGAACACGCAAGCGTGTCAATAAATAAAAATATAAATAAAGTGGAGGTATGGTAAATAAATAAAACTTCTTTCTATTTAAGAAGTCTTAAAAAAGAGGCTTTATTTAATTGAATCCTATGAGCCAAATACCATATTTATAAAAGAGGTATGGTAAATTAATAAAAATATAAATAAACGAGAGGAATGGTAAATAAATAAAACATTTTTTATATTTACTCCATAAGCCAGCTTATATTTACGAACACTCAAAAAATGTGTTATATTTAGGTGAAGCCTATGGGCCAAATACCATGGGTCAAATTATTATTAATACCATGCAAAAAAACATTATTAACCCTAATATTAGTATTAATAAAAATAAAAATGGCACATGGTATTGACCCATGGTATTCACATGGAATGCAACGTATTTAAAGGGGGGAATTAAACTATCATAGATCCATCTTTAGTCTGGATCAAATATCATGATATGCAAACTAACATAGAGTGAAGAAATATTTGATCCCTCTCGAGGCTTGGTAGATCAAGAGTAAAAATGGATCATGTAATTTAATGTCACTTAAACATTTTAACTTGGTTAAAATAAAAAAAAAAAAAAAAAATCAATTATTAATTTTATTGATTTTTATAAATTACTAATAGTAGATTTTAAGCTCCAGGTTTATGATAACCCATGGTATTGACCCATGGTAATACCATGGTATTCATGTGAGCATAGACTATTTAAAGGGGAAATTCTATCAACTTAGATCCATCTTAATTCCGGGTCTACCAAGTGCTGGGAGGGATAAATAGATTGCATCCCTCTAAGAGTGGTAGATGTGGAGTTAAGATGGATATAGGTTTGTTTTTATGATAATGAATATATTAAATAGACTTAGGAAATTATATTGTAAAAAAAATCTTAAGGTGAATGGTTAAAGCCACATTTAGTCACTTCACAAAATTTAGTAAAAAATACCGATATCTCTATTAATATTGGTTTTTCTAATTTAACAAAAAAAATTCAAAACAATGAAATCTTAACTCTTTCTGCATCACCCTGGCAGAAGAGAGATAGTCGCTGCCCAGATTTCCCACCATTTTCCAAACATTCTCAATATGATATCTTCATGAAAAATTTAAGGTACTGATCTTGGAGTAGTTGTTTGAAAAATACGCTGGTTTGTACAACCTTTCATCTTCTTTGTTATTCTTAGTTTGTCGTAATGATCTGTAGGGGTTGGGTCGTTGCACCATATTGTCCTAAAAAGCAGAGATTGTGCACCAAAAAGGAAATTAATCCACATGTTACAACACTGTTAAAAATGGTATGAAGGTAGTGAATTATGCTAATAAGAAATTTAGATTGGGAGAGACGTAATTAAATTTTATTATTTAATTGAAGATTTCTAATTAAAATAATAATAAATCTACATTTATATATTTATATATTGATTGGAAGGCTTCTGACAACGGTCACTTCTTTCCATTAGATCCCCTTCAGGCCTTTTGGATACCTATTACTTCATTATATTATATAGTTGGGGCTTGCTACTTATTGGTGTGTTGGGGTAAACAAACTTGATGTGTTTTTTTTAATCTCGTAGTTGGAGTCTATGGAATAAGAAATAAATTTGATAGCTTGACAAAAGTGGTAGAGAAAACATTAACCTCTCCTACCATGACAAACATGGCCACTAAAACTTGCAACATTGTTTGTAGGAAGTCAAAATTATGTTTCTTTTCTCCAAACATGTATGTTAGTATATTATAGTTTAATGAATATGTTTTATTATTATCATATATGGTTTCATACTTTAACAAAACATTCGCCAAGACTTCACAATGTTTTATTATTCAATGAAATATTTTCCAAGATCTTACAAGATTTTATAATTCAGTGAAAGATTCGCCATGACTTTACAAGATAACATAATCTGGTGAGAGATTCGCCAAAAATTATATATATACATATTATATTAGTGATAAAATCGCCTCCCATTTTTCCTATGTATCATGGGGATTCGCCCATTTATTATACATATAAATTTAGGGTGGTTCTTAAAATTTTCCCTGGTGATCATTGATCATCTTACTTTCATTGGTCTTGAATCAACTCCCAATCAACCATCATCCCTAAGTGGTTCTTATGTGCAAGCGGTATCACCCCCGCCACAGGTTAATTATGTGGCCACCTGTTCCATGCCCACATCTACTGACGATCTAGTAGGTGATGTAGTACATCATGTACTGGGGGAATTGGAGCCCAATTTTTCATTTGGATCCCTAAACATGTATCCCTTTCAAAGTGTTGTTCTCCAATCTGATGAGAACCTCTTGGAAGCCATGGTCTTTGATCAAGGGTTTGGAGCAGAGTTCCTTGTCTTGTGTCAAGCTCCTTAAAACCTGAAACAAGGGATATGAGGATAGTTCTTTTACTATATCAACCTCGTTAAAAAATGAAATAGGTCTCCATGAGCAAAGTTCTCTTACTTGCCTCAAGCTCGTTAAAAAAAATGAAACAAGGCCCATGAGCATGGTTCTTTTCCTATGTCAATCCCATTAAAAAAATGAAACAAATCCCCTTCCAATTTGAGTCTTTGATTAGATCTCGTAAAATCCCAGTCGAGTGTTTAACTTGATCTCATGAGTGAACCTTCATTCCTTCCACTTAGCTAAATGAAATGAAGCTTGGGGGGCATGTTCCTCAAATTGAGTCATTTTGTTGGGGGCATGCAAATTTATCTCAATCATAGTTTATCTTTGTTTCAATCTTGTGTAAAAGTGAAACCAAACCCAAGCATAGTTTGTTTCCATTTCAAGCTTGTGTAAAAATGAAACCAAATCCAAGCATGTTTTGTTTCCATTTCAAGCTTATGTGAAAATGAAACCATCTTCAAGTGTCCTCAAACACACTTTCCCATGTTTCAAGCTTGTGTAAAAATGAAACCATTCCCACTTTACCTCTCGTGATTTCCATCTTTATCAGCCTGTTTTACTGGATGAGCCTTGGTTTTTTCCATTCCATCGCTACCATCTCTTTGGCTAATCAATTGCTTTCACTTGGTTATTTCACCTTTGTTTGAGGAACATCTACGATGAGTGGTCTTATTAGCCAGCCTCTTGACCTTTACATGTTTTGAGCAGTTCCATCATGACAAAAACCATTTGTTATCCTTTTATACCACTTGTTCCTATAGGTGGAGTCCACTTTCAGCTCTTTTCAGACTCTAAAAATATGAAAAGATTTTTGAGTACTTGTCTTTTCGAACTCATTAAATTAAATGAATTGACGTCATCTCAGTATACGTTTACCCATTTTTCGGGCTAAGATTGACTATTTACGAAAAAGGTACACCTTGGTTGACATGGTCAAGAGGTTCTCTCGAATATTGTTTTCTACCTTTTCGGGTTTGAGAGACAAATTACGAAAAGGGACATGATGGAGTTTTATTTTTCGTCTCTTTTTCAAACTCTCTAAATATGAAAAAGACATTGAGTTATTCTTCCGTTGGACTCGTTAAAAATTAAACGACGAAAGACTTGTCGTCGTCACAAGATCAAGTTTCTCCTTCCTAGGGCTCATAAAACTTATTGGGATGGATTCATTCGAAGAATGAAATTATACGAAAAGCATATGTTATCCCCTTCAAGCTTGTGATTAAAAATAATTGGGGTACTCACTAGAAATAGTGGGGAAAAAGTAAAAGTGACACTCATATGTTTCTCGTGTCGGGTTTGGGATATCCTCACTCAGTCACTTTCCCTTCTGGGTTTGGGTGATCCATCTTTCCTCTCATCTGACTATTCCATTTCGTCATCATGACTCTTGGCCTTATGTGGGTCAAATGCTGCCACACTCTGGTGTCATGTCGTCGATGTTCAAGAGAATTCCTATCTTCATTTTGTTACCTATGTATTTTCTGACCTTTTTCTATTGTCTTGATGATACTCATTCATTTCACTTTATTCCTTATTTCGTGTCAATGATGGGTGAATCGTCATGGCCCTCCTTTGACAGGTCACTTCTTGTCAACTCAGCTCATTATCCAGGAAGATGAATTAGAGACTCCCTTTCAGTACCTTAGAGCTTGCATGCCTTCATATCAATTTCTTCGCATCTAGTAGAATGTTTTCATCATTGACCTTCGATCTTGTGATTCCACGAGTGTTCGACATCAGCTTCATTTTCACATTCACAGATTATACTATTGTGCCTTGAGACCATTTTCATTATTAGTGGTTTCTCTCGTACCTGTTAATAGTCCACATCATCGGCCTGTAATCAGGTGGTTTTCTAGCATGTTCGACTTTGACACATTCATTCACATGTTAGAATTCGTACTTTGATCGGGCTGGGATGCAGCGCAAGACCCTGAGTTTTGTCTAATATGACTCAGGTTGCATGGAGTTATGTATTTTTCATGATTGTACACATGTTTCTTCTATACGAATGGTTGTGATCATACTGTGGGACTTGATGTTTATGATGATGATCCTTCTATATTGGATGGTTGTGCCCATGCCTTGGATCTTAGATTTATAGATGATCGTTTTCATTTGGATGGATGCACCCATACCATGGATCCTTTCACATAGTCCTTTCTATCGGATGGTTGCGTCCATAGCGTGGATTCATGTTTTGACATCAGATATGTATATGTATATCTGTCCTTGATTTGTAGGTCGCCTGACAGTGTTTGTTCTCATCCTTGCAAAAGCTCATAAAGCATCTCAGTCATCACTCCCTGTTTTTACTTCATGCTTTAGGAGGCATCTGTTACACAGTATTTTTTCATGCCTCCCACACTTCCCTGTGGCATACCCCGAATTGCGCAAAACTTGGAAATCATGCAGTGTACCCATCCTGATATGCAACTCAAATCCTCCCTGAAACACTGATGGAAACATGCCTTGAGCCTTCCCTGAAGAAGTGAACTTTAAAACCCTAATTTCAAGATCAATGTGACCCTGACACTGGAAACTCATGTTGATCGCTAGTTGCACTATACTAGCCTCGCACTGCCAGCACGCTTTTTTCTTGGATACTCGCGTTGATCCCTAAAAGGAAATTTTTCCCAAAGAGGACAAGAAGCTTCGTGATCTAGAGGCTTCCAAAAGGACGCGCTAGAGGTTGTTCGGTGTGGATGTGGTCAAATTCTCCCAATATTTCCCTTTGATATTATCCCTATGAGCTACCTCCTTGAGATGAGGGTCTTCCCCTATGTTTGGAGAGATCCTAACACCCTCTCCCTACCTATATATTCATCCTCTCCCATTCCCAAATGGTTGGTCTCTGATTATTTGCACCCTTATGCTGATATAGTGCCTACATGCTACTCATTTGGCTTGGAGAAGGAGTGCTTGAAGAGCTTGAGATTGGACTTGGACATTCACTAAAGGAGAGCTTATTAACATCAAGGCTTGGTTGTATGGTTCCTCCTTTATTTCTATAATATATACAGTCGTTGGTTCACTTTCTATAAATGTTTGTGTTAATACACCCTTTATCTTAATGCTCCTTGATTTTTTAACTAGATTACTTTTGATTATGCTTGTTGCACTTGTATTCTTTGTTGTGTCTTTGATATCGTGTGCAACATTCCAAACACTGTGAGCAGTAGATATGAACATGAGTAGCAAGCAATCTGAGATCTTCGACAAAGGAGTGTGTTATAGCATCATAATGAAGTAGGCCACCTTCCTCTTCTCTCATTTCAATTGTAATTTAGGAAAGTTTCATGTAGATTGTCATGTAGGTTGCTAGTCCCACTCATTGGACTAGAGGGATCATCCATTCGCAGAGAGGATTTACCTATACAACATGAAGGTTCTAACAAATTTGTTCAAGAAGTCTCTGGGTCCTATTGTAATTAACTGTGACAATCAAAGTTTTATCAAGATGTCTGGAGATATAGTGTTTCATTCAAGAACGAAACATATCAATAATAAGTTCCACTTTATTAGGAACTTGGTGTAGGATGGGATCGTAAAATTAGAGTATGTCCCGACAGATGAACAGGTAGAAAAAATACTGACAAAGGCTCTTCCTAGTAAGAAGTTTGAATATCTAAGGTACATGCTGGGTTTGGTAGATATTGATGATAAGGAAATGGAACAAATTTTTTAGGCTTTGCAAGTGAAGCATTTCCTGGGGAGATATCAGACTGGCACTCTATGTTGATGTCTGGATCTCGGAATTGAAAAGGTGGTGTTTATTATTGAGCTCTATTTTGGATAAACACATGTATGTTTGGGTTGGTGGTTAGCAAGTAAACCTGATGGTACCTAGAGGAGTTGAAAGTTTGATTCTGTTGTAGAATTTTTTGGTTTTGATAAGTTAGAATAAATTAGACAAAAAATGAAAATGTATTTACAAAATGTTAAGATAGGATATGGACAAAAACAATATTGAATAAAAAAATGTTAGGAAAATATTTTGATAAATATGTTCATATCAAAGAAAATGTTAGGGTAGATGTCCTAAAAAATAAAGGCAAAATAAAATGTTAGGTTAGACATAAAAGAAAAAGAAATCAAATCTGAAAGTGTTGCAAATCTAAATGCCACTAGTTTGTTCTAAATTCAGTTTGAAAAATAATAGTTGTGTGCAGTTTGTTTAGATACCACACTAGGTTATTTTATCCAATTATACAGTTGTATCATAATTGGATTTGTTTTAAATTAATTCTCCTAGGTAGAAAATAAATTGGATCGACAGTTTAATCTGAGCCAATGGAAGAAATAAGGTATAGAGATAGATTGTTCATAAAAGGAAAATATTGGGTTGCTAGTTCAAATGCACTTTGGAAGGATAAGTAAAAATGTTAGGAATAGAAGGGTAGGTAGAAATGTGAAAGTTTGAGATGTTAAAATTGTTTTTTCCTAAAGATCAATATCGTATCGCATCATTGGGAAAAAATAGGTGAAGTGTTGGGAATCCACTGCACTGCGAGGGTTTGCGACCAGGTCTCGGCTCCCCTCGATCTGCACTCGCGGGCTCTAAGCCCTACGCCTATCACCGACTAGCATCCTCTGCCTCAAGAAATTAGAGTTGATCGGATCTAGCTCACCGATCCAGACAGCTCTTCGAATCCAGAACTATTCGGATCTTGACAACTTGTCGCCCCTCTGGCTAGGGAGAGATCTCTGTTGTGCTGCCTCGGTGGCAGCCGGCATTAAGCCTGATGGAGACTCAGGGTCATGATCCTCCCTCTGATCCTGCCGCAGAGGCATTCCATCAACTTCTGGCAGGCTTGCCTCCAAAGAAAAGAAACGAAGCCTCTAAATTTGTCAAGAAAATAGATGAAATTCCAGAGATCTGTTTGCCTCCGGAGACCCCCATGCAGGTAGCTTTGTCGCTGGCGGATCAGGGACTCATTGGCCAATTCACAGGACTTTGGCCATCCCCGAAAACTACAGAGCAATGGGTCAACAGGAACTGGGCGCCTCTGATCAGCCAAAGTGTTACCTCATACTTTCTAGGGCGAGGTTTTTTTCTCTTCGAATTTACCTCCAGAGAAGACAAAGACCTGATCTTTAGAAACGGACCGTACTTCATGGGCCCTCAGGGCCTCTATCTAAATAAATGGACACCGGATTTCGACCCGGCGGTAGATGTCCCCAAGGCTGTTCCAGTATGGGTTCGCCTCCCAAATCTGTCGGTTCACTGCTGGAACTGGGACTCCTTGAAGCACATCGGCAACTCCCTAGGAAAATTCATAGATCGGGCAAGCAACAAGGACCAGTACGATTGTGCCAGGATCTGCGTTGAGGTAGACTTAGAAGAAGGCTTACCAGAAGCAATCAAAATCAAAGTCGGCAGCTGGTCCCATGTGCAGATCTTGGATTATGAACAGCTGCCTTTCAAATGCAGGAAATGCCACGTGTATGGACACTTCGCCAGAAACTGTCCGACCAACCCAGAGCCAGAGAAAGGAAATGAAGAGGGCTGGAATCAAGTAAGGCGAACCAGAGCCAATCAAAAGGGACAAAAACAGGGAGGACAACAGGGCAAAGGCAACCCTCAGAGCAACGCTCAGAAACCCCCTACAAAAAAGACGCAAGAAAATAAATTTTTGCTTCTAAGTAAACCGACAGAAGATGTTCCAGAAGCAGAGATAAAAAAGCCAGAATCCTCAAGGAAAAGCACACCTCCAGCTTCCCCCAAAGAAGCTAAGAATCCTAAAGACACGTTCCAAGAAGAGGAAGAAGAAGAACAAGAAACTGAGGAGTCAGAAGAAGAAGGAGAAATAGGCGAATCCCAAACTTCGGTGAGACGATCAGCAAGGGGTCGCAAAACAGACAAAGAGAAAAGAGAGCAGCAGACCTACAAAGATAAGCTACAGGGCAGCCAACCAACGCTGGAAAAGCTCCTGGCCTCAAAGCCCAAAATGGGGAAAAATCAGCCCCAAGGCTCCAAGGGAGCCCAGCAGAAGCATAAATAATGAAAGCTATCTCCTGGAACTGTAGAGGTATGGGGAGCAAAGTTAAGGAAGAAGGCATAAGAAACCTAATAAGAACAGAAGCCCCAGATATACTTCTCATCCAGGAGACCAAAATGGAAGAAAAACTCTTCCTGCAAATAAGCAAAAAGTTGTGGCCCAAAAGCGAAGCAAGAGCTAACTCAGCTAGGGGCGCCTCAGGAGGAATCAGTACTCTATGGAACTCCAACAAATATGCACTCACCTCTGAAGCAACCAACACTCATTGGTTGATGTTAAAGATGTAGAACCTTGACACAAAGGAAACCATCACTATCTTCAATGTATACTCTCCAGTCAACATAAGAGAGAAAAAGGAGTGCTGGGACACCATAAAACAACAGGAAGATCTGACAACTCTGGAAAATGTAATCATTGCTGGAGATCTCAATCTCACTCTCCACTCATCTGAGAAAAGGGGAGGAAGCACAGTCCGAGACCCGGCAAGAGAATGGGCGGAGGATCTTCTGCAAGAATGGGACTTGATAGACATCAAACCCTCAACCGGTAAGTTTTCATGGTCTAACAAAAGAATAGGTCCTGGGCATATAGCTGCCAGGCTAGATAGATTTTTCATCCAAAGTTCTTTCCTGCTTCTTGGGCTAGAATCCAGAATGCACATTCTCCCATTTAGCATCTCGGACCACAAGCCGATAAAGCTAGAGCTGCTTGCCCACCCAGATCTGGGACCCATTCCTTTCCGCTTCAGTCCACTCTAGGTAAAGGAACCCCTATTCATGCAAACAATCAAAGATTGCTGGAGCCAACCTGTCAAAGGCTCACCTTTTTACATTTGGGAGGAAAAACTCAGAAGGACAAAAAGAGTTTTGAAACGCTGGGCAAAAACTCTCCCAAATCCAGCAACTGAAAGGAAAGTCATCAAATCCTCCCTTGCCTCTCATCAAACTTGCATGGAGAGCGCCATAATCACAGAGGAGTTGATTGACCAGGAAACCCATCTACAGCAGAACTATCATAAGGCCTGCTTGGCAGAAGAAGAATACTGGAGATTAAAATCGAGAAATCTCTGGCTGAAAGCTGGAGATAGGAATACGGGCTTCTTCCACAAGCAAGCCCAGGCTAGGAAAAGTTTCAATACTATCTCTGAGATCAAGGAAAATAATGTCACGCACAAGGAATTTGCAGACATCAAGAAAGCAGCCTACACGCATTTCCAAAATCTATTCACTGAAGACCAGAAGACTCTTCTTCATCAAGAGCTGCTAGACATTATTCCTCAAGCAACCTCTCCCCGTATGAACAGGATCCTAAAGGCAAAAATCACAAAAGAGGAAATTAAAAAAGCCCTCTTTGACATGGAGCCCGACAAGGCCCCGGGACCAGACGGCTTCTCTGCCAGATTCTTCCAAGTTTGCTGGCCGATTGTGGAAAAGGATCTTCTTAAAATGGTACAAAAATCTCAAAATTCTCAGAAAATAGGAGGCAGCACAAACTCTGCTTTCTTAGCTCTCATTCCAAAGGAAAAAGGAGCCAGCAACTTCAGCAGATTTCACCCGATCTCGCTTTGTAACACTGGGTACAAATTAATTACCAAGGTCATCGCAAACAGGCTGAAGTCCATCCTACCAAAAATAATTCCGGAAAATCAAGGAGGCTTCATTCAGGGAAGGCAAATCGTGGATAACTACACTCTCGTTCAGGAGGCAATACACTCAAGTCTCCACCGAAAGGAACAAGGTATGGTGATCAAACTAGACTTAGCAAATGCTTTTGATCGAGTCAATCATAGATTTCTGTTAAAAGTAATGTGTAAATTTGGTTTTGGAGCAAATTTTATAAAGTGGGTCCGGGCCTGCATCTCAGAGCCTTGGATTGCTCCCCTAGTAAACGGAAGAGCCACTGATTTTTTCAAAGCCTCGAGAGGCCTCAGGCAGGGATGTCCTCTTTCCCCTCTGCTTTTTGTCATTCAAGCCTCTGTCCTCAGTTTCCTGTTAGAGAGAAAATTGCAAGACCAAGAGATCAATGGCCTTTGTATAGCCAGAGGGGTCAAAAGCTTAAACCACGCCTTATTTGCGGATGATACCTTGCTGTTAGGTAGCGCCACCCTCTCCTCAGCTTCCAAGTTCAAAGCTGCCTTAGATGTTTCTATCAAGGCTTCTGGCAGCGCCCTTAACAAGAATAAATGCCATATCTACTCCTGGAATACTTCGCCAAGAACTCTATCTGCTATCTCTAGATGCCTGGATTTTGCTGCTTCATCCTCTTGGACCACTTTTAAATACCTGGGCCTCCCTATCTGCCTCAAAAGACTCTCAGTCAAAGACTGGCATCCTCAGCTTGAAAAGTTCAAATCTAGAATTCAGTCCTGGGGTTTTCGTTGGCTCAACGCTGCTGGCAAGTCAATTCTTGTAAAATCTGTGCTGTCCAGCCTCCCAATTTTCCACTTTGCAGGTCTCCTTGCTCCTTCAACCATCCTCAGCAAGATGGATGAGTTTATGCGCAGGTTCTTTTTGAAGGGTGGAAAGCAAAATGAAAGGAAAATCCCCCTTATCAGTTGGGAAACCATTGGCAAGCCGTTGATGGAAGGTGGCCTAAACTTCAAAAATATAGGTCATCAGAATGTGGCCATGGCAGCAAAAACCATCTGGAGGATCATTGCGCCCAAACCTGGATGGGCTCAGCTAGCCTTATGGAAAAAGTATCTAAATGGATCCCGATTAAGATGCTTAGAGAACGAATTTCAGGCTCAAAATTCGCCTCTCATTAAGCAAAATTCATCATTCCTAAAACTCTGCACCAAAGCAGGCCCCCTAATCAGAGATCATTCATATTGGATTCCCGGGAATGGCAGGAGGATAAACATCTGGTCCGATCGCATTATGAACAGGGAGCCTCTTGAAAATAAAATCGTCACAAGGGACCTGCGATCGTGGATGAACAACAATGGCCTGCGCACGCTATGGGACATATTGTTGTGGCATAACGAAACCTGGACGGGCTAGAAAGCAGTGGAAGTGCCGGATCATCTGCACAGGGAATTGACCGTGTTGACTGAGCATCTACATGGCCTGGCCCCCATGCAGAGGAGAAGTCAAGATCGCAAGGGATGGGGAGCGCAAAGCAGAGGTTACACCGTGGCCATCGGCTACAGAAAATTAATGGAGAAACCGCACGTTCCTCCAGATCCAGCGCTGTGGCATGGAGTATGGCGCACCCCCTCATGGCCGAAGACAAATCACTTCGCCTGGCAGCTCTGTCATGGAAAAATACTCACCCACGATATACTACAGAGGAAAGGAATACAGGGGCCTTCTATATGCCCGTTGTGCAAAGAAAAATCAGAGACAGTAACGCATATTATGTTGGAATGTTCATTCTCCAAAAGAATCTGGGAATACTTTGTTTAGAATTTGAATCCCAATCTCTTATTTCCAAGCTCCATTGTGGAGCTGTTTTCAAAATGGACAGCCAACTATCCAGAACAACCTTCAAAAAATCAGGTAGTAAAAACAGCCTGGGACATTCTTCCAAAGATAATATGCTGGCAAATCTGGCTTGAACGTAATAGAAGAATATTTAGAGACATAAAACAGAACAGCAAGGTATTAGAGAGCAAAGTTAAAAGCCAACTCAGGGAATGCCTAGCTGACATTAAAGATGACTCAAACCTCAGTCAACAAGACATCATCTGGGGTACACTCATTGGCTTGCAATTCCATCCAGCAAACAGAGTTGTCCCTTCTCATAAAAATTGGCACATAAGAAAATCTGAAGGCGACTTTAAAGAATGGCTCAATGCGCTTTCAGGACATACTCTTTTCTTTGATGGGGCAGCAAAGGGAAATCCAGGCAAAGTTGGCGTAGGAGGGGTCATAGTAAATCAAAATGGGGAAATAATTCACTCCTTCGCATGGGGGCTTGGGCATACAACCAGCGTGCAAGCTAAAGCTCTTGCTTTATATCAAGGACTCAAGATCCTCCAAGACACAAATGTTGAAACAGCAAATGTTATCGGGGATTCTCAGATCATAATAGATGCAATGGCTTCCAGCAACACTGTGACAGATCTCAAGCTCACTAGACTGATATCCAGAATCAAGGGGCTTGGAAAACGCTTCCAGAGATTAAGCTATTTTCATGTGCTGAGATCCTTTAACAAAGAGGCAGACAAAGAGGCCAACAAAGCCACTCTACTCTCAATAGGAACCAAGCAGAAAGATAAAGAAGAAACACGGGATCCCATACCTTAAGATACATGATCAAATGATTTATTGTCTTCTCTTAAAGCAATATGTTTGTATCTTCAAATGGGGGGAAACGCTTAAAAGCATGAACACCAGATCAAAGAAGATTTATGTAAGAATAAGATGCATATTCACAAACAAATGTGACCCGCATCAGAATAAAGAAGACCTCTATGTAATCATATTATTGGCATTCAGCCCAAGAGGAATATAAATACCCCATACCCGTTTTCGTCAAAAAAAAAAAAAAATATCGCATCGCATCATTCATGAGTGAATGAACCTTGGGCAGAAGAAAGTGTGATGTGCGATACCACTGTCAACCGTTGGATGACTACTGATTGCTGACCGTAGGATCAATATTGCATCGCATCATTCATGAGTGAATGAACCTTGGGTGGAAGAAAGTGCGATTTGTGATTCATATGCTATCACTTCATTCATTAAAACACCCAGACCCACAGCCGCCGCATCCGCCTATCATATCACGACCCCACCATTCATTCCCCACTCACACGTTAAACTCCCTCCACCTCACCTCTCATCCCGCACACTCCTCCGCAATCATACGGCCCACACTCCCTTTTGGCCCTCATTCGCCGTCCGAAGTTTATCGGTGGGGGGGGTTCGAAATGGGCAGTCTTTAATACCGCCTATATAAACCACAAAAGTACCTTTTAGTCTTTCGGGACTAAAAATCCCAAAACCACAAACCGCTCCGTCTTACCCCGAACACGGTATCCTTCATAGCCGTTACCACCACCCCACGTCACCTCCACGTCACGTTCACTTCATATTTCCCGTCCAATCATCTGCCGCCTATCTGTTTCCCATTCATTTTCGCTCTCGCGCATTTATAACCAAATGTCCATTAATTAACCCGTTGGATAATTAATGAACTTTCAAACGTTCGGCGCCACCTTCCCACTCCATTTTTCTCTTTATAAACATTGTGTCATGCATTTCAAAGGTTACACAGTTAACTTCTATGACCGAGAGTATTCTTAAAGCCCGCCTGCTCAACAGCTCAGCCACTATCCAACATTCTAGCAGCCTCTGTCTAACATTCTAGAAACCACTTGTCATGTTCGCAAGCACACCTTCCAGACTTGTCAATTACCTATCTCCACTCTAGTAACTCCTTTTACCATTTCGTCATTTACAGTCCGCAGTTTCATTTGACAAAATGCCTCCCAAGGGAAAAGCAATTGCAGAAGTTTCAAATCCTCTAATTCATACATGGATTGATTTCCGCCATACTCCATTAGTTGACAAGGATTGCAAAATCATTGAGACTTCTTCTCAATTTGATTTATTTGAAATTTATTGTTGGTGGGAAGAGTAGCTAATTGACCAGAGTGATGAAATTGGGCTTTGGGAATCCCAATTACCTCACTATATTTTTCCACGAATACACAGAGCTCCAGAGTTCGTGAGAAAATTCCATGAATCCTATGATCCCAGCCAGAGAGCCATTATCTCACCTACTGGAGAAATCATCTGTCCTATTAACGCTGATTCAATTGAGAAAATGCTACAAGCCCCTACCACTACACCAACTCATCCTTTTTCTCATGAAAGCCTGATAGAAACTTATAACAAATTGGACTTTACTAAGAGATCCCAGACACTAGAACTATTTTAGCAATTGGTGTTCCTCTACCAAAGAGAAATCCCCCTTATGATTCATCTATATTTCCTGATAGAACCAGGCATATTACTACTATCCTGTCCTATTTGATTGGTTATCACTATGATCAATCTGTTGATGAAGCCATCCTTGGTTTCTTATCCATGTTTTCTTCTGATTCTAAGCCTATTGTTAGTTATGATTTTGGTAATTTCATAGTTGAAACCATACATGAGTTGTTTGTCAAATTTAACACTGAAGTTTCAGCATTAAAGAAACAGCGAAAACTACTAGCATTTGAGGATCCAATGGCCAAAGAAATCGAGGATACAGATACTCAAAAGTCAAACATGATGAATCTCGTCATAGAACAAAATTTGCAAATAAAAAAAATGGAGGAGTAGATGGAGAAATTGGTTAAGGAGAAGGAGGAAGCTATCAAGAACATTCAAACTTCAATAGATGTAGTTTCTCTTGCAGCAGTTCCTATCACTACAGTTTCTACTACAACCACTACATCAGCAACAAGTACAGCAGAAGGAGTTGAACAGCTTACTAAAGCTATTCAAAACATGTCTATCCAGACAGGAGAAATCAATAAACTAAAGGATGGACTCAAATATTTACGTCTTATGAATTCTATATCAAACAGTTCACACACAACTGAAGCAAACAGACTCAAAGGCGAAGTGGAAATGTTGAAGAAAGAACTCACAGATTCTTTCATAGGAAACAAGTTGGGTTTAGCAAAAGAAATTATGTGCGAAGAAATCACATAATCAATCAAGGAGATTTGGCCCTCCATTAAGATAATATTCAATCAAAAAGATCTCTTGGAGAAAGCTCAGGAAGCAGTGGAATCCATAACTAGGCAGCTGGAGGATATGCCAGAGACTGCCTCTGATATAATCAAATTTCTGAATTCCAAGGATGACTATGAGCTTGAGGAGTTAAGGATAAGTGACAGAACTGCAACAATATTAGAAGTAAAGAAGATTATCACTAAGATAAATCTCAACCTTCAGCTACAAGAAAAGTGCAGCAATGTTAACAACATGGTTCAAAGATTCTTCAACAAAATTGAACCTTTGATCAGCAAAGGTTTACCTTCTATGATGGTTATTAATGATAAATTGATGCCAATTGAGGATTATGTCAAAAAGTTAATAGAGGTGGGCACCCATGCAGCTTCAGTAGCTAATATCAAAGGATCAGCAACACCATCTCTCATAGTAAAAACACTCAAGGATTCTTTCTTCATCCTAGATGAAATCAAGCATATATTTTTGGTAAAGCCCACTTTTACTAAATACACCGAGATGGATGAAATATACAAGAGGGTAACAAATATTTCTATCCCAGATAAAGAACGTTGGGAAGAATTAACAAATTTACTTGATTAAGGATTATTGAACAGCATTCAGCTTTTGAGGGAACAGTCAGCTAGCTTCAACCACTTTTCAACTTTTTCAGTGATAGTCATCAAACAGCACAACACCAAAGCAGTGCCAGATCATTAGACAGTTTTATTTTTGATTGTGTAAATAATCTATTTTTGTAAAATCAATTTAGGATATTTTTCATCCTACTGTTGTATAAATAACTCTCTTCACGAGTTATCAAGGGTTGCACCCTTGAAGAAGCATTTCTAGACATCTGATGTAATTAATCTTTTTGGATCATTAATACGAAGCAAAGGATTCTGAATTCTGTTTTGCACAGTTTGTGTTTCCTGTAAGTGTTTCCAGTGTCATTCATTATGTTTTTCTTCATATACTTGTGTCTTGCAGAGATAACTAGGTAGGAGTAATTGTATTTCAATCTATTCCTATAAGCTTTCTGAAGTGATAATCTATAAAGAGAATGAATTAATGGACTATTTGTTTAATTAGTTCCCTCAAAATTAATAAATCATCAGCATCTTTTGTAAGCTCATATGTATTTTCTCAAACCTATAAACATAGTTTAAAGGTTTTCATACTTATGATTATCTAGCTTTCAATTTGAAAAATTGTGGCAATCATATTACTCTTATATTTCTGCTCATCATCATAAAATTTATTTCACTATGTAAATATTTATAGCAACCCTCTGTTGAGATATTGACACTATTCAAAAGGTTAGGCATTTCAGGTTTATATTTGTTTCATCCATTGGTCTCCCAAATTAAAACAAAACCCCCAAAACATTTATCTTAGATGCTCTGGCATAATAGCTTACCATTATTATCTTAGAGGTACAACATCAAACTAGCGTCGTTGTCGGGGACTCGAATTTCATTAATTTTTCCTAGGGCAACGATATGTATTCTATTCCCTTAAAGGTGAAAAACGGTCTAGAAAGGTTAAAATCCTTCACCTGGCGACTCCATTCTCCAAACTGGCACCTTTTAAGAACACCAGATCTCGTTCAAAGGCTGACTTAGTTGATCCTCTGTCAGACCCTGAAAAAATTCTGAGAAAATCCAGTTCTAAAAGGGAACATCAACCCTCTTCTTCTTCTTCTTCAGTCTTGCAGTCTGAAGATTTAGCATCATTTGATCCTTATAGTAATATTCCATCCATTCCATATTACTCCCACCTATCACCTAGGGTTGTTGAACTCTTAAACAGGGGAGTTGATTTTAAATTAGCATTCCTCATTCATTCATTTGAATCTCATCCAGAACCCTCACTACCACCAGGATCACCTAAAACTGAGTCTGACTTGGGTGTTAATTTACCAAAATATAAACCAAAAGATTTCATATCCCCTACCACTTATTCGTTTCCTCCCACTTTTGGACAACCTGAAGCTTCTACTTCTGAACAACCTGAAGAGACCTTCTTTGTGTATTCAAATCCACTCTTTGTAACAAAGGAAGGTATTCATCCATGGGTCTAGAAGTTAGTTCTTAAGACTCCTTTGAAATCATTCAGGAGATCCCCTCCTTCTTCACCTCCAACTAGTTCTTCACCCCCTCAATCACCTTCTTCAACCCCTTCTTCATCTTCTTCAACTTCTTCATCCACACAAACACCTCATACACCACCTCCCACTATGGCTTTCTGACCTATTGTATAGGCTAGATACGCAACTTTAGTCTTACCTCCTAATCTTGATGCATTCCCATCTGGATACTTGAAATACCTTCCCAGGTATAATGGAGAAACCAGTCCTTCTGCTGAAGACCATCTTCAAGCCTTTTTAGACTTTGCAGATAACATGAATATTGAACAAGAAAATGTTTACATGAGGTTGTTTGTACAATCACTTGAAGGAAATGTAAGAATTTGGTTTAGGCAGTTACCTACAAATTCCATTAGAAATTGGGAAGAACTTACAAATATATTTAAAAACCAGTGGAGTGTGAAAAAAATTCCTCTTTACCTTCTCACTGAGTTTGATGAACTTAAAATAAATTTTGGTGAACCTGTATCATACTTTATCAAAAGATTCAATAAGCTTTATCATAAAATGCCCCCTGATTGTAAGCCTCCTGTTGCAGCAGCAAAGTCTAGATTTTCTAAAGCCTTTGATGATGACTTTGTTGTTATGCTGAGAGAGAAAAATTCAAGAACTCTTGAAGATATGCAAACAAATGCTATTGAGGTAGAAGCAAATAGGGTTGCTTCAACTTCTTTGAAAGCTAAAGAGGAAAAGGCCCAAAAAACTCAAATTGACACCAGAGGCTTCCAGTTCCTCTAAGACTAAAACTGAAGATTCTAAAATAGATGAAATAAATTCTCTTCTTAGAAATCTATCTAATAGAATTTCCAAGATTGAGACTCAACCTAGGACAATTCAACAAATAGTTTCCAGACCCCAAAATCAAAATCAAGGTCAGTATAAAAGAAATCCACAATTACAAATTCTTTAAATACCTAGTAATTATCAGTAGATTCCCACTCCTTTGTTGATATATGATCAGCAACCTGATGATAATACTATGACCATCACTGAAGATATAAATAATATGGATACTTCCTCTGATCAATCAGTTATTATTCCTCTTACACAACAAAATCAGGTTCAAGAAGATAAAGAATCTTCACAAGTTTCTAAATACCATGCCTTCTCTGAATTTTTAATTGCAGAGTTGAACAAAAGATATGACCTTAGGCCTAGGCCTAGCCCTAGAAGACCTCCTAAGGAAACTCCAGTAATTGAACCTCGTGCCAAAAATGCTCAAACTCAAACGACTTTTATTCAACCATTAGAACAGCCAATTGATATTCCTCAAAATGACAAAAATACATTAACTACATTTAATGATAAAAAAGAGTTAGAAATAGTTAAAATCCCAATTCCTCTTTCAGAACTTTCTAAAAACCCTGGGTATAAAAATTAGGTCTCCAAATGGATACAAAATACCTCAATTGATGCTAAAGGTGATATCATAAGTCTGCAAGATGAAAAACCAGCAGTTGTTTTTGGCCCAAGCTCAGATATGATAGATGAAATAGTGCCTCCTTTCTATGTAACTCTTAAGACAAATGATTCCATGTTGTATAATTGTATGCTTGATTTTGGAGCATCACATAACCTCATGCCAAAAACTATCATGGATCATTTGAAACTTGACATAACTAGATCCTATCATGACTTGTACACCTTTGATTCTAAAAGGGTGCCTTGCTTAGGATTGATTAAGGATTTAGTAGTCACCCTTGCCCAAATTCCAATGAAAAGTGTAGTACTTGATATAGCTGTCACAGATATCCCTCCCAAGTTTAGAATGCTCCTTCAAGGTCTTGTTGCGCCAAATTAGGGGGAACTCTTCAGATGTATATGTCTTATGCTACTATTCCAATTTATGGGGGAGAACAACTAAGATTATATAGGGAGGTGAGATTTGTGCACACTGTTTGCAAAATAGACCAGCCAAGGAACCATCCCATTTATGCAATTGACCAAGATTTCGGTTGCTTTCAACTCTCTTAAAACCAAGTGCATGAAACTCAAGTTAAAATTGAAGATTTAACTGAAAGTCTGGTACCAAATCAAACTGATATATGGAAACTTATCTTTGATGGCTCCTATACAAAAGATGGATTAGGAGTTGGAGTAGTTTTAATATCACTAGAAAAAAGAAAACATTACCCAATCATGTAAGCTCGACTTCGAAGTTACAAATAATGTGGCTGAATATGAAGCTTTCCTTTTGGGATTGCAATTAGCCAAAAGCTTAAAGGTTCAAAACTTAAGTGTTTTTACTGATTCAAAACTTATTGTCAAACAAGTGAGAAATATTTTCCAGACTAAACACCCTAGACTTAGGTCTTACCGAAATGAAGTATGGGATTTAGTTGAAAACTTCTTTGATGCTTTTATTTTGACTTATATTCCAAGAGATCAAAATATGCATGCAGATGCCTTAGCTATTTCTGCTAGTTCATTTAAAATTCCTAATTAGACCAATTTACTCTACCAAATACAAGTCAAGTATAGACCATCTATCCCAGACAATCTGAAACACTGGCAGATATTTGAAGATGATGAACACTTGAAATCTTTTTTGCAAGTTGTAGATCAATTTTCTGTTCTACAAATTGATGAATATAGATCCGAAATAAATGAAAATACAAGTGAGAATGATACTTCAAATTTCAGTTCAAAAATTGTTGATCGTGATATTATTCAATTGTCTAACAATTTTATTCCCAGAGGCTTGATGCCTTTAGAAAAATTGTTTGATCAAATTGATGTCCTCCGAAATCCTCAGTCCATTTCATCAGAAGAGGACATAGAAGAAATTAACATTGGAACAAATGATGATGTCAAAAGCATCAAAATCTGTGCATCTCTAGACCTTGAGATTAAAACTCAATATCTTAAGTTACTTCAAAATTATAAGAATGTTTTTGCTTGGACCTATGCTGATCTAAAAACCTATGATACTTCATTAATACAGCATAAGATCCGTTTGAAGCCAGAAGCAGTACCTTACCAACAAAAACTTAGGAGGATTAATCCAGCCCTTCTACCAACTGTCGAAAAGGAAATTAAGAAAATTCTAGATGCCCAGATCATTCTCCCTCTTAGATATTCTAATTGGGTTGAAAATTTAATCCCTATCAGGAAAAATAATGGAGAAATCAGACTTTGTGTGGACTTTAGAAATTTGAACAAAGAATCATTAAAGGATAATTACCCTTTGCCCAAAATGGATCAGTTACTTCAAATGGTTTCAGGAGCACAAAGACTTTCTATGCTTGATGGTTTTTCAGGTTATAATCAAGTGAATGTTGATCCAACAAACAGGGAAAAGACAGCCTTCACTACACCCTGGGGTACATTTATGTACGCTAGAATGCCATTTGGCTTATCAAATGTTGGAGCAACATTTTAGAGAGCTATGGATGTAGCTTTCATGGGTCAGGTAAACAAATTTGTGTTTATTTATCTTGATGATATTACTGTTTTTTCTAAATCTGATCAGAAACATCTAAAGCACTTGATCAAGGTTTTTGACAGGTGTAGGAAATTTGGGATATCATTGAACCCTAAAAAGTCTTTGTTTGCTATCAAAGAAGGAAAACTATTGGGCCATATAATTTCAAAGGAAGGAGTGGTAATTGATCCCAAGCATGTGTCTGCCATTGAAACATTGACCTTACCTAGAAACAAGAAAGAAATTCAAGCTTTTTTGGGTAAGATTAATTTTTTAAGGAGATTCATCCTGAATTATGCAGAGATTGTAAAAGATATAACTGACATGCTCCGAAAGGATCATGAAGTTAAATGGACTATCTCTTCCAGGCATGCATTTGATCAGATCAAGAAAGTTATTTCCGAAGCTCCCACCTTGGTTAGCCCTGATTATACTAAACCATTCAGTGTCTTTTCTTTTGCCTCAGAAACAACCCTTGATGTTGTTTTGTTACAAAAGAATGAAGATTCCCATGACCATCCCATAGCCTTTTTCAGTAACGTTATGAGAGATTCGAAGCTTAAGTATGACATAATTGAGAAGCAAGCCTATACCCTCATTCAAGTCCTGAAATATTTCAGGATGTATTTCCTACATTCACCTATTACTGCTTTTTTTCCTAATGGTGTTGTAAAAATCGTTTTAACTCAACCTAAAAGGTAGGCGGATCACTCAAATACTTGAGTTTGATCTAACTATCAAAACTACAAAGCTAGTAAAAGGCCAAGGATTAGCCAAGCTTCTAGCATAATCCAATTGCAAAGTGCTTGGAATCAATTCTATTTTAGAAGTACAAGGGAAGAATCCACAAGAACCTTTTGTCCTTGCACAAGGGAAGAATCCACAAGAACCTTTTGTCCTTGCACAAGGGAAGAATCCACAAGAACCTTTCCTAATTTTACAAGGGGAGAATCCACAAGAACCTTCTCTTCAACCTGAAGAAAATAATCCACAAGAACCTTTACCTTCACATCAGATTAGTCCTTTACATATTGATGACAAATTTCTATTGTCAGATTGGTATCAAGACATTGTAGGTTTTCTGCTCCATTTTGAATTCCCAACATCATTTTCTAAAGCCCAGTGTAAAAATCTTAAATTGAAAGCAGTCAAGTACTGCATCATAAATGCAAATTTTTACTTGAAAGATCCACTGAATATTTTGTTATTATGTTTAACAGAATCAGAAACTGAAGGAATCATTTATCAGTTCCATATGGGATTTTGTGGAGGACATTATGCTTGGAGAGCAACAGCATACAATATTTTTAAGGGGAGGGCCAACATTGTTCTTACAAGTGGGAGCAAAGGTCATAGGTTGTGTTCCTTTTCAGATGTTTGCTGGTAAGCAGAAACTAGTAGCTCTTCCACTAGTACCATCAATAATCTCAGCACCTTTCCTTCAATGGGGATTAGATTTTGTTGGAGAAATCCATCCCACTTCAAGTAATCAGCACAAATGGATCCTCACAGCAATATACTACTTCACTAAATGGGTAGAAGCAATTCCAGTAAGAAATGCTACCGATTCGGTAGTAATTAAATTCATTGAAGAAAATATCTTATCTAGGTTTGGTTGCCCAACTCAAATTGTCACAAATAATGCAGCAACATTATGTAGTGTTAAAATGATTGAGTTTTTCCAGAAATATCAGATTATGTTACATCATTCAACTCCATACTACCCTCAAGGTAATGGCCTTGCAGAATCCTCAAATAAAAGTCTGGTAAAGGTAATCAAAAAGACCCTAGCAGATCATAAAAAGAGTTAGGACTCTCATTTAATTTATGCAGTATGGGCAAACAGAATAACTCCAAAAAGATCTATTAGGAAATCTCCTTTTCAGTTAGTCTATGGGAAAGATGCAATTTTTCCCACCAATTTGGCTTTCCTAGTTTTAAAATTCTTGCAGGACTCAACAGATGAACCTGATGATTTTTCAAGAAGGATAAATCAGATTATTGAACTAAATGAAAACAAAGATGAAGTTCAATACAAATTGAAGAAATATCAGAATAAGATGAAAATCTTGTTTGACAGAAGAGCCAGAGAAAGGGACTTCAAGGAAGGTGACCTAGTTCTAAGATGGGACTCCAGGAGGGAGGAAAAGGGAAAGCATGGTAAGTTTGATAACCTATGGTTTGGTCCTTTAGAAATTGCTGAAGTAAAGGGTAACAACACTTTTGTGCTACAAAATCTTGAGGGACTATATTCCACTTATCCTGTAAATGGAAGGTTTCTCAAACATTTCATTCTGTACTAAGAATTTGGGATACATTTCATTGTAAAAACATTGGTTTCTTTTACTTTTTAATCTATCAGTGAGATTTTTTATAGCAAAGCACTCCATAACCCAGGGAGAAGGCACATGGATCTGTAGGTTCTCTACATTCTATAGGAGAAAGCAATCCCCAGTTGGAGCCAATGTTGTAGCATTTTTTGGTTTTGATAAGTTAGAATAAATTAGACAAAAAATGAAAATGTATTTACAAAATGTTAAGATAGGATATGGACAAAAAGAATATTGAATAAAAAAATGTTAGGAAAATATTTTGATAAATATGTCCATATCAAAGAAAATGTTAGGGTAGATGCCCTAAAAAATAAAGGCAAAATAAAATGTTAGGTTAGACAGAAAAGAAAAAGAAATCAACTCTGAAAGTGTTGCAAATCTAAATGCCACTACTTTGTTCTAAATTCAGTTTGAAAAATAATAGTTGTGTGCAGTTTGTTTAGATGCCACACTAGGTTATTTTATCCAATTATACAGTTGCATCATAATTGGATTTGTTTTAAATTAATTCTCATAGGTAGAAAATAAATTGGCTCAACAATTTAATCTGAGCCAATGGAAGAAATAAGGTATAGAGATAGATTGTTCATAAAAAGAAAATATTGGGTTGCTAGTTCAAATGCACTCTGGAAGGATAAGTAAAAATGTTAGGAATAGAAGGGTAGGTAGAAATGTGAAAGTTTGAGATGTTGAAATTGTTTTTTCCTAAAGATCAATATCACATCGCATCATTCATGAGTGAATGAACCTTGGGTGGAAGAAAGTGTGATTTGTGATTCATATGCTATCACTTCATTCATTAAAACACCCGGACCCACAGCCGCCGTGTCCACCTATCATATCGCGACCCCACCGTTCATTCCCCACTCACACATTAAACTCCCTCCACCTCACCTCTCATCCCTCACACTCCTCCACAATCATACGGCCCACACTCCCTTTCGGCCCTCATTCGCCGTCCGAAGTTTATCGGTGGGGGAGGCCGAAATGGGTAGTCTTTAATACCGCCTATATAAACCACAAAAGTACCTTTTAGTCTTTCAGAACTAAAAATCCCAAAACCACAAACTGCTTTGTCTTACCCCCGAACGTGGTATCCTTCATAGTTGTTACCGCCACCCCACATCACGTTCACTTCATATTTCCTGTCCAATCATCTACCACCTCTCTATTGCCCATTCATTTTCGCTTCCGCGCATTTATAACCAAATGTATGTTAATTAACCCACTGGATAATTAATGAACTTTAAAACATTTGGCCCCACCTTCCCACTCCATTTTTCTCTTTATAAACACAGTGTCATGCATTTCAAAGGTTACACAGTTAACTTCTGCAACCGAGAGTATTCTTCAAGCCTGCCTGCTCAACAACGTAGCCACTATCTAACATTCTAGCAGCCACTTGTCCTGCTCGCAAGCACACCTTCCAGGTCCACTTGTCAGTTACATGTCTCCACTGTAGTAACTCCTTTTACCATTTTGTCATTTACAGTCCGCACTTTCATTTGACAAAATGCCTCTCAAGGGAAAAGTAATTGTAGAAGTTTCAAATCCTCTAATTCAACCACAGATTGATTTCCACCATACTCCATTAGTTGAAAAGGATTTCAAAATCATTGAGACTTCTTCTCAATTTGATTTATTTTAAATTTATTGTTGGTGGGAAGAGTAGCTAATTGACCAAAGTGATGAAATTGGGCTCTGGGAATCCCAATTACCTCACTATATTTTTCTGCGAATACACAGAGCTCGAGAGTTCATGATAAAATGCCATGAATCCTATGATCCCAGCTAGAGAACCATTATCTCACCTATTGGAGAAATATGTTGTCCTATTAATGTTGATTCAATTGAGAAAATGTTGCAGGCCCCTGCTACTACACCAACTCATCCTTTTTCTCATGAAAACCTGATAGAAGCTTATAACAAATTGGGTTTTACCAAGAGATCCCAGACCCTGGAACTATTTTTAGCAATTGGTAGTCCTCTACCAAAGAGATATCCCCCTTATGGTTCATCTATGTTTCCTGGTAGAACCCAGCATATTACTACTATCCTGTCCTATTTGCTTGGTTATCACTATAATCAGTCTATCAATGAAGCCATCCTTGGTTTCTTATACATGTTTTCTTATGATTCTAAGCCTATTGTTATTTATGGTTTCGATCATTTCATAGTTGAAACCATACATTTACAGTTTGTCAAATTTAACACTGAAGTTGCAGCACTAAAGAAACAACTGAAACTACCAGCTTCTGAGGATTCAATGGCCAAAGAAACCGAGGAGACAGAGGCTCAAAAGTCAGACATGATGAAGCTCATCATAGAACAGAATTTGCAAATAAAACAAATGAGGAGTAGATGGAGAAACTGGTTAAGGAGAAGGAGGAAGCTATCAAGAACATTCAAACTTCAAAAGTTTCTCTTGCAACAGTTCCTATCACTACAGTTTCTACTACAGCCACCACATCAGCAACGGGTACAGCAGAAGGAGTTGAACAGCTTACTAAATTTGTTCAGAACCTTTCTATCCAGAGAGGAGAAATCAATAAACTAAAGGATGAACTCAAAGAGTTATGGCTTATGAAGTCTATATCAGACAGTTCACACACAACTGAAACAAACAAACTCAAAGGCCAAGTGGAAATGTTGAAGAAAGAACTCACAGATTCTTTCATAGGAAACAAGTTGGGTTTAGCAAAAGAAATTATGTGGGAAGAAATCACAGAGGCAATCAAGGAGATTTGGCCCTCCATTAAGATAATATTCAATCAAAAATATCTCTTGGAGAAAGCTCAGGAAGCAGTGGAATCCATAACTAGGCAGCTGGAGGATATGCCAGAGACTGCCTCTGATATAATCAAATTTCTGAATTCCAAGGATGACTATGAGCTTGAGGAGTTAAGGATAAGTGATAAAACTGCAACAATATTAGAAGTAAAGAAGATTATCACTAAGAGAAATCTCAACCTTCAGCTACAATAAAAGTGCAGCAATGTTAACAACATGGTTCAAATATTCTTCAACAAAATTGAACATTTGATCACCAAAGGTTTACCTTTTATGATGGTTATTAATGATAAATTGATGCCAATTGAGGATTATGTCAAAAAGTTAACAAATGTGGGCACATATGCAGCTTCAGTAGCCAATATCAAAGGATCAGCAACACCAGCTCTAATAGTAAAAACACTCAGGGATACTTTCTTCATCCTGGAGGAAATCAAGCATATATTTTTGGTAAAGCCCACTTTTACTAAATACACCAAGATGGATGAAATCTACGGGAAGGTAAAAAATATTTCTATCCCAGATAAGAAACGTTGGGAAGAATTAACATATTTACTTGATTAAGGATAATTGAACAGCATTCAGATTTTGAGGGAACAGTCAGCTAGCTTCAACCACTTTTCAACTTTTTCAGTGATAGTCATCAAACAGCGCAGCACCAAATCAATGCCAGATCATTAGACAGTTTTATTTTTGATTGTGTAAATAATCTATTTTTGTAAAAGCAGTTTAGGATATTTTTCGTCCTACTGTTGTATAAATAACTCTCTTCATGAGTTATCAAGGGTTGCACCCTTGAAGAAGCATTTTTAGACATCTGATGTAATTAATCTTTCTGGATCATTAATACGAAGCAAAGGATTATGAATTCTGTTTTGCACAGTTTGTGTTTCCTGTAAGTGTTTCCAGTGTCATTCATCATGTTTTTCTTCATATACTTGTGTCTTGCATAGATAACTAGGTAGGAGTAATTGTATTTCAATCTATTCCTATAAGCTTTCTAAAGTGATAATCTATAAAGAGAATGAATTAATGAACTGTTTGTTTAATTAGTTCCCTCAAAATTAATAAATCATCAGCACCTTTTGTAAGCTCATATGTATTTTCTCAAACCTGTAAACATAGTTTAAAGGTTTTCATACTTATGATTATCTAGCTTTCAATTTGAAAATTGTGGCAATCATATTACTTTTTTGTTTCTGCTCATCATCATAAAAGTTATTTCACTGTGTAAATATTTATAGCAGCCCTCTGCTGAGATATTGATATTATTCAAAAGGTTAGGCATATCAGTTCTATATCTATTTCATCCATTGGTCTCCCAAATTAAAACAAAACCCCCAAAACATTTATCTTAGATTCTCTAGCATAATAGCTAACCATTATTATCTCAGAGGTACAACAGATTCCACCTTAGTCCCACTTGGATAGATTTCCCTAGTCAGGAATCTAGTCCATGGCATTTTGGTGCTTAAATTGTTGACTGACTAGTCGGATATATTTCCCTGGTCAGGAATCTAGTCCAAGGCATTGTGGTGACTAAAATTTATTCATATTTTCATATAGTTTGAGATTTTCCATTGTATATGTACATTATAAGATTTTCCATTGTATATTTAAGGGAGAGTGTTAGAAAATGTAACTATGTTCAGTCTTCAATAATGTACTTGAGTCTCCTAGATGTGGGTATACCCAAAGGTTGACAAGACGGCAGAGGAACGGGCTGGAAAGTGGCATCGCCACATGGCCATCCGTAAGCTCGCACACACAGTAGTTAATCCATCTTACAGTAATCGTAATTGCCATTCAATGCGGCACTCGACCCAACTCACCAGCGCCATCCCGCCTCGGCTCTGCATCATGGAGGCCTCGGGTAATATTCGGCCCACCTCCTCTGTTTTTTCTCCTCTGCCACTAAATTGCACTTGCCCCCTGGATGTTGTGAAGCCAAGCATACGCATTGCAACAGGAAGGCGATGCAATATCCTCTACTGCATAGACTTGGGAACGAGCATCCATTACTCTCAAAGCCTGATATGCAATTTGACTCTTGCCTCTGAGCCTTCTGAGCCTTCTGCCTCCAATTCCCGCTCAGTGCCAACTTCACACAAGCAACCCCCTCATCCCCACATCAATATGCCCAGACTGCGCCAGTGTATGTGTAGCAGGAGAGGCAGCAACAAAGGGAGACTGCAACATTCCTCGCCCTCAACGGTTTCTGAATCCTCTTCCCCCTCATCAAATCACATCTCAGCCCCTCATCCTGCTACGCGCAGTGGCAGAGGCTGCACTCACGCTATTCGTCCCCTGCCCCCGCAAACCCGTCCATCTGCAACTGCTTCACCTTCCATCTCCCAGGAAGCCAACCATTCAGCCCAACTCACCTACCATTGCACTCTGAATAGACCTACTATCACGGCCACCATTACAGTTATGTTCCAGGAGGAGCCTTCCAGCGATGAAGGTCATCCCACTCAGGCAACGGAGAAAAGTGATACAGCTCAAGGCGAGCCTTCTACCACTGAGCAAAATCGTGCAAGTCAAGTGAAGGAAGACACGGGTAAGATGCAGGAAGACGAGGAGGACCTCGACGCTTACAGATGTCCCATTGTTGAAGAATGCCCATCAGCACCAAATGACAGCTAGCACAACACGCGTCTTCAGGTTCCAAGTTCCAGGCAACCAAGTCTATGGGTTTACTTTTGAATTTTTAAGCATAATAATTAATTTTGAAACTGATTTCAATAGAACATTGTTATATGTTTCCATGCTGGTTTCCCCTACGAGGGCAGCAAATTTATTTAGGATTGGACTGGTTTCCCACATCTGGGCAGTCCTCAATTTGATTTTGTTGCAATATGCCATGAACCTTGGCTAGGAACTGCAGAGGCCAGAGCCTCCTTGTATTATTTTGTCACAGTAATAGATTTTAGACTTATTTAGAAAAAAATAAAAATTAATGCACTTGAGTCATTATGTAATGTACTTGTCAAAAGAATAAAGAAACTAATTTTTATTATTGTAACAAAGACTTATTAAAGCATGGGTTTCATGCTTGGGTCATCATTATAGTATTCATAGTCCCATTGTGGACTCCTGGGATTAATATTGAGTTTATAGAGTCATTGTACTTCGAAGAGACCCTTCTTGGGCTTTCGAATCATGTAAAAAGGTTTTGTATCAAATCAAATATGAATTATGTACCCTCCACATCATGTCGTTCTAAGGACCCCCATTTGACCCACAAGAAGCCTATATATTCAAGGAGGTCAAAATCATTTGAAACACTCACTCTCAAGCAAGTTCAATATCTCAAGGAGAGCTAAAGAAGTGTGAAGTCTGTTGGTGGGAGAAGGAATGAAGTGTGAGTTTGGGAAGTCTTTGGAGAAGAAGAAAATAAAACTTTTGGTGCCTCTCTCTCTTTGTTTAATGATCTAGGTTGGGAGATCAAAATCTCCTAAGATTTTGTTGTTGTCGAAAGCTACATGTTGTCGGAAGATGCTACCTAGTTGAAGTTGTTGGAAGGGGTCAAAGATCTAGGAGGCTGACATAGTGTGGAGGGAAAGTTCAGTCTTGGTCTAGGGAAAAGAGTTTCAAATACTATTATTTAAAGGAAGAATTATATTGACTGGGTTTTCCCCTCAAGGGGGGTTTTTCCCTGGCATGTGCCTATATCTCATGTCTCTTGTTTTGTGCTATTAATACACACATAATATGGTAATTGCTTGATGAAAGATAAGATAATAAAGAAGTAAAAGAAGCCAACATTCTCACAAGTAATTATCAAGAAAGGAGAATCAAACCCTAATATAATATCTTTGATTTTCCAACACTTCCATGGGTGGGTTGGGAAAAGATTGCATTACCTAAGTCATGGGGAGGCTGGGAGCTAAAGGACCTTCCCATTTTTACAAAATCTCTCTCGGAAAAGGTCAAATGGAGAATCATTTCAACATAAATCCTATGGACAACATTGGTATTTAGGAAATACATCTTCCCTCTTTCTCTTGATGAATGGATTAGAAGTTCGAATAAAAGGACATTGAATTCTTCTATTATTTGGGAAAGTTTTCATTGATTCTTTCAATGTGATTGGTTGCGGTCTATCTTGGAAGATTGGAAACGGGGGAAAATTCACAATTGATTTGGATCCATGGGTTGGTTGTCCTAAAAAATTTAGACTTCCTCCATAGCTTGTGAGTATTCTCAATGAGTGGGGTATATTTCCTCTTAATAAAGTTGTTGAAGAAGGCTGGAAAACTTTTTGGCCACAGGGATGGAAGAGTATTGCACAGCTGGATCTTCATGAAGAATTTTCTCACATGTGGACTAATTATATTAGCATGTCAAAAGGTTTCACGTTAGAATTAGGGATAGAGAGGACACCCTATGTTGGGTTCATTCCCCTTAAAGGACCTATACCCCCAAATCTGGGTACAGATTCCAGATCGTTGCTTGATCCAAAAATAAAAGTGAAGGTTTTATTGATCAATTTGCAAGTTATTTTATGTCCTTTTAGGTAATGGGTCAAAATTGTGAAAGTGCACAAACATAAGTTAAATTGCAAAAATTTTACTGTAAAAATAGGATAAAAATGCAACATAAGACAAGTGCAAATTGATAACAGAGTTCACCCATCTTGTTCTACATCTCCCAGTCCAACTTCCAATGGTGACTGCTTTATTAAAGTGCTAAAATTCTCATTACATCAAAATATAATCCTCAATATACAAAAATAATGGTCTCGTGTTTTCCAGAATGCTCAAAAATCCCTGTATAAGCTCTTGTTGCACTCAAAATGGTTAAAAATTGAGCAAGATATGCCCTCTTTTCCAAACTGTTTGCAAGACTGCTCAATAATAAATCTCAGCCCTACAATGTCTCAACAAAATGGTGCCAGCCCAATTGGTTGGGGACGTTGGTTTACATCTTGCAGGTCACGGGTTCAAGCCACATATGTCATGTTTGTTGCATAATTTTTGGCGCTTTTGGTGGATTTTTTTTTGTGACTTCGTTAAACGTCCTTCCATATTGGTTCAACATCATGTAAGATATGGAGTTATTGTCATATATGGTGCGGTGTTTAAAAACTTCGTAGAGCCTCTGCCTTTTGGTCGTATGGTGAGGCATATAACTGTGGGTCGATCTGGTTAGGGCTAGGCCTGCTGGCCTACTCGCCCATTTTGAAAACCACCTATCAATACGACCATCAATATAATTACCAACCCATGGGTTAATAAGGAGTGTTGTAGCCCAGTTGGTTGGGTGACTATTTCGTGATCCGGAGGTCATGAGGATAATTATGTCGAAGACTAGACAAACTATTAACTATTTTTTGGCCTCATCCAGAGTGCCACATGGCACCCGGGGATACGACCACGTGTCACTCTGTTATTGTCCCAACTATGAAATCATACGCCCAATAACCATGTGCCATGTTCCCTCACATGATTAGCCCACATGTGGGATTCTAGTTAGCTCCCACCTGACGAGTTTGTACTCCTAGGAAACCCTACCACGTCAGTGTCCGTACCATGCACAGTCAACCATACAAGTTCATTTTTTTATTGTTTGGCCAAACTTTCAAAATGTGATAACTTGATCATACGATGTTGAATTGAGGAAATTAAAGCGTCATTGGAATCAGAACGACGAGCTCTACGATTTGGCGCTAGTTTTTGAAAAAATTGAGCACTTTTATTTTTATGCATTTTCTGGATCCCCTAAATCACTCCTCCCCACTTGTTACAAATCCATTTGGGCACATCACTCCCATCATCCAGATCAGTGTTTTAGGGCTCATCAAACCCTAATTTCAGTTGCTACATGCCCTAAAAAAGTCAACCGGTTGAATGCCTCCTTCCCAAACAGTTTCATGGCCTGAAGACATCCTGAAATGACTCCTTGAAGGACCAGCGCAGGTAGGCCCATGTAATGGTGCTCTGCAGAGCATTTAGGCCCATGCAAAGGTGCTCTGTAGAGCACTTAAGCCCACTTTGACCTGCGCTGGGCGAGATCGAGCAAAATTTGAATAGGGTTCTTGGAATATTCCTTGGTTCTAGATCATTCTAGAAGGATCCCACCTCTTATCCCCTCCTATGAGCTTGAAATTGGATAGGATAAGGATCCATTAACCTCCTATCCTTTCATCCCTTCCTCCATGGAAACTAACTCTAAGTTTGGAAGGCCATTCAATACCCTCATTTATGACAAAACCTCCTCCATCTTCCTATAAATTGAGCACTCGTCTAAGTGATGAAGGGCTGGAATTTGATGATTGTAAGGAGATAATGTTAGTTTGAGATTTGAGACTATTGTAAGTGTCGTTATGTTGCAGGAATGTCATGCTTATGATGTGATGTGGATGGAACCAAAGCTAGAGGAGTGACTTCGAATCAGACTTGATGGTTGTAAGTCTTTCTTCTATTCAATAAAGTATTTGAACCTTTTCCCCATATGCTTATCTTGTTATATGATGCTTATATGTGTGAATGTATCTGATTCCATTTACTTGTAACCAATAGACCTTTTGCTTTGATCGGTTCTTTGTCTTCTATTGATGTTTACAGGTACTTCTCAAGCGTGTTAAGTACGAGAAGGAGCGACAGGATCGATACAAAGGAGACAAGAGGAAAGAAGAACTACAAGTAGGCCTTTTCATCTTCTTTGTCTTATCTATTTCTTATAGGAAAAGGCTAAAGTGCTTTAAACTGTTGTTCTAGATATGGCTACTTATCTAGGGAATTAGTATTTATCCGTAGATACCAAATTCTCCAAAACAAATTGGCGACTCTGCTAGGGAACAATCATTGTTCCAATTAGCTTATCCACATCCTAGGACACTCTAACAGACCTTACTTCCTTTCATTGATTGTATTTCAGCCTTGTTGAAGTGTTATTTGGTCAAAATTTGAGGTTAAATGACTCTTGAGTGGCCTCTCAAGAATCAGCGTAGGCTTGGTCAAGGGACATTGCTCTGCAGAGTACCCTTGAGTGAGAGACAGTGCTCTGCAGCACAGTTAGGCCCTCTTCGACCTACGTTGATCCACCTTAGGGAAAATTTTCACCTTTGGATTGGGTTTTTTCTCTAAAATTCCTTCTGTTTATGCTTGCTAAAAGATCAATGATTGTAGTATGTCTCTGAAATAAACTTGTATTTCCACTTTCCATCCCTAATTTGACTTGATTGATTAATGTTTCTTAAAATTTTTCTTTGTCATTATCGATCCATCGTCAAAGTTATATTATAGTCAATTAATCTTTGTTCGAAAGAAAGTGTCGTAAAAGTCTTCTTTTCCTTCAAAATTGAATTGTCGTAAAGTCTTCGTTCTTATAAAAAGATTGATTCATTGTAAGTGTATTAGTTTCCTTTTTGTTCATCATAACATCAAGGGATTCGAAAAGAAAAACTTGCGTCATTCATATTGTAGTTTGTGAATTCTTGAAAGGAATAGCTAGGGAAATTGCATTAGATGTGCTCTCTGCTCTGTCAAAGATCTGATTGTTCTATCCCTACTAGCTAAGGTTTTCATTGTTCAACTGAATGAGAAGAATGCTTATCATATTAGTTGCATTTTAGGATTTTCAAACATACATCACGTGAAAGGAAAATTCTAAAGAAGATTAACTTAAAATTTATCTGAATTAACCTAATGGAGCATTGTCACATAACGAAAAACATTTAGTGGTTATAGGCTAGACGTGTTCCGACATCGTAAAACATAGCAGCTATCACTAACTTGTCTGCAATACATCCCGAGTGTGATACCTCATTCCACATATGTGAGTATATCGTAGCTCATCCATGTACCTACATGTATATAGGGCGGTGTTACAGTACGTAAAGTATATGGGAATGCTCTCACTGTGCGGTTTTGCATTAGACAGCGCTAATATAGATTGGGCCTCCACGTACTTTTGGGTATATATGGTAGGACAACACTAGGTCCCTATCCATCCTTGGGTAACCGAGTTGGCTACCTTCTACACTGTGATACACCGAACACAGCATTCGAGGAGATTGTCTACCCGTACTTCTCAGTTCGTCGAGAGGTATTCTGCAGTTCAAAGTTGCTTGGTAAACCTTTTGCCTAGATTATCCCTCTTTTGTTTTGTTATGTTACATTGATTAAAACAAAATTAATTGACCGTGGATAAAATCATCCACGCTCACTCCTTAGTTGATCTTAGGTTGAAACATATGGTGACAAATCCAGAGTACACCAATCAAGGAATTCCTTTTTATGGGAATCCTAGTCCTTTTCCTCCTTTCGGAAATATTGGTGCTCCTTATATGGCTACATTATCCCTACCAGGATTTACCATTGGCTTACCAGAATGGTTGTTTTCAACCTTCTTGGGTTCAAAATGTCGTGATTTCTCCGCAGTCGAGTACACCTCCAACTGGACAAAATCAACCTCCAATTGATCCTAAAATTGACCCTTTGCCTTCTTCCTCGGTTGTTTCTTCCTCCCCTTATTCCTCTTCACCTGGTGAATGTATTGGTACTAATAACCAGGTGTCTAAGAAGAAGAAGAAAGGGAAGAAGAAGAAGAAGAAGCAAATTCAGCAAAGGGGCAACCAAGAAACCATTGCTTTGAATGCAACATCTGAAGAGAAATCATTCGTCAAGCCTCACAAAGTTCGATATCCATCCAAACTTTGTGTGAGAGACCATCTTCTTTGAAATTGTTCTAGTATTTCTCAGATCTTAGAAGAATGGTCTTCTCGTTCACATCATCATGTGTCGTCAACTTCTGGAGATCATGTTGGTGACACACCATCAACTAGTGGTAGTAAAGTTCATGGAAACAAGGGTAAATTTAAGTTTCCCTGTAGGTTATGTGAAGGGAATCACCCCATTCACCTTTGTCCCTATCTAGATGAAGCCAAAAAAGTGTTGGATAATCGTCATGCTTCTCCACAGCGAATTCCATCTCGTTACAGGAGACTCTCCCTTAATCCTTCACTATTTTATGAATTAACTGACTCAAATCAACCATCGGTCAAAAATAATCTCTCTGAAAGTGAATCCTATGAGTCTATACCCGACCCAAATCAATAGGTTGAGGTAACAGTTGACCCGATTTCACCTTCAGTTAATCGTACCTTTCCCAAAGAGAGTGAGTATGATACCACTCAGGTTCTTTTTGTTTCTTCATATTCTAATGAGCTTGGAGACAACCCTCCTGTTCCATCAAGACAGGAGGAAAATCCTCTCGTTCTCATAATACAAGGGGATAATATTCTCGTTTCTACGATACCCCCTCCAAGTAGTCTGTTCACTTCCTTTGATTGGAATCAACTGGTAGGATGTTGTCTTCCTTCTTATGTGCCTTTCCATATCATAGTACAGGTTTGTAATATGATTGTACCCGGCACTATTATAGATGAAGGTGCATCAATGAGTATCCTTTCCTCAACTGCTTGGCAAGTGCTCGGTTCGCTACCACTTGTGCCTGTTACCCAAAATCTGTTGGATTTTAACAGAGGAACCAGTCAACCATTAGGGATCCTTCCTCAGTTGCCTATTACTTTGGGAGGAAAAATCATTTATCTGAATGTGATGGTAGTCCCAAGCCCTTTAGATTACAATTTACTTCTTAGGCGCGACTATGTTTATGACATGGGAGCTATTGTTTCAACACTCTTTCGAGTGATGTGTTTCCCGCATGAAGGCAGAATTGTCACTGTTGACCAGCTTTCATTTCCCAGTCCAAATATGGCTTCCAGTCAACCATCTTCCCTAAATGGTCCTTTTGTACCAATGGTATCATCCCCGCCATGGTTTAATTATGTGGCAACCCGTTCCATGCCTACATCAACTGACGATCAATTCAGTGATGTTGTACATTATGTATTGGGGGCATTAGAACCAGATATCTCTAATTGATTCCTTGCTACGAATCCCTTCCAGAGCATTGTTCTCCCATCTGATGAGAACCTCTTGGAAGTCATGACCGCTTATGAGTCATGATCGAGGAATATGAGGATAGTTCCTTTACTGTGTCAACCTCATTAAAAAATGAAACAGGTCCATGAGGATAGTTCCTTGTCTTGTGTCAACCTCGTTAAAAAATGAAACCAAGGATATGAGGATAGTTCCTAGGCTTGTGTCAACCTTGTTAAAAAATGAAACAAAGGGTATGAGCATAGTTCCTTGTCTTGTGTCAAGCTCGTTAAAAAATGAAACAAGGAATCTGAGCATAGTTCCTTGTCTTGTGTCAAGCTCATTAAAAAATGAAACAAGGGTCTATGAGGATAGTTCTTTTACTGTGTCAACCTCATTAAAAAATGAAACAGCTCCCATGAGGATAGTTCCTTGTCTTATGTCAACCTCGTTAAAAAATGAAACCAAGGATATGAGGATAGTTCTTGGTCTTGTGTCAACCTCGTTAAAAAATGAAACAAGGAGTATGAGCATAGTTCCTTGTCTTGTGTCAAGCTCGTTAAAAAATGAAACAAGGAATATGAGCAAAGTTCCTTGACTTGTGTCAAGCTCATTAAAAAATGAACCAAGGTCCCCTGGAGAAAAGTTCCAATTCGAATCTTTGATTAGATCTCATAAAATCCCAGTCGAGTCTTTCACCTGATCTCGTATATGAACCTTCATTCCATCCACCTCATAGCCACGAGTATTCTACATAGGTGGATGTAATGAAGCTTGGGGGGCATGCACCTAGTGGTAAAGTAAGTTTCCATGTAGGTTATCTGAGGGGAATCACCCCATTCACCTTTGTCCCTATCTCGACGAAGCCAGGAAGGTGTTGGATAATCATCCTGCTTCACCGCAGCGACTTCCATCTGGTTACAGGAGACTCTCCCTTTCATCATGTTGGGGGCATGTAAACTTATCTCAAGCATAGTTCTTTGTTTCAAGCTTGTGTAAAAATGAAACTGAATCCAAGCATATTTTTTCATTTCAAGCTTGTGTAAACATGAAACTGAATTCAAGCATAGTTCTTCGTTTCAAGCTTGTCTAAAAATGAAACTGAATCCAAGAATAATTTTTCATTTCAAGCTTGTGTAAAAATGAACCCATTTCCATTTTAACCCTCGTGATTTCCATTCTATCAGCCTTTTCTGTCAGATGAGCCTTGGTTTTTCTCCTTCCATCGTCACTGTCTTCTTGGCCGATCATATGCCTTCACTTGGTTGTTTTACCCTTTTTGAGGAATAGTTGCAATGAGTGGTCTTATTAGCCAACCTCTTCACATAAATCAACATGTTTTGAGAAGTTCCAACATCACCGGAACCAGTTTCTATCCTAGACACCACTCGTTCCTCAAAGTGGAGTTCTCTTTAAGCTCTTTTCAAACTCTCGAAATATGAAAAGATTATCGATCACTTGTCCTTTTTAGCTCGTTAACGGATTGGAAATGACATCTACTCAATATAAGTTTAACCCTTTTTCGGTCTGAGATAGATTAACTACGAAAAAGGAATACATTGACCGAACATGGTCAATAGATTCTCTCTTGTATTATTTTACGCTTTTTCAGGCTTGAGAGACAAAACAATGAAAAATAACTTGTGGAGTTTTCTTTTTGTCCCTTTTCATACTCTCTAAACATGAAAAGGGTCGAGTTATCTTTGTCGTTAAACTCGTTAAAATATCAAATAGCGACAAACTTGTCCATCTAGACAAGACCGAGTTTCACCTTCGCTAGACTCGTTAAAACATCACATAGCGATGGAGTCACCCGAAGGGTGGAATTATACAACAAGCATATGTTATCCTCCTCAAGCTTGATAAAAAGTAAAGAGGTATTGGTCAGCAATGGTTGGGGAAAATGGGAAAAAGGGGAAAACCACTTTATGGTAGCAGGTCGATCTTGAACATGACACTTTCACTTCATCTCCATGACTATTTGGGTTGGGTTATCTACTTGACGGTTATCATACCTACGGTCTATCACATCATCCATTACTTTGGTTTTGGGTCAATGCTGCCAATTCATTCAAACTATTCGGGTTGGGTTATCTGCTTGAAGGTTATCATACCTATGGTCTATCACACCATCCATTACTTTGGTTTTGGATCAATGCTACCAATTCATTCAGTGTCACCGATATATTCAAGAGAAGTCATTCAGTCAAAATTCATCCTTTGCAATACCATAAACCTTCATTTTCATGACCACCATTCCTAAACCTTGTGTCGTCAGTCAAATTTCGTCTCCAAAATCATCACACTAGTTTCGTGTCGTTGATGTGGGATACATCAAGGCCCTCCTGCAACAAGTCGCTTCTTGTCGATATTAGCACATTATCCAAGAATTTGACTTAGAAACACCCTTCCAGTACCTTGAGGCTTGCATACATCAATGGCAGGTTTCTCGCTTCCTGCGATAGGTTGACATCAATGACCTTCGCATGAAAGACTTTGTATGGTGTTCAACATCAAATCATCCATTCACACCATGCAGAATGTATTGCAGTACCTTGAGGATCATTATCATTATCAGTGATTTTTCTCGCCTCTGTTAACATTTTACATCATTGGCTAGTAATCAGATGGTGTCTTCCCATGTTTGACTTCAGATTACATATTCACATGGTTAGACTTGTACTTGAGCGAACAATTGAATGAGATAGAAGACCCCAGATCTAGTTTCATCCATCAGTGCTATGATTTCAGGAAATGTACCAAATCATTTGTACAATGGCTTTACATTAATGGTTATTTGATCATGGGTGTATATATGTAGATGACTATCTATGTACCTATAATGAAAGTTTATATGTTGAGCATGGGTATGCCTTCCCTCAGCAATTCATGAGAAAAAATCAAAATATCATGATATTGTGTATTGTAATCGATGCAGTTCACCAACCACTTTGGAATCTCCTCATCACATCGTAAAGCATATCACTCGGCATTATTATTTTTGACTTCATGCTTTAGGGGGCAGCTGTAACAGACCCATTTGGGCACATCACTCCCATCATCCAGATCAGTGTTTTAGGGCTCATCAAACCCTAATTTCAGTTGCTACATGCCCTAAACAAGTCAACCTATTGAATGCCTCCTTCCCAGACAGTTTCATGGCCTGAAGACATCCTGAAATGACTCCTTGAAGGACCAATGCAGGTGGGCCCATGTAAGGGTGCTCTGCAGAGCACTTAGGCCCACTTTGACCTGCGCTAGGCAAGATTGAGCGAAATTTGCATAGGGTTCTGGGAATATTCCTTGGTTCTAGATCATTCTAGAAGGATCCCACTTCTTATCCCCTCCTACAAGATCGAAATTGGATAGGCTAAGGATACATTAACCTCCTATCCTCTCACCCCTTCCTCCATGGAAACTAACTCTAAGTTTGGAAGGCCATTCAATACCCTCATTTATGACAAAACCTCGTCCATCTTCCTATAAATTTAGCACTCATCCAAGTGATCAAGGGCTGGACTTTGATGATTGTAAGGAGATAATGTTAGTTTGAGATTTGAGACTATTGTAAGTGTCGTTATGCTGTCGGAATGCCATGCTTATGATGTGTTGTGGATGGAACCAAAGCTGGAGGAGTGACTTCGAATCAGACTTGATGGTTGTAATTCCTTCTTCTATTCAATAAAGTATTTTAACCTTTTTCCCATATGCTTATCTTGTTATATGCTTATATGTGTGAATGTATTTGATTCCATTTACTTGTAATCATTAGATCTTTTGCTTTTATCGGTTCTTTGTCTTATGTTGATGTTTACAGGTACTTCTCAAGTGTGTTAAGTACGAGAAGGAGCAACAGGATTGATACAAAGGAGACAAGAGGAAAGTGGAACTAAAAGTAGGTCTTCTCATATTCTTTGTCTTATCTATTTCTTATAGGAAAAGACTAAAGTGCTTTAAACTATTGTTCTAGGTATGGTTACTTATCTAGGGAATTAGTATTTATTCATAGATACCAAATTCTCCAAAACACCACTGGAAGCTTTTGGACCACCAAAAGTCTATTTTTACTTAGAAAGTAAGCGAGGGTACATATCCCTCACGTTCCCGGTCTCTATCCACCTTTCTTTACTTGGATTATTACCTTTGAGACCCACATAAAGATACTCTGCATTGCCCTTGTGTGAAGTCCTTATTCATTTTTCAAGAATAGTATCTTCCTGCAACTCATTCAAGTATTCAGGAGCAAAATCTTCTATAGATGGAATATAAACATTCTCCTCTTGATCAAATATCATAGGAGACTCATACAATCTCAAGTTTTACACATTCACAACAAAGTAAATTTTCATATAAGCTGGAAAATCTAACCGAAAAGAATTATTACCAATCTTTTCTAAGATTTAGAAAGGACCATATCTTATTGGTTTGAGCTTTTTACCTTTGACACCTTGTAATATTTCCTTGCTGATATACAACCAAACTTGATCTCCCACTTGGAAATCATGATCAAGTCAATGCTTATCATGCCTTGTTTTGTACTTGGATTGGCTTTTCTTTAGTTGTTCTTATACCCTTTTATGCACTAATTGGATTTTTTCAATGAACTTCTTGGCTTTGTCCACATCACTATGTCCATCTACCACAATATCTTTGCCAAAGATAAAATCCAAAAGAGACTTTGGCAAATAACCCAAACAAGTTTCAAATGGACATACTTGTGTAGACGAATGTTTGGCTCGATTGTAGGCATGTTGTATGTAATGGAAATATTCATCCCAAAGCTTAGGATGCTTACCAAAATATCCACGAAGGAGATGCACTATTGTTATGTTCACAACCTATGTTTGACCATTGGTTTGTGGATGAAATGGTGTGCTCTTCTTCAACTTTGTGTCCATGAGTTCCCATAAACTTGACCAAAACTTCCTGATAAATCGAGAATCTTAATCAGAAATAATAGAACTGGGTAACCCAAAGTGAACCCATACATTCTAGAAGTACATCTCTGTAGTTTGTTCAGTTGTGACCTATTTCTTACAAGGCATCAACAAACACATTTTGTTGAAACGATCTCGCTACAACATACAAATAATCATGACCTTTTTCTGGACATAGGTAGTCCCCCTACAAAATCCATAGAAACACTTTCCCAAGGATGAGAAGGGATAGGAAGTGGAGGGTACAAACCCAATTTCCTATTACTTGGCTTACTAATAGTGCATAGAGAACATCATTTTACATATCTCAATACAATTTCGTTCATACGAGGCCAAAAGAAATACCTCTGGAGTTGAGCAATTGTTTTTCCTACACAAAAATGACCAGCAATAAGAGAAGTATGAGCTTCCCTTATGACATTAACTCTTTCACCCTGTGGAATACACAACTTTCCAAGATGATACAAACACAACATGATAATCCAATTCTTCAACACAATTTCCTTGACTCAAATTTACATAAACATCTTTAAAATCTTCATCTTGAGCATATTGTTCAAAGTTTGATGGTCAGTATGAATAATCATTTCTTTACCCATCAAATAATGCTTCCATTTCTTCACACTTTGTACCAAAGCATACAACTCTTTATCATAAGTTGGATAGTTAATTACTGCATTGGAAAAGGTCTCAAAATGATAACATATTGGCTTACCATGTTGCATCAACATTGTCCCCATAGCATATTGGATTGCATCAGTTTGAATTTCAAATGGATGTTTGAGATCTGGAAGTGCTAGAACTGGTGTTGTACTTATTTTCTCTTTCAAAATGTTGAAGGATTTCTGTTTCTTCCCTCCCCACTGAAAGACTTGTTTTACACTTTCAAAGTATATAATGGTGCTGCAATAGATGAGAAATTAGCAATAAACTTTCTCCAATATTGGGTTTCTCCAAAAAAGCTCCTAACTTCTGTTACATTATTGGGTTTAGGTTAATTCACAATGATTTCAATTTTGGAGGGAATCATTTTCAATTCGCCACCTCCTACAACATGACTTAAGTAAACCAAAGAGGTTTTCCCAAATTCACATTTAGACATCTTCAAATACAACTTTTCCTTTTTCAATACATCTAGAACTTGCTTTACATGCTTGACATTCTCTTCATGAGTCTTAATAAAAATCAAAATATCATCTAAGTATACTATGACACAATCATCAAGGAATGATCACAATACATCATTCATAACTCTCATGAATGTAGCAAGTGCATTGCAAAGCCCAAACGACATAACTAACCATTCAAACAATTTGTGTTTTGTATTAAAAGTAGTTTTCAAAATATCATCTTTATCGATCCTTATCTGATGATAATTGTTGCTCAAGTCTAACTTAGTAAAATAAACAACATCCTTTAACTGGTCTAGAAAATCATCAACGCAAGGAAGAGGATAACGATTCTTTAACGTAAACTTGTTCAAAGCTCGGAAATCCACACACATGTGCCATGTCCATCTTGATTTGGAACCAAAACAATAGGAGACCCACAAGGAGATGTACTAGGTATGATGGCCCCTTTGTCAAGCATTTCTTGGATTTTCTTTTTGATCTTTGCATTCTCCAAGACTGACATTCTATACATGCCAATATTCGGAAGTGGTGCATCCTGCTACAATTGTATCTCATGTTGGATTCATATTTTTGGAGGTAACCCTTTAGGTTCATGAAACATATTTTCATAAGTATTAATAGCTTCAACCAATTCATTCTTTAGTTTAGAATCACACATTTAGAAAGCTTTAGATTCAGTGGTATCTTTAGCTTGTATCATCAACAACCCAAAATTCTTACTAACATTCACAAGCCTTTTCATTTGTCCTGCACTAACAAGAGATAAGTTCATCTTCTTGTGATGTGCTCGAACAATGTATTCAACTCCATGTTTGAAAATATGATACTTGTTCTCATGACGATAGAATATGGCTTTTCGGTCATATAAATATGGACTCCCTAAGAAAATCTCACAAATGTCAAGTGGTACAACATCAAGATCAATCTCATCTATAAAAATAGCAGTGATGGAAAATTTGAGTTTACATTTTCTTGTCACTTGCAATTCGGAATCATCACATATCCAACCCAAAGGGTAAGGTTTTGCATGAGGTGTAGTCTCTAAATTAAGTTTCTTGACAATTGCTTCAGAAATAAGATTGACTTGAGATCCACTATCAAATAGTGTATCAACCTTTGTATGCTTTGTAATGACCCTGATATGAAAAGGCTCACTTATTTCTTTATCAGTTTGAGATTCAATAGACATGCTAGAAGAACTATTTCTTCCATTAGAAGCTACACGTTTCATTCCCATGGCTGTGATTTTAGTTTCATCATCTGAATCATATTCTAGATCTTGTTGAGTTGTAGCAGCAGTCTTTTGTTTCCCCTTGTTATTAAACTTCTTTGGTCTCAATTCTGGATGTAATTTCCAACAATGGTCTTCATCATGGCCATCTTTTAAACAATGTTTGCAAGTAATTTCTTGTCCCCCTTTCTTGAATGTAGCACTTTTCTTTCCTTTGCCTTTAGCTTTCCCCTTTCCTTTGTCTCCAGATTTAAAGGGTTTCTTGCTAGACCCTTGAGGAACATTCTTTCCTCTTGATTCTAAATGAGTATCCTGAACACATACTTCATCTAGATTGGTGGGATTAAACATAAGTATAGTATGTCTAAAATAAATATGCAATCCACCTATATATTTAAGAAGAGTATCATGTGAGGTCAAATCAACACCCAAGATTAATGCTCTTTTTCTAAACTCTTGAGTGTAACTTTGGACACTCTAACCTTTAGCTTGTCTAAAATTTTGCCAATCCATTATTGGTTTTTGTATGTAAGCTACAACCATCACCTTTCGGTTGATTAGAAATTTATCCTTTCAACCATGTTGTTCTTTTATTATACAATACTTTCACCATTTCAGTCATATCAAAGAAATATTTTCTGAAAGCTCTTTCATCCTCGAACATCAATTCTTGTCCTTGTCCTTCTTCATGTGCCATGAATTGTGGAGTATGTGGTCTTCTTGAGCCAATTTGAGGGTTAGGTTCTTCAAGTGCTCCTTCTCCTCTTCTCAATATATACCTTGCAAGCATTCAAAAACCTTGCAAATTCAAACCTTCACAAAAACCATGCTCTGATACCAAACTAATCCAAAAATAAAATTGAAGGTTTTATTGATCAATTTGCAAGTTAGTTTATGTCATTTTAGGCAACAGATCGAAATTGTGAAATTATACAAACATAAGTTAATTTTCATAAATTTTACAGTAAAAATAGGATTCATGGAGTTCATCCATCTTGGGCTACATCTCCGGGTCCAGCTTCCAATTTTTACCGCCTTATTAAAGTGCTCAAATGCTCATTACATCAAAATATAAGTCTCAATCTGCAAAAATAATGCTTCCATGTTGTCCAAAATGCTAAAAAACCCTTGTATAGGCTCTTGTTTCACTTAAAAAGGTTAAAAAATGAGCAAGATATGCCCTCTTTTTCAAACTTTCTACAAGACTGCTTAGTAATACCTCTAGGCCCTGCAAAAGTTTCAACAAAATGGTGCCATCCTAATTGGTTGGGCATTCTGGTTTACATCTTGCAGGTCGTGGGTTTGAGCCACAGATGCCATGTTCATTGCATAAGTTTTGGAGCTTTTGGTGGATAGTTTTTGGTGGGGTCATTGAAGGTCCCTCCATATTGGTTCACCGCCGCTTAAGGTATGGGGTTGTTTCCATATATGGCGCGGTGTTTAAACACTTGGCGGAGTTTCCAAGTATGGTTGGCTCTGCCTCTTTACACCCCTCTGCCTATGTTGCTTAGTTGTATGGTGATGTACATAATCGTGGTCCAAGTCGTTCGGGGCTAGGCCTGCCCGCCCGTTTCACCAACTGCCAATCAATACGACCATAAATATAATTATGCGCCCATGGGTTAATAAGGATTGTTGTAGCCCAGTTTTTCAAGCGACTATTTCGTGAACCAAAGGTTGTGAGGTCCATTCCTTCAGAGGATGGATGAACTGTTAACCAATTTTTGGCCTCATCGGAGTGCCATGCGGCACCCTAGGATTAGGCCATGTGTCACTCTGTGATTGGCCCAACTACGATACCATATCCCCAATAATTGTGTGCCACGTGCCCTCACATGATTGGCCCACATGTCGACTTCTTGTTGGATCCCACCTGATGAGTTTGTACTCCTAGTCAGCCCTTCCATGTACAACATACGAACTATCATGTCAGCATTCGTACCCTACACAGTCAACCCTACAAGTTGAATTTTTTATTATTTGGCCAAAAATTTAGAACGCAATAACTTGCTTATACGGTGTCTGATTGAGGTTATTCAAGCATCTTTGGAATCATAACGACGTGCTCTACAATTTGGAACTGGTTTCAGGAGAATTTGAGCACTTTTATTTTTTTGCATTTTTTGGATCCCCTGGACCACTTCTAGAGTAAGACTCAATCCTGTTTGGTGGAATCCAATATAGAAGCTCGCTTTCACGGCTAAGACAAGATTGTTTCTTTGGTGATTAATTAAAAATAAAGTGCTAACATGGGACAACTTGCAAAAGAGACACAAAGAAGGTCCTAGTTGGTGCATTTTGTGCAAAAGTGTTGAGGAGTTGGTTTCACATCTATTTATTTTTTGTCCTTTCACTTTGAGTATTTGGGCTAAGAACCAAACAGTTAGTGGGATGCAATATGGAATGGAGGCAATAGTTTCATTTAAGCTTGGAGGCCTTGGTGGGACTCATCAAGCGATGAATTTCTTAGGAACCTTCCACCTCTCATTTATTGGCGGGTTTAGATGGCAAGGAACAAAGCCACGTGTTGGGAATAATACTGAGAGGGGGGGTCAACCAATATTTACAAATCAATAAATTTTTCATTTCCATAATCAAATTTATATAAGCTACTTCATTGAAGGGAACTCGCGTGTGCACACAATTGTTCGTAAGGCAACCAGCGTATATCCAGTGAACTTACGATTCAATTAATTCATCATATGTTAATCTTTAATCAGTGCAGCAGTACTTTATTAAACATTAAACAGTAACCATGTGGAGTAATAACAGAATAAACCATCACACGTAAGAAACACACATGAACACCAAGATTTAAGGTGGAAACTCAATGCGAGAGAAAAACCTCCTGCTATTGTTGTCTCTGTCTTCTTTTAATATAAAGAATAATTTGTTTAAAATATTGTACTGGTGCAGACTCATACCAGTACGCAAGCACCCACTTGCACAAGCCTAAACCTTATCTCATTCTCAAGATTCTACTGGAAGGGAGCTACAACCCCCTAGCTCTTGTACTAGACGATATGTTTACTAGTACATAGGCGTCGGCCTATAGAAGGCTACAACCTTCACTCATTCTCCAACTACTACTAGAAGAGAGCTCCAAACCCCTGATCTAATCATCAGCCACTACTGGTAGGAAGCTTTGACTTCCTTACTGAAGGCTCCAACCCTCAATATTCTCCAGGGACCATGTTTCATAAATTTTCAAACTGGATACTCCTAGTACACAAGAACACAATATGAAGGCCATGTTTCATCAAATTTTCACACTGGACACATTAGTAACATTGAAGCTCAAATCAATCACCACTGCAATACATCCAACAAATACATCCATATCAACCAATCACTGAAAATCAATCTCTGATATAACTGAAACCCAATCAACAATCTCTGAATCAACCATAACTGAATCAACCAATCACTAAAACCTCTGACATACTGAATTAAACAATCACTGAAAATTTGACAAAATTGAATTAAACAATCACTGAACCTCTGACACAAATGAATTAAACATTCATTCAAACTTAATCAAATTCAACCAATCAACTCGAACAGACATATCACTGTAACCAGTACACAGATCTAAACCCAAAACACTGCATCAACAACCAGAACCAACTGTAACCTCAAAATTCATGTGTCAGAATGTATATGCTTCTTCAATGAAGTCAACCTGCGTGTATACACTACTTCCTTTAGCCCAACCTGTGTATACCTCTAAATATACTGAATCATAAAACCTTTGAACCACAAACTGTACCAATCAGTGATATTTTGAATATCTACTGTCATATTACAGAATTCTAAATAGATAGCAACAAGGATCACCCTTCTTTCTCAATCAATCAATCAACTAGACTCAATCTCCTTATACAATCAATTTTACTTTCAGATCTAATGAAGACATCATTGACAAACAGTAGTAAAACAGCAGCATTGATCAGATAGATCAGTCATCCCTAAACAACAATATTTTCTTCTGCATACTCTACTTGGACGTATTGAACCAGTGTGTATACGCACCTTCACCAAGGTGAACTAGCGTACAAATTTGCAAATAAAAACTTATAACTTCGCAGCTATTCCAGTCTTCAGATATACCCATATCATAGCATTTAAAGCACAAAACATTTGTTAGCACTCAGATCTAGCCTATCCATTATCAGATCTCATAATGATAAGTCATTATGATCCTGATCCATCATTAGATCTCATCCATCATCAAACACTCAGGTGCATACTTAGTCTAGATCAAGCAAAGCATCAGAAACCCATAACATGCATAATTTCTTTTGATCTAACACTTCATAAGATATTCATTACTTGTGCTCTTAGCCCTTTGATCTTCTCCTCCTTATATAGTTTTAGCCTTTCTCAATACCTCAAACCAAAACAACACTTAGAACCTGTGGTATTCTTAGACGGGATCAAATAATTGTTACTCCGCTCAATATTGTGGGTTAATACCATGGTATTGACCCTTGGTATTCTTTCACCTTAATTTCCTTAATTTTTCATCCCATACGCGCTTTTCCTCTTGTGAAAGTGTGTGCATACGTATATGCTCTTTTTTTTACAGTGAACCCGTGTGTATACGCTCTTTTTGTACAGTGAACCCGTGTATACAACTTAACATACCTGAAAACATCCTTTTTCTTCAACTTCTTGATTTTGATCTGTAGTCCTTTGTTCCAACATCCTGTTCTTCTGTACCATTGCCCTGTTACCTCTAAATTGACCTGTTATAATGTGATTTTCCATCATACATCACTTCTGAACTGATTTCTTTGAACTGCCCTGCATTTTGTCACATTTGTAAACACAATTGCCATGCATTTTGTGACATCTGGTTTATACTTTTATCAATTAGTTCATTCATCAAATATCAGGGACAACACATACTAACAATCTCCATGTATCAAACCTCTGACCATTATTCTCTTCCATCATTATGTCACCTTTTACATGTAGATTCATCTATGTTCCATCATTTTGTCACCTCTGACCTGTAGATTCATCTTTGTTCCATCATTCTGTCACCTATTACCTGTCATGTAGATTCATCTAGTTGCCATATACTTGTTCTGCTACAAGTGGGTTGCCATCAAGTACAACGCATGCATCATAATGTCAACACCACGTTCAGGGATACACCATCTGCTCCATACCTCATTTCAGAAAAAATAGGAGTGGTTTATACTCTCTTGCCTTCGAAGGAGTCTCATCATGTGCCACACAACATTTTTATAGAAGAGATCATTTGAAAAGATCCATGGTCTTATTTTAACAAAGCATCAAATGAGGATGGTGTTTGTGGGGTTGGACTCCTTTTCCTCAACGATCAACATTTTCTGAAATCAAAAAGTTAGTCTAGGCAAGGATTCCAACATGTATGCAAAACTATTCTCTCTAAAACTTATTTTATGTCAGGCATTGGAATATGATTGTCATTCTCTCCAATTGTTCAAGGACTCTTTAAATGTTATAAATTGGTTTAATACTTCTCAAAGGTGCCACAATCACACATTGATTCCAATACTTTAGGAGATATTTCATTTAAAGCAAGCTTTTGATTTTATCTTTTATCGTCATATTTATAAGAAAATAATTTATGAGGCTGATATTCTATCTAAGGCATTAGACAGCATATGGGAAATTAACAAGTCATTGAACAATTGGATGGGGTGAAATAGCATTTCCAACACCAGTCTTTCACTGAATTCTAATGGACTTTTCTGAACACTTTACTATTACAGCATTAGTGTTTTTGCTCCTTTCGATGAACATGATATCTATATGGATCATATCTTTATTTTTGTGTATATATTACAAGTTATGGCAATAGATATTAAAAGTTGCATAACTTTATTTTATTTTTTTACGAATAATGGCATTCAAATCCTATCATAGTTTCAAGATGACTGGCTTTATTTGTTTTTATGGTTCCGAGGCTAATTTTCTACAACTCGATTATTTTTTGCTTATATTAGTTCTTTGGGACAAGCAGTGGAATGCACAATATGCATGTATAATGTAACTTTTTATTTAGTAGAAAGTTGCGATGTTTTCTTTAAAAAAATTACTACAATAACATACTTTTATAAAGTTAAATTAAATTATAATTTTATATTATTACAATTGTATAATACTATTATTGATATGATTATTTTATCTTATAATTATATAAATACTATATTGTTATTAATATTAAAATAATATTTTGCCCACAGGGTGTAGAATAGACAGTGATGGTGTGTACAGTGAGTCACTTTGTGATGTGAAGGTCACCAATTCAAAACTCTCTAGGCAAAAATCTAGCCATGTTAAGGGCTGGGACTGCGATCCCGGAGTGATTTTGATGGCTTAGATGCCCCTAGATCGTGATTTCCCAAATCAAACTAATGTAATCTTTGGAGAACCCAAACAACTTGACAAACAAAAAAATATTAAAATAATATTTATAATTTTATTATAAATAATATCATAAAATTAAATTCTCTTATTATTTAATCATTATATTGAACTACCACATATTAATTCGTATTAGTATTTTGATAAATAATAAAAGAGAGAAAATATAATTTTTCAAAGATTTCCTTATTATGTTATACTAATTATTCTTATTAATATTTTGATAAATACTAAAAGGCCAGTAATATAAGTTTTCAAGATATTAATAATTTATGTAAGTTAATAAATACATATATTAAGATATTAATAATTCTCAAATATATATATTCATGAAATATTAAATAGGATGTTTTATTTTAATTTTTATAACTTAAAATTTATTTAATATAAACATATCGAAACCTATTTATTTAATATAATATTGAATGGATAGATATATTATATAAAAGGTTATGTTTTTTCTTAAAATTATAATAATATATTGTAATTAACAATTATAATTATCATATTATATTATTACTATATTATGATATATGTGATTTTGTAAATTTCTTGTTTTCATGTTTCATTCTTTTAAAGGAGGATGTAGAGGATTTTATGGTTTGATCAAAAAGAACTCGGTCATAGGGCAGGGGCATATATAATTAAATTTGTTTACAAATTCTCATGTATAGAGTTTTACGTGGGAGAGAGACTAGTGATGGAAGCCGCTAGGGAAGACCCATGCTTCATGGAAGAAGCTTTGTTTTTGGCTTGCTGAAAAAAATAAACTTCTCACATGGGATAACTAACAAAAATGTAAGTGGAACGGGTTGGGTTGGTGTATCCTTTGTAACTCCACATGTGAATCCTATCGGAACCTTTCCATTGCTTTTCCTTATAGGCAAAAGGTATTCACTCTTTTCAAACATGAATTGGGGAATGTGCTTGTGTGGGACAAGCCTTCCCTTCACAAATGTTTTAAAGTTTGGTTGACAACCTCTATTGTCTTTACTTTTGATGATTTTCAATGTATTTTCATCTACAACATTTGGTGGGCTCAAAATTCCATCACTTTTCAAAGAAAGGAGATTTTTGCAAAGATCATGTTACTTTTGTCATATGGATGACTAAGTAAAATGGGGTTATTCAAAAATTTAAGAAGCTTGGAGTCCTAGTACTGTTTCCATTGACAAAGCTATACCATGGGGATCCTTCGATGAAGCATGTCAAGGTGATCCACCTGAGTATGGCATTGTTGTGTGCTTTTTCTGGCAAAAAACCACATTGTTCATATTAGATATAAGCATGGAAAAGGCGCAAATAGTAAGGCCGAGTTTTTGGGCTTGTGGTCAATTTTGGAGGTGGAAAAAAGCAAAGGTCTAAAAGGTTGCAGGCGTTCAGTGACTCCTTTGTGGTTATAAAATGGGCCAAAAACATTATATTATGGAAAACTTATGGTTATCCCCTCTTCTTCATATCATAGAGGAGTCCATATAACTCTTTGATTGGATCTTTTTCAAGCACATTTATCGAGAGTTGAACAAATAGGCAATCAGTTATCTAAGAAGCTTTAGAGCTTTTGCCTAGCACCTTTAGTATATGGGAGACTATTGATGGAAAAGACATAAAGGCCATAGACATCCATATATAATATGCCATTTTTAGTTTCATTGTCTAATTTTGAAATATAGAACGTATACCGAGTTTTAGTATAGACTGAAGAGTAATTGACAAGAGGATGAATATGAATTCCCTTGAACTTTCCTATGTTTTGGAAGAAAACAGAAAATGGCATATCAATCTAAATGAGCCTAGAGTTATTAGCAAAGGCTAGAACATGTATATTTCATTTGATGAAATATAAAGAGGTTTTAATTTTTGGAAAAATATAATATGTGCGACTATAGTGATGATAGTGTGTATAGTGAGTCACTCTGTGATGTGAAGGTCACTAGTTCAAAACTCTGTGGGAAAAAATCTAGCCATGTTAAGGGTTGGCAGTGTGATCCCCGAGTGATTTTGATGACTTAGATGCCCCTAAATCGTGATTTCCCAAATCAAACCTAATGTAATCTTTGGAAAACCCAAACAACTTGACAAACAAAAAAATATTAAAATAATATTTATAATTTAATTATAAATAATATCATAAAATTAAATTCTTTTATTATTTAATCATTATATTGAACTATCACATAATAATTCGTATTAATATTTTGATAAATAATAAAGAAGAGATAATATAATTTTTCAAAGATTTCATTATTATGTTATACTAATTATTCTTATTAATATTTTTGATAAATACTAAAAGGCAAGTTATATAAGTTTTCAAGATATTAATAATTTATTTAAGTTAATAAATACATATATTAAGATATTAATAATTCTCAAATATATATATTCATGAAATATTAAATAGGATGTTTTATTTTAATTTTTATAACTTAAAATTTATTTAATATAAACCTATCGAAACCTATTTATTTAATATAATATTGAATGGATAGATATATTATATAAAAGGTTAGGTTTTTTCTTAAAATTATAATAATATATGGTAATTAACAGTTATAATTATAATATTATATTATTACTATATTATGATATATGTGAATTTTGTAAATTTCTTGTTTTTATGTTTCATTCTTTTAAATGAGGATGTAGAGGATTTTATGGTTTGATCAAAAAGAACTCGGTCATAGGGCAGGGGCATATATAGTTAAATTTATTTACAAATTCTCATGTACAGAGTTTGGTGTGGGAGAGAGACTAGTGATGGAAGCTGCTAGGGAAGACCCATGCTTCATGGAAGAAGCTTTGTTTTTGGCTTGCTGAAAAAAATAAACTTCTCACATGGGATAACTACCAAAAATGTAAGTGGAACGGGTTGGGTTGGTGTATCCTTTGTAACTCCACATGTGAATCCTATCGGAACCTTTCCATTGCTTGTCTTTATAGGCAAAAGGTATTTACTCTTTTCAAACATGAATTGGGGAATGTGCTTGTGTGGGACAAGCCTTCCCTTCACAAATGTTTTAAAGTTTGGTTGACAACCTCTATTGTCTTTACTTTTGATGGTTTTCAATGTATTTGCATCTACAACATTTGGTGGGCTCAAAATTCCATCACTTTTCAAAGAAAGGAGATTTTTGCAAAGATCATGTTACTTTTGTCATATGGATGACTAGGTAAAATGGGGTTATTCAAAAATTAGAGTCCTAGTACCGTTTCCATTGACAAAGCTATACCATGGGGTTTCTTCGATGAAGCATGTCAAGGTGATCCACCTGAGTATGGCATTGTTGTGTGCTTTTTCTGGCAAAAAACCACATTGTTCATATTAGATATGCACATGGAAAAGGCACAAATAGTAAGGCCAAGTTTTTGGGCTTGTGGTCAATTTTGGAGGTGGAAAAAAACAAAGGTCTAAAAGGTTGCAGGCGTTCAGTGACTCCTTTTTGGTTATAAAATGGGCCAAAAACATGATATTATGGAAAACTTATGGTTATCCCCTCTTCTTCATATCATAGAGGAGTCCATACAACTCTTTGATTGGATCTTTTTCAAGCACATTTATCGAGAGCTGAACAAATAGGCAATCAGTTATCTAAGAAGCTTCAGAGCTTTTGCCTAACACCTTTAGTACATGGGAGACTATTGATGGAAAAGACATAAAGGCCATAGACATCCATATATAATATGCCCTTTTTAGTTTCATTGTCTAATTTTGAAATATAGAATGTATACCGAGTTTAGTATAGACTAAAGAGTAATTGACAAGAGAATGAACATGAATTCCCTTGAACTTTCCTATGTTTTTGAAGAAAACAGAAAATGGCATATCAATCTAAATGAGCCTAGAGTTATTAGCAAAGGCTAGAGCATGTATATTTCATTTGATGAATTATAAAGAGGTTTTAATTTTTGGAAAAATATAATATGTGCGACTATAGTGATGATGATGCCAATCATAAATAGAGGTATATTCAATATAAATTACATGATTATAAATTAATCCAAATATTAATTCTCTTATTGAATCTATAGTTATCATGGATTCTAATTTTTGTATGTAATGAATAATGAGGTATATTTAAATATCAATAATTATGTAATAACCCTTTTTTTAATTATCGGAGAATCCACAGTAAAAACCATTTTTCGTCAACGTTTCAAATCCCAACTGGGATCCATCATCAAGACTGCTTGAATGCTTGATAGTAGAAGAGCTTAATTGAGGGATTTAAATAGTAATGAGGAGAAGCAACTCTTCTTGCTATCTTCACTCTAAATTTTTCGAGTAAAATGATTTCACTCCATGTATCCCCTCCGTATAGGGAAATGATTCTGGATTTAAGACATCTGTGGTTTATATCTTTTGAAATTACCGGAGAATCCACAGTAAAAACCATTTTTCGTCAACGTTTCAAATCCCAACTGGGATCCATCATCAGGACTACTTGAATGCTTGATAGTAGAAGAGCTTAATTGAGGGATTTAAATAGTAATGAGGAGAAGCAGCTCTTCTTGCTATCTTCACTCTAAATTTTTCGAGTAAAATGATTTCACTCCATGTATCCCCTCCGTATAGGGAAATGATTTTGGATTTAAGACATCTGTGGTTTATATCTTTTGAAATTACCAGAGAATCCACAGTAAAAACCATTTTTCGTCAACGTTTCAAATCCCAACTGGGATCCATCATCGTGATTGCTTGAATGCTTGATAGTAGAAGAGCTTAATTGAGGGATTTAAATAGTAATGAAGAGAAGCAGCTCTTCTTGCTATCTTCACTCTAAATTATGTAACAAAGGATTCAAAGTTAAGTGTTCTAGGAAAATAAAAAGGATAGTTGAAAACATTGTAGAGGATTGGAGTTTATTGCAGCAAAGAAAACTTAGCGCTCATAGTAGCCTAGAGAGCCGCATTATTGCAACGAATTGTGGGACCAACCAACCAACTAATTGTCTTCCTTCTTATGTGAATGTAATTTTTCTATGTTAATAAAATATTTTCTTCTTTGAGAAGTTGTTCACTCTTGTGTTATTTTGTTTCAACCTTAAATGAATTGATTGCATACTATGTTCTTATTATTTTAATTTCGATTGTTTTAAACATCTTCTCAATTAATAACAATGAAATATACATTATTTTTTGATGATTTATAGTTTGGATAAATATATTTCTTTTGAAGCTTTGTGTTATTATTGTATTTTTGTTATTAAGAGTATATTTTTAATGAAAATACATCTTTGAAGGGTGTATGATTGCATTGAATTATTAGGTCTAAATGAAGGTTTGGTTGTCTTAATGCAATGAATTTCATTTAAATTAACCTAATATGCTTTCTTTCTAATTATGAGGGTGAAGGACTTGTGCCCTCATTAACCCTCTTGATTTTGTGTTCTTCAATATCAAGGAATATGTATGTTATTGTCTTTCACATTTGAAACTTCTTTTGCATTTTCCATCTTTCAATTTAAATGGCATAAATGTACCCATTGGCAAGCCCTTGACATGAGATATAGTTTGAGTGTACTATCATCTTTGGCCTATAATATTTCTCCATCTATTTATAAAACTATCCATTTTGAATCCAACATTTGGGGACTTAAAGGGATTGTTATGAGGTAACTTGGAACAATTACTATTCGTGATTGTTTGAGGGTTACACCCTCTAGTCCAAAGGCCAACTTGTGACATAAAGCAGGGAGGTTTCCCCACCCTCCATTGGGTGCATTGGCATTGTTCCCTAACCCGGAACTACCTGAGGAATAACATGAACAATTTGGTTTTCTCAATAAGATATAAATCCATGATGAAATTGGTGTAGCTTAAAATGGTTTAGCACTATCAAAACAAGGAAATACCAACATTGGTTATCAAATTGGATTTCTCTATAGTGTATGATATCAAGGAATATGTATGTTATTGTCTTTCACATTTGAAACTTCTTTTGCATTTTCCATCTTTCAATTTAAATGGCATAAATGTACCCATTGGCAAGCCCTTGACATGAGATATAGTTTGAGTGTACTATCATCTTTGGCCTATAATATTTCTCCATCTATTTATAAAACTATCCATTTTGAATCCAACACTTGGGGACTTAAAGGGATTGTTATGAGGTAACTTGGAACAATTACTATTCGTGATTGTTTGAGGGTTACCCCCTCTAGTCCAAAGGCCAACTTGTGACATAAAGCAGGGAGGTTTCCCCACCCTCCATTGGGTGCATTGGCATTGTTCCCTAACCCGGAACTACCTGAGGAATAACATGAACAATTTGGTTTTCTCAATAAGATATAAATCCATGATGAAATTGGTGTAGCTTAAAATGGTTTAGCACTATCAAAACAAGGAAGTACCAACATTGGTTATCAAATTGGATTTCTCTATAGTGTATGATATAGCAAGCTTCAGGTACCTTAAGACCCATGTTAATGCATATAAGATGTAACTTAAAAGTGATAAACTAGATAATAGGTTGTATCTCCTCAACGGCCTTGAATGTCAAGTAAAAGGATCAACCACAAAATTTTGTGCCCCTTTAAAAGTTTAAGCTAAGTCTACCCAATAGCCCTTATCATGTACCTCATGACCACAAAAGGATTATGTAGAAATATACTGGAAACAAGGAAATCATGGTCAATAAAGGGGATAAATATAGGCAACACTATTTTGTATAGACAAATTTAATGCTTGTCGATGACATGTCATATTTTTGTGATAGATCTCTAAGGGATCCCTAACATAGTGAAAGAGATTTTAAAAAACTATGCTACAAGTATGAAAGTGAATATGCTAAATTCTACAATGTCCTTTAATGGATTAGAGGAGGAACAAGCAATATTACTACCAAAAAAAAAAATCCATATTAAATAAGTGATCTATAGTAAGGGATAAAATATTAGGTGTTTCTATTGAAACCAAATGGGTATGGGATTAAACAATGTAGTTGGATTATTGATAAAACAACAAAAGAGTGAGCATTTGGTGTAATAAGTGGTGTAATAAGTGGCTCCCCTTGGGAGGAAGGATAACCCTAATTAAATCAGTGCTTGAAGCAATCCCAATTTCTTGGCACACTTTGATTAGATGCCAAAAGGAATACTTTAACAATCTAAACAGAAATCTTCAAATTTGTATAGATTGGAGATGAGGAAAGAATGGTATCCCATGGGTCAAATGGACTTTCCTTTAATCGAAGCAGGGAAGAGGGATTGGGATTAAAAAATAATTTATTTGGGAACACTACCTACAAATAAAAAATGTGGAGACTAATCTCTAAATGAAACTGCAGAAATAAGTCAATTTTCAAAAACATGTAGAGCCTTTAACTATTCTTGACCAAATAAGGAAGTCAAACAAAACATTTAACAATGATTCAATAGTCTATAAGACACTAGTGCAAGCCTTTCCAATTATAGGCAAATAGTTGGCTTGAAATATTAACAATGGGGTATGTGGGAGACTAGCAATTGATCCATGGGTTGGATGTGGGAACTACAATATATTATTTGATGAAATATTAACATTGTTAAAGAGAAATATATAAGGTGTCTCAATTGACAGATCATGGGAATACAAAGATTTGGCAACATGGATAGATGAGAGTCAATATAGTGGAACGAGAAGGGAATTATATAGAGCAATGGAATGAATATATGGAATCATTAATTAGAACTCATGTGAGAATCAAAGAGAGCAAATTCATTAATGTGATCCAAAATTCTTTCATTATGTGAATACGCTGCAAAGTTAAGGTAGAAAGCAATGTTTTTCAATGAGGTTCATAAATATTAGTATTGTAGAAATTTTTGTTTTCCCACCCCGGTTTTCAGTTTCTCCTTATTTCTCCCATATAGTTAAATGCCCTTTCCCATAACCATACATTTAACAAGCTGAAAAAAAATAAATTTGCTGAAAACACAAATTCTGGAAATTTTACAGAATGCTGGAAATTGCAGAAATAAAAATCAGCAGTAATAAATAGCCATTAAAACACATTTAAACACTAAGATTTTTGGTCAATGTGACCCTGGAAAAACCCCCTACAACTCTTGGGGAAAACCAGTTTGAGAGCTCTTCTTTATTTCTGAAAATTGTCTTTTTACAGTGAGAAATTTTCAGCAAAAAATCAGCAAGCAAATTTACAACTTATCTCTTTTCCCATGCTTCACAGCAAACTGGAAATTACAGCAAACAGGACAGTAATAAATGTTGTACGGTCTCCTCGTTTTGCGTGCAAAAAAACCCAGCAAACTGCTCCTCGATTTTTGTGCAAACCACTCCTCGAAAATCGTGCCAAAATCTGTCTTTCACTGTGTGCTGAATCAGCTGTACAAATCTGCTCAACTGCTGCCTTGGAATGTGTGTCAAACTGTTGTCTCCTTCTCCTCCCTGCTCAGAAATCTCTCTTGCTCTCTTGCTCTCTTGCTCTCCTTCTCCCAATCTGCTCATGAAAGAATTGAATCGAATGTGATCTTTTCCTCATTTTCCTCTCTTAATATAACTCCAAATGACTTTTGGGTGACCCAAGTGACTTGGGTGATCTCTAAATCCAATGGCTGAAATAGATTTAGATCAATGGCTGAGATTAAATGCTCATTTAAATCTCACTTTTTATTTTTTAATTCACCCCACTTTAATAAAGACCCACTTAGTCATTTATTTCCAAAGTCATTTTTCCTTTCTAATTTTTCATTGACTTTATAAAAGTCACTTTAAAATTAGACTTAGTAACTTTATCACTTAAAGTCACTTTTAAATTAGATTTAACTTTATAAAATTATAGAGTCACTTTAGGAGAAAAAATAAATTCTTTTGGACACTTTTCCCTAGGCCAAAGATCAAAGCCTAAGGGAACCACCTGTCCTCCGGTACCAAATTTCAACACTCCCTCTTACCAAGGAAGGTGTTCCTCACCACACCCATCTTGTCTCTGAAGTAGACATGCTTGCCCCGTGGTAAGGCTTTGGTAAAGATATCTGCAACCTGCTCATCAGTGGAAATATACTCAAGCTTCACAACTCCCTTCTGAACATAGTCTCTGATGAAATGATATCTGATCCCGATATGCTTTGACCTGTCATGAAACACTGGATTCTCCGTGAGTTTAATGCAACTCTGATTATCACAGTAAATCACTGAAGGTCTCAACCGCTGACCAAATAAGCCAAACAACATCTTGCGAAGCCAGATAGCCTCACAACTAGCTAGACTGGCTGCCATATACTCTGCTTCCGCTGAACTCAGTGCTACTGACTGCTGCTTCCGGCTGAACCATGACACTACTGTTGAACCCAACCCAAAACAGCACCCTGGATTGTTTTTCTTATCAGAAGCACAACCTACCCAATCAGAATCAGTGTATCCTGCCAATCTCACTCCATCTCCGTGCCTGTAGTCCAGACCATAATCCACTGTCCCCTGCAAGTATCGCAAAATGTGTTTTGCAGCCACCCAGTGAACCTTCCTAGGCTCACACATAAACTGACTCATCGTGTTGACTGCAAAACAGATATATGGTCTAGTGTTGACCTAATACATCAAGGAACCAATCAGCGGCCTGTACAATGTGGGATCCACCAACTCGGAATCCGAAGCATGAAGCTTCTTCCAGTTGGTGATCATTGGTGTCGACATGGGTCTACAATCTTCCATGTGGAATCTGCTAAGGATGTCCACAATATACTTCCCCTGCCCCAGGAAGAAATGCCCTTCCTCCTGCCACACCTCCAAACCCAAAAAGTAATGCATCAAGTCGATGTCCTTCATCTCAAACTCCGTCGCAAGATCTCTCTTGCAGTGCTCTATGAGTCTCTCTGCACCTGTAATGATCAAGTCATCCACATACAGCACCAGAATGAGAGGCTCCTCACCAATCACAATAAAGTAAAGGTTCGAATCTGCCTCGCTCTTTGTGAAACCCATCCCCTGCAAATATGTATCTATCCTGGAGTACCAAGCTTTGGGAGCTTGCTTCAGGCCATAAAGGGCCTTCTTCAGTCTGCACACATGGGACTCCTTCCCACGCACCTCAAAGCCCTGTGGCTGCTCAATGTACACCTCCTCCTGTATGAAGCCATTGAGAAATGCGGTCTTCACATCCATCTGGTGGATCTTCCAACCCATCTCTGCTGCTATCGATATAATGGAGCGGATCGAAGTATATCGAGCCACAGGAGCGAAGGTCTCCTCATAATCAACTCCCTCTACCTGGGAGAACCCTCTAGCCACAAACCTCGCTTTGAATTTCTCAATGCTGCCATCTGTAGCATGCTTTACCTTGTAAAGCCATCTGGAAGTAACCACGGATTTGCCCTCAGGCCTCGGCACCACCTCCCAAACATCATTCTTCATGATAGAAGAATACTCCTCCTGCATGGCCTCTCTCCAGACCTGCTGGCTAGCTGCCTCCTCATAACTAGAAGGCTCAGAGTCAAGGATGCTGGTAACCATCGCCATATAGCTACAAAACCTCTCAGGTGGTCTACTCTCTCTAACCGGCCTCTTTGGCTCAGCAACAGATGTGGCATCTCTCAAGGTGTCCTGAAGCCACTTGGGCTTTCTCTTCCCTGAGCGTGCTTCTCCCATAGGAGAATGAAACTCCTCCTCCTCATCACCATCAGTAGCCTGAACTCCTGACTGTCTGTCTGTTGTCCTCCTACCTACACCTGAACCTATAGAAGCTGAGGCACCGTGTGAACTGTCCATCAATGGACTCCCTAGTGAACTGCTCTGCATGTTGCCCGGAGCACCACCCTTCTGGCTCGGCGAGCCACTGCTCACTGACGGACCTGACATCCTCATAGATGTACCTCCGGATCCTCCTGATCCCTGCCCACTGGATCCCTGCCACTGACTCAACTGCTGTTGAGGGTCTGGCTGATCCAGATACTCTAACTCCCGTGACCTCTTAAAGGCCCTATCCTCCTCGAACTTCACATCCCGTCTGACAACAACTCTCCTCTGTGCAGGAATGTAAATCCGAAAGACCTTTGAGGTCTCACTGTAGCCCACAAAGATACCCTTCTCTGCGGTGGGCTCTAGTTTGGTCCTCTTCTCCTTGGGTATATAAGAGTGTGTAATGCATCCAAAGATATGAAGATGACCAATATCAGGCTTCTTCCCAGAGAAAGCCTCCTCCGGAGTCATGTGCCCCAAGGCACGATGCGGACTCCTGTTCTGCAAGTAAACAGCTGTGTTGCAGGCCTCTGCCCACAAGAACAATGGCAACCCCTGATCATGTAACATGGCTTTGGCAGCCCCTATGATGGATCTGTTCTTCCTCTTTGCAACCCCGTTCTGCTGGGGGTTGTAAGGAACAGTGAACTCCCTCCTAATGCCTGCCTCCGCACAATAGTCAACAAACTCTCCAAGGGTGTACTCTCCTCCATTGTCCGACCTCAAGGACTTGATCTTTCGACCTGTCTGAGTCTCCACAAGAGCTCTGAACTCCTGAAACCGCTTGAAGACCTCACTCTTGGTCTTCAAAAAATAAATCCAGGTCCTCCTGGAGTGATCATCAATGAATAAAACATAGTACTCATATCCACTCAAGGAAACATGAGACATCTGACCGCTCACATCGGAATGAATCAAATCAAGTATCCCCGTCGCTCTGCTGTCACTGCTGGGAAAAGGGGATTTGGCAAATTTGCCCATCGCACAACCTCTGCAAGTATCAAAGTGATCAGTACTGAAATCTGGCACACCTGTAGTGATCTCCCGCAATGTCCTCAAGGCTCCATGATACATATGTCCCATCCTGCGGTGCCAAATCTCACACATCTCAGAACTGCTAGCTCTGTTGTCGGTACTATTTCTCAATGCCAAAAGGGGCTGGAATGCAAACTTGTACACCTTTGCATGGCGTACACCTATCACTCTAGCTGAATCAGCTGGAGTGCCCCTGGGATACATCAACACTTGTCCTCCCCTGAACAGTACCTCATATCCTCTGTCCTCCAAAGCTGAGACGGATATGAGGTTCTTCCTCATCCCTGGCACATAAAGAACCTCTGACACCTTCAAGGGAGGTTTGGACTCCCTTTGAAATGTCACTGTCCCCACTCCGACTGCTCTAACAACTCTGTCATCACCGAGTACTACCTCAATATCAGTGCCACTCTCTGAAAGCTCTGAGAAGTACTCACGGACTCCTGTCATATGACGTGAAGCCCCACTGTCCACATACCAGATACCTGAAGATGCTCCGCTAATCGAGGGAAAAGCATGCTCCCTCTGAACCTGTGTGGCATGTGATCCTGCACTAGAGGACTCACACGTAGTGAACGCAAACTCTCGGTCAAAACGACCAGCAAAGTCCTCAATCTCTGCTGAAGCTGCCACGTCCTGGTTCTTCCCCTTCTTCTTCTTCTTCTCCGGACACACAACTGCATAGTGTCCTATCTTTTGACGATTCCAACACTTCACCTTGGAATAGTCCTTCTGTGTGTTCCCCTGTTTACCTTTACCTTTGCCTTTGCCCCCACCACTGCTTATGGAAGCCTACTTCTTCCCTTTGCCTTTCTTGCCTCCTGCCACCAGTGCTACATCCTCATCCTGCTCAACTGGCTTGGCTGCCCCAAGCTGACCTTTCCTATCTCTGTCTGAATGTAATCATCCCAAAACCTCTCCCATGTGGGAAGGGTCTCACGTGCACAAACCCCATCAGCAAAGTTCAACCATGAACGGGGGAGGCCATTCACTGCAATCCGCACCAACTCAGTGGGTGGAATGGCCTTTCCAATCGCTGCCAACTCATCTCTCACATTAGTAATCTTTGTGAGATATCCAGCTGCACTATCATTACCCATCTTAATGTTCTTCAGCTTCTCCTTCAGGACCATCTTCCGGTTCTCATTGGTACTCTGGTAGAAATTGGACAATGATGTCCACATCTCATGGGCATTGCTCTTTCCTCTCACATGAGGAATGCAATGGTCTTTGATTCTGTCTAGAATCAACCTCTTACCCTTGTTGTTCTTTTTATTATAAGTTGTCAACTGAGTAGCATCAGTAGGCACAACAACAGGGTTCTGTGTGGTATGCACCATGATATCCCAGACTTCTGCCTCCTCAAAGATACTCTGCATTCTCTCCTTCCAAACGCTGTAATTTATCCCATCCAGCCTATCCTCCACCCTCAATCCCAACGACATCCTGCTGTCCTAAAACTGAAAAATAGCACTGCTGTAGTAAAGATAAAACTGTTGTTTATGAAAAAATCAGCTTGCTGGAATTTTCTGAGTGAAAAATCAGCAACTGTAATTTTTCCTTTTGCTGTCCCAAACTGCCCTTCAGCACTCAAGCTCTGATACCATGTAGAAAATTCTGTTTTTCCACCCCGGTTTTCAGTTTCTCCTTATTTCTCCCATATAGTTAAATGCCCTTTCCCATAACCATACATTTAACAAGCTGAAAAAAAATAAATTTGCTGAAAACACAAATTCTGGAAATTTTACAGAATGCTAGAAATTGTAGAAATAAAAATCAGCAGTAATAAACAGCGATTAAAACACATTTAAACACTAAGATTTTTTGTCAATGTGACCCTGGAAAAACCCCCTACAACTCTTGGGGAAAACCAGTTTGAGAGCTTTTCTTTATTTCTGAAAATTGCCTTTTTACAATGAGAAATTTTCAGCAAAAAATCAGCAAGCAAATTTACAACTTATCTCTTTTCCCATGCTTCACAGCAAACTGGAAATTACAACAAACAGGATAGCAATAAATGCTGTACGGTCTCCTCGTTTTGCGTGCAAAAAAACCAGCAAACTGCTCATCGATTTTTGTGCAAACCACTCCTCGAAAATCGTGCCAAAATCTGCCTTTCACTATGTGTTGAATCAGCAGTACAAATCTGCTCAACTGCTGCCTTGGAATGTGTGTCAAACTACTGTCTCCTTCTCCTCCCTGCTCAGAAATCTCTCTTGCTCTCTTGCTCTCCTTCTCCCAATCTGCTCATAAAAGAATTGAATCGCATGTGATCTTTTCCTCATTTTCCTCCCTTAATATAACTCCAAATGACTTTTGGGTGACCCAAGTGACTTTTGGGTGATCTCTAAATCCAATGGCTGAAATATATTTAGATCAATGGTTGAGATTAAATGCTCATTTAAATCTCACTTTTTATTTTTTAATTCACCCTACTTTAATAAAGACCCACTTAGTCATTTATTTCCAAAGTCACTTTTCCTTTCTAATTTTTCATTGACTTTATAAAAATCACTTTAAAATTAAACTTAGTAACTTTATCACTTAAAGTCACTTTTAAATTAGATTTAACTTTATAAAATTATAAAATCACTTTAGGAGAAAAATTAAATTCTTTTGGACACTTTTCTCTAGGCCAAAGATCATAGCCTAAGGGAACCACCTGTCCTCCGGTACCAAATTTCAACAAGTATTAGTGGTGGAAACCACAATGGAAAGTTAATGTGCACATGAAAACTAGACTTTCGTGTATATGGCATTGAAAATATGGGATATTAACTTGGGATGTCCTCCAAAAGAGTAATGAGCAAGGACCTAGGAAATGTACACTCCACAAACAAGATGAAGAAAGTGTTAATCATTTACTAGTAAGTTTGTTCATACACAAAATCTAGTAGGATAGATAGGATTACAAGTTGCAATGAGACTTGGAAGGGGGACGCCATAGAAAAATGTTTTGAAATGTGGTTGGGAAAAAAATATAAACCTATCAAAGCAATGTCATTATTTATTGCATGGGGACTTTGGGTTTCAAAGATTCCACACCTTTTAGTGAAAAATATATAAATATACTCATTTCCAATGTGCAACTCAAATTCATTCAATTTTTGAAAGGGCTCAAGAAACAAAATAAAGTTATTATTAAAAAAAAGCCTAGAAATGTAGATAATGTTTATTAGGGTTATTTTGATGGAGCAAGCCAAGGCACGCCATCTTTTGTGTGGGCTACATGCATACTACCTTTTGTAAACACATTACATAAAAACATTTTTAGGAACTAACATAAAATAACTTCACTAAGATGATGACTTCAGAATTTCTTTTTAAAATTGGAAATCATAATGTTAAAAATTTGGAGATACTAGGAGATTTAATTGTAGTCATCAACTAAATGAATGATGTTTATAGAATGGAAAGTTTGTTACTATCATTTATTTTGAACAAAGAATGGAAACACTATTCACCTCAATCTCTTATTAACTTACTAACATGTCTCTATAGAGTCGTATGCTACAACATATTATCTATCCTAAAAGGCCCATGGGAGCAATGTGAACTGAAATATGACACCTTATTGTCATCAAATGCCATCTCCTAGTCCACAGTTTTCACTCATTTTATAACTTCTATTCCATTTTTATATGACGAATGATGGATAGTCGATCGATGTTTCAAAAAATATTTTTAAAGCCTTTTACTAAATTGTTGATATACATTGACCTAAAAACAATATGATAAGATTCATATATAGACTGGGTACTTTTTTTTACAACGTATGCTAGTTATGTCTCTCTTTTTTTTAATTTAGGGGTATAGGTCACTGGAGCCCTCAAATTGTGAAACTTATATGTTGATGTCCAAATGCTAAATGCATCTATAATACATTACCATCTCCTTGAAATGAAATCACTACTTTTCGTAGAAAAAAAAATATGCTAGCCACATATACTCTCAACTTTTAGTATAATTAGCGTCCAAAGGAGTTGGATCCAATAGTTAAAAGCAAGGAATTTTTTTTCAATGGTTCAATTCCCATGAGGGCCTAACACAACCATGGGACACCTTGATGTATTGGTCAAATGAATGGTTGCACCTAAATAGACTATATTTTGAATGGTTTCATATCCCGTGCACACATAAATGGATTAAAGCCCACCCCATGTGCTCTCTAAGAAATTCAAAGGATTTTAGCTCGAGTGGTTTGGTGAAAAATCCGTTTTCCCAATTGCATGGGTTAATCTTTGGAGACATGTTGCAATTGGCCCGTTTGTCACATTTATGAAATAGTTGGTTTTAAAATTAACCAAAAAAATAGAGAGAACTTCTTCCATGTTAAATTAAAAATAATCATAATAATTTTAAAAAACATAATATTCAACAAATACAGATATTTACAATCTTGAATAACTTTCATTCAAGAAATTACACCCCACTTGAAATATCTATATTTACAATCTTGAATAACTTTCATTTAAGAAATTATACCCCACCTGGAATATCTAACTTATATGTGTGCATGTTTCTCCTAAAATAATCACTGCTCAATTTCATTTTAAAAAATATCTACACGGTAAACAACTCCATTTAATTAGGTCAAATTTCTTAAACCTTACTCTTCACTCAAAAAAAGTTAAGCAACATCAAAATAACTCCAAAATAACTTATTCCACTTTCAAAATGTTATTCTACTCTTTCCTATTAAAAAAACCAATGTTTTCACATTGTTCGAAGTTAATGTGTACCAACACCAAAATGAACAATTTCTCAAACAAATGCATTCTTTAGGAAAGATTTCTAACTGCATCATATAAGTTAATTTGTATAAACACCAAAATAAACCGTTTCTCTTAACTAAAATGGATGAAGTTAGTCTCAAATCCGCCACTCTTTCTATCTATAATTGTTCAAGGCTATGAAGAGAGATTAGAAACAAAATTCAATAAACAGCCATTGAAAAACGTTATTGGCATGACGAAAAGTGAGACAAATTTAGCCATCAAACTATTTACCTAGTGCAATCCCGTCCATTGTCCATCATACTCATGTCAATACAATATATTGCTCGAACGAAAATTAACACAACGCATGTAAGATAATTACCCAGAAATAATAATAAAAAATGAAAAATAAAATCCTTGACAAAGTCAATAATCCATGTATACACTTCCTTGAAACAGTCTACAAGATCAATCATAAAATGATAACTCACTGATATCCATCATTATGTTGATTAACGTCCATTTCTAATCAGGTGACAAATTAAATGCCATCTATTAAATGAGAATTTAATCATTTCAACCATCACCAAAAAGGATTAAAACTTTGAATGGCATCCATAATCAGCAGAAGAAATTAATTTCGCCATATTAAAGAGTTACGAACAAAACTTTGAATGGCATCCATAATCAGCAGAAGAAATTAATTTCGCCATATTAAAGAGTTACGAACAAAGATAACAATCACAGTCCATAAGGAACTAACGTAACTATAGCAATATTCTGAAGCATTTCTAAGCAGGTAACAACTTAAATGCCATATACCACCAAAAAGGATTTAAAACTTTGAATGGCATCCATAATCAATCATTGGTGCAATTTATAATCAATCATTCCGTCCTGTAATAACATATACACTATGTTGCATGGGGATCAGTCCTCACCAAATTTCCACATAAACTAGCGTTTCACTAACTTATGTACTCATGAACGTCTTCAAAGTAAGGATAACTCCATCAGGGACTTCAAAAACATACATTCCATAGCAACCTGCATCCTTATCAAATTTAAAGGCTTTTCAAGAACCAACCCCAAGTCCCTGAATTTGATAGGGTACTCCTACCCATCCCCAACGCTAAACCATTTACAGTCATGTTAAAAACAAAAGACAAAAAATATACCTTTTAACACAGGTCTCATCATATTCAAGCATAAAACCTATGATAATATATGAAAACCCCTTAAACTATTTGTCATATACTCATTTCATTTCCACAAGAGTCCTCTCGCACTCTCAAAGCCGCCATCCCACCAAATTTCCACATAAACTAGCGTTTCAAGAACTTTCGTACTCATAAACGTCTTCAACCGAGGGAGAACTCCATCAAGGACTTCAAAACATACTTTCCATAGCCACCTGCTTCCTTATCAAATTTAAAGGCTTTTCAAGAATCAACCCCAAGTCCCTGAATTTGATAGGGTACTCCTACCCATCCCCAACGCTAAACCATTTACAGTCATGTTAAAAACAAAAGACAAAAAATATACCTTTTAACACAGGTCTCATCATATTCAAGCATAAAACCTATGATAATATATGAAAACCCCTTAAACTATTTGTCATATACTCATTTCATTTCCGCAAGAGTCCTCTCGCACTCTCAAAGCCACCAGCCCACCAAATTTCCACATAAACTAGCGTTTCAAGAACTTTTGTACTCATAAACGTCTTCAACCGAGGGAGAACTCCATCAAGGACTTCAAAACATACTTTCCATAGCCACCTGCTTCCTTATCAAATTTAAAGACTTTTCAAGAACCAACCCCAAGTCCCTGAAATTGATAAGGTACTCCTACTCATCCCCAACGCTAAACCATTTACAGTCATGTTAAAAATAAAAGACAAAAAATATATCTTTTAACACAGGTCTCATCATCTTCAATCATAAAACCTAAAAGATAAAATATGAAAACCACTTGAACTATTTGTCATATACTCATTTCATTTTTGCAAGAGTCCTCTCGCACTTGCAACGCCGCCATCCATTAAAGCTATCTCACAGTATGTGTATTTAGAGCCACCATCAATCACTAGAGTAGACAATTTTCTTTGGACTTGGCCAAGAGAGTTTCCCATTGCAATTCGGAGAATCATTACTCTAATTGCAACAGATAGTCCAATGTTTTGAAGGGCTTCATAGTTCTAGGTTGCTCATTTATTGCAGTTTTCAAAGAACGCCGAAACTCCAAAAAACAATCTTCAAAGCTCCCGGAACTTTCCCCAGCTCCCATTGCAACTCCTACTGAAAAGGGAACGTTCCCATATAGTTCCAAAGCTCCCGGGAGCGTGGGAACCATTGGAAAGGGTTTCCCACCTCTTCGGAGCGATTCTCGTGTAACAGAGGTATAAACAATAAAGAGACAACATATACAGAATGTAGGCAATCAGCGAGGACCAAAACCCCTCCCACTTGATAGGAAAACCTAAAACGAATTCTTCTTCTTATAGAGGCTTCAATAGATGAATACCAAGACCATGGACCAAGACCCTTGACACAACAACCTCTCCAAGACCAAGTCACAAGCCTTCTTGATTTAACTTTTTCCTCCTTGAGTCAACAATAGTCAAACTTCTTCCTTTTCTCACAAGCTTGGCTATCCTTTAGATTTTGGTCCCTTGTTTCAGATCTGCAACTTTTAGCCCTGCTTCAAAAACCCTAGCACGTGTGGTTGACCAACTTTGAACCTTGATTTATCTTCGCTCTAGATGGAGACTTCTTCTTTGGCAACTCGGCTTGAGATCCACCTTATCTTTTACCTTGATCCGACCTTCAAGTTTGACTGTCATACCTCGGCTTCTTCTGTAATGGACAGCATCTATTCCTCGCACGTGTGGAGTGGATCAACCCAAAACAGATCCGAAAATATCCTTGATTATGTTCCTCCTTCCTTCGCTTGGTTATAGGCTTCCTTCTTCATGAACTTCGCACTTCTTTTTGCCTTCTTATCCTTGACCGAAATTTTGTCTACAAATGAAGGTCGAGCTGCCTATATATAGTGGTTTGCTCATCAAAATGATCTGACATCTCCCAGTGACAAGGCCAACATGCCTTTCTAGAATTACCTTAAGGTCGACTTCAAGGTGACATTGTGACATGGTTTTTGACATTAACTCTATAGACTTTATGACATGATGACTAATCCTAAAGGCTCGCAATGGGAACCTTAACTAAAAGTAAAATTCCTTGAAAATGAAACCCATAACTCAAGCATTACAAAAATAATTTTATTTTTCTTCTTTACATCAATTACATAAAATCATGATTACACGTCATTATGAAGACCGAACCTAGTTACACTTTTCAACACTCCCTCTTAACTAGGGAGGTATTCATAATCCATATAAGATACTTGGACATTCTAAATCTGAAGAATTCTCATAAGAAGAGTCGAATTGGTAACCCATCTGTATAGCATCATATCATCTAGCATTGTCACATAGCAAGGCCTTGACTAACTGCTCTATCTCTCCACAAGATCAAAGCTCAACGCTAGTGAGACCAATGATGTATAGACACCCTCATCATTGTCTCTCTCGAAACATACCCCACCTGGGTTCTCTCAGAGTATGTTCCACCAAGACTATTCTTATCTCGGATTCCCAATCCTCAAATAATATTGGTCCTCTATGACTACTCTTATCTTGGATGCCCTAACTCATCCTCAAAGAGTATCGGATGTCAGATGTTTACCCAATCCTCCATTTTGTCTTCCCAAGTGAAGACAAGAATGATATGTCTATCTCTCCCTCTTAACTTAGGGAGGACATACTCATTCCACTGAGGGAATGTACCCATTCCTATAAAAGGAATGCACCCAAGCTCCCTCTCAACCGGGGACTTGACCAAACTCCCTCTTGACTAGTGACTTGCTTCCAGCAGCTCTTCGGGTGGAGATCATGGGATAACCAACTGCTTGTAGAACTCCTTCCATTGAATTCATGAATTTCTTCTTTGTCATAGAGTCTACATTTTTTGGGACTTCTTCGTAGGGCACAGATCATCCATCACTTTCATCCATGAGTCAGTCATGTCATCATTCCTTTCATTGGAAAGTGATCCATTAGTCCATTTTTGGTCCTCCTTCATGCTTTACTGCCTTCTTCATGCCATGTTTCCTTAAGGATATTTCATCCAACTACATGGTCATTATTGGTGGAAGACATCCACAGCGCTTCCCTTGGCAGGCCTGCATAAGCCCATCCAGATATCATTCAAAAATAAGAAATGACATCAAATCAAAATTACCTTTGTGATGGTCTTTCATCATGACATATTTTTGTTTACAACAGCATTCGGCATACATATTGACACATCTCCAAGAGATATGTATTGTTAAGGGTCTCTTGCTTTTTCAAACTACATCAGAGTCTTCGTATCTTTCATGGAGATATCCTAGTCAAATCTTTCAGTCCTTGGATGTTGATTTCCTTCTTCATAGTTGCATATTCCACGATCTCTTCCCTTCTTTCTTCACACATTTTTCTTCCCAAGAACTTTCAATCAAAGTTCCTCCAATTATTGTCAACCACCTCATATTTCATATGAGGACATATTATGTTGATTTCATCTAGTTAATGTGTGACCCGTGCCTTCCTACATCATTTCAAAGGAAGAGATCCTTCCTTTTGATCATGCTCTCGAGGTAGAGCATTCGTTCATGTTACTTGCAACCATATGACATGAATCTACAATATCGAATACAAACATAAATACCTCATTTTCCTTTAGGTCATCTAGACTTCCTTCAACAGCTTCCTTGATTGAAAGAACTTTAATCCCTTGTCATCATACCATCATCCCATGAATTCCACAAGTTGGAATTGTTGATGAAACACTTGCTTCCTTTTAATTGGTGAACCTTCCGACAAAGATTCCAATACAAAATCTAAGTAATCTTCATCTAGCAAATTCTTCCTCTTCACTGATGTGTGATGAGCTTTGTACTAGATAACTTTCTCCTTTTCCCATAAGTACCACTTATGCTTCTAATGAGGTTACCAAGAGCTATAACTATCCATAGGTGACTGCCATAGACTTTTATTTCAAATATCTTTCATGCTTCTCTATTATCACAAGCTCTTACTTTCAATGCCTCTATGATGCCATGATGCATCCTATCATGCTCCTTAGTGACTCATTATTGCCATATCTTACAATAAAAGAACTTAAAAAAACAAAAACTTGAAAAGAACTAGGTGAAGAAGACTATTTCAATCATAGTAGAGATCGCTATCTTCTTCTTTCTTGGATTTCTTCTTTGCAACTTCTTCCACTTCTTTGGTGATATGGGATTCTTCTCTACCTCTTTTGTTATTGTCCTTCTTGAACTTAAGACAATCTCTTTTGTAATGCCCATATTCTTGACATCCATAGCATTGAATCTTAGCCATGTTCTTCTTCTTTTTCTGAGGACCAAATTTCCCGAATTTTCCTTTTCTCTTTGCCATAGCAGCATATGCTTGATTTTGCTCATTTGATCCCACATCAATTTTTTCCTTTAGCCTGGTTTCTTCAATCTTGCATAGTGACAATAGATGTTGGAATGGAGTAGCTTCTTTCTTCCCATAAATGCTTGAAGTAAAGTTACCCCACTCTTATGGTAGTGCATTTAGTACTATGGTGGTCATCTCCTTGTCAGACATTATTTCTCCCAGATCTTGAAGTTGATCCCTTATTTTAGATATCCTCATAAAGTATGAGGCTATTCCTTCTCCTTTTGATATCCTTAGCTTGTAGAGTTATTACTTTAATGAGACAACTTCTCCTACAGTGCTTACGAAAAACAACTCTACCAATTTGTCATATATTTTTTCTGAAGTTTCAAGTTTAGATACATATGGGATGAGGGGATCCTTGATGGATTCTATGAGAAACCTTTGAGCCCCTTACTTCCCCTTTCGTAAACTTTACAAGTGCTTGAGCATCTTCTTTCGATGGCTTGGCAATTGAGCCTTTTCCATGTTCCATGACCTCATTTTCAATGAGATTCAGATCTGTCTTCTTCTTCCATGCAAGACAGTTTGAAGCCCCAACCAATTTGTTGCTTTCTTTGCAAAAAGATATTTTGACATATTCAGATAAACATAAATATACTTATTTGTGAAGATGCTTCTTCCACTTGCTGCCTACTTGAATTTGATGATGATATAGATAATAGAGAGCTTCTCCTTGAAGAAGATAGTTCTCTTCAAGAATGATCCTTGACTCCACAAAGAGAGAGATCACTTTAGATCCTTTGATGGTGATGTCCTTTGTTGATGGCTTCTTGATGAAGTCTTTGATGCTTCTAGGATGATCTTCTTCAATGGTAAGGACCTTGCTTCAATGAAAGGGAAATTGCCTTAGAACTTTTGAAGATGATGACAACATCCTTGATCTTGCTTCTCTTGGATGAATAGTCTTCAAGATACTTTGATTTGTAGGTCTCTTCAACTTGAGTAGGGTCTTTGTGGTCTTTTGAGGATCCCAAGACTTCTTCTAGTGTAGACTTCTTCTTCGATCTAGGGTTTTGACACTTCTTTGTAGATCTTGACTTTGCTTTGATGTCCTTCGAGATTTGATCCTTGAGTGCTTGTGTGTCCCTTGATGAGATGCCCTTTCCTTGATTTGTCACCTTAGCTCTGATACCATGTTGAGAAATCTAGGGCATCAGAATTAGGAGATTTCTCTATCAATGATAACTTCTTGTGAATGCTTTTTACTTCTTTAGATTATGATCTTTTCTTTACTTAGATTATTATAGTGTTCTTCTTCATCAAACAGCTACCATAGCATAAACAATAAAGAGATAAGAGACATAGAACGTAAGCGATCAGTCAGGGCCAAAAGCTCTCACACTTGAGAGGAAAACCCAAAATGAATTCTTCTTCTTATAGAGACTTCAATTGACAAATATGAAAACCACGACCAAGACCCTTGACACAACAACCTCTCCAAGACAAAGTCACAAGCCTTCTTGATTTAACTTTTTCCTCCTTGAGTCAACGATAGTCAAACTTCTTTCTTTTCTCACGAGCTCAACTATCCTTCAGATTTCGGTCCCTTGTTTCAGATCTGCAACTTTCAGCCCTACTTTAGAAACCTTATCACAGGTGGTTGACCAACTTTGAACCTTGATTTATCTTTGCTCTAGATGGAGACTTCTTCTTTGGCAACTCAGCTTGAGATCCACCTTATCTTTTACCTTGATCCAACCTTCAAGTTTGATTGTCATACCTCAGCTTCTTCTGCAGTGGACAGCATCTATTCCTCGCATGTGTGGAGTGGATCAACTCAAAACAAATCCGAAAATATCCTTAATTATGTTCCTCCTTCCTTCGCTTGGTTATAGGCTTCCTTCTTCATGAACTACACACTTATTTTTGCCTTCTTATCCTTGAATGAAATTTTGTCTACAAATGAAGGTCGAGTTGCCTATATATAGTGGTTTGCTCATCAAAATGAGCCGACATCTCCCAATGACAAGGCCGACATGCCTTTCTAGAATTATCTTAAGGCCGACTTCAAGGTGACCTTGTGACATGGTCTTGGAGGGTTCACAAATTTTTCCTTTTACAATAAATTACATGCCCAAATGGGTCTTTCATCTTTGACATTGACTCTATAGACTTTATGACATGATGACTAATCCTAAAGGCTCACAATGGGAGCCTTAACTAAAAATAAAATTCCTTGAGCATGAAACCCATGACTCAAGCATTACAAAAATAATTTTATTTTTCTTCTTTACATCAATTACATAAAATCATGATTACACGTGTCATTATGAAGACCAACCCTAGTTACATTTTTCAACAATTTATAGACTATGGCATATTCTCAAAAAATGTACAATATTCATTTACCACTGTTACTAGATGGCAATTTTTAGATTTCAAGGAAAATGACAGCTTGATCATGATGTGAAGTTGAAATATTCAAATTATGAGCATGCAGACCCATTTTTGGACATGTAATTAGACCTACTCTACATTATATCAAGAGAGTGATCATTGATGAGACACTCAATTTTGTATTGCAGTTATCCTTTTTGTATAAAGGATGATGCGTCATGATTTCAATCTTCATATTTATGAGTTATCTAACGATTTCAGTTCCAACGTTCTGATTCATGAACGGTTTTAATTTCTCTTCAAATATATTTTTTTAAGAAAATAAAATTAAAAAAAAAAAATTATATATATATATATATATATAGAGATATATATATATATAGATATATATATATATATAGATATATAGATATATATATATATATATATATAGAGAGAGAGAGAGAGAGATATATATATATATATATAGATATATATATATATAGATATATATATATAGATATATATATATATATATATCTATCTATATATATATATATCTATATATATATATATATCTCTCTATATATATATATATATATATTGTATTTTTTGTACGTGGTGTTTCCCCACCATCCAGAACCTGGCTTTTCAAGAATTTGGTGGATCTGTATCCGTTTCTATTTCCCGGTAATTTAGCTGCTAAGGAAAGCTATACAGCAGAAGCCTGACAAGAGAATGGAGAGAGAAATGGCTCGGTACCATTACTGCATAAAAGCTCAAACTCCAATTTTTGAATTGTGCTAAAACTATATATGAAGAACTCTGCATGTGCATTGAAGCCATGCCATAAGTGAAGACAGGGTTATAAGGATACTCCACAGCATATTTTGAAGTTTTTATACCCCATGAGGGTTTTCTATAATTCAAAAGTTACTGAATATCCATATCAAAAGTTCTCCTAGGATTACAACCCAATTTCTGTGTTATAGGAAGATATTTATATTAATGCAGGGAACCACCTTGTCAAGTCTAAGTGGACAAAATAAAAGAAAGGTATTGTTCTTTATCCTTGTGATTAAAGGCCAGGAAATAGGAAACGACAATAGATATTGCCAATTCCCTTCAAATGTTGGGTTTTCTAAGGTCTGCAAACCACTCCTTTAGGACAAGCAGGGTACTAAAGTCTATGAAGTTGGTTACAGTTTGCATCTGGTTGGCAATTTACAGCAAGATTGTTTGTTTGCTCTGAGTACAGATTACAAGAAATGAAATTTAGATTGAGGTCAGAGAAAGTATTATGGCTTTTCCTGTTCCTTTTCCTGAGCCACGTAACACCATCTCTAGTTCACTCAGCAAGCTATTTCAGTTTTAAAGTGTATTTCCCTCCTTGTTCTTTTGCAGTTTCACAAAAATAATTATTTGCAAACTTATTTCAGACACTAAATAAAATTTCAAGCCAGATCATTCTTGGTTATCATCACACAAGCACAAACTACAAGGCAACCACTATTCACTAATCTCCCCAGAGGCACTAGTTCCACAAGCAACGCTATCTCTTCCATTGTTATTGGAGTATATTTCTTGTTGTGTATAGGGCTGTTGCCATTTTCCATAAACTGAAACTATTATCTCCCAAGATGATCAAGTCACTAGTTGCACAAACAAGGATATCACTAGTGTATTGGAATCTGTTTCTTGTTGTGCATTGTGGTGGCTAATTATAACAGGTAGACCACTTAAGACTGCAATTGTCACCTGGTTTTGACCATTTAAGACATTGTGTATTCGAGCTTATAAAATCAACTTTGAAATTTATGTTGTTTTTAGATGATTCATGACAAAAACTTGCTGAAAATATTGTAGCTGAATAAGAATATATTGATGTAGGTTTTCACAATTTGTCAAACTGTCCACAATGTGTTTTGGGATTTGTTGGACACCTAATCCTCTATGGGTTGGTGTGGAATGTGAACAGCCACCGGAGTCCAAGAGAAGTTGGAATATGAATCCAACAGTCATGTACAATGTATTATAAATGAACATCTTGTGAATAATATATGAAATCTAATGCTTATCTTCTACATTGTTTGCATTCCATGTGAGTTTGACATGGTATTAGAGCAGGCAATTGCTGGTCCTGCTCCATTTTGAGCCATTATTTTCCTGCAAATACTGACATATCATTTAGGTTGCCTTGAGCGCTTATCAACCATGAACTTTGTATATTCTCCCATGCAAAAATGCTTCTGCCATTATTCTCTGTGGTATCGGTTCACTGAATCGCTGCTCCTATCTGCCATATAATAATGTCTTGATAGTTTTATTACATGTGTTTTCAGCTCTACTTCGGTGGTGCGATTTCCCATACCACTGTTGGCTCGAGGTTATTTAATACCACCGCTCGGCCCCTCGATTGTCATGCTCTACGGCTCCAGTCTAGTGTAATACCCGATACCACCATATGTTATACCACCTCTGACACCGATTCCATAGGGTCGTAGAAAGCCGACTTGTCCAAGCTAACTGTGCCTTCAGCCTCCATACTCTTGTGCCTCCTGGATGCTCCGCTGCTCTGAGGACGCTCGCGGTGATGATATAGTGTTGTTGTGGTAGCATTTTTATCACTGTGTGTGGTATACATATTGATGTTGTGGTATACACAGAGACCCAGCTGTGTGCGGTATACACATTTGATGTTGCTTCATTCTTCGGTAATCCGACATTTTGGACCCCCGCTTCAAAGGAACTGCACTGATCATGATTTAGAGTGGCACAATGATAGCGTTGCTCCCTCTCACCATCGACTCTACAAGACCTCTCCCATACACTGTGTAATACATAACACACATTCAAATGATGGCTCCTACACAGGTGGTAAATCCGCCTCCCGATGCATTTTCGTGCCACTATTTTCATACATCCACATTTCATGCCCGACAGTGCTCTAATATCGCTGGTCCACAGTCGACCTCTAATACCACTAGTATAACGTTGTTCATATACATTGTTTCAATGTTTCATATACATTGTTCCATATACGTTGATCCATATATGTTGTTCATCGGGTGTCGACACCCAATCAATCATTGACCGGACTCTTGTCATACTCCCACACCACCGATTCGACTCCGCTACTACTGGTATACCTCGTGGTGCAACAGGAGATATACCACCATGCCACTATACTGCATATGTTGAATCCACTGGTAACATTTTTCCATATATCGCTATACCACCTCTGGCTGAGTCCTATCTCCTGGTGTTATAGTTGATGATAATATGTTGATGGTACTATGTTGAATATGTATTACATTAAAAGGTTGCAATTGTGGAATCCATAAATCGCTTACACTCCACTATTTGAAAAGGAAAATAAAAGCATTGGCGTTGAAATGAGCATATCTGCGAGAATTTATTTGTTGCCACGCAGTTTATTTGTTGCCACGCAGTTTATTTGTTGCCTCTACTTTGTGCTATTTTTCATAAGCTGAAAGCACAACCTCAGAAGAGAGATGAAATTCTAAGACTGCTTGTCAAACAAAGCATAATCAAGCGCATTGGAAGCAAAGGCAAAGCCAATTTCTTTGTCTATATGCCTTGGAGCAGTCTTGATTTGAAGAAAATGGTGCAGTGAGCGACCTAGTAATACTCCTCCCACGATCGATTGTTGGCAGATGTTGAGATAGTATCGCAGATGTGTGAAACACTAATAGTCTCGATGACTTGCCTGTGTCGGAATTGTCTCTAGCAACACCCAAAGGGCTCGGCAGATCTAAACCATTCTCAGTACCTGCACGATGAGATAGAGAGGATGCCACAAAACTTCTAGCTAGAGACTCAATATCACCAGAATTCTCTACACTTTATATAAAAGAAGACCTTTATGAGAAGACTTTTGTATTGAATTCCTTTAAGAATTATTGCACATTGGCTGATGTTGTTGCATTTGCTGTGAAATGGGTCGAATGGATAATATATCAAAATTATTGAATACTTTAATACATTCCACAGTAAATGAGAAAGTAAATATCAGCAAGAGAACTCTCTTTGAAATTCAGCCATGTCTGCATGATGCACAAGAAAACATGGAATTTTTGCAGCTTGAATCTCAACTTCAACAAGATGAGTTACAGCAAAAAAGGCATCATTCTGAACTTGTTTTTGTTCAAAACAATCCCCTATCTGACTTTGAAACAGGATCCTATCAGCAGCCAACAAGTCATCAAGTCAATAATGTTGATTCAGATCCAGTGCTCATTTCAAAAGCACATTTGCAAATAGATGCAGAAGTTCAATCTGCACTTCCCAAGACGATCATTGTTACACAGTAATTTGTCACCATTGGTCACCGTCCCTATCGCCCTGTTTCCATACATTGGAGGACGCATTTCGGGACTTGTGAGCAGTGACATAACCCAAAAACACTTGCATTATGTTCCCCTGAGTATGTACTTCATGTTCCCTGAAGACACCTTCTGCAAATTCTCCCTGAAAAGTACTATTTTTCCATTAGCACAGGTCCACAGTATCTTACCCACGCCAATCACTGAGATCCTCAAAAGAGGGCGCGACCATTGGCGCTCTGTCACAGAACAACACCCGCGCCAGCCCAGTTTGGTAATGATTTTTGACAAACGCACGCCCATCTGTTTTTTCCCTTCAGATCACGAAGTCTTTTGAGGGTAAAATCCATCTGATAGAGGTCGAGAGTCATCATCTATCCTTGACATCTATCCACAGTGGCTTTTCAGAGATAATGCCAATCCACAATGGGTGTCCTGGTTCATCGAATCTTTCTCCCTTCTCCATCTATAAATATCTGTCCTCATGCATTAGACAAGCAAGTTTTTGGAGGAATGCTAGTTGTGATTACGCTTGTCGTGAGTGATAGTGAAGCATAGAGAGGTTATGCTGCCGGAGAGGAGGTACATTGCAAGACACATATAGTTGCTCGCCCAACCAGAGGAGAGGTTCAACGTCAGAACCTTGGTTGTAACTTTTCCTGTCTATTATTCATTAATGAACGACTGCTATTATAGTTCCAATCTCATTGTCTATTATAGTGATGTTTGATTTATTTCCTTTCTGACTGAAATATAGTTGTGCCTTGGTGGATTTTATGCTTGTATTTGTTTCTTCCTTTGCATGTGCAGGTGTCCGTTTGCAAGGATCGCAAGGATTGTGACCTGCCGGAGCGAGGGAGCGGGAATACCAACTCTGCCTCGACTATAGCGTTGGATTCCAGGTTGGTCTTCTTAATTCACCTTTAATGTACAACTAGGAACTTGCGTGGCAGCGTGAATTGATTGTGGCTAGTTCTGTTTTAGGCTAGTGGGATCGCCTCTGTCCGCAGAGGGGATTTACCTATCCAACAATTTGGCGACTCCGCTGGGGAGAAGCTATTTGGAACTTGTCTTGCATGTTCATTTTCTCTTGCTTGCTTGAGTGAATGAGCTTTCTGGGTCAGTTTTGAGATTGTTCTTTACTGTTTGATCCATCTGAACACTGTCAGCCCGACCTGGGGTCGTGTTATTTATTTTTTAAGCCGGCAAGCTTTGTTGGCGCGGTTTTTATTCTGACAGTCGCGCCAGTTGGTGCATGTTGCCCAACAGCAACCCGCGCCAATCTTTTGGTAGCGCAAGTTGCAGGCTGACAGTCGCGCCAGCCCTGTGAATTTTGCCTGTGTGTTGGTTGGAAGCTCTTTCAACTCAGATTTTTATCTTTTTATATCTTTTACAGCCTCTGGAAGTGTGTTGAACCTCTGTTTGACTGGTTTTGCCTTTATCCTTCAGTTGTTTGCTTATTTCTATTGATTTTCATCCTAGCCCTAGAACATCTAGTGGCTTCGCGTGTCTAGCCTTCTGTGGGAAGTTTCGGTCTTTTGATTTTCCATTCAACTTGTTAGTTGTGTTCCGCACCTATCTAGTGGTTTGTTAAAGCTTGATCTTCTATGCTTTGGGTGATTCACTTCTAGCTTCTCTGGATTTTGCTCGACTTCATTTGAACTTAGATTACATGGTTCATTGAAAGTCTTTTTGTTTCTCCTTGCTTGGATAGTTCATCTTGGTGTTTCAGAATTGGTTCCATTTCATCGAGTGAATTTGGTGTGTTTATACTTGTGAATATCTCTTAAGATTTGTTTAAATGCATCATGCCATCTTAAAGGAAAGAAAAACAAAAGATCTTTTGCATCATATTAGTTAGCGTTTATTGTTATTTGTTGCTATTAAAAAGAAAAAGAAAAAATTTTCATTTCTTGTTATTAGCTGCATTAGGATCTTTGCTGTTTGCTGAGTGATCATTTCGTTTGTGTAAAGATCTCAACCTTCCTGTAGATAGAATTCATTGAATGAAATGATATAGTTTTGGCATGTAGTTCGCATTTAAGAAGTTTTTGAGATATCACATACGGTAGGACCAAAAAACTGAAACATAATTGAAGATAAACTTTAAAATAAACTCAATGAACATAACAACGCATTGGAATCTAACGCAAACATTCTAGAGGTCTAGGTTAGAGACGTGTTCTGGCGTCTTTAAACCTGGTAGATTATCGTCGAGTGGTTGGGTGATTCCTCCACGGTGAAACGATAGGTGCCAATACGGACTGTGCTCCCACGTACCATCGCGTATATATTGGGGGACCCCTATAGGATTAAAACCTTTTATCCATAGGAAGCCGAGTCTGCCGCCTTACAAGCCGTAATGCACTGAACACAGCATTCGGGAAGATTGACTGCAGTACGGGAAGTCCTTGGTTTTCATCTCATTGCCGAGGTGTATAAGCAGTTTTACGGATTGTTTGGTAAACCTCTTGCCTAGTTTTCTAGAGCAGTCACTTTTGATCCTTTTCGGACTCTCTAAAAGAAAAGGTGCCTGTGAGCTTCTTGTCACTTCGTGCTCATTAAATATTCGAAGGAGACTAGAGTCATCTTTTGTCCTTTTCTCAACTCTTAAAACATGAAAAGGTCAAGTTGTGTCTTTGCGTCCTAAAATTTATTGGTCACGATAACATTTACCCAACCACCCGAACAACATCATGTTGATTCCAAGGTGGACCCCTCCCCTTCTTCGCCTATTGCTGCGTCCTCATCTTCTACTTCGCCTGGTGAAACTCTGGATTTAAGTAACCAGGTGGCTAAGAAGAAGAAGAAGAAGACCAAAAAGAAGAAGTCTCCCAAGGGAAAGGTCGCATCTACCCCGAGTATACCTCAAGTAGAGCCACCTTCTGCTCCTCCGCGGAAGGCTAAGTTTCCTTGTCAATTATGCAAGGAGGACCATTTTCTTACTGATTGTCCTGGTATTCCCAGGGTCCTAGATATATGGTCCCGTGACCCGACTCGCCCCTCGTCGTCGCAGATTGACGATACCTTATCAGCTGGTAAGGGAAAAGGGAAGGTTCGTTTCCCTTGTCGACTTTGTGAAGGTAATCATCTCCTTCGCCTTTGTCCACTTATGGATGAAGCCTCCCGTCTTTTGGAAAGTCTGTCAGCTCCCTTACCTCAACTACCCGCTGGATATCAGCGTCTTTTTGCAACTGCAGATCATCTCTCCGCTAACCAAGAGATCAAGCATGATTCCTCTTTGGTCCAGCCTTCTCTTCCCGAACCTGGCTGTGCTCAGCCTGTTCCAGACCAGTCCCTGGTCGGAAAGAGTGTTGATTTACGTTCATCGTCTATGCACCACTTTGTTCCGGGAGTGTTTATCATCAAGGATGAACCATCTGAATCCAAACCAGACGAAAGTCCAAAGGTCCAGATGACAGTTGACCCGGTCTTTCAAGAGGTCCAGATGACAGTTGACCCGGTTTTGCCTTCAGAAGTTCCATCCTCAGATGATATTATCGCTGTAAAGAATGAAGACCACACCGTCCAAATTCTATTCATAAACACAGACTCTAATGATCAAGTGAGCATCCCTCTCATTCCTTCGCAGCAGGAAGGTATTTCATCAGAGTCATATCCGGCTGTTTATCCGGTCCCACCTCCAAGCAACCTAGTTGTTTCCTTCAATTGGGATCAACTAGGCAATCCTCGGTTACCAGCTTCCATACCATTTCGAATTATAGTCCAAGTCTACCGAATGATTATGGCCCGTACCATTATTGATGAGGGATCTCCTGTGAGCATCCTTTCTTCAACAGCTTGGGAAGCACTTGGTTCGCCACTGCTTCTGCCTGAGATGAGAAACCTTACAGGTTTTCATCGAGAAACCAGTCGACCTTTAGGAATTCTTCCCAATCTACCTATCACATTAGAAGGGAAGACCGTTCAAATGGGCGTCATGGTAGTCCAAGGTCCGTTAGATTACAATTTACTCCTTGGGTGAGACTATATTTATTGCATACGTGCAATTGTGTCCTCACTCTTCAGAGTGATGTGTTTTCCGCACGAAGGAAGGACGATCAAGATCGTAGACCAACTTTCGTTCCCCGGTTCACACTTCACATATAGTCATCTACCATTCCTAAATGGTCTTATTTCCACAGGAAATGCCTCAACATCCAGTCCGTCATCCTGATGACGGCAGCTGACCTGGGCACGTGACTGAAGCCCGGGGGGCATGCATCCTCCTTTTCAAAATCGAGTCTTTCCAAGTGAACCTTCATTCCATCCACTCCGTGAATGCCATGAAGCTTGGGGGGCATGTACCTCGATTTGCATTATCATGCTGGCGGCATGCAAATTTATAGCAAGCATAGTTTTTCGTTTCAAGCTTGTGTAAACATGAAACCGAATCCAAGCAAAGTTCTCCATGGTTCAAGCTTGTGTAAAAATGAACCCATACCTGATTCACATCTTGTGATTGCCGCCTGTCCGCTAAATTTTGTTAGATGAGCCTTGGTTGTTTTCATTCCATCTCCACCATCTCTTTGGCCGATCATACGCTTTCACTTGGTTGTTTTTCCTTTCCTGAGGAACCTGTTGTGCTCTACAACAACCCCCCATTTCATATCATCTTTACTTATAAATATCAACGTATGAAATGGGTCCCTTCAAAATTTAATTGGTATCAATATTTTTATTGTTCAAAAGAGGTCCGATAATCAAATGAATTCATTTCATTAAAACCCTTTCTTAAAAAACCCTTTAAAGAAATAAGGACAATCTTTGTCATTGCGATAAAGCGATCGCAAGATCGCATATCGCAATGACATAAGAAATATAAATAAGCGGCACATTGATTACCCCCGATGCGATATCGCAATCGGCGATCGGCAACACTTTATACACATCTTAAAAAACGCACATAACATAAGCCCCGACGCGACGCGATATCGGCGATCGGCTATCGGCGATACTCCATATGCGGTCAAAGAATCTTAAGTCATTTACTCCGATCCGATGCAATTGCGCAATCGGCAGTCGGCAACATTCCATGCACATTAATAAGGCGCCCAGGTCTTACCCCCGATGCGATGCGATATCGGCAATCGGGGAATCAGCAAATCACTCTAAATGCACCTTGTCATATTTCTTCGCACTAATCCGATGCGACGTCGCAATCGGCGTTCGAGAGGATCCTATGCTTATGATTATATAATACCTATTCTCCTAAAGAGATGCGATATCGCTATCGCGATCGGAATTTCAAAAGGCATAGCTTGAAGATCTAAAGTATTATTGATATCCGATCGATAGAGCGCGGATTTCGAAAAAGCCGTTAAATGGAGGGATAAGGTGATGTATTCATATTTAAAGTTTTTCCCCTTCGATTAACGATCACCTGCGCTCAACCGCCAAAATATCCATTGCACGCTTAAGGGAGTCATTCAACCGGATAATGGTGTAATAAGAATTTAAGGAGTAGCAGGCCTTAAACGGCCATTTAATATATCTGTAATATCTTCTCATTGATTGGATCCGCAGCCATTTTTGAGAGTTAATCTCTCAGCACGCTTCAATTGATATATCTTTCCCACCATAAGTCCTCATTATTATATTTCTATGTTACGATTTTTCTTGCCTTTGTGCAGAATTCATCTTCTAACAGAAGCCTGAGCATGATGGGAAAGAAATCTAAGAAGACCGCAGGTTCCGCTGCTACAACAGTTGCAGGACAAGCTACCACAGATAAAAAGAAGGGCTTAATATCAGATACTACATGCACGGGTCTTACCAGAGCTACATGGCAAGGCACGTATAATTTGATTGAAGCCGAACAACCAGAAAAGGCAGTGACAGAAGCTACTGCGGATCCTACTCGCAAGTCTGATTGCACTCTAAAAGACTTAGCCGACCCTTTCCTTCACAGGATAGCGGCCAGAGAACAGATTCTCCCCTACACAGACGTCGTGCGATGGGCAATTGAGGAAATTCCAATCCTCGACAGAACTTTTTGCACCAGAGATGGGAGGATTTTTGGATCGTTCAAGCCAGAGCATCTAAGGCAAATGTATCATTTGCCTGAGCCAGAGAAAGTGTATAACAAGACGTTCCTGGAGAAATTTGCAAGTGATAATGAAGTGGAATCCAAACCCATCCGGGATTGGAGGCAGAATCCAGCCAAACACAAGCACGAGTCTTCCAGTAAGTACTCAGTCGATTCTTTGGCTTCTCCCTATTGCTATGCGGGGATAATGATGTGTAGGCTATGGGGATTACATGACTCTGCTAATTTTACCATAGAGATGGTTCCTCTAATGGAAGCAGCAGTAAACAGCATAATTATGGATTGGGCTACTATTCTCTCTCATAAGCTAGCCGTAGTTGTTCGTGATTTTAGAAAAAATTCTGTTGTTACTGAAAGGAAAATTCCCCCGTTTTATTACAGTGCATATATTTTAGATACATTATGTTTCAATTCTGAGTTTCCCGTCCTCGGTTGGAGGTGGACTGCTCAAGACCCCTCACCCATTCATATATACCACCAGAAATTGTGGAAATCTTCTTACAAGCACCATTTGTATCAAATCTGCAATGGCTTTATGGTTCCCATTCATTATTCTATTTTTGATAAGCCCATTCCCAGAATCTCCTATCTAGCTTCCTTTGATTTACCGGCGGTAGCGAGTTGGTTTGGAGAAGAGAGATTTACCTACATTAGGGTTTTCGGCAGCCAAGCCAATCCGCATGTTCTGCCTTTGTATATTCCAGATAAACTGCTAGCAAGAGAAATCTCCTATCAAATTATGGCAGAGAGTACTACACAGACTCTCAAGAAAGAAAAGAAGAGGGGCTGGCCCTCTTTTCCCTTGAGAATTGGTGTCTATACTCTGCATGATCTCAAACACGCAGAAAAGGAAGCCACAAAGATTCAGTCCTTAACCCTGGCCACTATCCCGAATAGGCTATATGATCCAAACAAAAATGCCTATACTGCATTAGAACAGGCCAAATTAACAAAATTTGACCATCAAGAAGATTGGTTTGACGACCTATTCGTTTCAATCGAAACAATAGGTCAAGCCAAAGAACTTGCTTGATTGAAATATAATGATGAAGGGGTAACTGAGTTCAATAAACTTAGGGAGCAGAGGTTGCAAACTCTGCCTCTAGATTTACTGGCAACAACCCCAGCGACGTCTTCAAGCGAGCCTGGTCGGCAACAGTCAAACCAGCCTCCTGTTATAACGGAAAATCAGAAGAAGCAACAGGCAGAAAGGCAGAGAAAAGAACAAGTGGAAAGGCAAAGGAAATAACAAGCAGAAAAACAACAGAGAGCACAAATGGAACAAGAAGAGAAAAAGAAGAAAGAAGTAGAGGCACAACAGAAGAGGGAACAAGAAGAGAAACAGGAAAAAGAACTGGCAGATAGGCAGAAAATGGAACAAGAAGAAAAACAGAGGAGAGAGCAAGAAGAGAAGCAGAGCAAAGAGCAAGAAGAGCAGTAGAAACAAACCACCGATGTCAATGTGGACACTACCATAGACCCCAAACTATTTCAAGAATGGCAGCAATTTCATTCCATCATCAGTGGAATGGAATGTTCAAAAGATGGGGAAACTTCCAAGACAAATGATACACAGGACATCACTTCTCCTTAGGTTCTAAGCGGAACCAGCGGCCCACCCACTTCTAAGGATGTTGAGGTAATTCCTAAAGACCCTTCCGATCAAATCGTTCTCCAAGTGGAAGATATTCCTCCCTTGGATGTTTTCTACAGCCCAAGGCATAGAGCAGTTGTGAAGCGATCAAGGAAAAGACGAAGGACTGATCAACCTTCTATCTTTCCAGAGCAAACAGTCACGGGTAATGTAGTATGGAAGGAAGAATTGGATCCCTCCCATGACCTAACAAAGCTGTCACAGTATGCAGGTGCCTATTCTGCAGCGACTATCGACAAGGCATTGGAGGTAAGTCTTCTACTGAAGACTAAAGACCAAGAAATTTTTGCACTACAGGCAGAATTGACCGAGACAAAGCAGAAGGCAATGCAAGCAGAGGAGCAGTTGCTGGTACAACAACAAATGAATGATCAATTAACCCAGCAATTGCAGGAAGAAAGGCAGAGGATCGACCAGAGCGCGATCCAGAAACAAAAAGAATTATCGGAGGCATTGGCACAGTTGAGAACAGCAAATGAGCTGATGATGAAAACAAAAGACGACCAAATAGCTCAATTATCATCACGGCTCGAAGTCATAAAAGGCACCCAAAAAGTGGAGGATTTCAGAGTAGAGGCATCGCAAATAAACAGTGCTTTAATATCGCAGATTAGACTCCTGTGTAATCAACTCAATGAGGCAGAACCATTGTGCGAGCTAACTACATCAGTATGTCAGCAGGTAGAGAAGGCCAGAAATGAGTTAGACCAAGCTGAAGAAACCATAATCGGATATCTTGATTGGCAAGATTCTGATGTGGGAAAAGCAGCGAATTTGCCTAGAATCCAAGAAACATATAAGGACATACTCTTTATAGAATGGCACACTCAAGTGATGAAAGCAGAAAAGGCGGCTTCAAGATGTAAATTAACTGCCAGCAATATGATTGATCTGATCAACAACACCCTCTACCTGGCAAACATGATCTCCCAGTGTACACCTGGAAGAATAACAACAGCAAATGTGATTGAGCAAACAAGTTATCCTGACTTAGAGGAGAAGGGGAGATTAATCGCTGGGGTTAACACTTTGACTTTCGATGCATATTGGCTCTTTCTGATCAAGCCACACACACAAAGGTCTGCCCTCAAGTGTTTAACTGATGCACTCGGGTGTATAATTCCCGATATTCAAGATGCCACATACGCTGCTCAGCTCAGTTCGCGCCTCAAAAAACTGCCTGAAGTAGAGCCAATGCTAGCGATAAGTCAGCTCAGGTTTAAAGGCAAAGAGCCTACCTGATGAATCATTGCTGCCGATTGCCAGATCGTTCCAGGAAATAGGATCAATATTTATTGATACCAATTATGTAGGATTTCTGTTTATTAGATATTTAGATTAGCTTAGTATTTATAGACCCTTTCATTGTTTTGGAAAAGGTCGTAAAATTTTGTAATAGACTTAAAGACTGAAGTTTGCACTACTGTGCTTCAGCCTATATTCTTTTATGAAACTCGACCAATCGTTCTTAATTTGACAAGGAAGTTTCTTTATGCAATTGCACACTACTGTCTTTTGTTGGGGATGTTTTCTGAGTCGAAGGAAGAACTGCGACATAGCGATTGATATATGGGAGTGTTAAGCAGCTTATATGGTACTTTTATCTGTATCTGTATTCATTCCTTTTATATGAATTGTTGTGTAATTATTCTTGCTATTGTTGAATATATGTATGTGCTGTAACAGCAAATCTCTATCTCATTCCACTATTGGATGTTTTGCGATATGCCTTTTCCTTTAATCATGCATGTAACAATGATATAAATGATAATTTCGCTGTTATCGCTTTGCGTAACTATTTATGCACAGCAGTCTTGAATGATTTAATATCTATGTTTTAGAGATGGAGTCATCTATATGCCTGTCTTAAAGCACAGATCATCAAACGCTACGCTTTAGAAATCAATAAGTCCCCGGGATAGATCATAGTTATTATATTTTGCTGATAGTTTTAGTCATTCGCTTATTGCCAGTATATTCTATAAGTCATTCATCCATCTCGTTTACCTATAATTTTTGGGAAACTGGTCCCATTATCCCCAGTCGGAGCCACTATTCCAAACGGAAAAGGAGCTATACTAAGGTCCGGACCGGGTGGTTTCCCCTATGTTGTTGCAGCGATTTTCGAGGCTTCAACATAATTGGCGCTAGAAGGAGGGCCATCAACTGTGAATGGCACATAAGTCAAAACCTATAAGCCATTCTAAGAGTAATTCTCCCTCCGAATCCCCTCGATCTTCCCATTTGCATACTGGTTCGCCGGTATCCAAACAAGGAGAAGGGGAATCAACTACCACTGCTCAAACCCATCATACTCCAGAACAATTACGTCTTGAATCACCTGAAGTCCAGTCTCTAATCCATAAACTTCAGAGCTTCTCGATTTCACCACAGAAATCTGAGGTATCACAAAGCAGTGTGACTTCGCAGTTCAATCTAACTCATCCTCTCACCAGACTTCAGAGCGAAAAACTCGGTATTGAACCCACTGAGTTCCCTTTACCCAAAAGGAAAAAGGCGAAGAAAATTACTGAAGGATCTGATAGTGAAGAGCTTTCATCCACGTCCTCCATTGCATCTTCCCCCCTGCAAAGTCAACCATCCACTCCCCCATTACAAATTGTCGTTCACCAGGGATTAGAAGCCTCAACATCCCAACCTGTTCACTCCTCATCATTAATTCCTTCCCATACATCTGGAATTCCAACAGTAGTATCAACCACTGTTGCTATTATAATGGCAGACCCATGGACTAGGCCAAGTGCAGTCAACATGCCTGCACCATTGCATCCTCTACCAGATGCTCCTGAAAATGGCTACCTAAATTTAACCCAGATGACGGGACCCAGGCTGAAGAACACATTAATAATTTTATGTTAGCAGTTAACTTGAAAGGAGTGACAGAACAAGATGTTGTTGTAAGACTCTTCCCTTACACCTTGCAAGGATCAGCAGGATCCTGGTATTTTTCTTTACCCTCTGGTTCAATTACTAGTTGGAACACTTGCCAAGAGCAGTTTCTTACCAAATATGGAGATGATAGGTCCTTAGCTACTTTAATAAACGACCTCTCCAATCTGAGAATAGAGCATAGGGAACCAATAAAGCAATTTAACGCTAGATTTAATAAACTCCTGAATAAAATCCCTACAGCTTCCGAACCAAGTGAACAAATTCGAAGCGAATGGTATATTACCGCCCTACCTGCCAACATAGCCATTTTTGTGGACAGGGCTGGGAAACCTACCTTAGCTGAAAACATGAGAGAAGCACTTGCTGTGGAAAAGCGCATCAATGCTCTAGAGAAGAAAGCTGCTTTGGAAGACAGAAAAGCCAAAAAAGTCTCATTTAAAGAGGATTCCAAGAAGAAAACCCCAAAAGACCCATACGACATGGAGGGTTTACAAAAAGTCCTGAAAACTTTGTCTAACGAAATGGTTGAAATAAAGAAACAGGTGGCCGAAACCTCAAACAAAAGACCATTTAGGACTTATAAGAAAACTGAAACAAAGCCACCTAATGTTATATCTAACGCAGATTCAGAGCAAGAAGAAGAGGAAGAGGAAACAACCTCACAAACTGATGATGAAGAAGAAGTAGCTGAATGCCACGGAATGTGGGATTTTATACTCCCCAACTCTGATACCGATAACGAAGAAGAAGCCTTCCCGGTTACTACAAGAAGTAAAAGTACTTCTGAACCTGCCCAGGCAACTTCAAAGAAAAGGAGTGCAGGTGCTACCACAACAAAGGAAAAAGTTCCCCCAAAAAAGTCGCCTGTAGTAGTTCCCCAAAACCAGCCTTCAACTTCTAATTCTCCTTCAACATCCAAAACATTAGTGGTATCCGATTCAATGGAATATAACATTGTTGATGACATGAAGAAAACTAAAGCAAACATAACTATGTTTGAACTTAGTAAATTAAAGCATCAGCAAAAATTACTTCTTAAAGAATTGAACGTTGTTCCCTCTACACCCCTTCCCAGTGCAAAAGCTGCTAATGATTCAGGCCAACCTCCTCCAGGTATGGTTGAAGCTACCGATTCAGTTCTAATTGGAGATAGATCGAATTCTCATACTCCACCCTTCCTGCTGACCTATGAGATTTATAACAGAAACCTGCACAACTGTTTAATTGATTCAGGGGCATCATCTAACATAATGCCAGCTTTAGTTTGCGCTAAACTGAACATTGAACCTCAGAAATCTGCTATTCATATTGTACAGTTGGACAGGACCAAAGTGCAGGTTGTGGGAGAAATTAATTCTGTAACTATCAGGTTGTCTGCCGATCCCAGAATTGTACAGAGGATTGACATCTTAATAGCTGACATACCTGAATTTTATGGTTTAATTTTGAGTAGGGATTGGTCCGAAAAATTGCATGGGTATATTTCCACAGATTGGTCACATATGTGGCTTCCCTACAAGGGAAAGCCAAATCAAATAAGGATCGATCGAGAGAAGCACATGACCCACACAGTTACTGAATTTGAGCAAGAAAACCAACCTGTAGCGTTCAACAACAACATTTTGGGGAATTATTGGTCAGAGTCATTCTTTGGCAACTTTGTTGCCCAACCATCTCCTTTTTCAGTTAATCATTTTACATCTCAGATTGAAAATTTTTCACAAACTGATAAGTCTAGATGTTTTAATGATGCTGAGGAAAATGTAAATATTTTTGTTAATACTCCTTTATTTTGGTCTTTATATTTTTATGGCTCTAAGTCCAGCGAGGGCTCGGGAGAAGGTTGCATTTTGGTTAGTCCAGAAGGAGAAAAGACAATGTTGTCTTGTAGGTTAGAATTTGACTGCACTAACAACACAGTCGAATATGAAGCTTTAGTCCAGGGATTATATAAAGCAATCGGCCTTAAAGTGCAATATCTAAAAGTATTCAGCGATTCGGAAATTATTGTTAAACAGGTGAGGAATGCAATTCATTGTCTTTCAAGTCACCTCAAGCATTATCAATCGCTAGTACAGGATCTTACCTCACACTTTTCAGCATTTAACATTTCCTCCATTCCTAGGTCGCAAAACTCAGCAGCCGACCTACTAGCCAATGTAGCTTCCAAGCTTCTACCTTCTGAAGACTACAGCCTTGATAGATTTTCCGTAGAATCGCTTTTTAGGCCTTCAATTAGCGACAATGTCACTAATTGGAGAGTATTTAACCATGATGAATATATCTTACAATTTCTAACTTCCGAAAAGTCCTATGACAATCAAATTATTGAGGAAAATGACCATGATCTATAGATGAAAGAAAATCCTCAGGAAAATTCAATTCCTAAACCAGTGGTAAAGCTCGAAGATCTTTATGATATCAAAGACAGGTTTAAACCTGTAATTAATGCAAAGCTCCAAAGTTCTACCCTTAGGTTTGAATTGATAAATCTAGGTACTGAGCATGCTCCTCAAAACATCAATTTAGGATTAGGACTTTCCTTGGAAGAGAAGGAGGCATTCATCAAACTGTTAAGAAAAAACAAACAGGTCTTCGCTTGGAAGTATGATGATTTGAAGACATATGATACATCTATTATCCAGCATACCATTCCTATGCTTCCTGATCAGAAACCGATTCAGCAGAAGTTAAGAAAAATACATCCAAATTTAGAGAGCCAGATAAAGTCGGAACTTAACAAGCTCTTGAAAGCCAAGATTATTTTTCCTGTCCGACACTCAAACTGGGTCTCTAATATGGTGCCAGTCAGAAAGAAAAATGGCGACATTCGAATTTGTATTGATTTCAGGAACCTGAACAAAGCGAGCTTGAAAGATAACTTCCCATTACCTACTATGGAGCAAATACTCCAATCAGTAGCAGGCTCTGAATCGATGTCCTTTCTTGATGGATTCTCAGGATATAACCAAGTTTTGGTTCATCCTGATGACCAACTTAAAACCACATTCAGAACAAAATGGGGAACATATGCGTATCAAAAAATGCCTTTCGGACTTATAAATGCAGGAGCAACATTCCAGAGAGCTATGGATATAGCCTTTAGAGGGTTGATTAATCGAACAGTAGTTGTCTATCTGGACGATATTACTGTATATTCTAAGAAGAGGTATAATCATTTGCATGATTTAAATCAAATCTTTCAGCGATGCAAAAGATATGGTATTTCTCTGAACCCAAAAAAATATTTCTTTGCTCTTGATCAAGGTAAACTCTTAGGCTTTATTGTATCCAAAGACGGCATTTATATCGATCCTGATCGGATCAAGGAAATTTCTGAAATCCCTTTCCCACACAATAAAAAGTCGATGCAGTCATTTTTGGGCCAGATCAATTTTGTTAAACGATTTGTTCCAGATTTTTCTCAAATTATATTACCACTTCAGACAATGATCAAGAAGAATTCAATCTTCAAGTGGGGATCAGCAGAAAAGCAAGCTTTTGATATAATCAAGCAATCAATAATCAATGCCCCAGCCTTGAATACTCCAAATTTTTCTAATCATTTTACATTGTATACCATTGCATCCGATGTGTCTTATGCTGCAGTTCTCACGCAGCCAAATGCTCACAATTTGGAAGCACCCATATCATTCTTCAGCTCAAATCTTCAGGGTGCCGAATTAAATTACTCCGATGTAGAAAAACAAGCCTTTGTTGTATTTAAAGCGGTCAAACATTATAGACCCTTCCTTTTGAAAACCCATACAAAAGTAATAGTTCCTTTCCCGGCAGTTAGGCAACTATTAATCCAAAAAGAGCTGGGTGAAAAAAGGACAAATTGGGTCACAGCGCTTCAAGAATATGACTTAGAAATTAAGCCAGCAAAGATTGTTAGGGGCCAAGGTTTTTGCAGGATATTGGCAGGAGCGTCCAACATTCCAGAATCAAGCGATACAAATCAAACTCAAGAAATTAATCAGATAAGTGTTACTGATTCTGGATCTCAATATGCAGATTTAATCTTTTATTTAAAGAATGGTTATGCACCTCCGAATTTGTCTTACAAAAACAAAAGGGCCATTAGGTTAAAAGCGAAGAATTTTACAATCATTGATGACGTGCTTTTTAGGCAGAATTATGATTCTATCTTGTTAAGATGCCTTGAGAAACCTGAAGCTCAAAAGGTTTTGCAGGAATTACATGACGGACCAGCAGGAGGACATTTCGGAGCTGACACAACAGCTCACAAAATTATTCATGCTGGTTACTATTGCCCTACTTTGTTTAAAGATGCTCACGAGTACGTAAGGAAATGTCTCAATTGTCAAACTGCTAGTGGAAGACAACGTAAACCAGCTTTCCCTCTGCAACCAGTCAACATTGAACAACCATTTGAGCAATGGGGATTGGATATCATTGGGGAGATTACTCCAGCATCTTCCAAACAGCATAAGTATATCCTTACTGCTACCGATTATTTTACTAAGTGGGTTGAAGCAATCCCTTTAAAGACAACAAATTCTGAAGTAATCATTGAATTCATAGACCAATTCATTATTTCCAGGTTTGGTGTCCCAAACGCTCTTGTTTTTGATAATGCATCTTACTTTTCAGGCAATGCTATGTTTGATTTCGCTATTAAAAGAGGATTTAAGTTAAAATATTATGCTAATTACTATCCCCAAGGAAATGGTTTAGCGGAATCTACTAATAAGAATCTGATTAAAATCATTAAGCGAACTATCGAACAAAATCAGAGAAATTGGCACAAATCTTTAGTGTTTGCATTATGGGCTGATAGGATAACACGGAAAGCTTCTATTGGAACTTCTCCATTTAATCTTGTCTATGGAAAAGAAGCAATCTTACCCACAAATCTTGTTCTTCCTTCTTTAGCCCTAGTGCAGTTTATTGAGGAAACTCCTTCCTCTTCTATTCAGTTTAGACATGATCAGATTCTAAAATTAGAGGAGGAAAGAGAAAAAGCCAAGGTTATCCATGCCAAACATCAGCAAGTCATCAAAGCAGCTTTTGATTCAGTCTCATCCGGTTCAAAACAATTCCAAGTCGGTGATTTAGTTCTGAAATGGGACAAAGCCCATGAGGACAAGGGTAAACACTCCAAGTTCCAGAAGTTGTGGCTTGGACCATTTCAGATCTGTGAGAAGATAGGCCATTCAACCTTTATATTGCAAGATTTATCAGGTTTGAGAGACTCTCTCCCTGTTAATGGCCTTGTCTTGAAGAAATTCTTTGACTGAGGAGGTAACCCCTTCTCCTTTCATTTCAGTAGGGTTTTATAGTTTGTAGGATTTTTAGGAAATAAGGTTGTGAGATGTCTCCCATTGACCTTTTGCTGTGTTTGAAAAGTTGTCCCACAGAACGAGTATGAACATTTGCTTTTAAAATAATAGAACTTTTAACCAAAAAGGATAATTTCTTGGAAATTAGATATCTTTGTATTCTGAAATCACAATTCAAGTTTTGTCAACTCCTCTCAAAGCATAGAAATATTGTAAATCATTTTCTGTTTTTTAAATTGGTCTCTAAAGGTTATCCATACTAAGATAGAAATCAATCCAATTTCAGCATCTTCAACTCTTACCCTGTCATCCATTTACTCTTAAGGAGAAATTTGATCATCCCATTCATTAAAGTTTATGATTACTCAGAGTGTAATTCTAAAATATAAGAGATTAAAGATAAGAGGTATTATTACAAGCCTGCTTACCATGTTCATAGAGAAATAGTTTATCTGACATTACCAATACTGCAAACCAAAACAGGGTAATGGCTTGAAATTACAAGACAAGGGGTCTCATCACGAGCCAGCTTGTTCAGTTAGACTACTATCAGTGAGTGGCATTGTCAACAGCTGGCCACCAAACCAGGACAATGGCTTTTTATCTTATCAATGACAAAGAAGGAAATGAAGTACAAAATATGAAAAAATATTTTGAATTCATTCTGTTAATCACACTCTTAATTGGATGGGACAATGGACAATCACATGGTTAAAAGGTATCCCTGTCGAAACTATAGATGTTTGCTGGCAGCAGAGGCTCTACCTATGACAGATGAGTTTACTATAAAGGCTGATTTGGAAAGGTATTCTATTTTATCATTATAAACCAAAAAAAGGCCTATTTTTAAACTTAGAATGTTTTTATTTTCTTAAAAAAGAGGAAGTCAACAAAATAGTTTCATTTTTCTCAGAATATATAGAAATCTAGTTATATTAGAATTTTCCCCATTGATTGAAACTCTATTTTTTGAAAAAGCTTAAATGTTTCTATTTTTGAAAGAGATAACTGGTTCTTCCAGCGAATCGCCAATTGTTGTGCTCTACAACAACCCCCCATTTCATATCATCTTTACTTATAAATATTAACGTATGAAATGGGTCCCTTCAAAATTTAATTGGTATCAATATTTTTATTGTTCAAAAGAGGTCTAATAATCAAATGAATTCATTTCATTAAAACCCTTTTTGAAAAAACCCTTTAAATAAATAAGGCAAATCTTTGTCATTGCGATAAAGCGATCGCAAGATCGCATATCACAATGACATAAGAAATATAAATAAGCGGCACATTGATTACCCCTGATGCGATATCGCAATCGGCGATCGGCAACACTTTATACACATCTTAAAAAACGCACATAACATAAGCCCCGACGCGACGCGATATCGGCGATCGGCTATCGGCGATACTCCATATGCGGTCAAAGCATCTTAAGTCATTTACTCCGATCCGATGCAATTGCGCAATCGGCAGTCGGCAACATCCCATGCACATTAATAAGGCGCCCAGGTCTTACCCCCGATGCGATGCGATATCGGCAATCGGGGAATCGGCAAATCACTCTAAATGCACCTTGTCATATTTCTTCGCACTAATCCGATGCGACGTCGCAATCGGCGTTCGGGAGGATCCTATGCTTATGATTATATAATACCTATTCTCCTAAAGCGATGCGATATCGCTATCGGCAATCGGAATTTCAAAAGGCATAGCTTGAAGATCTAAAGTATTATTGATATCCGATCGATAGAGCGCGGATTTCGAAAAAGCCGTTAAATGGAGGGATAAGGTGATGTATTCATATTTAAAGTTTTGCCCCTTCGATTAACGATCACCTGCGCTCAACCGCCAAAATATCCATTGCACGCTTAAGGGAGTCATTCAACCGGATAATGGTGTAATAAGCATTTAAGGAGTAGCAGGCCTTAAACGGCCATTTAATATATCTGTAATATCTTCTCATTGATTGGATCCGCAGCCATTTTTGAGAGTTAATCTCTCGGCACGCTTCAATTGATATATCTTTCCCACCATAAGTCCTCATTATTATATTTCTATGTTACGATTTTTCTTGCCTTTGTGCAGAATTCATCTTCTAACAGAAGCCTGAGCATGATGGGAAAGAAATCTAAGAAGACCGCAGGTTCCGCTGCTACAACAGTTGCAGGACAAGCTACCACAGATAAAAAGAAGGGCTTAATATCATATACTACATGCACGGGTCTTACCAGAGCTACATGGCAAGGCACGTATAATTTGATTGAAGCCGAACAACCAGAAAAGGCAGTGACAGAAGCTACTGCGGATCCTACTCGCAAGTCTGATTGCACTCTAAAAGACTTATCCGACTCTTTCCTTCACAGGATAGCGGCCAGAGAACAGATTCTCCCCTACACAGACGTCGTGCGATGGGCAATTGAGGAAATTCCAATCCTCGACAGAACTTTTTGCACCAGAGATGGGAGGATTTTTGGATCGTTCAAACCAGAGCATCTAAGGCAAATGTATCATTTGCCTGAGCCAGAGAAAGTGTATAACAAGACGTTCCTGGAGAAATTTGCAAGTGATAATGAAGTGGAATCCGAACCCATCCGGGATTGGAGGCAGAATCCAGCCAAACACAAGCACGAGTCTTCCGGTAAGTACTCAGTCGATTCTTTGGCTTCTCCCTATTGCTATGCGGGGATAATGATGTGTAGGCTATGGGGATTACATGACTCTGCTAATTTTACCATAGAGATGGTTCCTCTAATGGAAGCAGCAGTAAACAGCATAATTATGGATTGGGCTACTATTCTCTCTGATAAGCTAGCCGTAGCTGTTCGTGATTTTAGAAAAAATTATGTTGTTACTGAAAGGAAAATTCCCCCGTTTTATTACAGTGCATATATTTTAGATACATTATGTTTCAATTCTGAGTTTCCCGTCCTCGGTTGGAGGTGGACTGCTCAAGACCCCTCACCCATTCATATATACCACCAGAAATTGTGGAAATCTTCTTACAAGCACCATTTGTATCAAATCTGCAATGGCTTTATGGTTCCCATTCATTATTCTATTTTTGATAAGCCCATTCCCAGAATCTCCTATCTAGCTTCCTTTGATTTACCGGCGGTAGCGAGTTGGTTTGGAGAAGAGAGATTTACCTACATTAGGGTTTTCGGCAGCCAAGCCAATCCGCATGTTCTCCCTTTGTATATTCCAGATAAACTGCTAGCAAGAGAAATCTCCTATCAAATTATGGCAGAGAGTACTACACAGACTCTCAAGAAAGAAAAGAAGAGGGGCTGGCCCTCTTTTCCCTTGAGAATTGGTGTCTATACTCTGCATGATCTCAAACACGTAGAAAAGGAAGCCACAAAGATTCAGTCCTTAACCCTGGCCACTATCCCGAATAGGCTATATGATCCAAACAAAAATGCCTATACTGCATTAGAACAGGCCAAATTAACAAAATTTGACCATCAAGAAGATTGGTTTGACGACCTATTCGTTTCAATCGAAACAATAGGTCAAGCCAAAGAACTTGCTCGATTGAAATATAATGATGAAGGGGTAACTGAGTTCAATAAACTTAGGGAGCAGAGGTTGCAAACTCTGCCTCTAGATTTACTGGCAACAACCCCAGCGATGTCTTCAAGCGAGCCTGGTCGGCAACAGTCAAACCAGCCTCCTGTTATAACGGAAAATCAGAAGAAGCAACAGGCAAAAAGGCAGCGAAAAGAACAAGTGGAAAGGCAAAGGAAAGAACAAGCAGAAAAACAACAGAGAGCATAAATGGAACAAGAAGAGAAAAAGAAGAAAGAGGTAGAGGCACAGCAGAAGAGGGAACAAGAAGAGAAACAGGAAAAAGAACTGGCAGATAGGCAGAAAAGGGAACAAGAAGAAAAACAGAGGAGAGAGCAAGAAGAGCAGCAGAGGAAAGAGCAAGAAGAGCAGCAGAAACAAACCACCGATGTCAATGTGGACACTACCATAGACCCCAAACTATTTCAAGAATGGCAGCAATTTCATTCCATCATCAGTGGATTGGAATGTTCAAAAGATGGGGACACTTCCAAGACAAATGATACACAGGACATCACTTCTCCTCAGGTTCTAAGCGGAACCAGCGGCCCACCCACTTCTAAGGATGTTGAGGTAATTCCTAAAGACCCTTCCGATCAAATCATTCTCCAAGTGGAAGATATTCCTCCCTTGGATGTTTTCTACAGCCCAAGGCATAGAGCAGTTGTGAAGCGATCAAGGAAAAGACGAAGGACTGATCAACCTTCTATCTTTCCAGAGCAAACAGTCACGGGTAATGTAGTATGGAAGGAAGAATTGGATCCCTCCCATGACCTAACAAAGCTGTCACAGTATGCAGGTGCCTATTCTGCAGCGACTATCGACAAGGCATCGGAGGTAAGTCTTCTACTGAAGACTAAAGACCAAGAAATTTTTGCACTACAGGCAGAATTGACCGAGACAAAGCAGAAGGCAGCGCAAGCAGAGGAGCAGTTGCTAGTACAACAACAAATGAATGATCAATTAACCCAGCAATTGCAGGAAGAAAGGCAGAGGATCAACCAGAGCACGATCCAGAAACAAAAAGAATTATCAGAGGCATTGGCACAGTTGAGAACAGCAAATGAGCTGATGATGAAAACAAAAGACGACCAAATAGCTCAATTATCATCACGGCTCGAAGTCATAAAAGGCACCCAAAAAGTGGAGGATTTCAGAGCAGAGGCATCGCAAATAAACAGTGCTTTAATATCGCAGATTAGACTCCTGTGTAATCAACTCAATGAGGCAGAACCATTGTGCGAGCTAACTACATCAGTATGTCAGCAGGTAGAGAAGGCCAGAAATGAGTTAGACCAAGCTAAAGAAACCATAATCGGATATCTTGATTGGCAAGATTCTGATGTGGGAAAAGCAGCGAATTTGCCTAGAATCCAAGAAACATATAAGGACATACTCTTTACAGAATGGCACACTCAAGTGATGAAAGCAGAAAGGGCGGCTTCAAGATGTAAATTAACTGCCAGCAATATGATTGATCTGATCAACAACACCCTCTACCTGGCAAACATGATCTCCCAGTGTACACCTGGAAGAATAACAACAGCAAATGTGATTGAGCAAACAAGTTATCCTGACTTAGAGGAGAAGGGGAGATTAATCGCTGGGGTTAACACTTTGACTTTCGATGCATATTGGCTCTTTCTGATCAAGCCACACACACAAAGGTATGCCCTCAAGTGTTTAACTGATGCACTCAGGTGTATAATTCCCGATATTCAAGATGCCACATACGCTGCTCAGCTCAGTTCGCGCCTCAACAAACCGCCTGAAGTAGAGCCAATGCTAGCGATAAGTCAGCTCAGGTTTAAAGGCGAAGAGCCTACCTGATGAATCATTGCTGCCGATTGCCAGATCGTTCCAGGAAATAGGATCAATATTTATTGATACCAATTATGTAGGATTTCTGTTTATTAGATATTTAGATTAGCTTAGTATTTATAGACCCTTTCATTGTTTTGAAAAGGGTCGTAAAATTTTGTAATAGACTTAAAGACTGAAGTTTGCACTACTGTGCTTCAGCCTATATTCTTTTATGAAACTCGACCAATCGTTCTTAATTTGACAAGGAAGTTTCTTTATGCAATTGCGCACTACTGTCTTTTGTTGGGGATGTTTTCTGAGTCGAAGGAAGAACTGCGACATAGCGATTGATATATGGAAGTGTTAAGCAGCTTATATGGTACTTTTATCTGTATCTGTATTCATTCCTTTTATATGAATTGTTGTGTAATTATTCTTGCTATTGTTGAATATATGTATGTGCTGTAACAGCAAATCTCTATCTCATTCCACTATTAGATGTTTTGCGATATGCCTTTTCCTTTAATCATGCATGTAACAATGATATAAATGATAAAGTGTGGTAATTTCGTTGTTATCGCTTTGCGTAACTATTTATGCACAGCAGTCTTGAATGATTTAATATCTATGTTTTAGAGATGGAGTCATCTATATGCCTGTCTTAAAGCACAGATCATCAAACGCTACGCTTTAGAAATCAATAAGTCCCCGGGATAGAGCATAGTTATTATATTTTGCTGATAGTTTTAGTCATTCGCTTATTGCCAGTATATTCTATAAGTCATTCATCCATCCTGTTTACCTATAATTTTTGGGAAACTGGTCCCATTATCCCCAGTTGGAGCCACTATTCCAAACGGAAAAGGAGCTGTACTAAGGTCCGGACCGGGTGGTTTCCCCTATGTTGTTGCAGTGATTTTCGAGGCTTCAACAGAACCGCAGCGATGAGTGGTTTTATTAGCCAGCCTCTTTACCATTACATGTTTTGAGTAGTTCCACCATTATCGGAACCAGTTGCTACCTTTTATACCACTCGTTCCCACAGGACGAGTCGCCTTTACGCTCTTTTCTGACTCGTAAAATATAAAAAGATTGCCGAGTATTTTTTCCTTTTTGACTCGTTAAAGAGAATAAAAATGAAGGTCCGCTTTTAGCTCTTTTCTGACCATTTAAAGAAGAAAAGATTGCTGAGTCGCTCCTCTTGACTCGTTAAACGTTAATAAGGGGCGGTCGTTTTAAGTTCTTTTTGTCGACCGTTAAAACATAAAAAGATTATCGGGTTTTGTCGTTTCAAACTCATTAATGGTCATGAAACGACATGATTTTGATCACTTTTTTACTTTTTCAGGTCGAAATCACTATTTATGAAAAGTACTCCTCAATCGTAATGGTCGGGCGGTTCTTTCGGGCATTATTTTATGCTTTTTCGGGCCCGAGAGACACAACTTTACGAAAAATGACACCCCTGGAGTTTCCTTTTCTGCTGTCTTTTCAAACTCTCTAAACATGAAAAGACGCCGAGTTCTTCCTTTGTCAGACTCGTTAAAGCCCGATGACATCGGATTTTGTCGAAATGACGTACCACAAGCATATGCTATCCCCATCAAGCTTGTTAAAAATAATTGGGGTACTCGCCAGAAATGGCGGGGGAAAAAAGGAACCATAATTACCGTCGTGTCGGCAGTATGTCACTCTTGAACATGGCACTTCTCTGCTTTCGTGTCCAGGGTGGGGATATCTCATCTCATATTTTTCACTTCCTTCCATGGACTTGGGTACCCTATTTGACCTCTCATCTACTCATTGCCTTGTCATCATGACCTTTGATCCACCGATGTCAAATACTGCCAATTCCACTATCGTGCCACCGATATGTTCAAGAGAAGTTGACCTCTGAAAAGAAACAACCTCCATCTGATAGTTCACATGATCTTGATTCACAACATTATCTCTCTGTCTCGTGTTGATGATGTGGGAAACATTATGGCCCACCTTCGATCAAGGTCACTTCCTGTCGACTTCAGCTCATTATCCAGGAAGTTGATCTAGAGACTCCCTTCCGGTGCCTTGGAGCCTGCATGCCTCAATGGCAGGTTCTTCGTGTTCGACGTGAGGTTTTCATAATTGGCCTCCGATCGAATGATTCTACGGGTGTTCGACGCCAGCTCATTAATTCGCACGTCGTAGATTGTACCTATAGTACCTTGAGGGCCATTGTCATTATTGGTGGTACCTCTCGCGTTTGTTAACAGTTTCCACTATTGACTGGTAATCAGACGATGTTCATGCATGTTCGACTTCAGCTCATATATTCGCATGCTTGAACTTGTACTCTTGTTCGGGTCGAGATGGAGTGCAAGACCCTGGATTGTGTCTGTTGTAATCCAGGCGTGATTCTTGATACATGACTCATTCACTGGATGGCTGCGACCATGCCTGAGTCTATTCATCGATCCTAACCAGATGGTTGCGTCCATATTATGGATCTAGATTATTTATGTACTCTCTTATGGATGGCTGCGACCATACCACGTACATCATGTAATTGAACTATCAGTCGTGTCTCTCAATGCAGATCCTCAGCGACAGCTATATGTGTTCTTGTGTGTTCCTATAAAGCATTTCACCCCTCTCTCTCCCTCTCGGACTTCATGCTTTAGGGGGCATCTGTTACACAGTAATTTGTCACCATTGGTCACCGTCCCTATCGCCCTGTTTCCATACATTGGAGGACGCATTCCGGGACCTGTGAGCAGTGACATAACCCAAAAACACTTGCATTATGTTCCCCTGAGTATGTACTTCATGTTCCCTGAAGACACCTTTTGCAAATTCTCCCTGAAAAGTACTCTTTTTCCATTGGCGCAGGTCCACAGTATCTTACCCGCACCAATCACTGAGATCCTCAAAAGAGGGCGCGACCATTGGCGCTCTGTCACAGAACAACACTCGCGCCAGCCCAGTTTGGTAATGATTTTTGACAAACGCACGCCCATCTGTTTTTTCCCTTCAGATCACGAAGTCTTTTGAGGGTAAAATCCATCTGATAGAGGTCGAGAGTCATCATCTATCCTTGACATCTATCCACAGTGGCTTTTCAGAGATAATGCCAATCCACAATGGGTGTCCTGGTTCATCGAATCTTTCTCCCTTCTCCATCTATAAATATCTGTCCTCATGCATTAGACAAGCAAGTTTTTGGAGGAATGCTAGTTGTGATTACGCTTGTCGTGAGTGATAGTGAAGCATAGAGAGGTTATGCTGCCGGAGAGGAGGTACATTGCAAGACACATATAGTTGCTCGCCCAGCCAGAGGAGAGGTTCAACGTCAGAACCTTGGTTGTAACTTTTCCTGTCTATTATTAATTAATGAACGACTACTATTATAGTTCCAATCTCATTGTCTATTATAGTGATGTTTGATTTATTTCCTTTCTGACTGAAATATAGTTGTGCCTTGGTGGATTTTATGCTTGTATTTGTTTCTTCCTTTGCATGTGCAGGTGTCCGTTTGCAAGGATCGCAAGGATTGTGACCTGCCGGAGTGAGGGAGCGGGAATACCAACTCTGCCTCGACTATAGCGTTGGATTCCAGGTTGGTCTTCTTAATTCACCTTTAATGTACAACTAGGAACTTGCGTGGCAGCGTGAATTGATTGTGGCTAGTTCTGTTTTAGGCTAGTGGGATCGCCTCTGTCCGCAGAGGGGATTTACCTATCCAACAATCATCAGACCTTGGGAAGAGCTTGTCCATAACAAGCACAAAACTTGTGTTGGTTATGACAAGGACGTGTCCTTTCATATTCCAGATTACTCAAAGCACATCAAATTTCAGAGTGCTGGATTTCTTCTTGATGGTTCACTTTTACCTATTCTAAATTCTGCTCCTCCACATTCACAGTCAAAAGTTGTTAAATGCCAATACTGTGACCGAGTTGGCCATATGAAAGATCATTGTTTTGATCTTCATCCATGTAAGCACTGTCATAAAACCAGTCATTCTTCAAACAAATGCTTCACAAACAAACCTCCTGCAAGAACAAAGATTCATCTTGGATGGATCACTTCTTGGCAATGGGCTTCAATAGCCAAGAAGATATTTCAGTCATATGTCAAACTTGTTCTAGAGTATTGAACAATCTCACAATTGATTTTTCTCCATCATCTCACGTTGTATCTGACAGGGGGGGAAGTGATGGTCATCTACAAGCTTCAAAACAACATCAAGCGAACCTGAGCCACAACCTTCCATACCAGATTCAAAGTTGTAGCTAGAGACAAAGATGCCCTGAGCATGCCTTCAATCAATGATGCCTCTTCAAAGAATTGGGGACACTTCCTCTAGCAGAAGACTTCAGCTTCTTGCCACTTTTGGAAGAGTTCCAAGAATTTCATTAAGCATTCCAGGGTTGGTGGTCATCCTTAAACTATCATAAGTTGAGACCTCACTTTCAAGGTTGAAGGTTTCCCTCTTTAAAACATGAGGAGCACTTCCTCTAACAGAAGACCTCAGCGTCATGCCAAATTAGCAAGAGTTCCGAGAACTTTACTAAGCGTTCAAGTGTTGGTGGTCATCCTTAAACCACCCCCCCTATACCAACATTTCATAGAGCACATTTAGCCTAGTGTTGCCATGCATTTTTGCACATTTTGTATTACAGCTCTCTTCTTGGACTTATACATACCCCTTCGGATTAAGAGGGGAAATGGTGGACACCTAATCCTCTATGGGTTGGTGTGGAATGTGAATAGCCACCGGAGTCCAAGAGACATTGGAAGATGAATCCAAAAGTCATGTACAATGTATTATAAATGAACATCTTGTGAATAATATATGAAATCTAATGCTTATCTTCTACATTCGTTGTTTGCATTCCATGTGAGTTTGACAAAGTTTAAATGGATAAAGAAAGTTAAGTGGTTCAAATGTTTTGAGTAAAATTAATGCCTGTCTCCAAGGAGGAGTGATGAATTTGTTGCAAATAGAAGAAAATGCTTCTCCACTCTTCCATGATGATGGCTAATATATCAAAACCACTTTAAACTCTTTATGCAATGTTATCCAAAAAAAATATGAACAAGTTGAATGTTTCGTCCTCACCCAATTGATTGGCTAAGGGGGGATGAAATAGCCTATCCAACCCCATAAGTTATAGTCTTGAAAAAGGGGTAAAACCCATTCTTTCCAATGTTGAAGCAACATTGTGTAAATGTTGGGTTGGTTGGGGCAAAAAACCCAAAATTGGCAGTTGCATTCACACCCCCTCACATTTCGGAGCTCGTGAAGGAATCTATAAATAGAGAAGATTTGGAATCAAATTAGCATCATCGAATTGGATCAAATAAATTTGTTTTCTTGAGTTGTGGCTCTCATGGTTTTAAGACCCCATTTCCTCTACTCATTTCGGTGGTGAAATATTCCACCCTAGTTAGTAAATTTCTCATTTATCTTTGGTCCTAGTCTAGAAATTGTTGGATTCATCTATCTGGAAAAAGAGCAAAATCCAATGGCAATCGTGAGGCAAAAAATTGGCATCTCCCCTCAGGCAAGTTCGACATAGTATGAGGCAAGTTCGGGAATGCTCTACGGCCAGATTTCAAAGGCAAGTTCGATTTTGTCTAAGCTATTTTTGAGGCAAAGTTTGGTCTTGTCATTGTGGCTTGGCTCTGAGGCAGATTTCAGTGCTCTCCTGAGGCAAAATTTCAGTGGTATCCTCAAGAAAATTTCAATGATTTTTTGAGGCAATGAATTGAATGTTTTTTATGCAAAAGATTCCCCAACCCACCCTTAGGGTTGCAGCCTACCACATGGAGACACAATTTTCAAGACAATGAAGGCAGCAAGAAGTTCACACTGCTACATCGCTGACATTTAGCCCTCCAAGGGCTACTGTTACAAGGAAAAAAATCACCCTGAGATATTACAGTGAGATCAAAGTTGTGCATCCTGCCAACCTGTGAGTGCATGAACCTTGTATGCTTCTAGAAGATACTAGTGACATTACAATAAAAAGAAAAAGGAACACCCATCATTCAACTATGGGAGACAAAGTAGGGCAAGTAGGACGGTTACCCACCACCTGTGAATGACACCCAGGAGAATTTTTTATCCAAGATTGTCTTCATCCAATAGCCCCTTGCAGTCACCAGATAGCTCGATGTGCCACCATGTCCACCACCTAAGCCAGCCATTACGAGCCCTTGCCCATTCTATCATGATCATGTTTGAAGGTGAGCCTTCCAATCCTAAAGGTATGGCTTTTCATTTTTGTGATTCAGTATCTTTGCTTATTATGGACACATTTGGACATGGATTAGTGGGGGAATTCAGTGGAAAGAGTGGGCTTGGTTTGTACTCTAGTTCCTTTGTCCAATTTCGTGGTTAGTCTTGTATTCTAGTCCCATGGGATCTCCTCTATTGGCTATTAGCTTTAGGAATGGAACTACATGGGAAACCCCGATTTTGGTTGTGTGGTCCCGCTTCTCGACACCACATGCATCACTCTCCTCCACTCATAATAGTCAATTTCCACATGGGCAAAAATCCAACATGAGCTCTACCTTTACCCCCTATCATTATGGCCATCACCCTAGTTCCTAAGGCCCCTATATGAAACCATTGTATCATTAAGGAACCCATGATTGTCCCAACTCCTGGTTGAGTGATGAACTGCCCAACCTTAAGGGGGTAATCATTGCTATATCTTACACATCGTGCTCTCATTCCCTAGATCCTTGAGAAGTTATAAAAAGAAAAATCAATAAAAGGCAAAAGGCATATGAAGAAGGGTGGAAAAACAAAGGTCAAGATAAATCATGTACCATGATACACCCACATATAAACCTTCATCTATACACCCATGTGTGGGCTTCCCTCATTATTGTTGCCCTTGTACCATGGCATGTGGCTTAGAGCCTCCCCTGATGCTCCCAAACCACTCCATCATTATGTCACATGACACCTGCCATTTGAGGGATGTACCATGGACCTGTCACTCCCTTGGAGGTTGAAACCACCTAATAGGGTCCTTGATTAACCTCTTTCTTGTACCTAGGAACACCTGTACATTCTAAAGCCCGTTATGGAAGGGCATGTCACTATGAAGTATCCACTTGGTTCCATAATCTGTAAGCTCAATTACTCAATTTCATTAATGAATTGTTGTATTGGAAGGTGAGGAGACACATTGGATCTTATATAGGATTGCAAGTGGGTCTTCATCTTCGAGTTTGGTCTCCCTATACAAGGTCCAAGCCATCCAGAGGGTCATATTGGCATTTATAGGGTGTGTTGAAAGCCATGGGCCTCCAACTATAGCAAGGAGAAAATAGTCATGTCATGGGATCCTTCAACACCATTCATTGCCCGCTCATGTCCCTCGTATTTGATGATGATGATGCACCTAGACCTACACACTTGCACCACATACTTAGCAATTGATCCAGGGCCCAGATGGTGTTGTGTCTCACCATGGGAGACAAACAGAGGACTTGCATCATTGTTCTAGCCCTTGCAGATGGTATTCATGCCTGTCTAATTCAGTTGGAGGCCCATGAGGATGATTTTGTGCCCCAATAGCCACTTTGGGGCAATACAAGTCATTTGCTTGGAGATTAAGGGGCCACCCCCTTCATCACTATTGTTGGATCCCTTCTCATTTTGGTACATGAGGGACTTCATTTGGCCTTCCAAGGGCCCTCCTAGCTACTTATCTATCATTTCAGCGCTCTTGCGAGGCTAATTATTCTTATGGTGGAGCTATTTGGTGGGCTTGTCACTAAAGTATTGTTATTTGCACATTATTTTATTATTAGGTGCATCATTAGGCTAGAATAGGCCATTCGAACTCCTTAGAGGAGTGTATAAATATAAGAGAGGATCATTTGATCTCTCATCATCACTTGGATTTGTATCTCTTTGGAAAAAAGAACATAGACCTGCTATTACTGGATGAATTAGGATGTTAATTGATGAATTTTGATGTTTGGAAGATTGTTATCTTCATTGTTGCAATTCTAATGATGGATATAATCTTTTTTTCCTGTAAGTGCTCTTTTATGCGAAATTTTTCATGTTTATTATCTAATGTGTGGAACGCTATGCTTTGATTATATGTGTGCCCTAATTATTGATGTGAAATTCTTGAACACTTGATAATATTGGTTTGTTGCATACGTTACTCATCTTGACAAGAAGATCGAACTATTCCTAGGGGTGGGTTGATATCTTTCACCTTGAAACATCGTAAATTTGCAAAAATGAAGTATAAATCCTTGTTGTGACCTTGTAGTTGCTTCTCTAAGGCATGTGAAGTAACAGTAGGGCTCATTGAAAGAGAAAAATCCTAAATCGAACTCTCTTTGATTGCATTCTCTAAAATTGGCTAGGCACTGGTCTACAAGCCCTTGGTCATCACCCTAAATTCTCCTCCTTTATCAATTTTTTTGCCCTAACCCTAGACAGCCTAGTTAGGGCATCCAACGAATTCCATTTTAGCCATCTATTTGTTGAGCAAGTTGGTAAGGAACTGCTTTGAGGCATCCTCCACTAGCCCTCCAAGTTTGAAGCAAATCCCACAGTCGATTTGTAAGAAACACCAAGCCCTAGCTCCAAAATCACTTGGATTTAGGTCTTTCTAGGTTAGTGGATTTCCAAGGGGTCTTTTGTGCTTGAAAACTCAAAGGAAGTTCATCTATTATTGATCCCTTCTTCCCCCTTGCTTGAATATTGGTTGAATATTACACCCTAAACCCAAGGTCTTGTTTGGGTGCCCTAGGGTATCTTTGTGGTCCCACATCTCTATCATTCCTTATCTCCCAATGCCACTTAGAAACCTTGTTCCTAAAAGGAATCTTATGTCTCGGGCACCCCTCATTAAAGAATACCTCTAATCGATAGGCCTAGGCTTCCATTAAGCCTTTCTTAGAGAGCCCCTCACCTTGCTTCTAAAGCAAGCAAGCCCTATTATTTGACTCTCTTGTGAATGGGATTTAGGGATCACTATACACCCTATCATTAGCTTATCATTTCTTGTGATCTCCTTGTATCGGAACTCCTCCCATTAGTGAAAGTCTGTAAAGAGCAAGGGACATCGACTGAGGTGACAGTGGGTCCCTGTCTCATTGTTGCCACTTGATCTAGTAGTAGTCCCTTAGGAACCCTTCCTAGGACCCCTGCTAAATTGAGCGGTAACAAGGACAAGACCCTGGTGATCTCTTGCAGGCAATAATTCTGGAGCAGCAAGGAATGACTAATATGCTCATACAACATCAACATCAGTTAGTCGAAGGGCAATGACAAATAACACAGCTCATTTTCCAGGCTATAAATGGTTTAGGAAACAATGGTTTGAATGTTGGTAATAGGGAGGGTGTTGAAAGGAGCAACAACCACAATCAATGTTGTTGCTTAAGCAATCAATGGGGTGACTAGTGGAAGAATTCACAGACCCTTACTTCCACAATTTTTAGATAATCTAACAATGACAACCCAAGGAGTGGCAGAACATAATGGAATCTTTGATGAATACTTTCAGGAATGTGCAGCACTATAAGAACATACAAAGGCAACCATGTCTTTCTAAGAATTCAGCAACATCAAACACAAGAATAGACCTAGAGGACATCAAAATTATGATCTAATGCACAAGGTAAGTAAATTATCCCTCCCTTATTTTGATGGATCATTTAAAAGTTCAGTAAGAGCTTGGGTGCAAAAATTGGACACCTACTTCCAACTCAATCATATGCTAGAAGCAAACGCTATCCAATTTGCCACACTACATTTGGAAGGAGAAGCACATGAATGGTGGTATCATGGACTGGTTACGTTAGGGCATGCGAACATCACTTCTTATGTAGACTTTACACAGAGGTTGATAGATTGATTTGATCGGAAAAATCCCAGACATATACTTTAGACCGCTGGAACAATTCAAACAGATGAGTATATCATAGAATTCGAACAAACTGTGATCATGGTTACACATATCTAAAGAAACACTAATCATTCTCTTCACAGAGGGATTATCTAAACCCCTACATTGTTGGGTTAAGGCATTCAGTCCCGCACCCTAAGAAGAGAATATGGGAAATGTAATGACCAAATCTAAGACCCCATCCAAGCCTTTCATCCCTCAAAAAGACAAGTATAAAAAACCCTTTCAACGTGATTGGCCCAGGAAGGTCAAGTTGGACGATGAAATTCGAAGTGAGCTAGAGAGAAAGAAACTATGTTTCACTTTCAAGGAACCATGGGAGCCACAACACGATGTTTAGGCAAAGGAAAAATCCCTTACATTGAAGTAGTCTCTAACAGGGAGGATGAAGAAGAAGAGCCCACTCTGAATGATGAACCTAGCTATCGAAAGGATGAACAGCCACATTAGAAGGAAAAGCCCTATGAGGAGAAGAAATCTCCACTGAAAGTTAAGATTGCTTGTCTATCAGGACCCCCAAGTATTAAACTTTCAAGATTAGGGGAGTTATCAAGGGACAACACATCATAGCCTTGGTTAATGGAGAAGTTATGCACAACTTATCGATGCAATGTTAATAGCAAAAAGTGGTCTTCCCACCGAAGAATTTGAAGGCCTCAATGTGATAGTAGCAAATGGGTACAGCTTGAATTGCACATGAGTAATTCCAGGTGGGAGCATAACACTCGATAATTACACTCACTAATGAATTTTCTGTAATAAATCTTGAAGATATCAATGTAGTGTTGGGGATTCAATGGCTATACTAATTTAGGAAAATCACTATGGATTACCAAAAAATGGAGAATGAATTCAAAGCATTGAATGGCAATGAAGTAGTATTGGGAGGCATGACTAATGACAGCCCTCAAGTTGTTTCCGCCAAAAGAATGGAAGCCATATTTAGCAATGGAGACATAGCGTATGTTGCAAAATGTGTGATTACAAGCCAAAAGACACCCAGTAGCAACAACCCTCAGCACAAGGTGAACATTCAACAAGTGTTGAGTAAGCATGGTTAGGTATTTGATGAGATTCCCCCAGAACTACCTCCCAAAAGAGAGTTTGAACATACCATAGAGTTGGAAGAAGGGGCCAAGCCTGTAATCACCACACCATATCGGCACCCAAAGAAATTCAAGGACAAGATAGAGAAGTCAATCCAAGAATTGCAAGCTATGGGCCACATTAGACCCAGCTCAACATTTGCCTCATTGTTAGTTTTGGTGAAAAAGAAGGATGGCACATGGAGGATTACCGAGCACTCAACCATAAAACCATCAAGAACAGGTACCCCATTCCCAATATTGATGAATTACATGTAGTAGTATACTTTTCAAAGATTGACCTACGATCAAGATACCATCAAATTCGAGTTCGAGAGAAAGATGTGCCAAAAACAGTTTTTTGATGCCACTATGGGCACTTTGAGTTTTTGGTCATGTCATATGGGCTAACCAATGCTCCTGCTACATTCCAGTCTTATATGAATAGCATCTTCAACAAACAGTTAAGGAAATTCTTATCAGTATTCTTTGACGACCACCTCATATATAGCAAGACATGGGAAGGCCACTTGAAACATCTAGATGAAATTTTGGGCAGATGAAAGAACAGCCACTCTATGCTAAGGCATCAAAGTGTGAATTCGAGAAGACAAAAATGCTTTATTTGGGCATATAATTAGTGCGTAAGGAATGCAGGTACGCCAGAAGAAGATTCAAGAAATATTGGATTGGCCTACACCCAAGACCCTGACAAAGTTACGAGGATTCTTTGGAATTTTCAGCTATTATTTACAGTTTTTCGAGTGGACAAAAGAATCAAACAAGGCATTCAATAAGCTCAAGGAAGTAATGGCCCATTCCTGGTATTGGCACATCCCAATTTCAGTCAACAGTTTGTATTAGATTGTGATGCATCTGAAGAAGGAATAAGAGTTGTATTGATGCAGAAGGGAAGCATTCGAAAGTCGGAATCTCTAAAATATTCGGAGAGGCTTTACTCCATATATGACAAAGAGATCCTAGCTATTATGCATGCTTTGGCAAAGTTCAGGCAATATTTGGTAGGAAGCAAGTTCATAGTCAAAATAGAACACACTAGCTTACAACATTTCTTGGAACAAAAAGACATGAACAAAAAACAGCAAAAATGGGTAAGTAAGGTCCAAGCATATGATTTTGATATTGAATACGTAAAAGGATATAAGAATGTTGTGGACAATGCACTTTCTAGAAAACCAACAACATGTTCCCTCATGGAGATCATCAAAGATTGGAAGGCTCACCTATTGGTAGAATACTCCAAAAACAAATTTGTCTATGTACTAACAAATGGACACATCCAAGATGATAGGTACAAGATAATTAATGACATTATTTTCTATAAAAACAGGATGTATTTGGTCCCTGAATCCATGCTCAAGGAAAAAGCCTTTAAGGCTACATATGACATAACAATAGCAAGACACCAAAGGTTCTTCAAAGATTACGGATAGACTAGGGAGCAGTGTTCATGAAAGGCCTCAAAGATGACATATTAAAATACATCTAGGAACACATAATATGCCAACAAAATAACGTCGAGCACACACATCCCACAGACTTACTCCAACCCTTACAAATTCTAGAACAAAAATGGGAAAGCATCTCAACGGACTTCATTACAGGACTTCCCAACGTACAAGGCAAAGATTGCATCTACACAGTGGTTGACTAGTTAACAAAATTTGCACATTTCTTTGCAATTCCAACTGATTATTTAGCCAAGCAAGTAGCAGAATTATTCTTCAAGGAAGTATTCAAACTCCATGGACTACCTAAAAATATAATCAATGATCAGGATAGCAAATTTATGGGTGCATTTTTGTAAGAACTCTTTAGGCTAGTGGGAAAAAAAATTGACCCCAGTGCTAGTTTCCAACTGCAAACAAATGGCCAAACAGAGATCATGAATAAGTGGATTGAGTGATACTTACATAACTACGTAGCTAGTCAGCAAAAAACATGGAACAAGTGGATGTACCTCGAGGAGCATTGTTACAACACCACTTATCATTTGTCTATTGGGATGACACCTTTCAAAGGACTATACGGCTATGGCACTCCGTCTTTTATCGACTTGACTTTTGGAGATCGCAGGGCCCTATTGGCCTAAGACTATATTCTCAAGATACTCAAAAAAAATGTGCAGGCTGCCCAAATACCAACAAAAGCTATACACATACTAGCATCGAACAAAATGCAACATTGAGGTAGGAGACCTTGTTTTTTTTTAGATTGCAGTTGTATAGACAATCTATAGTAAAGAAAAGCAGTGCAAAAAAGATGAAACCAAGATTTTATGGGCCTTACAAAGTTCTCTGAAGGGTTGGAAAATTGGCTTATGAGTTAGAACTCCCAAGAGAAAGAAAAATTCATAACGTCTTCCATGTATCATGTCTCAAGAAGGTTGTCGAGTAGCAGGTCACTACTTCTATCAAAATGCCCCCTTTGGGTGAAGGACAACTAGAGCTAATTCCAGAAGCAATCATGGTAGTATGAGAAAAGAGAATGAGGGGCAAAGCAATTTTAGAATATCTTATTAGATGGAAAAATATACCGAAAGAAGACGCCACATGGGAAGGAAAACGAATTTTACAGCATCCAAATTTGCAATTGCTTGAGAGCAAGCAATTTTAGGAAGGGAGACTGTAATGTCCTCTCCCAATTGATTAGCTAAGGGAGGATGAAATAGCCTATCCAACCCCATAGGCTATAGTCTTGATAAAGGTGTAAAACCCAATTTTTCCAATGTTGGGACAACAATGTATAAATTTTGGGTCGCCTAGCGCAAAAAAACCCAAAATTGGGTGTTGCATTCACAACCCTTCACATCTGGGAGCCCATGAAGGAATCTATAAATATAGCACAAATGGAATCAAATTGGCATTCATCAAATTGGATCAAATACATTTGTTTTCTTGAGTTGTGGCTCTAAGGGTTTTAAGCCCCATTTCCACCATAACTAATTTTGGGGGTGAAAGATTCCACCCTAGTTTGTAAATTTCTCATTTATCTTTTGTTCTAGTTTAAAAATCATGGAATTCATCTATCTAGGCAAACAAAAAAAAAAAATTGATGGCAACCCTGAAGCAAAAATTCAGCGTCTCTCTTCGAGTAAGTTCGACATAGCTTAAGGCAAGTTCGGGTTTGTTCTGTAGCCAAATTTTTTAGACAAGTTTGGTTCTATCTCCAGCTAGATTTCTAAGGCAAAGTTCAGCTCTATTATTGCGGCTTAGTTCTAAGAGAATTTCAATGCTCTCCTGAGGTAGAATTTCGATGGTATCCTGAGGCAAAATTTCAATGGTATCCTGAGGAAAACCTCTATGGCATCCTAAGGCAGAGTTCGGTGGTATCCTGAGGACAGTTTCAGTGGTTTTCTGAGGCAGAGAATAGAGTTTTTCTATGCAAGAGATTGCCCCCCCCCCCACCCTCTAGGGTTGCGACCTACCACAAGGAGACATGATTATCAAGACAATGAAGGCAACTAGAAGTTTGGACTGCTACATAGCTGACATTTAGCCCTCTAAAGGCTACAAATTGTTACAAGGACAAAACAATTACCCTAGATATTTCAAGTAGCTAAGTTGCACAAAACGTTGAAACCCCTAGAATTTTTTGAAATGGTTACACTTGGAACCGCAAACCTTGGCAAATGAAAACGTCAACCAAAACATTAAGTTCACAACACATTATCTTGAAAGAAAAGAAAAATCGAGACATATAAATGACATTTTAGAAGGAAAACCAAGTCTATATTAACTCTCATGTGATTCAATGATGCAAAATCCCAATATTTCACCCCTACAAGACAGAAGGCATAGGTTTGAACAAACATATACATGATCCTCAGCCTTCTATAATCCCCACATGTTGCGCTTCACAGAGTGAATGAAATTAAAAGTGTTCGAATTATGTTATGTTGATGAAGAGCTTGCCACTTGATAGGATACAAGTGGCAAGACTTTGCAAATAATTACCATTTACCCCATGATAAGTCCACCACTTAAACAAGTTCATGGTTTCCCTCTCATCCAAAGTTGATATGTCTGCAAAATCCTCTAATCTCTCAGCAAAACATGCAAATTCCTCCCTTAAATCAATTTGTAAAGAAGTTGGAAACAACCTCTGAAAGGATTTCTTCACTCAATCGGCCACCTCCTTGTCCTTATGTGGCCTTCAACTTCCCATTGACTTGAGCAGTGAATGCTTCATCATTATGGAACTAGAGCATGTGCGCAAGTGTACAATGGAGCATTGAAGTCATTCCACCTCGTAACAATGATGGGCCTCACTTGCTCAGTAAAATCAAAATCCACAAAAAGAAGAGTGGGAACCTCTTGTGTAACAATGTCCACAGTTTTCTCAACCATGGTATCCATGCCATCATAGACCTCTCCTAGGAAAGATTTCTCTATGTCTGCATCTCAAATAAATCAATCTTATTCCACCAATCTTCATCAATCAACACCCTCCATACTTCCCTTTTATGAATCTGCTTTTCTCCACTCAACCCAAGTTGCACCCACCAGCATACTTGTTATAGAAATTTCAACTTTAACAAGGTGATGCAACTTGATGAAGTCGGAGGAATACCTTGTCTCAGCAACTTTGAGCAACTCTAATTTGGAGTATTCTCAATATATTGCTTGAGATTGGAGATGGTTGGTGATGAAATTTATAACCTCCTTAATCCATTATAATTTTTTCCTCAATCTCTTCTAAAATCATATTCAAATTGTGGACAATCAAAGAGTCAAAATATGTGATTGTATCTAATTTGCGCAACTCCAACTTGGAGTATGCTCGATATATTGCTTGAGATTGAGGTGGTTTGTGATGAACTTTATAATCTCCCTAGCCTACCCTTTGACCTTCGTAATCCATTCTACTTTTGCCTCAATCTCTTCTAAAATCAGATTCAAATTGTGGACAATGCAAGGAGTCAAAATATGTGATTGTATCTACTCTCAACAATTAAGCCTACAGCTCTGCAAAAAGGTGCATTATCTGTGATAACTTGCACAACATTTTCTAGTCATACTTGTTTTAACAGCAGCGATGAACTTACTATCCTTTACCTTACCTGACTAATCTTTTGCTTTTATGAACATGGCTCCTTTTGGTGACAATGCAATGAAATTAATCAATGGCCTACACCTTCTATCAATCCATCCAAGATAATGGAAACCCTTGTGCTACACCATGAGTTACAAATTGGTCTTTGAACATCATCAAGGAGTTGCCTCTCTTTCTTGAGCAAAATTGTTTTAATTTTAACCCCTTGAAACTTTGAGGGGATGTGTCAATCACTCACCAAATCCAATCATTATGGGCATCAAACCACATTAAAAAGGATTCCACAATCAAAGATGGCCCTCGCCACTCTCTCCCTTAATTGTCAAGAATTTTCAACAATCTACTATCTTTAACTAGGTTTGATGCCTTGGATATCTCTTCTTCTACTACTAGCATCCTCCTCTTTCTTTCTTCATGAACAATCCTTGGCTCATTACTAGCATCAAAGAAAAATTGCTAATGCCACCCATATTGACTTTGCTTCTTCAATCCTTCAACCTTTGAGCATCATCTTGCTCTCTCATGAATGTAGCCCTCACCTTTGAATTTCAAGTGTGTGCACAAGCTTCTATACCCTTTATATCTTCTTGCAAAATGTGAGCCTTCACTCTTGTGTAAGAGCCCTTGAAGGTCTTCTCACTTTTGCATAAATTGCACTCCCATTCCCATGTACCACTGACACCCTTTTGCTTGACTTTGGTAACATACCTCCAAAGAGGATAGTATTTTTGCTACCTAATTCCTTGAGTAAATGTAGGGGCACTAGAAACACCACTTTGAGAAGCCATGAAAGTTGCAAAAACAAAAAATAAATCACTCACCAAAACAATTGATGTTAATCACTCTTTTTCCCATGCCCTTCTCCTTTCCCACATGCTTCTTGCTAGAAATGCACCAAAGCTTGCTCCCAATGCTTCAAAACAAAACTAAAATGCTTGTTGCTACTATAGGAAGCTCCTCTTCTTGAATAATGTGCAAGAAATGACTTAATGAAGTGAATTTTTACAAAAAGGAAGCAATTGATAGGGTTTTTAAAGAACTCTAATTTTTTTTGTTTTCTAGAGAATTCTATTTCTAATTTTTTAATGAAATTAGCGTAGGAGCTATTTAACTTTAAAAAAAAATTGTTAACTAGGTGCTTTTGGGCCATAGAGAAAACAACCCCTCCCACCACTCTCTCTTTGACCCATTTATACTTGATTGGATCATCAATTCATGGCAGGGTTGACATATATAATCAAGAGAGTGGATTATTTTGTTCATGGAAATCTGGTCCGAATGACCCAAAATATTTTCATATTCCTTTGGCTCCTCAGGGGATTGCTTTGGTTCCACATGACCGTATGATGGGACCCTGTCTAAGCATGCGTTTCTGCAAATCTGGATCTGAGTCCACTCATATGCAACAAGTTCTTAGATGCAAATTTCCATTCACGCAGACTCTAGGATACTGGAAACATTGCCCCCATCTCCCAAAAACGTCATTCAGCGTTTCAGATCCTGAAACGAGTGCGAAACGGCTTGGAAAAAGACTTGAAATGTTTTAGTCACGTTTCACTTTTTTGGAAATGGTCAACCCGAGATCCAAAACGTTTCAACAAAGTTACATGAAAAATTTGATCCATTTCCAAAAAATATGGATATGCATCATAATAGGGAAACGTATCACGCGAAAACGTATGCTAAGAATGGATTTTATGTTTTGGGTTTTGGCTTTTTAGCTTTTAAATTTTTTTGGCTTGGCACCTTCTTAACCTATTTTATGATTCAACATTTTATAATTTTTGATTTCATCGTTGCTTGGAGTTGTTGCAGTGTCGAAGCCATCGTTGCTTGAATTGACTTGGAGTTAGAGGAGTCGAAGAGACTGTCCGTCATCACCACTTGGAGTTGGAGGAGCCGAAGAGAATGTTCGTCGTCACTGCATAGAGTTGGAGAGGAGACCATCAACAAGAGCCTAGAGGTATTTAGTATTTGCCTATGCTCATCGAAATGCCTCAATATTTTCCTTTCAAGTTTAAGTATTTGGTTGAACTTTGAGGAAGGAATGAGGCATACTCGTTTTCCATAGTAAGAGTTGTTTGCCATAGTTATAGGAATTTCCGAATTTGGTTGTTCACCCATTAGGCAATAAGTCGCACAGACCTTGAGGCTTGAGGCTTGTCTTAGTTGTTGACTGTAGTGGCACTGTGGCATGTGTCCAGATTCCATTTTCATTCTCTGTTTATATGTTTAAACTTTAATATGCCGATTATCGTAATACATTGGTACCACTCATGACTCAACACAACATCAAATATGAAATATGCCCCATCATATAAAATAACGAACATAAGTAATTTAGATAGGGGCATAGCTGCATAAGTCACTTAGAACTTCAATTGTGGATTAATGTATTATTGGGTTGTACACTATATTTATCACCAGCAAATTGTTGGTTGTTTAAACATCATGCAATAGCACCCCTATGCAAAGGGTATTGTTTTCTACAGTCCAAGTGACTCTCTATATTGGTCATTGTTGAATCATGTATATGCCATTACAATGATTTTAGGACTACGTATTTGTTGGTCCCTTAAATTGATCACTACAGCTAGAAATCAATCATTGGTTTAGTGGTTCATTATTCCCAATGATCTTGCCCAACGTGTGTCGACTCCTACAACTTGAATCTTCCCTTAATCAACTTGATGGGATGGTTCTCTTGCTTGAATGTTGTGGGGGACTTTTGATACGGCCTATTAAGTTTGAAGCACATCCTGCACGAAGAAATTGAAAATTATCATAATCAATAGTATATGTGAAAAGCCCAAAATCATTTTCTATGACTGTGTTATTGCAGCTAACAATGCTAATAGATGTTGATAGTTGGGAGTATGCTTTGTGTTTTTCATATTTTTACAGTTATAAATTTTAAAATTCTTTGAGCTTGAATTTGTAATTGTCAATTTTATTTTGCAATTTCCATTTCATCATCATGTCAACTTCAAGTTCATCCATTCATAATGAGGAACATGAATTTGAATTTGCCCCTAAATTTGATCCAAAGATCTGGGGAATGGGATCGTTAGTATGGGTTTGTAGTGAGTGTCAAAAGGAGTTTGAGGGATCATACACCCAAGTTAAAATACATTTACTTGGGTTAAAAGCAATGGGATTCGAATATACATTGGCCCAAAAAAGTGAATGGGACAGAAGGAAAAACTTGCAAAACATCATAAAGAACAAGACGAGGCAAATGCTAAAGAAAATGAGGCAAATCCTACCGCTCAATACAAACAACCAACAAGGTTGGTAGCATCTTCATCAAAGGCTCCACTTCCCTCTTATGGAATTGGTAACCCTGGTTCAAAGCAGATTCTAATTTGGGACCACTTGAAAAGATTTTTAATAATGAAGTTCGAAAGAAGGCAAATGCAGTTATCTCCTTACTGGGCAAAGATGATCAAAGCAGTGAATAAAGCCCCAAAAGTGTATAAAAACCTTGGATATGAGAAGGTTTGCACTACATTGTTGAGTGCTGAGAAGTTAGATTTGGAGGCTAAATTAAGCCCCATTTGTAATTCATGTCATATTTTATGGGTGTCCATCATTTCAAATGGATGGAAAGATCAAAGGAATAGGCCTTTCATCAATGTGATTGCTCAAAGCCCCAAGGGGGTAATGTTTTTGAAAGTAGTGGATTGTGAGGTGCAATTAAAAGATTCATAATTCATTGCTGACATCTTGATTGAAGCAATTGAATTGGTGGGGCCTAAAAATGTTGTCCAAGTAATAACTGACAATGCAATGTTGCGTAGAGCAACAAGCGTAATTATTGAAGGCAAATATCAGTGAGTCTTTTGGACCCCTTGAGTTGTACATTCATTGAACCTCATGTTGAGCAAGATGGAGAAGCAAATTGAGTGGATTCGAGTTATTTTTGAAGAGGCAAAAGAAATTCAAACCTTCATCATAAACCACCACATGTTCGAAGGCATCTACATGGAATTTGCGAAGTTGGAGCTCTTTAAAGTACCTAAACCTTAAAGTTTATTTCATAAATTCTAATTTCTACGACTCTAAATTCAAATGACAAATATGTAAATTGGGTTCTCAAATGTAATGATTCGTGAATCATAATAGGTATTAAATCAATTATGATTTTTATTTATTGAAACATTGGCACTTGCAAGTTGTCGAGACTCGTTTTGCTTCTCACAACATAGTCCTAACAAGGCTTATGTAGGTGAAAGAAGCATTACAATCAATGGTATGCAATTCTCTTTGGAACCAATGGAGGCAATCCCAATCTGAAAGAGCACAAGCAGTGAAAAGATTGGTTGAAGGATAGGGTGGAGTACCTCTTGACATTTACTAAGCCAATTGTGAATTTTCTCTACATGTTTGACACAAATATGCCTAATTTGCGAGAGGTGTATGAAAGCATTGACTCCATGATAAAGAAGATAAGGGTGGTTATAAATGGCAAGGAGCAGGACTCAAATAAAGTCTTATACAAATAAGTAAAAGATATATTGACCAAAAGGTGGAACAAGATGACCAACTTATTGCGCCTTTTGGCCTATGCAGTGAATCCAAAATATTATTATGCAAAATTTCTAAGTGATCCAGAAAGAACTGCACCAAACAAAGACCCAGAAGTCTCACAAGGATATGAAAAAGTTTTTAGAAAGCTATTTGTAGATCCTGAAATTGGGATTCATATTCGTTCAGAGTTTGCTCATTTTGTGGGATCAAAGGGTTTGGGTGCAAATATTGATTCTATGCGGGACAAGACTCGATTAAGTCCAATTGATTGGTGGAACTACAATGGTAGGGAACTTCCACATATCCAAAAATTGGCCATCGGGATCTTGTCATAGGTTTATAGTTCCTCTTCAGGAGAAAAAAACTAGAGTACATATGCCTTCTTCCATTCGATGAAGTGAAACCGATTGGTCTCCATGAAGCTTGAGGAACTAGTGTATGTTCATTCGAGTGTTCACCTTCTATCACACAAGAGTAACGAATACAAATTCAATCCCACCAAACTATGGGATGTGGAACCAAAGTTTTCTGACTTGGATATGATGTTGAATGCCATGTCTCATATAACTTTGATGAGGAGGCACCAGCTGGATCTTCAACTGGACGTGGCAACGATGCTCCCACTCCGGGAGAGAATGTGGATCTTAATTACATGGATAAAGACATATTTGATGATATGTAAATGTAATTTATGATGATGTTTTAAACTTTTGAACAATGAGCATTGAATACCATAATATGCCATATGATAGTAGATTGTCAATCATAGTTCATTTTGTACTTTGTACTGTGTAGTGTGCATTATTAATTTTGGTGATGATGTTATCATGTTGTTGATTGAAATTTGAAACAGAAACTTGATGATATGTTGAATTTTATAATAATCACTAATGATGTTGACAATGTTTTAAAATTGGCAACTAGGGCCAAACTCCATGTGGGTCATCTTATTTATGGAAGCTAATATTTTTCTTGGATTCCTCTCATCGAGAGGTATAGGATTGATCTAAATATCATTCGATTCCGATAAGTATTCATGAGTTATGAATTTATTTGTGTTCTAAGGCAATTTGTCAAGGTCGGCCAGTAACCAAATAAACCCCACATGTGCTCAATGTTTTAGTATAAAAGGAGATGACTTGAGAGTCATTTCACACACCCTTCACCCTTGATTTCTCTCCACTTGTTCTGGGTTTTAGTGTGAGAGAAATCTAGGAGGAAGTAGCCCTAAGACGCAGGAGGGAAGGAGGCCTACACGCTGCCCTCTACAAGCCCTAGACGCAATCCTAGATGATCTACGCAGTCCTAAGGAGGATGCCCTAACGTTGTCCTAACCTAGAGGACGCAGTCATGAAGAGATGCCCTATCCTCTACGATGTCTCAAGGGTATCCTAGCTGCTATCAAGATGAAGATAGATGTTGTCCTAAACATACCTATGATGCCCTAGCCGCAGGCATATGGTGCCCTAGACGCAGGCCTAATGCGGCTAAAAAGGAGGTTTATTTTAAGGCCTAAAACAAGGCACCAAGCTGCAGGAAGAGGCTGAGGTTACTTGTTGGGTAGGCCGAGTTGGAGACCTCAATTACAAATCTGTTTGGGGCAACAAAAAGGTTTGAGTGGGTTGTAGGTGACAATGTGGCACTGTGGTAGGCCGCAGTCCTAACCACCTCAAAACAAGGACATCGTGGAGAGGATGAGGGCTCAAATATGCCTAGAACAGCAGCATGCTAGGGCAGGTGTCTCATGAGAGTATGCCGCAATTTTCTTGAGGGTTGTTCGAGGACTGTGTGAGGAGTTTATGGCTGCCTAGTGCCCTAACCAGATCAGTCATGAACAGTAGTATGGCAAGGCTATTGGGACAGCAGCAAGGTATGGCAATGGCATAATGCAATAATGGCACAATTGGGATAGCATGACTGTTAGGGATAGCAGCTACAGCAATACAACTAGGCAGCAGTGGCAAGCATGGCGCTGCAAGGGACAGTTGCATGGTAAATAGGACAGCAATGACATTGTGCAGCAATGACACAATGGGACAGCAGCAACAGCAAGATGCAGCAAGCAAATGGGACAACTAGGCAATGGTGCTTAGTACAACATGGTAAATGGGACAGCTAGGCATGGTGCTTAGTACAGTATGGCACATGGGACAACTGTGGCAGTATGGTGCAACAATGGCACATGGGACAACAATGGCAGCATAAGGTACAGTAGTATGATGTGTGCAGCATGGTCATGTGGTCCAAATTAGTGATGATGTGTGTAGCATGGTGTAGCACGATGAGGTGCAACATGATGACGAGGTGCAACACAATGATAGGTGCATCATGGTACAACACGATGAGGTGCAACATGATGACAAGGTGCAACACAATGATGGGTGAAGGAGTCACCTTGGAGAATCAGTTGAAGCAACATGTCTTCAACTGAGTTCAGACATCGCATGTATCACCTTCTTAGAGATAATCTATGCTCTTATTTAGATAAGTCAAAGTGTTGACTTTTGTTGTAAATGTACAATCTCTCTCTCTCTCTCTGCTGAACTATTAAAGAACATATAAGAAGATTTGATTAAGGGTTTCCCCACATTGGGGTTTGTCCCTGGATAGCGCCACATCTTGTGTCCTCTTGTCTTGGCTTGTCTTCTACGATTTATGTTTACGTTCTATCTACAGTTTACTTTAATGCTGATGTGATTGCTAATTTGGAAAAGATATTGAGCTAACATACCTAAAATTAACACAATGTTTATGTTGATTTGATGATGATGATTTGTTTATTTTGAATTCATGATTATGGTTATGTATTTTTAGATATAGAATGTAGATTCTAAAAGATGAATGGTAATATGAAATTCTTATTTTGTTATATATTTATATATGTGTGTGTTTTGAACAATGAGCATTGAATACCATAATATTCCATATGATAGTTAACTGTCAGTCATATTTCATTTTGTACTTTGTACTATGTAGTGTGCATTATTAATTTTATTGATGATGTTTCATGTTGATGATTGAAATTTGAAACAAAAACTCGATGATATGTTGAATGTTATGATAATCACTAATGATGATGACAATGTTTATGTTGAATGGATGATGATGATTTGTTTATGTTGAATTCATGATGATGATTATGTATTTTTAAATATAGAATCTAGATTCTAAAAGTTGAATGGTAATATGAAATTCTTATTTTGTTATATATTTATGTATGTGTGTGTGTTGTTTCCTTGTCGTATCATATCCGGATTTTTGAAAATTTGTTGTATCCATTTCAAACCCCATATCCGTATTTGTTCCCATATATTTTTCAATGCAACTTAGCCCAAATTGTGTTTAACTCCAGCTCTAGGGCTACAATGACACCCCATATGACTGAGTGCCAAGACCACATCCTTAAATGGTTAGATTTGACTTGCAATCCAGATATCTAGGTCTTTAGATATTTTATGCATAGCCAAACCATCGAATGCCCGATTACCTTTTAAACTTCACCACAAAACCTAGATCAATCTGGAACTTTTAATGCGCATCAAATGATCCAATTATGATCGACAGTAAGAACATCACTTCGAGGGCACCTCACTTATCTGAATTTTAACAAGGGGGGTATAAAATTTATCGTATATGCAGATTAGACTCCCACAAAATCTTTACAACACACCCTATGATCTTGTAGACTAGTTATATTTGACAACATAAACCTCACTTTGGGCCCCCCCCCAACTTTCCAGATTTTAACAAGGGGGGGGTTTGAAGTTTTTTACCATTCATTGTCGTGCAATGTGATCATCCCAACTCAATTGTCATGTAATTTGTCCCAACCAATTGTGTCCTATCACATTATCTCTCTAGCACTAGTCATGTCACATCAATACCATATGTCACTTGAAAAAGGCCCACTTGGCCACCCAAAAATCCCAAATCCACCAATCTTAGAGTGCCACGTCATCGACCTACCACCGATCTCTACCATGTCATCTACATGCCACCAGTCGCTCGCCGCTCTTTCAATTATGAGCAAGTTATTTAAACCAAGTTGTCTAATAAGCGCCTAGACATTAACTATTGAACTCCTTGTGACCAGGGGATATGACTGATAGCCTTGCCACTCCACCACTTTCCGATCATTGCGCACATTTCAATAGATGGGATTTTGTGCTTTGAGCAGTCCAACAAACGCCTGGGTGCTTCTCGCTAGGGTCCCCATGACCAAGTGTTGTGACTAGTGGCCTTAACATTCCAGCACTAGCCACTCCTCGATTTTGTTCATCATTTGCAACAACATCTCTAGTCTAGCAATCTGATACATGCTTCGGCTCTTACCACAAGGCTCTTTGATGATTAACCTGTTAAAATTGGCAACTAGGGCCAAACTCCATGTGGGTCACCTCATTTATGGCAGCTGATATTTTTCCTAGATTTCTCTTGTCGAGAGATGTAGGTTTGATCTAAATATCATCCGATTTCGACAAGTATTTATGGAAATATGAATTTATTTATATTTACTTGACAAATTGTCAAAGTCAGCCCGCAGTTAAATGTGTGGCACACATGCCCAGTGAATCATATAAATACAAGAGAGGTTGATTCATTTTCTCATCATCTCATCTCCACATCTCTTCTCTCTCCTAGAATCTTGGGTATGCATAGGAGGGAGAAGGCTCTCTCACGTGGGAAAAAGAAAGAGGACGCAATTAGGGCAGAAAGTTGTGACATGGAAGGAGGAGGACGCAGGAAGGTACAGCAACACGTTTTGGGTGCTAGAGGACTGTGTTGACTAGCGTATAGGCTCCCTTGACTGCACATTTGTGTGGGGAGTCTCTCTCTTGCTCGCCGAAATTGAGATCAGCCTTGTTGACCTTTGTTTGACCACTGTTTTGGGGCAGCGTTGACTAGTTAGGGTTGACTGCAGGAGCTGATATATTGACTGTTTTTTTGACCATGTTTTGAGCACTATTTTGGGCTGCTACTTATTGTTGTTGAAGACTGAGCTCTTCAATTTGACTAGAAGTCAATCCAGGGTTGTTTGACCAAGTTTGACTTTGTTGATCTAGGGTTTGTTGCTGCTGATATAAAATTACAGAATTCTGATTTTGTACTCTTTCTCTCTGCTGATCTATTGAAGATAAAAGAAGATTTGATCAAAGGGTTTCCCCGCATTGGGGTTTGCCCCTAGCAAGCCACCACATCTTGTATCTCTTGTCTTGGCTTATTTTCTGTCGATTGTTTAATGTTCTATCTGCACTTTACTTAATGTATATATGATTACTAATCTGTGGTTAATAAGAAGAAAAGAAGTAAATTGCTCTAAGAATAGAACATACCATAATTTAACATGACCGCTATGACCAACACTTTTTGAGTCACCATCCATTGGCCATCGATGTATTCTTCCTGAGCTTCCGCCTTCCACTATCAATTAGCACTAATCCGATGAGGTGGGGCCCTCACAAATACTTGAGCCTTTGGAACCATGACTGAACTTCAACATTTCAAACTCTGATTTGTCCCCATCCCTTGGGTGTTAGGCTAAGTGCAATATTCTATTGGAAAGGCCTTTGAGAGGGCTGTCCAACTATACACTTTACATTCACATTTGAACCAAGGAGCTGAAGAAGGTCTTAAAAGTTTGACTATGCAACTCCATTCATTACACCAATCTAGACAACTTACACTCCAAAAGCCATGACAACACACATCAACAAGCTCCCCCTGAACTTGACATCACTTGACACCAATGAATGCAGTTGACATCAATGCAACATATGTGCAACACAAATGGAGCCTAACAGAGATATATGGAGAAGCCACAGTTGCAGGTTTCTCATAGCAACAGTCCAACAGATATTTAAGGAATAAACAATAGTAAGCCATTGTACCTTCAATGAAAAATAATATGGATTAAATTTGAGAAATAGATGGAAGTGATCATATTCTGCCCCAACGGTTGTGAAATAATAGATGCATGTGATATCATTCCATAAATCACCTATCATATTGTTGATTGCTTTAACGCTGTCTGGTTGAACTTACTTAAGCCTGGTCGATTGTTCAGCGTAGAAAAATTACAACCTGCTCTGTTCTGTCTTGGCAATTTTTATCCTTCATTGACATTTCGGTTTCCTCTCTACTTCACTCATGACTTAGTCGTGTAATCAACCCCTATGATTTGATTAATATCTGTGATTGAGCTGGGTGAGTGAACTTCTTGTGAAGAAGACAAGAAACACAACACCATTTGAGAAACAGATACTGGAAAATATCACTCCAAATGGAGGAAAAAATGATCAGATCTGCTCAATGGGAGCAAAACAATTATCCAGACTCAGATAAAAGGGTGAACAAGACTCGAATCAATCCAAATCTCCTTTGTGTGGGGTGAAATTTGAATCAATTGAAATGGGGACGAAATCAAACAGATCTGTCTATGGGGTGAAAATTTGCAGGAAGTCAGAAAATAGGGCAAACAAGATTTCCTTTTGGGTTTGTAATTTTTTCTATATTTATATATAACACTTCGTAGTGTTGGTTCAGGGCAAATAAGATATATATATATATATATATATATATATATATATATATATATATATATATATATATATATATATATATATAGATATATATATATATATATATATATTTACTATAATAATTCATCTACTTCAGAAAATCCAAAAAAAAAAAAATTGCCACTACAGATCACCCCTAGAAGCATTCCCTAGTGCCTTGATGTCATTTAGATAGTGGATTTGTCAAAAAGAAAATGCGTGCATTTGCAAAACATTCCCACTTGTATTCTTTCAAATGCGGCAAGCTCTTCATCAACAGGAAGAAACCGCAGCACCTACAGCTTCATTCATTCCATGAAGGGCAGCAGATTGGGATCACAAACATCCTAGGATCACCAAACCTAGTGCCATTCAAACCTTCACCTAGTGCTTGAAGGGATGAAGAATACACTGATGTGCCTCAAAAGGAGTGGGATGGCGTGTCTCATAAAGAGTGGGATGGAATCCCCGAAGCCTATGACTTGGACCTCTTTCTTGCTGCACTAAATATTGATGAAACTAGAAACACTACTGCCAATCCACAATCGATTATTGAACAAAATTCTTGTTATATTTTTGCTGATGAAGATGAAGATGAGATGAAAATATGTTTTATTTCAATTTTTGGCACAAATAGCCTATTAGCCTCCTATACAAAGGCTGTTTTCTATTTTGCATAATTTACTTATCTACGGCAAGTCAATATACATCAGAGTTTAGTGGTGGTTTAAGATATTAAAATTATGCTGGGTTGTGATGAAATAAGTTCTAATTTTTGTGCTGTAGCTTTAGCAGAGGTTGATGTAGTCAGGGCTGGAATTTGACGTTCAAATTGAATACTTTTCAATTAAACATATTTTATTGTTGGTCTGTATACACTTGTTTCTGTGGGAGGGCCGAAGCTCTAAAGGAGGCCTAGAACCTCATTTTTGATTATGTGGAAGGTCTGTAGCACTAAGAGAGGTCAAAGGCCTCTGTTCTGCTTCTGTAGAAGGGCCAAAGCCCTGTAGAGGCCTAGAGCATCAGTTCTGCTTCTATGGAAGGGACGAAACCCTAGAGGAGATCTAGAGCATCAGTTCTGCTTCTGTGGGAGGGCCATAGCCCTTGGAGGCTTAGAGCATCAATCCTGTGAGCAGAATAGGAAAGAAGAAGGCTGCAGCCTTTTTTGAGGCTAATCCTGTGAGCAGAATAGGAAACAAGAAGGCTGCAGCCTGTTTTGAGGCTAGGCTGCAGGCTTACAGGTGCCAAGAAGCCTCAGACATTGAGCAGAGTAGGCCGAGCTTTCTCAGACCTGTGGAGAAGCCAGAGAGGCAGAGAAAAGTACTACTGTCAGTGAATGAGTTCTGTTGTTTGGCTAGTCTAACCCTAGGAAGTTCCAAAGTTTGACTTAAAAATCAGATTGTACTTTTGCTGAACAGAACATTTCTCCTAGAAAATATTGTTGGGTTCTCCCAAGTTTGGGTTTCCCAAGTGAAAAAATTGTCTCTTATTGCATTACTGTTGAGGACTTCTGTATATAATTGCCTAATGATGTATGTGACATAAATGAACTTGGTTAAAGAAATCATTGGAAAGTAACTATCTGTTAGAATATCAGATTTCTCCTAGAAAATCATGAGTACCTTAAAATGTTGCACGCTTAATCACTAAAAATGAGTACCTTAAAGTGCTGCACGCTTAATCACTAAAAATTGTTGATTTTCTAGGAGAAATCTGATATTCTAACAGATAGTTGCTTTCAACTATATATATATATATTTGAATACCCTATATATATATATATATATATATATATATATATATGCTCTTTAATCTTAACTGTGAAACTTTAGTTTTTGAGCAAGAATTTGAAAGGAACTTGTTAGCCTCCTATACCAATAGGGTCTCATTTTTCATGATTGATAGTGGAAGTGCCAAAAAGTGTTCATCTTTGGTGATGACAAAGGTTCCATTTTTGTGAAAGAAACAGACAATTAAAAAATGTAAAGAGGGTATGCCTTAAAAGAATAATCAAAAGGCAAGAAAATGAATTGGTCAAAAAAAATAATTGAAATGAACCCCAAAGAAAGACCAGGAAAGTGGCCAGCCAAAATGCCACTGCTGTCTTGATGTATGGCTCAACAGCTCAAGATGGGCTATGCCGTGTTTTAAATTGCCTGTTCTAGACTAGAGAAAGAAAATTTGTCCAAACAGTTCAAGCTTGGCAGATTAGTAGTTAGGTAGAGAAAGGAAGGAGCCCATCTGCTTAATCTGGGCCCTTGGAAGATATAAGGGTAGATTTAGATAGGAGGGCAGCAAAAAGAAAAGAGCATATGAGGGTTTGTAAGTCTAAGTGCACCCTCCCTGAAGTAACAAAAAATGCTAGGTACTAAGCTGGGTAGGTAGCCAAAAGTTGCAGAAGCCTGATTTCATTCAGTTTTGACCTGGATCAAGAATGCACACATCAGCACTCACAGAGGTATCTATGCAACATTTTGAGGATAAAATATGGAAGTATGTCTAATTTTCCCTGTTTTCCCCAGAGATTCCCTTGCTAACATCCCCTTGAGGACTTTAGGATCTTCCTAAAAAGTCCTCCTTGCATTTCTCCTTTGAGAAATTCATGACAAGTGGTGACCTTCTTCTCCGAAAAGAAGCCACATTTCTTGTGTAAAATCATTCCTCACACTCATCTACTTCTAAATCTAAGTTTAGTTATTAAACTTAGCTCTGTTCCCCTCTCACATCTCCAATTCATATTGACTTCTAATCTTATTATCTAACTCCCTAAGTGTTCCCTTTTCCCTATTATTATAGCATTATTGTTCAAAAAACCCCAAAAAATATACATATCCTCCCCTTAGGCAATCTAGCCATATATCCCAAAGTTTGGAAGTGTAAGAAAGTCGGAGTCCCATGGAATATCTGTTCATACTTTATTTTGGGGGATTAAATCAACATCCGGTTGATTTAATAACCCTAAGCGCACTTTTCAGGCCTGTACATCGTTTACCATCTATCCCCGAAAACCTCAGAAAACCCACAATTTTCACTTATCCAAAGTTCTGAATTGTTTATTATACGGGCCCCGCCGTATCGCTCTGACATCTCCGCATCCCATCATCCGTCAGATCCGGGCCCTCCCATCCGACGGTCCTCAACAATTTCGGACCTCCCCCGATCGCCGTCTTTTAGCGCCCGAAATCTGTCAGAGGATGACGTCTGTCCGTGGACGCGTGTCAATTTCTCATTGTATCGGGCGGCCTCCGACACAAACCGGGCCCGTACCAAAAGCGGTCCGATAATACCGCTTACCGCCATTGCCTTTCCGCCTCACGTCATCCCTGCATCACCACCACGTCATCGCCGTATCAGCTTCCGTTTCGCCATGTTTCCGACAGCTCCGCCACGTCGCTCGTCCACGTCGACCCAATCACCAGCTGACACGTCATCCCGCCGTACCCGACCCCACCAATGACGTCATGCTGACGTCATCCATCAAAAAGGCGCCAAAAACCAATTTTTCCATATTATCGCGCAAAAGTCACGGTTTTTTGTATTTTTCATATATTTGAGCACTCTGTGTAACTTGCATGCATTTACGTCGTTCTTCCGCCAACCTCCAGAAATTCGTCCTTGAGCTGCTGCCGCCTGGAATTCCGCACGGTCATCTTCCTCCCGTCGCGCCACAACCAGGTATTTACCTGTTTCTCCCACCAACTGGTTTTTCAGTCTTCACAAGCTAAAAACACAAAATAACCACCATTCGGCTTTCCGAACTCCTATACCTTCAAAGACTGAACTAGTATCCCTTGGAGGTCCCAAATTCATCAAAGTCCCCTCATTCACTGCATTGTGCTTAATCCAGACCCTTCACAAAGTTTTCGTGTCGCAGGGCGCGCCACAGCAAGATAATTCACTCTGTTTCACCCCCTTTTGACAGCATTTCACCTCAATTTTGCTAAATCTACCCTGTTTCTTCCTGAAAATCTCTTTCTCTGTCAAAACTCACCACATTCATCCACAATTCAAGTATAAATCCAGTTCAGAGGATAAGTGAAGCATGGAGACCCCTGTAGCCTTGAACATTACTCCTTTGAATGCCCCACATAAAGATCTAGAATGGTTGGCTCTTGCTGACAGAGATTATCAAATGAAGGAAACAGTTGAACTATGTAACAAATATCACATAGAAACCGTTTGTGAGCTAAAGAAAAAACACAGAGATGGTACAGACATCTTGGGAATTTGGAAGTCCCACTTACCAATCTATTATCTCCCTCAGGTGAATGATTTCCCTGATTTGATTCACCAATGCTGCACAAGTTATGACCCCAATCAAAGGGTTGTTCTGAGTCCTTCAGGCTCTGTATTATTCCATATCACTCCTGAAGCCATCAACCAAATGCTACAGTTTCAATCTGCAAGGTCACTAACTCCTCTTTCTATGCAACTTTTGCTGGAGCAAGGTGCCAAGCTATCCAGCTCACAGATTACAAGAATTGGCCAATTGTTCATGCTCCCAAATTACCAGCCCCAACAACCTCCCCCATATCTACATGTCTGGTTCAATGACATAGGGAGACTGCTAGTAGACATGATATCCTACATCTTAGGATTCAAAACCAGTGAGTATGTGGATGAAACAATCTTGGTGATGCTATCCATGTTCACTCCAGGACAGCCCCCTGCTGTCCAGTATGACTATGCTACATTCATAGCCGACAAGATTCATGAATAGTTCATGAATCTGGAGAGAGAGAGGGTATTCAAATACGCCTCCGATATATATCATCTGTTATTGTACAATCAGCCTGATAGCTTTCCTGTTTCCCTCAAGAAGTTAGATGCAAAGGGAAACAGAAGATCTGTAATGTACTGGACACCAGTCTGTCACCATATCTTTTACTCTCCATACAACTACTGTGAGTTCATTGATCTGTTCATTCATCCAGCCTTGTCCCTGCTGCAGAGTTCCCCTCCTCCTAGACTCACCGATGATATGCAGAAGATCCTCCAGCTTTCAAAGAGTTATAGCATTGGAGGTTGGTACTTCTACCAGGATCACACAGTGATCAGAGTATATGGCTGTGAGCTAGCCCCATACAGACTGCCAAAGTACGTTCCCATGAGACTTTTTGCATTAGAATACTTCCGGCAGTTTGGGAATGCAGACATGATCCACTTTCATAGCAGAAATAAGAAAGCACAGCTGAAAATTAAGCACCAACTGGGTCCATTTATCTTTAACAAGAGGGAAGAAGCTTGGGAAGAGGCAGACAACATGCTAAAAAACCTCCATCTCAAGATAAGCTTCTATTGGGCACCATATGACCCTAATCATTTCATAAGCCTTAGAAGAATCAAGTATAGGCTTGCCACCTATGATCACTTTAGCATTCCACAAATTGAAAAATATGCTAACCAACTAGAGTGGAGAGAAGGCACATTAGTGGAGGATTATTCTGAAGAAGAATTAGCAGAAAAAGCCATTAAGAAATTAGAAAAAGCAGTTGACTTGGAATATTTTGGACAGGTTTGGTCTCCAGCCCCTCGGCATCTTGGAGAAACTGCCTCATCATCCACTGTTCCCCAGCAGTCTGCCAAGGCAACTGATCAAGCGGCAAACATGGCTAAAGGCAAAGCAGTACAACAAGAGGAGTGACCTCCCAATTTGGGGCAGCAAGTAGAGCAGCAAGAAGGCATGGCTAAGGCACCTCCCTCCACAGAGCAACAAACACAAGAGCAAATCCCTCCAAGGCAGGAGGTAACAGTTGAGTCTACAGTTTTGCAAACACCAGCTAATGAGGAAAAGAAATAGGCAAGAGGAAACTCCTCCTACCACTTCAACGGATCAGCAAGGTGAAAAAAGACAAAGGCTAAATCCCTTCTCTGAGGAGGAAATGCCTGAAAGACCAACCGATACTATGCTCCCTCCTAGCATTGAAACATCGGCCAGCTCCTTGCAGCAAGAACAAGAGATGCAACATGGTGCAGAGGTAAGTTCTTCAAGGCAGCGGTCCAAGGCAGACTCCAGTATCAAGAAGCAATTCATAGACATCAAGAAAAGAAATGAGCCTCTCAGGTACCAGATCTACAATCAACTCTTAAAGATGGCACCAACTAATCAGCAGAGGCTAATGTCGGCTTATGATATTCAAGAACAGAAAATGACTCTCAGTCATTTCAGGCCTACTATGCAGCAACCTCAATCAGCTGCTGACTATATCATAACCAATTTGGAAGTTTTTGCCAAAGACATCCACCCCATGGACCAGATCGAGCTACACTGGCAAACAGGGGAGATGCTCTATTCCACATTGGCTGATAAAACTCTATTAGCACACCGATTGCAAAATCCTCTACACAATACTACTGCTCAGCTAGAATTAGAAAAGGCATCATCTCAAGCCAAGGACAACAGAATCAAGTCCTTGGAAGAAATTATTATAGAGCTGGGACATGATCCAAAGGACCCTAAGGGTGTGCAGGCACTATTGAAGAAAAGAGATGAAGACATAGCGGCTCTGAGAAAGCATATCAAGCTACCAGCTACCCTTCACCCTCAGACTGGAGAGGTTGCAGAACAAAAGAAGGATCAGGATGTGGTTGCTTTACTCTTGACTTTATATAAGAGATTGATGGAAACAGAGGGTGCATTGGAGGTAACATTAAAAGCAAAACAAGGTGAAGTACCAACTCAGCCAGCACAGACATCTACAACCACTGAAGATGTGCCACTTGCAACTACTGTAGCAGGCCCTCCCACTGGAAAAAAATCAGAGGCAGGCCCTTCAGGATCAGCACCAGCTACAGAAGCGACAGCACCAACAATAACATCAGAACAGGTACCCAACCTTGATATGCAAAATATGATGAAAGAACTTCAAGCTCTTGAGGCTCAGATGGCAGAACTAAATGAGGCTAAAGAAAAATTGGTTACGCTTGAAGAAAAATATGACAAATCAAAACAGAGCATAGCTGAAAGAACAAGAGAGGTAAGGGCTCTTGAAAAAAGAATAAAGGAGCTAGAAAAGGAGCTTACTCTTGACAAGGTTATAAGTGAAGCTAAGAAGATCCTATGGGCCAACATTGGTCAATCTATTACAGACCAATGGCAATCCATTGAAACTATCCATGAGCAAATGGATCTCCTAGGCAGGGCAAAAGCAAAAAGTCAAAGAGCCTGGGCATCCTTAGGAAGTATGCCTGAAATAGCCAACCGAATGATTCAAGTGCTTAACAATCACACTGGCCTTCAGCTGGCAGGAATGGGTATCACAAGTAGAACTGATACTATTTTACTAGTAAAAAGGGTGCTTACCTTACGGAATTATGTGCAGACATTGGACAGAAGGAGTCAAGAAATGCAAACAGATGTAAATGAATTTATTACAAAAATCACAGAATTGCATAACAGAGGTCTTCCCGGCTTGGTAACTAGTGCAGGAAGGTTATTGTCACATGAACATTATGTCAGAAGGCTCAACAATTATGTAACAAATCAAATAACAGCATCCGCAAGCAGTTCAGAGGAAACAGGGCCCCCATCTGGGCAGATTCTCTATGAAAAAATAGAAAATTTGTTTTTTATTGAGCATGAGATCAGGCACTTTTTTGAAGTACCTCCAAATTACTACAAATACACTGAAATTGATGAGACTCTGATTAAAATGCAGAGACACCAGTTGCCTACTGAAGATTGGTGGAGAGGCATGATAGAAACATTACTATGATAAATCAAATTTTGATTGAAGTCTTCTTGATCAATTTCGAGTCAGCAATTTTCAAATGACTCACATGTTCGGCTTACTTGGGCGGCAACAGAAGGAGCAGCTAGATGACGAAGATGATGACTAGGCACCAGTGGATGATTACAAATGATGCGACTGCAACAGCAGTGTCGTGGCAAAGCAGCAGGAAAGCAAAGACTCCCCGAAATGAATGCAAATCAGTCGACCGGCCCAATTGATCGCAAAGTCAAAAAGCTCTGACAAAGATAAACAACTGTTTATTAAATCTTTTAATAGCAATAACTGTTGTATCTACTATTTTTGGAAAGTTGGTGAGAAAGTTATGAGTTAATGACTCATCTTTCAGATATTTTGTGAAACACTTTGTATATATATCCCCACGCATAACTTATTTGGGGTTGTTGATTTTTCTTCTGAAGAGCTATACTGTAATTTTCGGACTTTGAATACAAGAAGCTGATGGAATTTCCGAAGTTCTGCGTTGTTTGATGTGTTGTGATGAGATTGCTAGCTGCTGCAGGATTCTTGCGTTATGTCATGATACAATAAGTTTTCTGAACCGTGTTTTATCTTCATTTCGTTTACAAAATCCGCATATGTTGTATGTTTCCTGGTCTTATCATTAGAGAAAAGGAATAGTTTGGGATTTGTTTATAAACACCCTAAGCTCAATATCTACTGTTAATTTTGTTTTCTTCAGAATTAGTTATGAATGTGAAATTCTTAATTGCTCACATTTACACTGAATCTTTCATAGTAAATGTTGTTCAGGAATTCTGAATTGCTCCTGAGAAATATTTCATTTCTCCATCTCACCAACATAGTGAAAGATCCTTAATTGCCTTTCACTGACTGATTGCAATCCATACTTCCCAAAATTTGAAGGTTGTTTCATGAATGCCCATCTGGCCCTGCAGTACCATCATTCTCACCAAATACCTCAAGCAACACTTAATCACAGACTCCAATGCCCAATGGACTAGAACCCTCTGAACATTGCATTTCAGCTGTTAGAAGATATCATTCAACCAAACCTTAAACAAAATCCAGTACATCATAACTAGCCTAAAACATCACAAAACAAAGTTAAATCAAAAAGAGAGAGCCCTCTCTGATTACCGGTGTGCTAGAACCTGTAATCCAAATATTGGTTAGTGGTTACCTCGGCCGTATTCCCTTGGGAGTCAAAGGGAACAACCTGAGTGATAACAGAACTCACGTAATATTTTATATATGTGCAAGTAATATTTTATATATGTGCTCTTTAACATTAATCATGAAATATGAATTGTTGAGTGGCAAGAAGAAGCTGAAGATCAAAATATTGGAATTTGATCCCCAAAACTTGGAAGGGGTCCCTTGAACTTGTGCTATCAAGCCTATAACCTATTGTTCTATTAGATGGTGAGGATTAGGTATCCAAAATATAGAAGAAACATTATATGTAGAAAGATTGGATGAAGATGGAATTGTGAAGCAAGGTTTTAATCATAAAATTACAAGATGGCTCCAAGTATAATTCCAAGAATTTTATTTCTTATTAAGATTTGAATATTTTTCTCATTTAATATATTTGAAAAAGGATTAAGGGTGTTAAAATCACAATAAATAGGATTTATTTTTGTTGTTTGACGTTATGATTTCATTTGCATTTTTTTACGGTGAAATATGATTTCATTTGTGAAAAAATTGATTATTCTTAATTTAGTGTAATAACATTAAATTAATTTCATCTCCATAAATATCTCAATTCAATCATTAGATTCCTTCGTGTTATATTGTGATACTAAAATTGAAGGTCAATTAAAAAATTGAACAGGAGTGAAATTTTTGAGTTCATGCTTTCTTCCTTGACAGGCAAGGGTGAATGTCAAATTCCTGCAGTGGATGTAGTCATAGGAAAATAATGGTTAAAAATATCGCATTGATTTCCACCTTAGAGCAAACAAGTTGATTTCCACAATCAACATGACAAAACAGTTTGCTTAGGGTGAACTATGTTTCATTCCCCGTTTTAATTCCATGGAGCAACTGCACGTTCAAGTAGAGGAAAAGAAACAAGCAACAAAGTTAGTGCTGCAGTTTAATTGATGAATTTGAAGATGTCATTCAGGATCTACCACATAGGCTGCCACCCAAGAGGTGAACGGAAATATATCAATGCACTGGAAATGGGGTACAAAAAGGTAAGTGATCCTCCAAACAGGATCTGACATAGGGAGACAACTACTATGAACATGGAAAAGCTTCAACCATTTCAACTCTCGCGTTGACCAGAAGCATAGTTAGTGTTATAACTATTGAAGATTGAGCTAGGCATCACCAAGCGATGAGAGTTAAGCCTCGTATTCATCAAAGGGGATCGAATTGTTTAAGAAGCCAAGTTAATCATCACAGTTGCATCAAGGGATGAGTTGTTGAGTTACATTTTTCTAGTCAAACCTGCTCCTCATTTAGTTTCTAGCAAGGAGCTAATTTATTAGATCAGGATTTCCTTGGGTTAGAATATCTAAATACCACAAGTATTGTTGGGCATGCTTACTCTAGTTTTCAACTTGGCATTATGTGATATTTTATCCAAGAGTTTCATTTAATAAAAGTGTTGGATTTTTTAATTATTCAAATGTTGGTGTTTGTTCATTTTAATGAATTCACATGGATCCTCGTAGTTATTCTCATGAAATTAAAAATATTTGAAGTTGTGGTAAATTAAAAGTGGTATATTACAATGGTATCAAAGTTGGTCATATTGCAAGCCTAGTATGATTATCAGTTGATGTTTCAAGAAGATCAAGGAAACATAACCTTCTAGAAAAATAAGAAGTAAGAGGGAGAAAAATATCAAACAGGGGATTGTGAAAATCAATCGTGGGAAAGCTTCAAAAATATCTTGAACAATTTAGCTAGAAGAAAATAAGAGGTACTCCAAGAATTAGATCATGGATGGTAGGAAATGGCCCAAATGATAACAGTTGGTCAAAATGAGGTGGCATTATCTCTAAAGGAAGTTACGCAACCCATGGCCAGTATCCATGATAATCGATCCCAGCAGGAGGCAAAAGGATAACATATAAACCAAAATTTATTTAGAGGAGATGACAACCACAATGGGAAGGCTGGTAACTCCACTAATAAGGTACCCCCACTGGTGAAATGAGCTTCATCAAGACCACTCCTCCATAATTTTTAGAAGAAAAAGTAGATAATCAACAAAGGTGGGTTGAAGATTTCTTGGATTACCTGAGAGAGTATCAGGCCATGGGAGCTTAATTACAGGGCCAAATATTGTTCCAAGGCTATTGTGGCATAAATTATAAAGGAAAGTCAAGGGACTCGAACAAATGGTGGATGAACAATGATATCCTAAAGAAGGCCAGAAAAATAAGTGTACCTTCTTTCAATGACACTTTGGGAGGTTCAACTAGAGATTGGGTGCAAAATATTAACACGTACATTTAGCTCAATCCCATGAGGGAACCAAAGAAAATCAAATATTCCACTTTGAATATGGAAGGTGAATCTCACAACTGGTGGTACCACAGGTTAACCACACTTGGGCATCCTAACATCAACTCCTATCTAAATTTTACAGAAAGATTAATCCAGAGGTTTGATAAGGGGGGCCCAAAGCTGCATTTTAGGGACCTTGGATAATTGAAATAGTCAGGGAGTACCGAAAAATTTATTTATGAATTATATAGATTAGCTGTGATGGTTATAGACATCTCTCATGAATGGTTGGTGATGTTATTCATGGAGGGGTTGGTTGAACCATTGCGTGGCTAGGCTAAGTCTTTTAAGGCTATCACATTGCACGAAACACTCTCTAAGACAAGTGATATGGAGGATGCAACACCTAAAAATAAAGTATCTTCCAAACCACCACCTCTTTAGCAAGTTGTAGATAAGCCTCCTCCTTCAGAGGAGGAGACAAGAAGAAGCATATTGGACCCTAGAACTCAGGATGAGTTAGGAAGGAATAAATTGTATTATAGATATAAGGAGCCTTGGGAGCCAAGGCATGGATGCAAGGGAAAGGACAAAGTGCACTGCATTCTAAAAGTGAGGGAGAAGAAGAAATAGGACAAGTGCAAAATGACAGACAATCTAGTTCATAAGAGGAGAAGTCAAGGGTATAAGTAGTAGGTAGCACCATAGCCATAGTGATTACGTCACTACCTAGAATTAGATAGTTCTAAAGGAAGAGTTAAATATGGGAAACTACATTATGGTTGATGATTTCTATGTGGTGAAGTTGTCCAATTCTGACATAGTACTAGGTGTCCAATGGATTATCAATATAAGGAGTCATTCGAAAAACTATCAAACCATGGAGATGAGATTAAAAGTGAAAGTAGGTTGGAGGATATACTTGAGATGTATGACTTAGGATAATCCAAATATTTCTACACTCATACAAATGGCAGGAAGAAATGGGCAGATGCACATGGAGTTATGACAAGATACTCAATAAATAAGGTCCTAGTGTAATTTAAAAGAAGCGGGAAATTCACAATCAAGGCCATGTGTTATGAATCAAATAGAGCCTAACGATGTTGAGAGGTCTACAATAGTAAATTAAGAATATTGATGATGGAGATGGGAGACAAAACATGAAGGAGATCCATAGCTAAGAGGAGTCAAACAACAATAAGGGATCCAACATAAATACAACAAAATCATGAATTAGATGGGCCATCATGAAGAGTTAAGCTCTTCAACCTCACCAAGGGTTCTTACAACAGATAACAACATTATTGAATTAACAAACTTCATATGATGCAACAACTTATTGCCAAATCCTTCCACTAGATTGTCTAGGATTCTAGTATTTGATGGGATTTTCTTGAGGACAAGAAAAATTTGCGAAGGGGGGACTGTAATGTCCCTTTCTCACTCTAGAAGTAATGGGAGTTTTATTCCTAGCCTATTTAGATCCCATAGGCTAATGACATGAAGAAAAAGGGACCATCAAATCAAATAGAATAGAAAACAATAAAATGGGTAAAAATTCACCCATGGTATTTGAAGGAGGGAATTATTATAAAATGGGAGGATATTATAGGGGTAGATGTAAGAATTAGTGAGATTTTGTTAAGTATCTCTAGGAGTTTCCAAGTAAAAAAGGGGAAACCCTAATATCTACAAACTTCGATATTGGGAGACATACACTAGATGTAGATTCTTGGTTTCATAGTTGAAAGATACTCCCTAGCCAAATCTTGAATTACAAGTTGATATCATGGTCACAAAATCTAATTTAAAAGAAAAAATTCATATTTTTCTTAAGGATGGGTTGATCACATTACCAAGATCGAATTTATCATGTTGAAAGAGCCAAGACCATTGATTTTAAAAGGTTTAATTCATCACATTCTCTGGAGTTGGGTTCATCTTATTCATTGAATCAAAGGAGATGGACAAGAGGGGGCATATAAAGGAGAGGTGATTATACTAAGGAGGATGGAAGGGGACAGATGGGTAAGGGACAACTATGAAGGAGGTAGGGGGAAACCAAAATCAAGGGGAGAAAAGGGGGAAGGGAAGAGGATGCATGAAGGGAGAGGTTAGTGGGAGGATAGGGGGGCTCTCAATCATTGTGGATCAGAGGAGAGGGAACATGGGGAAGGGGTTAGAATACATAGGGTTAGGAGATATGCATTTAGAATTAAAACTAGAAAGAAAAGGGGACTCCATAACCAAAATTGTAGCTTTAGAGTAAAGGCCCTCCATAGAGAAAGTAGCTTGAGTTCTATGATCAACTATGGACAAGCAATGTGAGTCTGTTGGGCCATGTGAGAAACCTAGAGGCATGAGCTCTTGCCTTTACATGTATATTGGTGTTCTTTGAGTTAAAGGAGAGGAATGAGGATTGGCCTCAACTTGTGATCTTGGAGGAGAGTCTGAGAACAAACGATCCTTTCTTACCCAATGTTTTAAACTTTCACCGATTTCACAATCCTTACTAAGGTGGCTATGAGCATGGCAGAAAACACATTTGTAGGGAACCCCCATAGTCCAGGCTTTATTGGAATTTGAGGGAACCAAAACTAATGGAGGTAGGAAGCCCCTTTATGAGATTTGAACCCATCAAAATTATTTCCATTTCCATTAACAACAATTTGATAAGAGGAATGTACACCATAGTAATACCCAAGGGTATTATCAATTTCTTTAAAGACATGCTTTGACTAGCAGATAAGAGGGATTCTATGAAGCCCTACCCAAATAAGCATAATGGGATTTTCTAGCCTAGCATCAAAATCTACAATCCATAGTTTCAAATATAGGGCCTCTGAGCCCCAAAAGCATCAGCCTTCCAAGACCTTTTGTGCATATGTCTCCTCCTTGGTTAGACATCCCATCCATCCCTTTATTAAAATTAAAAATTGGGTGGGGGGGTTGGGGGGGTTTATCCCAGAAGGGGCCCAAAATTTGCTCCATCTAGTGCCAAAGAACCACCATTAACATCCATCTATTGGAAAAGTGACCTACTACCTCTTCCTTTTCCATCTCAATAATTTTGTTCAACTAAATATCCTTTCCAAGTACAAGGGACAACTCCTCTACTTTATGCTTAACACATTTCTTTTAAGACTTGGGGTTTTTTTCTAACAAGTAGAGGTGGGTGATCCACAAATAAAAGTGAAGGTTTTATTGATCAATTTACAGGTTAGTCTATGTCATTTCAACGGATCGAAATTGTGGAAGTACACAAAAATAAGTTAATTTGCAGAAATTTTACAGTAAAAAGAGGAAAAAAATGCAACATAAGACAAGTGCAAATTGATAACAGATTTCACCCATCTTGGACTATGTCTCTGAGTCCAACTTCCAATGGTGACTTCTTTATTAAGATTCTCAAATGATCATTGCATCAAAATACAAGTTTCAACTTGAAGAAATAATGCTCCCATGTTGTTTCGAATGCTCAAAAACCCTTTTCTACGCTCTTGTTGCACTAAAAAGGCTCAAAATTGATAAAAATATGCCCCTTTGACCAAATTGTTTACTAAAAGGCTCTACAATAGCCCTCAACCTTATTAACTCTTCAAACAACCGGGCCTTTGGCCCAATGGTGGCGTGTTGTATTGGGAACCCGAAGGTATCGAGTTCGATCTGGTGGAGTCAGTAGTATTGGTGGGCTCGTTGCATATATATTAAATGTTTTTTATTTATTGGTTGTTAAACCACACCTCATGATGTCTATCGGTAGTTCTATGGTAACCACATGGCCATGGGCCATGGGCATAGGCTGTGTCCCATGTGTCCCAACCTTGCTCATTCCGTTGTTGGTCTCTTGCTATATCACATAATCGTGGGTTGCGGGTCGGAGGCCACGCACCCACCCTTCACCTCTACGTCGGTCGTATCACATAATGGAATCGGTGATCAAGGCCTCACTTGACATTGATGCCTTCATTAGGTGTTGGTCATATAAAGGCCCATAAAACCAACCACCAATTCGGTAAACTATAAATACAATGTGTCGACTATGTTTATTAAGTCCCACGTTTGATGCAAAGGTAGTGCATTTATTTTGTTGGAAGGAAGTCAAGTGATTGATTCCATGGAAGGTTGTTCGATTTGTTCAACTAAAGTTTGGCCTCATCCAGAGTGCCATGTAGCACCCTGGGATTGGGCTAGGTGTTACCCTACAATTATCCCACCTATGATACCTTCCACCCAATAACTATGCACCATGTTCCCTTACGTGATTGTTCCACATGTCTGTTATTAATTGGCCTAACTTGGACAAGTTCATATTGTTGTGTCAGATCCGTACGTTGCCATGTGGTAGTCTGTACACCTATATAGTCAAAATGCAACTTTGATTTTTTGTATGCTTGCTAAAAACTTCAGAACATGATAAATTTCTCATACGGTATTAGATTGAGTTGATTCAAATGTCGTTGGGATAAATGCAATGAGCACTACAACTTGCCATCAGTTTTAGGAGAATTTGAACACTTTAATTTTTGAGAATTTTTCGGTTCCCCTAGATCACTCCTCCCAACTAGAAGCTTTTGGACCACCAAAATTCTATTTTTACTCAACAAGTAAGTGAGGGTACAAATCCCTCACTTTCACAATCTCCATACACCTTGCTTCACTTGGATTAGTACCTTTGAGCCTCACACAAATATACTCTGCGTGAAGTCCTTATTCTTTTTTCAATAATAATGTCTTCCTGCAACTCATTCAAGTATCCACGAGCAAAATCTTCTATAGATGGAATTTGATTATTCTCCTCTTGATCAACGATCATAAGAGGCTCATAAAATATCAATTTTTCCACATTCACAACAAAGTAAATTTTCATATAAGGTGGAAAATTTAATTGGAAAACATTATTACCAATATTTTCCAAAATCTTGAAAGGACCATATCTGATTGGTTTGAACTTTTTACCTTCACCTTGCAATTTTTCCTTGGTGATGTACAACCAAACTTGATCTCCCACTTGGAAATCATGATCAACCTGATGCTTAAAATTCCTTTCTTTGTACTTGGCTTGGCTTTTCTCCAGTTTTTCTTATACCCTTTAATGCACTAATTGGATTTATTCAATGAAATTCTTGGCTTTGTCCACATCACTATGTCCATCTATTGAAATATCTTTTCCAAAAATAAAGTCCAAAGAAGACTTTGGAAAGTAACCCAAACAATCTTCAAATGAAGCTACTTGTGTAGATTAATTCTTGGCATGATTGTAGGCATGCTCAATGTAATGTAAATGCTCATCCCAAAGCTTAAGATGCTTACCACAATAACCTTGAAGGAGATGCACTATTGTCATGTTCACTACCTCTCTTTAATCGTCAGTTTTTGGATGAAATGTTGTGCCCTTCTTTAACTTTGTGTCCATGAGTTCCCATAAACTTGACCAAAACTTCTTGATAAATCGAGAATCTCGATTAGAAACAATAGAAGTGGGTAGCCCAAAGTGAACCCATATATTCTTAAGAACATTTGTGTAGTATGTTCATATGTTACCTATTTCTTACAAGGCATCAACACACACATTTTTCTAAATCTATCCACTACAATATATAAATAATCACACCCTTTTCTAGACATAGGTAGCCCCTACAAAATCCATAGAAAAAATTTCCCAAGGACGATAAGAGATAGGAAGTGGAGTGTACAAACCCAATTTCCTATTACTTGGCTTACTAGTAGCACACATAAAAGATCCTCTTATATATCTTGACACAATTTCATTCATACAATGCCAATAAAAATACCTTTTTAGTTGAGAAACAATATTTCCTACACCAAAGTGACCAACAATAAGAGAAGTATGGGCTTCCCTTATGACATTAACTCTTTCAACTGGTGGAATACATAACTTGCCAAGATGATACAATAACTTGTTATGAACATGATAATCCAATTCTTCAACATGATTTCCTTGACTCAAAGTTGCATAAACATATTTAAAATATTCATCTTGAGGATATTGTTCAATACAAGTTTCATGCATGAAAAATTTATGCTTAAGAATGATAGATGCATTAACTACAGGCCTTGACAATATATCTGCAACTTTGTTGTAAATACCTTTCTTACACCTGATTACCAAATGAAATTGTTGCAGAAATCTCATCCATCCGAAATGTATAACTTGTTGTAGTTTGGTTTGCAATTGAAGATATTTCAAAGGTTGATGGTCAGTATGAATAATAATTTCTTTACCCATCAAATAATGCTTCCACTTCTTCACACTTTGTACCAAAGTGTACAACTCTTTATCATAAGTTGAATAGTGAATTATTGCATTGGAAAAGGTCTCAAAATGATAGCATATCGACTTGCCATGTTTCATCAATATGGCTCCCATAGCATATTCGCTTGCATTGGTTTGAATTTCAAATGGCCACTTGAGATCTAGAAGTGCTAGAACTGGTGTTGTACTAATTTTCTCTTTGAAAGTATCGAAGGCTCTCTGTTGCTTGCCTCGTCACTGAAAGACCTACTTCACACTTGTCAAAGCATGTAATGGTGCTGCAATAGATGAAAAGTTGGCAATAAACTTTCTCTAATTTTGGGTTTCTCCCAAAAAGCTCCTAACTTCTATTACATTATTAGGTTTAGGCCAATTCACAATGACTTCAAATTTGGAGGGATTAATCTACAATTTGCCACCTCCTACAATGTGACCTAAGTAAACCAAAGAGTTTTTCCCAAATTCATATTTATACATCTTCAAATAAAAATTTTCCTTTTTCAAGACACCTAGAACTTGCTTTAAATGTTTGACATGCTCTTCATGAGTCTTACTAAAGATAAAAATATCATCTAAGTAGACTATGACAAAATCATCAAGGAATGGTCGCAATACACCATTCATAACTCTCATGAATATTGTAGGTTCATTACAAATCCCAAAAGGAACTACTAACCATTCAAACAATCTTTGTTTTGTCTTAAAAGAAATTTTCCAAATATCATCTTCAACAATACTTATCTGATGATAACCACTTCTTAATTCTAACTTAGTAAAATAAAAATAAAAATCCTTTAATTGATCTATAAAATCATCAATGCAAGGAAGAGGATAATCATTATTTACCATTATCTTGTTCAAAGCTAAGAAATCCACACACATGCACCATGTACCATCTTTCTTTGGAACCAAAACAATAGGATACCCACAAGGAGATGTACTAGGTCTAATGACCCCTTTGTCAAGCAACTCTTGGATTTGCTCCTTGATCTTTGCATTCTCCAAGACTGACATTCTATACATGCCAATATTCAAAAGTAGTGCATCCCTCTGAAATTGTATCTCATGTTAGATTCCTCTTTTTGGAGGTAACCCTTCAGGTTCCGGAAACATCTTGTCATAAGTATTAACAAATTCAACCAATTCATGCTTGAGTTTAGAATCATATCTTGGTAAAGCTTTAGATTCAAAAATATCTTTATCTTTTATCATCAACAAAAAAAAAATCTTAATAGCATTCACAAGCCTTTTCATTTGTCCTGCACTAACAAGAGATAAGTTCATCTTCTTGAGATGTGCTCTAATGATATATTCTATTCCATCCTTGAAATGATGATACTTGTTCTCACGATGATAAAATATGGCTTTTCGGTCATACAAATATGGACTCCCTAAGACAATCCCACAAATGTGAAGTGGTACAACATCAAGCTCAACCTAATCTAAAAAATTAGCAGCGATGGAAAATTTGAGTTTACATTTTCTTGTCACTTGCAATTTGGCATCATCACATACCCAACCCAAAGGGTAAGGTTTTGCACGATGTATTGTCTCTAAATTAAGTTTCTTGACAATTTATTTGGAAATAAGATTGACTTGAGATCCATTATCAAATAGTGTATCAACCTTTGTATGCTTTTTAATCACCCTGATATGAAAAATATCACTTCTTTCTTTATCATTTTGAGATTCAATAAACTTACTAGAAGAATTAGTAGTTGCATTAGAAGTTATTCCTTTCATTCCCATGGTTGTGATTTTAGTTTCATCACCTGAATTAGATCCTAGATCTTGTTGAGTTTTAGTAGCAATCGTTTGTTTCCCCTTGTTATTGAACTTCTTTGGTCTCAATTCTGGATGTAATTTCCAACAATGGTCTTCATTGTGGCCATCTTTAATCATGTTTGCGAGTAAGTATCTCTCCCTCGTTCTTGACTGTAGCATTCAAAAACCTTGTAAATTATATCATACATTCAAAAAAACCATGCTCTAACACCAAATTGATTAAAAAATAAACTTGAAAGTTTTATTGATCAATTTGCAAGTCATTTTATGTCCTTTTAGGCAATAGATTGAAATTACAAAAGTACACAAAAATAAGTAAAAATGAAGAAAGTTTACAGTAAAAAGAGGACAAAAATGCAGCATAACACAAGTACAAATTGGTAACAGAGTTCATCCATCTTGGGCTACATCTCTGGGTCCAGCTTCCAATGGTGTCCACTTTATTAAAATGCTCAGATTCTCATTAAATCAAAACGCAAGCTTCAACTTGTAGAAATAACACTCCCATGCTATCCAGAATGCTCAAAAACCCCTTTCTAGGCTCTTGCTACACTAAAAAAGGCTCAAAATTAAGCAAAATATACCCTCTTGACCAAATTGTCTACTAAAATACTTTATAATAGCTCCCGACCATGTTAAATGTTCAATGAACTAGGCCTTTGGCCCAATGGTGGCACATTTTATTAGGAACCTAAAGGTCCCGAGTTTGATGATCTGGCAAAGTTAGTTGTAATGGAGGGTTCATTGCATATAATATATTAAATGTTTCTTTTTCATTAGTCATTGGCTCGCACCCTGTGATGCCTATCAATGGTTCTATTGTAACCACATGGCCATGGGAACGGGTGGTGTGCCACGCACCCTAGCCTTGGTCGTTCTACCCATGGTCTCTCGCGATATCACATAATCGTGGGTCGTGGGTCAGAGGTCATGCGCCCACCCTTGACCTTTATGTCAGTTGTATCACATAATGGAATTGGGGGTTAAGGCCTCACCCGAAACCCCCTCCTCCATTGAGTGTTGGTAATATAAGGGCCCATAAAACCAGAGTTGGGCATGTCAGGCACGTCGGCTGGCCTGGGCCTCCCCAATTAACCACTAATTCAATAAACTATAAATACAACGCTCCGACTATGTTTATTAAGTCTCACGTTTGATGTAACAGTATCACGTTTGTTTTGTTGGTTGGAGGTCATGTGGTTGATTTCGACGGAGGTTGGTCAGTCTATTGAACCAAATTTTGGCCTCATCCAGAATGCCATATGGTGCCCTGGTATTAGGCCATGTGTCACCTTTTGATTGGCCCACCCATGATACCTTTCACCCATTAACTGTGCATCACATGCCCTCACATGATTAGTCCATGTGTATGTTATTAATTGGCGCAGCCTGGAAAATTTTGTACTGTTGTGTCAAAATTGTACACTGCCATGTAGAAATATGTACACCTACATAATTAAACTGCAACTTTGACTTTTTGCATGTTTGCCCAAAACTTCAGAATGCGATAAAGCTCTCATATAGTGTTGGATTGATGTGATTTAAGCATTGTTGGAATCAACACAATGAGCACTATGAATTAGCATTGGTTTTGGGAGAATATAAACACTTTGATTTTGAGCATTTTTCAGATCCCCTAGATCAATGGGGAAACTAGAGATCTAGGGTTTTGACTGCCTCCACTAAACATTTCCAAAGATAGAATACTACTAAGAAAACTAGAAGGTGGATAGGGAGATGGGAAGCTCAGAAAGATACCTGACAAGGATGGAGGATAAAGTGAGTACCTTGGGAAAACAAGAAAATGTAGTAGAAAAATAAGAGAAAGGGTCTCCAAAGGAGTGCATTCACTACAAGGAGGGAGGGACATGGTGGTGTTGACATATCCCTAAGGATTTAGAGGGAGTAGACCTACACACATCATGATATCAGGAGGAGTGATAGTAGGTGAGGACAATACTACTTGTCATGTTCCCCTCGTGCTATTAGATCATTTGTACCATAAGGTACATAACTCCTCTCCAAAAATGATTGCTTTAACATTTCTAGCTTTGAGGAAAGTAGGGGTGGAGCACACTAGATTTAGAGGTTGTCAAACGAGTCATCAAAATAATATACATCTTCCTTGTACATTTTACTCCTTGCTCATTTTACAATTTATTCAAGGCACCATAACTATTTGACTATGAAATCCTACCCTTATCCACCATAAACACCTCTTAAGTATTAAGGTTAACTTTAACAAAGGTGAAATATTTTTGCAATTCGCTTTATATATATATATATATATGTAGACATTTCAATTGATAATTTAATAAGTATTTTTATCATTAAAATTTTTAATTTTAAAAATTAAAATAAATATTAAATATTAATTTATAAACAAAAATAAAAAAGTATCCATATAAATTTACTAAAATTAAATTATATAATACTTATACATAATATAGTGTTAGGTAATAGTAATATTGTCATATTTGGAGTCTTTAAATATTAGGTCACTCTTGACTCAAAGTCCACAAAAATCATTGTTGCCCTGAGCTACAACCTAGTATGGGATAGATGTCAAGAATAAATGTTCAACATCTAAAAAAAATTAATTTGATGCCAATGTCAGCCGTAATTAAAAATAGATATAATTATTATGTATAAACAAAATATAAATTCAACTTTGGTTTTATGGTTTTATGTAAAGTGAAATGGAGTTGGTTTCATAGAATAATGCAAATTGGAGTTTTCTTTGAGAGAAAGGGTGAACTAATTAAAGTAAAATAGTTAATTTAATGTTTGGGGACTCTAGATTTTGAATATAATATTTTTTATATTTTTTTAAATAAAAATACTCATTTTTTTATTGGGTTGAGAGGTGTTCTGTAGCCAAAATGCTAGAGATGCTAATGTAAACATTTTGACTCGGTAAAAGAAAAAAGAAATATGGTAGAGATGTGTAACTTAATGTAACGTAATATAATGTAAACATTTTAACTTAATGAAAATAAAATTAAAATAACAAAATAACTAGCATTTGCACCAGATGTTGCAAAGGAAACGTTGTAAGGCATAAATTGAAGAACACAGATACAACAAAAGAATACTTTGATAACTATCTGGCCTTCCCACTGCTGGACTGTTTAATGATTAGCTTCTGCTGCTTATGAATCTCGGCACTGATTTCCATTTCTGACTTTGATTTCTTTCTTGAGAGGTAATTCGAATTGGGTATGGGATGTTACACCATACTAATACCAATATGGGAGATTCCAATCACGTTCCAAGGCATTTTTTTAAAATGTGGATGTGACAAAAGGTTGTTGTGGAAGGTGTTGTTTGTCTATGGGAAATTTCTTGATCATTGTGTATAATCATAATGTTGATAGATAGGTCTACTAAGTGGTTCCAGTTAATGGGGCATTGATTTGAGCATTCAATATATTTTTCTTCTTTATCAAAGTATGCTTTTGTTGTATTTGTGTTCTTCAATTTATGCCTTACGGGGTTCCTTTGCAACATTTGGTGCAAATGCTAATATAATTCCTTATAATTATTGCTTTTACCATTTATAATTATTTCGTATAGATCTGCTTATATCCAAATTAACACACTTTGTAAAGTTTATTTGTACTAATTGAAATTAGTTCACACCTCCCATTAACTTTATTTCACACCTCTCATTACCTTTTTAATTAAATTTTATATGGAGTAGAATTCTTTAAGGTTAATGTTTAATTTATCCAATTGTGTTGTTTTGTTAGATAAAAATAATTAAACGAAATATGAGTTTGATGTAAACCAGACTAAATAAAAACTATTTAAAATATTGTTTCTACTAAGCCCATACTTTCATTTAAATATGTTTTTGATGCAATTTACTCTTCCATAAATTCTACTATTCTGGAATCACATTAATTGTTAATTTTCTAATTTCATAAACTCAAATGCGATTCTCAAAATTTGAATACACAACCTAAAAGCATGATAAATGTATAAAATTAATTCATATTAGCATGATAAATGTATAAAAATAATTCATATTATAAAATTAATATGAATTACTGTGAGTATATTTTCAAGATAAGAAAAATTCCCAATATGATATTTATGTAAGATTATATAGTGAATAAATATCAAGCTTATATATTGAATAAGTATCATCCTATGTAGAGATGTGCGGAAGCATAATCTTGATTATAACTTTTGACGATATTCCCAACTCATTGCATAATGAACTAATGTTGGATTTGGGATTGAACTATAATAATGAAGCTTTAAAATTTGGAATTGTTTTGATGCAAAAACACTGGTTTGAAAGATAAATCTTTATTATAATGTTAATTAATTTGGATATTTCTTATTATTATTAAATTATAATGATAACAATAATAATTATCTTTCATACCTACATAATTTTAGTAGATAATAATACTTAATTTATTGTGATAAAGGCCAAGTGAATGTTATGACACTAATATTTTATTAATATGATTAATATAATTCTAAAATATGTTAGAATTTGATTTTATTATTAATTGATATTAGAATTTAAAATCCAATTATAATAAGAAATTGTTATTAATTTTCTTTTCAATAATATGATTTTAACACATATATAATTGTAATAGCAATTGCAATTACATTTACATTTACATCTTTTTTTTGTTACAAATTGACATCTTGTATTTGGTCATCCATAACATAGATGTACTCTGTATAAAAATATGGTAAATTCATTTGATCCCATTAATTAATTAATTAAATATCACAATGCTTATTTTTATCAACAATCACAATCATATTTACAATTTTTATTTATTCTTAAAAATTGGTATCTTTAGTAATCTACATTATAGATATTTTCTCAAAAAACCTATATAAATTTATTTAATACAAGTAATTAGTTAGATACTATAATAATTAATAAGTTGAATGTTATAATTTTCAAATTTATGTTTTATTTAATTTTAGTAATTTTGTATATTAAATTTATTATATTGTTGATTTTTTTTAATTTTACTCTGCCATTTTTAATTTACACAGTCACATAATTTATTTTTTTTTAATAAACATTTGATTAGCGGCAACTGTACAATTGTACGACGCTGTCTGTCTCATATGGTTTTCTGATTCGCCAGTACCCATCACTTAATAAACTGTTTAATGTTTGGTGACCTGGCTGGTTAGCTGGCGGGATTTTTTAGGATGGTTTACTGATTTCTTTTACGCTGGAACTGCACGCGGCGAAAGGCTCACTCCCAAGGTAGTGCATGCAGACTACGGTAGCCTTCACATGGCCTCCCAGGAACTGCACGCGGCGAAAGGCTCACTCCCAAGGTAGTGCATGCAGACTACGGTAGCCTTCACATGGCCTCCCATGCCTACTGCCGCTGTCATTAATTCCACAGCTGCCGCCCTGTATATGGCCTGAGCAGGTCGTCCGGCCTTGACACTTCTTCTCGGAATTGCAGCCTCATCAACGGTGTAGCTTACACCTCCTAAGATTAGCTCTTATCCAGAATGGTTTGGTATGCCCTCATTTGTTTTGGCAATTTCCCTACGGAGGCAGTCTCAAGCCTTCCGGCGCGAGTAGATACGACTATACCAGTGTGAATGACAGCCTTACTGGCTTCGAGCTCATGGTCCAGCGGCAGCGAAGACTGCTTCAGGTAGCACTGCCATTTGCAGTTGAATTTATTCGGTTTCTTCTTTTCTTTTATTTTATTTTATTTTATTTTATTTTATTTTTCTTTTCTTTATTCTTCAAGCTGGTCTTGTTAGTCTTGTTACTAGTGTGACAATCACCTCATTCGTTTTCATGTGGCTTGTAATCTTCGTAGGGATTCTGGTCACCGGTTTGGGGTTCGCACCTGCTACAGAGAAGAAGGCGCTCCTCCAAAGCTACGCTATGACAGCAGCCGGGTAAGCATCCTTCTGGTTGCAGCCGGGTAAGCATCCTTCTGGTTGGAAAAGATTACGGCGCTGTCTGTCATATGGCCTCGGCCCACTTAGGACTATCTGCTCTTCGTTAAATGGCATACTATCGCCATTTGTTTGAAAGTTCTCCTCTCTTAAATAAGAGCGCTCCTTTGTTTTCTTAGGGGTTTCACTTATGAGTGTTGAGGGCTTAGTTCACACTAAGTCCTCTGAGTTCCCTGATACACTGCTCTATTTCATTCCGCTATTTGCACTTAAAAGTGTAAGGGGTTTTGGCTACAGTTTATAAGTTTAACTCCTCAGTTGTATTACAATTATTCGATACAACCAGAGCAGTGTGTGATTATGTTTCCATTTCTTTAATACAATACATATTTAAGTTTTTTGCATCGATCTGCCATTACTGGTTTATTTATCTGTACTGTATCTGTTAAGTTTTCCCCATATTTGCTGAGGTCTCTGTATTGAAAATGAGGGTTCTCGGCCCTAATGTGGCCCTGGATTCCAACTTGTAAATTGGTTCAAATGAATGATTTTCTGGAAAGTCTGTTGTAGAGATTTCTTGTAATTATGTTTGGGCTTTGGTGAACAATTAACAGAGTCGAGCTTCCAAAACGAAGCTCAAGGGTTTTTCTCTTTTTCTGGTTTTCAATCCTTTTGTGGGTTCGGCTCTCCATTAGCATTTCTAGGATTAATAAATAGTATAATTTGTCAGTGGCATCCGCCAACAACGTTTACTTTCTTTTACAATACCTTTAGTAAAAACAGTGGGCCGTGTGACGTTGTAATCTTTTAATGCGAGCTGTGTACGTGTGGTATTCCAACTAAAATCAGAACATCACCTAATATAGTGTTTTTTCTATCTCCTTGAAGAAGGTATGTTTTCCTTCATGTTACCGTTAAACTTATCTTGACTACTGATTCTCCGAAATCGACAAATAATTATGTCAAATAAATGACTGCACCTATGTCTATTTAATTTTTTCCTTCATATCACTCAGCTTATATTGATTGCTGATTCTCGGCAATCGACAAATAATTATGTTAAATAATTGACTGTATTTATATTTGTCGCTCTAATTTTTTAATATTCAAAAAATCAACCATCAACCAATAAAATACCAAACATAATACCATCATAGCCTAATATCATCATTGCCATACAAATTTTAGAAATTATCTATGCAAATTGGATATGAGATGAATATAACTCGGATATCTTAATCACTTCAATATATCAAAGCAGCCTTTGAAAACCTCCAGTGTCACTCTGTAGAGAGAACTTCTCACGCTGTAGAGAGAACTTAGGTTAATATTAAACAGCTCAACATTATTGGTCAATATTTAAATTTTCAAGTCACGAAATGGTCAATGCCAGGGTCTTCTCCCATTCTTGGCACGTGCAGTTTCAATGTACTGGAATCTAAAGATTACTTTCACTACACGACGTTTAAATGTAAGGTTCTACCAGGAATAATCCAAGCGATTGGTACCTCCAGAGAAATTGCATGAAGGAAACTTATTTTATTCATTTTCCGAATAATGGGAAATTTGAAATCAGAAAACATGGGGGGTCAATTATTTGACTGTTCTGATGGGTTAATATTCACGAAATCAGTAACCTTGACTGTTTTGATTGGTTAATATTCAAGAAGCTGATTTTTTGAATAGTTGGAAATCTGAAATCAGAAAAACATGGTTGCGGTCAATTATTTAACTCTTCTGATTGCTTAATATTCAGGAAATCAGTAAGCTTGACTGTTTTGATTACTTAATATTCAAGAAATCCTTGAGCTTGATTGTTCTAATTGCTTAATATTCAGGAAATCAGTAAGCTCAGGTCGTAAAGCAGATCCACAGTTTGGTCATTCAACTTGACCTTTGACAAGAAAAAATACAAATAACAAATCCTTAAGCTTGATTGTTCTAATTGCTTAATATTCAGGAAATCAGTAAGCTCAGGTCGTAAAGCAGATCCACAGTTTGGTCATTCAACTTGACCTTTGACAAGAAAAAATACAAATAACAATCACTAATAGTAGCCCTTGACCAGTTCGACTCAGCTTTTCAAAGTTATGTCCTCTTTATCAAGAAATTGAGCGTTTGTTAGATTCCACTGTTTTCCCTTATTACTAGGTTTGATTATTTAATATAGAGACAAGGTGACGCGCTTTATTATCAATTTTCAGCTTTTTTTCATTAAATTTGAGTAATGTCTAAATGTAGACTAAGTTAACAATTTTAGAAATACTAAAAAGTTAAAATGGTTAGTTTACATTATTCATTTTAAAAAAATGAAACAAATTAAAAATTTGTTTATTTTCGCTTTGTCTTTATTTGTTATTTTATTTCAATTTAGTTAAAAATACCTTTATCGCGGGTAATCGCATTTTTTTCGTTAATATCATCTACTTCAACAAGAATAATTAACAAATCTCCCAGTATTAGAAGAATTATATTAAGGATAAAATTCATAGAACCGAATGTAACAAATGTTTGCATAAATTGAGAACAAATTATTTCACCAATTCCAAGATTGCATTTCATCTCTTTAACTTTTCCATTAGTCTAAATTAACCAAATATCGTTATAATTTCCGCTTGTTCAATGGTTTCGAACATTAAAAAAATGTAGTCATTGAACAAGTTTCGAACATAAAAAATAAAAAAAAATTCATTGAACAAGCCAGTAGGTTAAACTACAAACCACCATTGGTTGGGCATTCGCCACGTCAAAGTAGACAACAACCACATTAATTCTAGTGTCGTATAAAGGTGACTTCTGCCGGTCTGCTAATTCCAAACTTGTCTACTAATCATCCAAAACTACCATTACCCCCTAAATAAGACAGGAAAAGATACACTATTTCATCCTTTTCACCTAACATCAGAAACGCTATGTTAAGACTTATCAGCTATATTTCCATTTTTAAACTTCTCACCTAACTCCATTCCCACTATAGATGAGTTTTCGTATATGAAAATCAACATACAAACAGTTGGAGCTCTGATTAACAGCGAGAGTATTTATATTAATAATGTGATATTTATGTAAGCTTATATAGTGAATAAATATCAAGCTTATATATTGAATAAGTATCCTCTACGTAGAGATGTGAATAAATATCAAGCTTATATATTGAATAAGTATCTTCCTACATAGAGATGTGCCGAAGTTCTCTATGTACCGAAGTATAATCTTGGTTACAACTTTTCATGATATTTCTAAATAATTGCATAATGAATTAATGTTGGATTGGGATTGAACTATAATAATGGAGCTTTAAGATTTGGAATTGTTTTGTTGCAAAAACACTGGTTTGAAAAATAAATCTTTATTGTAATGTTAATGAATTTGGATATTTCTTATTATTATTAAATTATAATGATAACAATAATAATTATCTTTCATACCTACATAATTTTAGTAGATAATAATACTTAATTTATTGCGATAAATTCCAAGTGAACATTATGATACTAATATTTCATTAATATGATTAATATAATTCTAAATTATGTTAGAATTTGATTTTATTATTAATTGATATTAGAAAAATGCAATTATGATAAGAAATTGTTATTAATTTTCTTTTCAATAATATGATTTTAACGCATACATAGTAATAGCGAATGCAATTACATTTACATTTACATCTTTTTTGTTACAAATTGACATCTTGTATTTGGTCATCCGTAACATAGTTAGATGTACTCTTGATAAAAATATGGTGAATTCATTTGATACGATTAATTAATTAATTAAATATCACAATGCTTATTTTTATCAACAATCACAATCATATTTACAATTTTTATTTATTCTTAAAAATTGGTATCTTGTATTTAGTAATCTACACTATAGATATTTTCTCAAAAATCTTATATAAATTTATTTAAAACAAGTAATTAGTTAGATACTATAATAGTTAATAAGTTGAATGTTATAATTTTCAAATTTATGTTTTATTTACTTTGAGTAATTTTGTATATTAAATTTATTATATTGTTGATTTTTTTTAACTTTACTCTACCCTTTTTAACTTTACTATTTACACGGTCACATAATTTTTTTTTTTTCTGTAATAAGCATTTGATTAGCGGCAACTGTACAATTGTACGACGCTGTCTGTCTCATATGATTTTCTGATTCGATAGTACCCATCACTTAATAAACTATTTAATGTTTGGTGACCTGGATAGTTAGCGGGCGGGATTTTTCGCGATGGTTAATTGATTTTTTTATGTTGGAACTCCACGCAGCTAAAGGCTCACTCCTAAGGTATTGCATGTGGATCACGGTGGCCTTCACATGGCCTCCCATGCCTACTGCCGCTGTCATTAATTCCACGGCTCCCGCCTTGTACATGGCCTGAGCAGGTCGTCCGGCCCTGACACTTCCTCTCGGAATTGCAACCTCATCAACGGTGTAGCTTACACCTCCTGAGATTAGCTCTTATCGAGAATGGTTTGGTATGACCTCATTTGTTTTGGCAATTCCCCTACGGAGGTCACTCTGAGATGGCCCTTCCTTAGCCTTCCAATGCAACTAGATACGACTATACCAGTGCGAATGATAGCCTTACTGGCTTCGAGCTCATGGTTTAGCTATAGCCAAGACTGCTTCAAGTAGCATTGCCATTTGCAGTTGAATTTATTCGGTTTCTTCTTTTATTTTATTTTATTTTCTTTTCTTTATTCTTCAAGCTCATCTCGTTACTAGTGTGACAATCACCTCATTCGTTTTCATGTGGCTTGTAATCTTCGCAGGGATTCTGGTCACCGGTTTGGGGTTCACACCTGCTACAGAGGAGAAGGCGCTCCTCCAAAGCTACGCTACGACAGCAGTCGGGTAAGCATCCTTCTGGTTGGAAAAGATTACGGCCCTGTCTGTCATATGGCCTCGACCCACTTCGGACTATCTGCTCTTCGTTAAATGGCATACTATTGTCGTTTGTTTGAAAGTTCTCCTTCGTTAAATAAGAGCACTCCTTTGTTTTCTTAAGGGTTTCACTTATGAGTGTTGAGGGCTTAGTTCCCACTAAGACCTCTGAGCTCCCTAATACACTGCTCTATTTCATTCCACTATTTGCGCTTAAAAGTGTAAGGGGTTTTGGCTACAGTTTATAAGTTTAACTCCTTGGTTGTATTACAGTTATTCGATACAACCAAAACAGTGTGATTATGTTTCTATTTCTTTAATACAATACATATTTAAGTTTTTTGCATGGATCTTCCATTACTTGTTTATTTATTTGTACTGTTTCTGTTTAGTTTTCCCTATATTTGTTGAGTTCTCTGTATCGAAAATGAGGGTTCTCGGCCCTGATGTGGCCCTAGATTCCAACTTGTAAATTGGTTCAAATGAATGATTTTCTGGAAGGTTTGTTGTAGAGATTTCTTGTAATTACGTTTGGGCTTTGGTGAACAATTAACAGAGTCGCGCTTCCAAAATGAAGCTTAAGGGTTTTTCTCATTTTCTAGTTTTCAATCCTTCTGTGGGTTCCGCTCTCCATTTGCGTTTCCAGGATTGCCATTTATTTGAAAGTTCTCCTTTGTTAAATAAGAGTGCTCCTTTGTTTTCTTAGGGGTTTCACTTATGAGTGTTGAGGGCTTAGTTCCCACTAAGTCCTCTGAGCTCCCTGATACACTACTCTATTTCATTCCGCTATTTGCGCTGAAAAGTGTAAGGGGTTTTGGCTACAGTTTATAAGTTTAACTCCTCGGTTGTATTACAGTTATTCGACACAACCAGAATAGTTTGATTATGTTTCGATTTCTTTAATACAATACATAGTTAAGTTTTTCCCATGGATCTTCCATTACTTGTTTATTTATCTGTACTGTATCTGTTCAGTTTTCCCTATATTTGTTGAGTTCTCTGTATCGAAATTGAGGGTTCTCGGCAATGCCGCCTTAATGGCGTTGCAGAGGTGTCAGGTTGTCTCGAACTCAGTAGACGCATCAACGGTGATGATCTAAGCCTTACCATCGCACGGTGGTCATTGCTCCAAGGAACTTTTCAGGTTTGATGCAAGGGTTTGGAACTCATTTGCTACTCAAGGTTTCTGTGTTCTCTTGGGATACCTCTGTTCTTGTGGAAAGCTGCCCGATTTGCAACCTTAAGGTTTTCCTCCCATCGCATGATGCAAGGAAGGTCTAATGATTCTCTCCCATGGGGGCTTAGTCTGCTCGCCCTCTTGCTAGGTGAAATTTGTAAATAATCTGGTCGTTCTCTTTTTCCTTTTGCGGTTTTATTTATTTTTTCACCTGCGCTGTTATTATGTTTATAGAATTCCCTCCTTGTCTACACTGACTCGAGTATCTCTACAGGTACGACAAGTCACCCATAGTATATTTAGCAGTAGACTGTTTCCCACCAATTAAGGCCACTGACATATACTGTGGTTTACATATTTGGAAAAGCAAAAACACTAACAGAACCATCCAGATTTTTCTAATGAATAGAACTCTATTTTTAGCATTTCCAGTACAGCAATAAATTAACTTAAAACAGAGATTACCATAAGTTCTACTTACTTGTATTCCAGAGCACTCAAATCTTCTTACATACAGGCTTTGTCACTTAACAATGTTCCTCATGGAAATTTATATATAAAAACAAACTTAATCACAATAATGAAATATTAGCCTTAAAAAGGATTTTTGAACATAATAAAACTACACTTAAAAAGGCCTTTAAACAAATAATTTTTTTCTATATAATTAACAAGGGAACATGGAAATTTCAGATTAAGGTGTTTATATAATCTTAAAATTCAAGAAACAAATCCAAGATACTGGTTGATTTTAGTCTCACATATTTCATGTTGGCCATCCAAAAATAAATATATCCTTATAAAAAAAAGGGAGCACAACACTGAGTTTGATTATTGTTCCCTTAATACCTTGTATACCTGCAGGTTATCTTTACAAATTCACCATAGTATAAGTTAGATGTAAGCTAAAAAATTTGGCTTGACAAAAAAAAAAAACTAGTTGGTGCAGGACAGAGTGGCAACGAGAGGCCAAGATTGACCGCGGTGTTCATGACCTGGTTATTCTGACGCGCAGGAGAGAGCGGCAGCGAGAGGCCAAGATTGACTGCGGTGAAAGTGGTCATGACTTGGTTACTCTGACGTGCAGGAGAGAGCAGCAACGAGAGGCCAAGATTGACCGCAGTGAAAGTGGTCATGACCTGGTTATTCTGACATGCAGGAGAGAGCGACAACGAGAGGCCAAGATTGACCGCGGTGATTGTTCTTAATCTTCCCCGATGATGACAATCTATAAAGAAACACATTCAATTCAGCGAGGGATCGAATCGCGCTAGCAGTATTGAGAAATAGAATGACAAAGACAAGTAAAATGAGTATCCTGTGCTGTCTGTTTGTATCAGCCATTTCCATTGGGTTCTTCACAGAAGGATTTGGGAAAATATGGGCGCTCCAATGCGATTTCCACAAGTAGCTGAGATTTCAAAATGAGAACAATCTTTGAGTCGTAGGAACCGAGAAGCTTCTCCATGGTTGCAGGAGAACCGAGAAGCTTCTCCATGGTTGCAAGAGAACCGAGAAGCTTCTTCATGGACGGAACACGCTTCTTCATTAACCGTTTTTCTGTTATTCAGTTTTATTTCAGTTTTGGATCAACGATCAAACTTTGTTCAATCGTCTAACACCACAAATCAACGGTGAACAATAGGACACGGCGGCGGCTGGGGCAATTCATTTCAAAGGGAAACGTCTTACGGCGTAAAAATAACCCTATACAAATTAATAGTAAAAAAAAAATGACCCATAGTATTCATGTGGAATATAACCTATTTAAAGGGGAAATTAAACTAGCCTAGATCCATCTTAGTTTGATGTTATATTTAGATACATAATTAGTTGTAGAAAATGATGGGGTTGAATCCATGTAGCCTGTAAAGATAAAACATTTTTATGGATATGCAATTGCACTTTCCATTTGTATATTTTGTTGTTATCGTTGAATGGATGAATACATAATGTGTATGTATGTGTAGAAGCTTTAGATCTTCCTTGAGGCTATTGGGTGATTCAAGAAGGTGTTTTTAAAGTGTAAGGTTAAACAAGATTGTAAAAATTACCAAACAATAGGGCTTCTTGGTTCTAATGACTTCTTTAATAATCACTTTAATATAATACTTGTAATATATTCTTTTAATTTAAGTGTAATAATGTGCCATAGAAATAGAGCTATGATAAATCGAGGATGGTAAGTTTAGAAATGAATAAGCTTAACTATGAAACCGAGTTGGGGCGAGGAGAGGAGTTGGGAGAAATATTAGGTAAAATGTAATTATTAAATTTTATCTAATACTATAATATTATATTTTACCCAATATTTCCCCCTCAGCTCGTCCACTTTTTATAGTAATTTTTCTTTATATTTGAAGTTTAAAAGTAAACAAACTCAACTATAAAATTAGCAAGGGTGAGGGGAAATATTGATTAAAATGTAATATTTAAGTTGGGGGTGACGGGAAATATTAGGTAAAATGTAATAATATTACATTTTAATTAGTGATTCCCCACCCGTGGATTTTTACTGGGTGGGAGCAGTAATAAATATTGAGAAAAATACAGTAGTATAATATTATATTATATCCAAGATTTCCTCTCACCCAATCCACTTTTTATTAAATTTTTTCTTTATATTTGAGGTTTATAAGTAAACCCAACTCCTATGTAAATATTTGATCTCAATATGGTAGAGATGTTATAATGTTTAAAAATTTGACTATGTCAAAATAAATAAAAATAAAATTAATAAAATAAAAAAAATCACAATTCTTGAGATGCAAACCTCTTTTAAAGTGGAAAGTGATTTGATCTCTCTAGGTTCTTGGTAGAGCCGGAGTTAAGATGGATCTAGGTTGGTTATATATTAATCATAAATATTCCATCATTATAAAAATACTCAATATTATATTTATATTTAATGTGAAATTATTATTATAAATATCTTTTTTTTTACTTAATTTAAATATAATATTATTAAAAAATATTTATTCCTGTTAGATCTTAGACTTTTGTGATCCATATTGATAATAGTATTGTCTTTCAGATTAATCACATTCTTGAGATATAATCAAGAATGTGATTAATCCGAAAGACAATACTAATATTTATTCCTATTTATAAACAAAAATTGTATTAGATTTATAGAAACAAAGTATATGGAAACCTCCACCAAAAACTAATGATGTGATTTATCTAAAGACATTCTCAATAATATATATTTAAAAAAATATATTGTTTAATTTATGTTTTTTTTAATTGTATATTGAATTAGTAGGTTTGTGAATTTAATTAATCATAATTAATAAAAATCAATTACAGTAAACTATAATCAATATAACTATCATGTTCTAGAAATTATATAACCATAGTTAACTATAGTCAATATGGACATCATGTTTTGGAAATTATATATATAATCAACTATAGTCAATATGGACATGAATTTTAAAAAAAGTTTAGAACCATAGCCAACTATATTCCGCATAGGCATCATGTTTTGGAAATTTTATGTACATTAGTCAACCACAGTCAACAATAGTCAGCATAGGCATCATGTTTTGGAAATTTTATGTACATTAGTCAACCACAGTCAACAATAGTCAACATAGTCATAGTCAACCATCCTGAACCATTGTCAAACAAAATCAATCACACTCAACAAAAAAAACTGAAGTTAACATGTGAATCATGCTTTGTACATTATACGTACATCACTCAACAAAAGTCAACCATAGTGCTAAAGAAGTGAACTATAGTCACAAAAGTCACATGGGCATCAACCATAGTAAACAAAAGTCAATCGAGGAACACAAGTTAGCATAAATCAACTGTAGTCAACAAAAGTCAACAAAAGTCAACCATAGTTAACAAGTTTCAACCATTGTCGATTATAGTCAACATGAACATCTTGTTTTGGAAATTATATGTAAGCAAAGTTAAAAAAAATTAACCATACTAAACCATATAAAACAAAAATGAACTATAGTAGTCAATTATGGTTAAGATAGGAATCATGCTTTTGTAAATTATATGTACATAAACCATAGTCAACAAATAGTGCTAAAAAAATCAATTGTAGTTAACTAAAATTAATATGGACATCAACCATAGTAAAGAAAAGTCAATTGTAGTGAATAAAAGTCAGCATGAGTTCAACAAATGTCAACTATAATCAATAGACTCAACTATAGTCAAGATGGGCATCATGTTTTGGAAATTAAATGTGCATGAATAAAAAATAGTTAAAAAAATCAACCATAGAGAATAAAAGTTAACCATAATAATCAACTATAGTTAACATGGACATTGTGTTTTGCAAATTATATATACATTAGTCAACCATAATCAACTATATCACCATATATCTAACAAAAAAAAAATTAAAAATTTGAGTAACTAAAAACATAATCACAACCTGATAAATAATAAATTACATTATAATGTCATAAACAATAAACAAGGTTCATAATCACAACATGATAAAAATAAATTACATTATGATGTGGCAAACCCAATAAACAATAGTTAGTTTAATTTTTATTAATATGAGATATTCTTCTTTCTTATTATGAAAGCAACCGATGCAACACACCAGGGGTTGGGAAATTTTCTGAATATTAGCAACATGATCAGATGATCTGAAAGGAAGAAGCATAAAAGGCATGTTGTCTGATGTGAGAAAATCTATAAAACGAGTTCTATTTAACCAAATCCGATTCAGAGAAAAACCACATAACAACTTCTATTTAAGGAAAATCTGATTACGAAGAACATTTAAACCTGCACAACAGGAATGCAAACTGTGAGGGTAAAGCGTACGTGTTTTCTAATTAGTGGCCGATAACATATTCAATCATCTATCTGGATAAAGTAACTAACTAAACGAAGCGATTTCTTTGCAGTTAGCGCTTGTAGCCCAGTTGTGAGAGCGTCTCCTTCCCAAGCAGAAAGTCGTAGGTTCGACCCTTACGTGGCGCGTTTTAGTTACATCTGTTGTCACCCAGTTTAGCTTTTGATTGATTAATATAAATTTTTAAAAATAAAAATTTGTTTAATTTTTTTATAAAAAAAAAATATAATGATTTCCCAGTTTAGCTTTTGATTGATTAATATAAATTTTTAAAAACTTTAGTTTTAATTGATTAATATATAACTTTCTAAAAAATAAAAAATTATTTTATTTTTTTATAAAAAATAATTATTGAATTCTGAAAACAGTTGAAAGTGGAACTGCTTCTTATCTTCTCCATCCTTTCTGCTCTTCCTTCTCAATTTATTTCTGTCAGCCAGGCCAAGCTCATGATCAACTCAAGCTCCTATACATAGTTGGAATTTCAAAACACTCACCTCACAAACTTATTTTGGCAATTTCAACAAAAAAAAATAATAGTAAATTTTTAATTGTATTTGACCAGAAAATCACTTGGTGATTAACAATCTGTCCATCAAATTCCATCCTGCTTCTTAGTGACAGAGCCAAGGCAATTTGGTTCCTATTCGTCTACAAAACCCTCGTTGTTGAAAATAAATATAGAAGAAACACAATAATTGAGACACATAAATAATATGAGCTGTGGCTTTTCTTTATTGATCACACAAACTTGATTGTTACAATGCTTGATTCAACTTGATTACAATGAACTAGGTAAGACCTATTTATACTCTTTGGACTAGTTACTCGCCCAAAATAACTCAACATACATACATTCTAAATTTGATTTTTCCCAAAATATAACTTAACTCAAACTCACTCAACTTGAGTCAATTAAATGACTCTTCTAAATTTAGACAATTCTAACATTCTGGAATAACTACAATTTCTAACCGTTCGAAGTTTTATTGGGAAATCAATGTTCCAAAGCATGGAAAATTTGTACAGCAAATAGACCTCTATATAGAAAGCAGAGCATGCAAATTTGTACAGCGAAAAGATCTCTATTTCGAAAGCAGTTGTCGATTATAAATGCTTCAGTGCTGTGATATCTATAACATGATCCCACCCATTTAACAAATGATGATGTTTTCAGTGATTTAACCATAAGACAAAAGGCAAATAGTATTCCATTTAACCATATTTTTGTTCTTCTGTTAAATATGGTTCAAAGAACAGTTTGTTCCAAACTCGTTAATTTTTCATCGAGAATATTCTCAACACGCTAGATGATCGACAGGAAAATCCTGTCCAGGTGAAAGTAGTTTAATAATATGTTGTTAATAGTACGTTAAATTTTTGGGTGTTAATATTCGAGGCACAAAATGTATTCATCACCACGCCATCCCAATATCCATTTACTTGGTCTTTGTATCCCTTTAACATTTGTGCAGATTACAGTAAATACGAGCGAAAATCCATAGCTCTTTCTCCTCCATAAATAAATTAGTCTAGCATGCATATATCTTTGATGGTTCTATGGTTAAATCACTAAACCCTAACATCTTTGCATTATCTTAGAATCCATGTAGCACAAAATATATTTGCATCATTATCATATTTTAATTCGTTAGAATAGTATAAATTTAATCATTCAACATGTTAGACCTGTTGTTCTTCGCAACAATCATCATACCAAAATTACAAAGCAATCTGAACCTAAGTCCGAAGCATTTCATGGAGATACAATGGTTGATAGATGGGGACATATCTGATAATGTTGAGAAAATGAATAATTGAAAATATTGTATTTAGTTACATATGATATAATCAAAATTGTAAAATGTTGAACAGAGTAATGTGGGACCTTGTCTTATTTTCAAACAATGTTATCAGAAGTGGACTAGTTATGGAATTAGTAGACTTCTCGGATCGGGAATCCATCAGCACCAGATGCAAAATGGTAAAAAAACCAATACCAAAAAACTGGTTTATGAAAAACATGTAGCATATTTTTTTAAAGAAAACCAACACGGGGATTCGGGACACGTAGGATTCGAGATTCGTGGTGTCGGATTCGGACACGCTGACCCCCCGCAACAGGACACGTTAGGACACGTTATATATTATTTTATTAAAATATATATATATATATATATTAGATATTATCATATTTCTAACACAAATTTTAATTAATGATACAAATTTATTGATTTCAAACATAGATCTTCATCTATAGCTATTAGCATGCATAGGACATACAAAATTCAAATAAATGTCAGTGGTACTGGTCACATAAATGATAAATCTATTAAAAATTTAAATCATGATTCATAATTCATAACTGAAAGACAACGTACAACTACAAGATAGTAAGATAAACACACTGACAATTGTAGTTTTCTCATTAAGTCCTCAAATCTAACAGGCTCTAGCACTGGATCATTGAGATCCATGTTGGCCAATGCCAACTCAACAATGGTGTCCAGACCCATATCATCAGGAACAGTGTTACTTGGGAGCGGGAGCGAAAGCGGGGAGCGGGAGCGAAAACGGGAGCGGGAGCGACATATTCAGAAGCTCTTGGTTTGGTGCTCTTGATTAAATACGAGTACCATACCCTAATACATGACAAAAGTCAATGGAAACATTGCAATCCCCTAATCCTAAAATCCTGAAAAACTGATAAGTCTGCTGGATTTTGAATGAAATCTAAAATTCTACTTTCTCCATATGAAATCCAATGAGGCCGAAACCACTCTCAAACATCCTGAGTCATTTCATGGTAATGTTAAAAATTTAAGTAAAAGGATGAAAATGAAGATTAAGGAGAATGTCACTTTTACTTTAAGAATTTAACATTACCATGAATAGCATATCAATACTAGGGCCTAGACTTGATCATGAAGCTGCCAAAATGCTCTACTCCTTGCTGCAATAGCACAAATCACTTACCAACAGCACAAATCACTTGCCAAATGAAAATATTAATGAGCAAACACGCCATTTTCTTTCCGGCACTGAGCTTAGCGAGTCCTGGAAATAGGACACGTGTCCCAAAATCGCAACACGCTTTTGAAAATCGTGACACGACCTCGGATTCGACGTGTCGGAAACGGACACGGCGTGTCATATGATTTGGACACGAATCCGGACCGAATCGTGTCGGATTCGCTGGATTCGAGATTCGTAGGGGGTTTAGGACGAATCCGGTGACTTAGATATATACATGTGCATCCATATCAATCCAAACCATTTATACATAAATAAGCAAAAGTTCTCATTTATAAGAACATGTAAAGGTGTGCACATAACCAAAATAACATGAAGTGCAATTCATACTTGAACCAAAAATACATATAAAAAAAAGACCTAGATGGTCTCTAGTATACAAAAAAAATCATGCTACAACAAATATCTACATATCATCAAAATCTTTGCCTATATTGACATCTTTGTGATCAATATCACCCTATAAGCATTAAAATAAGATAAACAAATATTAACATGTCAATTCAATATTTTGTTTGAGTGATGAGTACATTTTTAGTAGGATCAAGATAGAGGAGTTTAATAAACATTGCCACTAACATCAAGGTACATAGAGGGATTAGTGCTCTTGATTAAATATTAGTTCGATCCTCATACATGACAAAATGCATTGCAATCGCCCCAATCTTGAAATCATGAAAAACTGTGAAGTCTGTTGGATTTTGACTCATATCTAAAATTCTATTTTCTCCATATGAAATCCATTGAGGTTGGAACCACTCTCAAACATCTTGAGTTATTTCATGGTAGTCTTAAAAATTTAAGTAAAATGGTGAAAATGAAAGATAATTTATTTTATTTAATTAATTAATTAAATTAATCAAATAAATTAAATAATTTACTTATTTATCAATTAGATACTTAGGGTTAAATAAAATTAACATTGGGAAATAAATATAAAAAAAAAAAATAGAAATAAAAAATTATTAAAAGAAATGATAAATTAATTAATTAATCAATTAAACTTAAATTAATTAATTAAATAATTAAATAATACTTCTTTATTAATTAGATACTTACGATTTAATTAACTAAAATAAAATGAACATTTTAAGAAAAAAGATAAATTATTAAAACAAAGAATTATAGATTAATTAATTAAACTAATTTATTAATTAATTATATTAATTAAATTATTTTCTTCTTAGATACTTAGGTTAAATAGAAATAATAAAATTAATTAAACAATAAAACTAATTTATAATCAATGGAATAAATAGGATTAAAATTTACATTTATTAATTAAATACTTAGGGTTCATAGCTTAATTGAGTGATTAATTAATTAATTAATTTAGTAATAAATAAAAATTAATTTTAATTAAAATAAAATAAATTAAAATAAAAATAATAAAAGGAATCGGATTACATTATAAAAATAAACTTATTACAATTAGTATCTCATTATTTTAATAAATTGTATTTATTAGGGATTAATAATTAATTTATTTAACATATAATTAAAATCAAATAATTAAAATAATTAAAGCTAGAATAATTAAAATTAAAGAATTCATATATGTAAGGGTCGGCTTCTACATAACAAATTATCATTTTCTAGGTTTATATATACTTTGGTTGGAAGATTCTTCTCTCAAAAACTATCATTCATATTCTATCAATTTTGGTCTTGATGATGGACTCCCTTTGGGGTTTGAAACATCGACATAATGAACATAATACTCTGGATAATCGAGATCACGCTACTCCAAAAAACTACCACAAAAGCTTAAAGTCTAAATGGAGAATGTCACTTTTACTTAAAGAATTTAACATTACCATGACATTGCATAGCAATAGTAGGGTCATAGGCTTGAGTATTGTGCACCTATTGTAGGCTAGTGCCCAACCAAGACAAAAATTAAAAGAAAAAATACGAAAACAAGCCCCATTTGATGCATTCTAAGCTGTTATATTGAACCAATATTAAATTAGCTGATTATGTAATGGAATTGGTTGGTTTAGTACCAAATCGGCCAAAAACGATTCAAATCACCGGTCCAAACTGATTTTGCCTCAAAATGGTAAAATCGGTTCGGTCTGGTCCTGATAACATTGTTTCCAAAACTATATGTTTTTTTTCTTAATGTATACTTATAGTGTAATGAATTTAATTTAATTAGGCATGCTTGACAGCGAAGGTTAGGGTTTGATGCATTTTGATGTTTCAAAGTTCCTTCTATGGCACAGGCTTGAGATCTTTTTCTTTTAGCTCCTGCAAAGATAACGAACACAACAAATCTAGTATCTTTATCCCTGAAAATTTAATCATCAGATCTCAACCTCCATTTTCTATGCATAAATATAAATGCACTTGGTATAAATACCCTTATTTTGAATTAAATGTTCAATATTAGAGGGTTTAAGCTTGCATCAACAAAATCAAACAAAGAAATTGCATATAGATGACACACATTTGGGATTTCTTGTCTGTCCATGTGACCGTGAATTAAAACCCAAAGTAGATTTAGGTTGTGGTTGCAAACTAGTTGAATAATTGAATATTGGGTTTCAGGGATGCAAATTAGTAATAGATATACTTAATTTCGTCAAAATTTGATTGAGATCCAAATGCCACAAAAGGTACACCAAATGTGGTTCAGAGACATTTGGAGATCTAAATAGAAGCAAAAGATAAGTACATGCAATCTATACTAGAAAAATCCTTGCAGAGCCTTGCACGCCAAACTGGACATGATTGCAATATTGTGACACCATTATTGTTTTTCATGTGTGGCACCATCAGATTTTTTTGATTTGGTTATGAGAATAACCAAATAAATCTGTTAGATGCTTAATAAAGAATGATATGCCACAATCTGACCATTCCTATTGTTAATGATATTACAGAGAATAATATAAAAAGTAAAAGCTATTTAAAAGAAGAGATAACTAGCTAGTCATTGAAGCCAATATCTCATCTCTGTGTGCTGAAAATGGTGCAATTATGGATTTGGATAACTACAAAGCACGCTCATGGCTAAAGCAGTATTATTGAAGCCCTCTATATTTTTCCATGGCTATATTTAGGTTCTCATTTAGATATGTTATCAATGTGATCACCACCGAATATGTCATCGCGTCGATTGTAATGTTGATCCAGACTTATGCAGGAGCACAAAAAAATACAGATATAAACATAAACATAGAGATGCATCAGAAATAAAACTTTGTTTCATTAAATATCAAAGAACTGAAATATGCTTACATACCGAATGAAAATAAACTAGCTCGGGTGATGGTAGCTTCTCTTTGAGAAGAGATGTGTCGGCTACATGCCTCTGAATTGTGTTACAATGAGGCTCAAAGGCCTGTTTATCATCCAGAAATAATGGAAAACCCTAAACATCCAAAAACATAACCCTAGGAGTTGAAGCACCAAAACTATGGGCCCCATTGGGGTAAATTGGTACATCAACTTCCCGGGGTCATAACTTTGGCATACAATCTCTGCTTGATGTGTATGATACCTTGTTAGAAATATCTATCTGAGGATGACAACGCTGGACTTCAACTATCAGTTAGTGACTCATATTTTCCCATTTTCCTAAAAAACATCGTTTAGGGCCTCAAAACGACTCTAGAATTTTAGGACCCAAAATTTGCCAAAAATAGTAAATTGTCCTACAATTAAGGAAACTAAAATTGTGTTATAATTAAGGAAACTAAAAGAAACACTAGTGATGTAAAAGTGGAATAGGCAAGTGGCCACCAATATCCACTTGGATTAGTCTTCCCCCCTTAGGAAGCAATGGTGCCCATTGTGTTGAGTGCCTCCATGAGATGGGGAAATTTTTGTTGAACTTGGTCCCTCGTGAGCCACTTGACTTGGTACAGGAGTTCATCAACTCTAACAACTCGATACAGTTGGATCTTCTATTGGCAAGTGTTCTTACTATTGGATAGCAAAAGGCCCGCGCAACAAGTATGGGGCTTGAAGCTCGCAATTTTGGGATGAAAGCTGGGGGCAGACTCCACGAGATGCACAGAGCGCGATTTGTAATAATTCAAAGTTAAAAGGGTAGTCCACCCAAAAATAATGTAATGAAATGTAAGAGGAGTCAGCTCGCCCATGGATCGCGGTCCATAGAAAGGTATAAATAGAGCGAGACTCTATGTGTAGGGTAGCTAAGTTCTTTTTGGGATATGATTTTGGATCTGAAATGTAATGGGTTTTTTAGGAGAAAAGGAAGAAAGTGTCTATAAGTCCGAGTCAAGGGGTTGGGTAGTGGATAGAGGCTCTGCAGCTACTTGTGCAGGGGCCTGGAAGAGTCCGTAGCTATGTGCGCGGACCCTTGCAGCTGAGTGCGCAGGGTGGAGTTGGATGTATTGGTGAAGAAAGTAAATAAAGATAAGTTGTTTATGTAATTTTGTGTTCTATCTGGATTATCGCTTGTTATATGGATGTTATGACTGTTTAATTTATGCGCACTGGCTTCCAAGATTAATGCATGTGAACCTGAGTTAAATATGCAAACTGGTTAAGTGTGTTAAATCTTTGCTTAAATACTCTGCTAAATAGAATTAAATTACAATAGTTCACCCAATAGACTAGATCTGTAACCGGTGCGCTAATAGAGTGTAAAAGATAGTCTGGATCTGCACGAACATAGAGCAGCGCGAAGCTGTAAGCACAGTGTGCGAACCCTCTAAACCACATATAGACATTCCAAGGGTACGGAAACCTGGTTCCAGCACCCTTCCCTGCTACCTCGGGTGAGACCTCAGTCCATGCTCCGTAGGCTGTTGCCAAAAGGGCCGGTAGCTACAAGATTTGTTTGGCTAAGTAATTCTTCCGAACCTAGGTTAGGCCCATATAAGCCAACACTTACTTTGCATGTCCATGATCTGATTAGTTATGGCATGTTCCATGTAGTCTAGGTTTAGCTCAGTTGGTGTGAGATGTTATACAATGTCTAATGTGTCTAGTATTGGTGGAAAGTATGGCTAAACGTGGTACACATTGAACACTGGGTGTAGGACAAGGAATGGTGGGATGTTGAGCTCGAAGACATTGTATCCTACAACCTTGGTGATGGTGTATGGCTCATATCGGAGCAGACGAAGCTTGCGGTTGGGCCCATTGAGGCGCTCCTTCTCCAAATGTAACCAAACTTTGTCACCCACCTAGAAATTGTGTGGCACCTAATGTTGATCATGACACTGCTTGTACATAGCATTAGCTTTGCCCAATATGTCATGGACCTACTAGTGGATGTGCTAAATGAGCTCAATGAAGCTATTAGCCCTATCAAATTTAGACTGGACATGAGTCGAATCTACCTAAGTAGTTACAAATGATATGGCTACATCAATGGGACATAATGATTGGAATCCAAACCCCACTTGAAAGGGGTTGTGACTAGTTGAGCTATGGAGAGCTTTGTTGTAGTTATGTTGGACATAGGGGAGGCTTTCATCCCATGTGAAAGGATGCTTCGAGTTGTACATGGGTAGAATATGCGCGATCATCCTGTTGATGACCTCTGGCTGGACATCAATTTGGGGGTGGAAGGTCAAGACTTAATGAGCTTGGTATCCAACATTGACCAGAAGCTTGACCAAAATGTACTTAGAAACCTGTTGTCCCAATCTGAGATAATGGATCGTGGTATCACAAAGTGTACCCACACTCATTCAAAGAAGAGATTAGTGGTGGATTTTGCAGTGATACTCTTTTTGTAGGTCGCTAGAATGGCCATCTTAGAGAATCTGTCGATGACCACGAAAACATAGTCATTGCCATGCTTAGTAGAAGGAAGGACCTAAATGTAATCCATGGATATGGATTCCCAAGGACGACTGGTAGTAGGTAGAGGAGTAAATAGGTATTGCTTCTTGATCGTTGATTTAGCAATGGAGTAGACAATGCAGGATATGAAGTACTCCCCGACATCCCATCGAAGGTTCAACCAATAAAAATACTTCTGTAAAATTGCCACTATTTTCTCGACTCTAAAACATTCAGAGACTCAACTGTAGTGCACCTCCCAAATCATCTTGGCATGCTTGCTTGAAGGAACACATAGGCATCCCAAATGGCATAACAATGTGCCCTAGTGGTGAAAATATGGAACTTTCATTCCTTCAAGGAGCATCTAGTATGTGTTGCCGAATTCTGGATCTTTCTTGTAAAGATGCAGCCATCCCGAAGTCTCGTGCCCACAAGAGTCGAGCACAATGGCCGACATCATAATCGACGGTCGACTGAGATGATCTGTGACATTATTGGTGCTACCCTTCTTGTACTTGATGTTCAAATGGAACTATTACAGATATGTGGACCATTTTTTATGGCGATTGTTCTACAACTTTCCTTGTGTCTGTATGAACTACAGGGGTCAGTGGTCTGTGTGGATGACTGTTTCCTTTCCAAAAATGTAATTCTTCCATTTTCAATAGGCATAGACAATGGGATACATCTCTTTTTCATAAGTGCGATACTTTCAGACTATATCCGAAAGTGTCTCATTTTGATATGCCATCAGATGCCCTTGCTGGGTAAGAACTGCATCAGTAGCATAGTCGAAGGCATCTATCTCAATTTCAAATGGTTGTTACAAGTCTAGCAATTTGACCACTAGTGCAGAACAGAGGTGATGCTTCAACACGAAAAACACATTTTATTGGGCCAAAATAACTTTGTGTTTGCTCTACCCTTGGTGACTTTACTCAATGGCCAAGTGATATGAGAGAATCCCAACACAAACTTGCGATAGAAATTGGCAAGACCCAAGAAGCTGCGGATCTCTGTTAGAATGGTTGGGGCTGGCCAATCCTGAATAACTTGTATCTTGACTGGGTCCACATGCACACCTCGCTCATCAATAATGTACCCCAGATATTGAACCTGGGTCATACCAAAAGTTCATTTCTCCAAATTGGCACATAGTGTGTTATGTTGCAGGGTTTGGAGGACCTGTCAGATATGGTGTATGTGCTCTTCCTAGCTCCGGCTAAAGACCAGGATGTCATTCGTACACTACTACGAACAAGTTGGTGAAGGGTCGCAAGATGTCGTCCATCATCTGCATAAAGGTTTAAGGGGCATTCACCTACCTAAAAGGCATGACCAACCATAAAAAAGGCCCTCCTTGGATTTGAAGGTGGTCTTCAATACATTAGAGGGTTCAAAAGGTACATGGTGAAAACTGGAATTCAGGTCAATCTTGCTGAAGTATTTGAAACCCTTGAGCTGGTCCTGAAGGTCATCAATCCGTGGGATTGGATACCTATTTTGGAAAGTGATCTTATTCAGCTTCGGATAGTTAATACAGAGCCTCCACACTCCATCTTTCTTCTATACCAACACGATCGAGCTTCCACTGGCTGATGAACTCGACTTGATGTGCCCTTTTTGCAACAACTCCTAAACCTGTCTTCTAATCTCATTGTTCTCCATAACAGAGCGTTGATAGATTGTTCCATTGGGTAGCGACGCACTCGGGGTGAGGTTGATGGAGTGCTTGACTTGACAGTGTAGGGGTACCCCTGTAGGTGAGGTCAAGATGTCCCTGTATTCCTCAATGACCTTGTCCATTTTTTGTTGTTGTGCAGTGGAGCCCTGTTTGGAGGCTATGGAGGTGGCCATAATTTTTTTCTTGCCTTAAGGGAAAAACATGAGGAAGACATATTTCATTTGCTAAGAAATGATATTACTACATTTCTTTGCAAAGATCAAAGAGATAGCAGTAGGTTACACTACCTCTGGTATTTAGTACAACTTATTTCCCAAACTAATAATAATAGTGTGAGGCCTAGACTCATACACAACATAACACTTCCAGAAGTACGGTTGGCCTAATAATACATCACAAACTTCAAGAGGAGCAACATTACATAGTACCTCACATGTAAAGGGTTTGACGTTGTAGGGGAGGCGACACTACTGGCTTACACAACAATCTCGTCCTTGGTGAAGCCACCTGTGTGGTGTGGTCGGTAGGCACAACCACTTCAGGACCTTTGCTGAAATGAGGTTCTTTTGCCTCTTGCTATCAATAGTGAACTGTAGTGGGGAACCCTTCACCCACATTTGTGAGTGGAAGAGGAGCCCCCACTCCTCTGGATCTTTGGCCTCAATCTTTTGTATCTTGGTGGTGGTAATGGTGGCACTGGGCTCCACATCAATAATTTTCTTCCCCTTATCAGGTTTTGACTCATAATTAGAACATGCATCTGATTTGGAAGCCTTCAGCTTGGCCACCAATGACTGCTTGGCTTGACACTCACTCATGTTGTGAGTAAGGCTCTTATGGAACTCAAACCACTTTCTTGTGTCCTTCTTTGTCTTCGTGGTGTTGTTCTTTGCTTGCAACTTCGACGGGTTGTTCTGGGTCGTCCTACCTTGACTTTGTCCTTTGTTCTACGGTTTTGGAGTGCCCTTCCCTTGCTTCAGATTCACAGATCCAAAGTCTCGCTTCTTCTGTTTAAACTTTTGCTCAATCTTGACAACATATTGATATTATTGTTTTGAGACTTCTGCGATTTGTACTTTGTGTAGAGTTATCTTCCAGAGTTATCGCATCCATAATTGTTTGTATCGACGTTTTGAACCATCCACCATGGCTCATCATTAGGATAGATCAATAAGTGTGTAGGACAGATCTCATTGGAATGAATAAATAGAGTTATGAGATAGATGGAATGGGAATGATAGTAGCCAACCCTATCATTAATTATGACAATTGCAATAGACACTTTCAATGAAATCTACAATATAAAAATCATATATTTCACAAATAAAAATTATATTACAACTAATTTACTTGTCAAACAAGGTAAATCTAATAAAAAAACACTATCTATTAAGATTCAAGATCAAAATATATTTGATACGATACTTTTAACTACTAAAAAATATTATCCTTCTTTATCATTTCAATACTACTTTTGAATTTGGAGAGATGTAGGATGATGTTGTGGATATTTTCCTGCTTCCTCAATACATCACTAATCCTTCCCATGTTATTGGATGGCTTTGAAATTGATATCATGTTGAAAATTTTCCTTCATGCAAAATTTTATAAAATAAGGAAAAAAATAGTTGCAAAGAAAATAGAAGGCTAAAAGCCTATGAACGACACATGGAAATATAAATAATTGATATTTCTTAACTCTAAATTAAATTCTTGGAGAGCAACCGATCTTATACTCCAGTGAGGGTGATAAGTCTCATTTACATATTAAGCTATAGATCCTCTCAACAAATTGACAAATATCTTAGAATAAACTAAATCCTAAAATAATTAATTTAGATTTCGAGAACATTAGGATTAGGAGATTAATAGACTGACCCTTCCCTTAGTACTCCCTTGATGAGAATATAATGCTTAAGGATGGTTCAACCGTCCATTCTTGATACTTCCCCACAAGGAAAAATCTAAGCTTGTGGAAGGATTAATCAAACCTTCAACATAGTCCTCCTCAACAATGAATACCATTCCTCAAAAAGGGTTGGCTGATGGTTACCTTGGGATCCTCTATGACACAATACCATACACAAGGGTGGGTTGGTCAACCCCTCCTTACAATCTCCCCTAATGAAATGACTAAGTATTTAAAAAGGGCCAATTGGCCCTTTCTCTCGTGCTCCTTCATGATGTAAATACGATGATCAAGAAAAGTTGTTTGATCCTTCCTTGAGTTCCCCTTTAGTTTATATTATGCATAAAAATGGTTTGATGATCATTCCTTCAAATTTTCTATGACATCAATATTATGTTTAATGGTCAATGAAATCTTCCCTTGGGCCTCCCTTAATGAAAATACTAAAATTGAATAAGAGGTAGTTGAACACTCTTAGTGCACCCACATAATGAAAATATTTTGGTCAAGGACCTAGGATATTGGTTAAAAATAAAATCATCCCCTAAATAACCCTTCCCCATGACCCCTTAGATTACAATATTATGCCTAACGAAGGGTTATTGGTTAACATATCCCCATTCATCATCTTGATAGAAATACTATGTGTGAGGAAGGGTCGATCAACCTATCCAGTCGATATTCTATGACATGGATACCATCCTTGAGAAAAGTTTAGTCAACCCTATTTATGTTTTCCCTTCGTCAAAATAATACGACAAATCTTTGTGATAAGTATAGAAACTCTAGAAGAACGACAACATATCCCTATAATGGTTATGGAAGCTTGAAAAAGAATTAGGAGAATTTTGAGGTCAAAAAATTGTCTGAAAACACGTTTTTTACTTGCATTTTCAAAAAAAAATTATGGGTCCACTAAAAAATTGCAAATTTGGCACTCATAGGATGCGATTCACATTTGAGTAAACTTATAAAGAGATAAGTTGAAAATATGATTAAAAAAAAAAACTCTATATTTATTTAAAATTTCATAAATCATGTTTTATTATTTTTATTGGGAGACCCATTTTAGACCTCAAAATTCCCTTAATTGAAGACAATGGTCCCCATTTTTAGAAATATAAGTTTGAAAAATAAGAGAACATATCTATATAATAGATTTGGAAACCTAAAAAATGATAGAACATATCCCTTATAAGGAAACCAGCTTTGATATCAATTAATACAAAAATAATTAGCCTAAATGGTTGAAAAACAAATAAATTATTATTATACTTTTAATAATTCATCACTTTATACCCGGATGCAGGTGAAATTCATAGTTATTAATAGAGTTACGGAGGAGTGACAGCGCCTGGCTCTGCCAGCTGCTTGCAAGCGCTCATACCCATGCTCAGTTATGGCACCTGTAGATTCACCTAAGGCAAGAGCAGGTTCGCCTGCAGGATATCTTAAATGGTTGCTCCAGCCGAGACAAGGATGCTGCTCGTTTTAACATGGCGCACATCAGCGACTTTGCCTGGCCTCCTTCCTTCAGCCTCTTCCTGCTTCAAGCTGGATACCCATGCTATAGGACGATTATAGGAAAAAGATGTTGGCTTTCTAGCTATCTTGACTATGGTATTGGGTTTCATTACCCCCACTCTCAGCTTTGTCTGTTGAATCCCATTCACAAGCCCTCTACACATTATCTGCTACCCTTCCAGGTTCCCAATTCTCCTGAGCTTCTTTTCCGCTGCATAATCATGGTGCTTCGCCGCATGAGAAGCCACCATGGAGGTAATTGTGGTGGTAGCACTCGCTCTCAGGCAGCGCAAAGCGTTGAACAACCTCCTCCTTATGCCTCTCCGCCTCTGTCTCAAGTCAATTCTCCACCTCCTAGTCCTCCTCGCAGACTCTTTCCTCACAACGCTTTCCAGTCGACTCATTTCAGGTTCCAGAGCAACTTGAACCGGCCCATTATCACTGCTAATATAACCATCATTTTCTCTGAATAAGAAGAACAGAACAGGGCATCGGAGCGAAACCTTGCAGAGCATCCTCAAGACACTCGCAAAATCGTTGGTAGTTAGGGCTCTGAGCAGCCCCCAGCGGAAGAAGGCAGAGCAGCTCGGCGTGGCGGCCAACATGAAGAAGGTGATACCACAGGGGACACTCGACAAACAGGTGGCAGCTCTCACGGAGCCACAACTTCAAGAGCAATCGCTGGCAGCTCGAGCGACACCCTCCAAGTGTTGGAACCTCCAAGTGACAAGGAGGACAACGTTGTGGCGAAGGAGGGCGAGCTTTGGGACGATACGCTTGCCCCATCGTCAAGGAGACTATGGACCAAGATATCCCTATGTGATGCCACGTGGGCCTGCAAGTGCCACCTCAGAGTTATGCTGCTGACTGGTTAGGTTTTGTAATCGGTGGTTTTGTTTCTCTCACACTTGTTCGACTTTTCTGTTTTGTCGCTCATCTGCTTCAAATGATGTTGTCTCAAATCTTTTCTCTGGTTTTATCGTTGTGCTCCCGAGCTTCGGCATGGTTTTTTGCAAAGGTTAACTGGTTTTCCCAAATCTGGGACAGTTTTGTTATTCAGAAGGAACTCAGATATTCTCGACTGAGGCTACTGCCTCATTGTAAATATATTTTTCTTTCCTTGTAATAGAACTAGTTTTACAGAGAAAAAAAAATAATTCATCACTTTATGTATGAAATCACAATCTTTATGTCTCCTCTATTATTATTAGTCCCTATCCATGGGAAAGACTATAGCAATCACTTTGATCATTACTTTGCATTAGTTATATAAATATTTACCTATTTGCTAATTTATAATATTATAGAGAAAAAACATTATTTTTATTTTCGTAATATGTTCAAATTTTATGTTTATATCAATTTATTGTTGGATACAATGGTGATTACTAAATTGGAAACAAAAATTATAAAACAAAAAAGTCAAAAAAATAAAAAAAAAACAATAAAACTTAAAGAGGAAAAACAAGGCCCATAGAACTTTGAATTGATAGATGGGTGTATTGTTAAGGCACTCCATACTTTAAACTCACTTGGTTGTCTACTCATTTTCCAATTATTGTTTTCTTTAAAACTAATTATTTGAAAAGTTTTTAACAACATTATATACATGAACTATTTTTTTTTACAACATTATCTATTTACATAAACTTGATTTTGAGAAAATTTAAATCTCTTTTTATTTTGGCAATACACTATTTAATCCTTCTTTATAAATGAATAAATACCTTTAAACAAAATATACTTAATCATATTGGTTATTCATTATGTTTTTTTAACTTACTTTTATTTATTTATTTATATATAGATATAACCATTCAATATGAACAATAATTTTAATTCTTTAATTCATCTTCTCTTGATTTTTACACCAATATATTACTTTTGTCAATTTATCTTAACATTTATATCTAAAATAACATAGACATGTTATAATGCTCAATTCCATGTTTAGAATGTCAATCTCAGAAATTGTTTATTCAATCCACAATATCATCATTACATTTCAGGGAAAAAAGACTATTTCAAATGCTTTCATTTCCAAATAGCAAGATATTTGTGTTTTTAGCCATGGAATTGTATGAAAATAGAACTCATCTATTTTTTTTAATAAATTTTACATGTGGTAAATAAAATTATGTTTAACATAATTTTTTAATTTCTAAAAAAGTAAAAGATAGAAAAAAAGAAAAAGAAAGAACAAGGAAAAAAAACCTATTGAAAAAAATATTTTTAAATATTTTGAATTGATTTCAAAATAAATGAAATATTATTAGAGAAAAAAATAAACATCATAATTTTCATTAAAATTGATTTAAAAATTTTCATTAAAAATTATTTACTTTTATAATTCTTACCTTATTTGATTCGATAACATTAAATTGCAACATACCATTTCTATAAGTTTTATAAGTTGCCTATTTCTCAAAAAGTGGCTCCGCGTTGATGAACCAACTTAAGTGATTAAATAATGAGAATAATAAAAACTTTGTTTCAAACTAATCAGCTTCTTTGTTTTATAACATAAAACAAACTATTAATAAGAAACTAATTTTCAATTAAAAAATAAACTAGTTTCTTTGTGCTTAAACTAGTGTTTATTCACATTATTATTAATAAATAATTAATTAAAAATTAAACTTTAATGAGAAGATTTTTCGGCGAAAATTACATTATAATATTATTTTTGTCTACGCTTTTCGAACCAACGAGTGTGAAGAACCAAATCATGGCTATAAGTTAAATATGGAGAGGAAATCACATTATAATATTTTTGTCGACGCCAACGAACAAGTGTGGTTCAAGGACAAGTTGACGAACCAGATCATGACTATGGTTAAATATGGAGAGCAGATCTTCCAATGGCTATATCTGACTAGGAAAGAGCTATACAAGTTATTAATGTTAAGATTATTACCAAAATTATTATTATATTTATTACCAACATTTGAATAAAAGTAAAGTTTGTATTCAAAAAATTAAGAAAATTAATAAATTAGTTGTCCAATTATAATTAAATAAATAAATGGTTAGTAAATTATCATGGAAGTTAGTTTTTTATTATATTATTACCAAAAACTGTAATCGCTAAATCAAACATTAACCATTAATAACATAAAAATTACTAATATGGAATACTAATTAAATGAATATGTATATTATGAAATAACTATAAATCAAAAAAATTACATCAATAATATAATATGGAAAGATATGTAAATATATACCTTCCGAATTTAATATAAGTATATAAATAAATAGCTAATTAGTTATTATGCAAATTAGTTTCTGGTAAGAATTAACTCACATGACCTTAATCTATTAATATACCTATCCAGAATGAAAACAAAAACCAATTATAAGAATGGATATATATATATGTGTGTGTGTGTGTGTGTGTGTGTGTGTGTGTGTGTGTGTGTGTGTGGAGGGAGTGAAGGAAAATAGAGAGACGAGAAGGGGAAAAAAAAGGACAACTATCAAACAAGGAAAGGAGGGGGAAAACAAGGAAACCGGGCTGGGGACGGGGGGAGGGAGTGAAAAAACGGGGAAGCGGCTAGGAGGAGAGTGCGGGGATCCAGCAACTACTAATTTTCCAGCCGTCATCTCTATTGAGGTTTCTCGGCTTTTTTTCGATTTCTATGGCTTCTCTAAATTTCTGATGATGGAAATGCGCCACCTTGGCAATAACACGGACCTCCTCAATGCATACATGTTTGGCCAGGGCAAAAGACCGGGTTCTCCTATGTTTTATGTTGGCTGAGTGCTCATTAATCCTTTGATTAATAGAGTGACTAGTCTCACCAACATATGGGGTCCCACAGGAACGAGGAATAACATACACATCTTCCATGTCCTTGGGGTCAACTGAGTCTTTTACCGATCTAAGGAAGCTACGGATGGTGTTAAGGGGTCTAAAGGTAGAGGGAACATTATGCTTCCTAAGAATTCTGGCAATCTTATCAGTCGTAACTTGGATGAAAGGGAGATGAACCCCTAAGACTCGCTCTTTAGGGTCTTTCTTGACCAATGAATCCTTGCTGGCTTTGACGAAAGCTTTCTCACCGAGGTGCCCACTATAACCATTGTTGGCAAAAACATTAAAGAGATGAGCGTTTCTTTATCAATGCTCTTTTCACGAGAGATCCTAAGTGCACGAGTAGCTAGTGTGTTGAGAACACCTAACTTTTGAGCGGGGAAATGATGGGAACTGGCATGAAGATACTGCTCAGTATGAGTTTTTCTCTGAAACACTTGGTGGGAGACCGAACCATCATCATTCCTTGAAATGAGAACATCAAGGAAGGGTAAGTTCCCATCAACTTCCTACTCCATAGTGAACTTTATGGAGGAGGATTGATTGTTGAGATGATTGAAGAAAAGATCCAACTCTTCTTGGCCATGGGACCAGATGACACTTGTGTCATCCACAAATCTCTTCCAAAGCTTGGGAAGGAGCCGAGCAGAGGCCAAATCCTTGGATTCAAAATCTTTCATAAAAAGATTAACAACAACCGGGGATGGGGGGAGCCCATGGCAACACCATAGGTCTACTCAAAGAACTCACCCTCAAAGCTGAAAAAAGTGGAAGTGAGAGAGATCTCTACTAAACGAGCGATATCAGGGTCTGTGAGGCGGTTGATGACATCGATGACCTCTTTTATAGGGATGCAAGTGTAAATGGATACCACATCAAAACTCATAAGCATGTCCACAAGGTCAAGCTTTATGCCCTTAAGCTCTTCGACGAAAGACGAAGAGTCTTTGACAAAAGACTCTGTGAGGCCAACCAGGGGTCTAAGCTTTAAGGCAAGGAATTTTTCCAGAAGGTATGTAGGACCACCAATGGTATTGATATGGTATCCTTTCAGATCTTTTTGAAGGGATTCTTGGAGAGCTTCTTGTAGCTTCCACTATTACAAAGATGATGGTCCTACATACCTTTTGGCAAAATTCCTTGCCTTAATGGTTAATGTTTGATCTAGTGATTACAGTTTTTGGTAATAATATAACAAAAAAGTAACTTCCATGATAATTTACTAACCATTTATTTATTTAATTATAATTGGACAACTAATTTATTAATTTTCTTATTTTTTTGAATACAAACTTTACTTTTATTCAAATGTGGGTAATAAATATAACAATAATTTTGGTAATAATCTTAACATTAATAACAGTAAGAGGAAGGATGGCTTACCGAGAATCAGCTCAAGTTGAATGAATTGTTAGGGGAATAGAAACAAAATGCTAACAATTTGGATCACGTTCAGTTCGAGGAAATACTCTGAAAATGGTCGTTGTTTAAAAGTTGTCAATAAAATAGAATAAGCAGTGAAAGGGAGAGAGGAGATGCTTCGAAAGATTTGTAAAGGCTGAGAAGTGAAATGTATACGAGGTGGCGGGGGACCGTTAAATTTGAACAGTTACCCGCAAATTGTGAATTTAATGTTGAACGATTATTTTTGTCGGGAGACCATTTAAGTGGATAAGGGCTAGGTGACATGGCGGGAGGTGAGTGACAGAAATGTCGTGGTGGGGACACAGTAAAGAGGGCGAGGGGAAGGCAGTTTCGGAGGGGGTATAAAGTGGTAAGAAGTATCGGCCCGGGGGGTGCGAAATGCGGAGAGGGTGCCACGTAGGGATGGGGCCGAGTGGGAGAAACAACTTTTTCGGACCTCCCCTCGGCGGTAAAGGCAAGATGGAGAGAGGGGACCGAAGAACTATATGGACCGTGGATCATGAGGGGGAGAGAATCTCGACGCTTAGAAAGCGTTGTCCTTTAAAAAAATACGACAAAGAAGGCTTTGTTGACATGTGCCTTTGATTTTATATTTTGGACTTAGGATAAACGTTAGGAATAAAGACATGTAAAAAACACTTTATTCCATCCTACTCCTTTGCCTTTTTTCATTATCATTAAAACTTAGGATATAAATGGCATAGACATATATTTATAAAAACAACTATTTTACCTCCCCTTAACTAAACTAACATTTTATTCTTCTAAGGGGTGCACTTGGACTAGCAAACCCACATTATTTTCTTTTATAGACAAAGAAAAACTATCCAAATCCTATCACTTATTTCTCCTATTGATTCATATTAAACAATTGAATCAATGTCATTTTATACCTAACTATTGATTTACCAAGATTATACTGTTTGGAAAATCTTTATTCTCTAACCTAATTTATAGAAATTTAAACAAGTTTAACCATGATTACACTGTATGATTAAAAAAATAGCTAGTCATTGTGGCATTTTGAACAAGCTGCACACAACCTTTATTTAGCAATGATGAAGAAAACTAACTATCAGTAGTGGCATTTAGACTTGCAACACTTTCAATATTATTTCTTTTTGTTATTGTTTTAATGGGGTTCAATTTTTCATTCTTTTTCAATATTTTTGTTTTTCCTCTTTTTACTTATACCCTCTTTTCATTTTTTATTCTATTTTTCTTTTATTTGGAAATCATTGGAGGATTGAAAATTATTTATAGTATAAGACTCAGATAAAATACTCAAATACCTTGAGATCCTTTAAATTATAGGACCCTAAGGGATGCTCTCAACAAGTTGACAAATATGCTAGAATAAACTAAATCCTAAAACAATTAATTTAGACTTCTAGAACATTAGGATTAGGAGATTAATAGACTGACCCTTCCCTTATTACTCCCTTGATGAGAATACAATGCTTGAGGATGGTTCAAATGTCTATTCTCAATACTTCCCCATAGGGGAAAATCTATGCTTGTGGAAGGATTGATCAAACCTTCAACATAGTCCCCTTCAACAATGAATACTATTCCTCAAAAGAAGTTGGTTGATAGTTACATTGGGATCCTTTATGACATGATACCATGCACAAGGTTGGGTTGGTCATCCCCTCCTTACAATCTCCCCCAATGAAATGACTAAGGCTTTAAAAAGGGCCAATTGACCCTTTCTCTCGTGCTCCCTCGTGATGTAAATACTATGATCAAGAAAAAATTGGTTGATCCTTCCTTGAGTTCTCCTTTAGTGTATATTATGCATCAAAAAAGGTTTGATGATCATTCCTTCAAATTTTCTATGACATCAGTATTATGCTTAATGGTCAATGCAATCTTCCCTTGGGTCTCCCTCAATGACAATACTGAATTTGAGGAAGAGTTAGTTGAACACCCTTAGTACCCCCACATAGTGAAAATATTATGGTCAAGGACCTAGGATATTGGTTAAAAAGAGGTTCATACCCTAAACAACCCTTCCCTATGAGCCCTTAGATTACAATATTATTCCTAAAAAAGGGTTATTAGCTAACATATCCCCATTCATTGTCTTGATGGAAATATTATGCGTGAGGAAGGCTCAATCAACCCATCTAGTGGATATCCTATGACATGAATACCATCCTTGAGAAAAGTTTAGTCAACCCTTCTTTATGTTTCCCCTTCATCAAAATAATATGATGAATCTTTCTGATAAGTATATAAACTCTAGAAGAAGAGAAGAGATCCCTATAATGGCTATGGAGGCTTGGAAAAGCATTAGGAGAATTTTGAGGTCAAAATGGTGTGTGAAAACACATTTTTTACATGCATTTTAAAAAAACGTGGGTCTACTACAAAAATATACAAAGTGGGTACTCAAGGATGCACTTGAAATTTGAGTAAACTTATAAAGGGATATGTTGAAAATATGATTTTAAAAAAACTCTCTTTTTCTTTAAAATTTCATCTCTTATTTTATTATTTAAATTGTTATTTTATTATTTTTAATGGGAGACCCATTTTAGACCTCAAAATTCCCTTAATTGAAGACAATAGTTCCCATGTGATAGAAGTATAAATTCGAAGAAAAAAAAGAGAGAACAAAACAAAACAAAACAAAACGTATCCATATAATAGATTTGGAAACCTAAAAAATAGAGAACATATCCCTTATGACAGCAAAGGAAGCTAGCTTTGATATCAACTAATACAAAAATAATTAGTTTAAACGGTTAAAAAACAAAGAAATTATTAAATTTTTGAATAATTCATCAATTTACATATGAAATCACAATCTTTATGTCTCCTCTATTATTATTAGTCCCTATCAATGGCCAAGGCTATACCAATCAATTTGATCATTATTTTGAGTTAGTTATATAAATATTTACCTATTTGTTAATTTATAATATCAGATAAATATATTTTTATTTTTATTTTTGTAATATATTCAAATTTTATGTTTATATCAAATTTTTATTGGATAAAAGTCAAAAAATAAAAAACAATAAAATTCAAAGAGGAAAAACAATGCCCATAGAACTTTGAATTGAGAGTGAATGAGTGTATTGTTAGGGCACTCCATGTTCAAATCTCCGTCCGTGTCTACTCCTTTTTCAATTGTTTTTTTCTTTAAAGCTAATTATTAAAAAAAAAAATTAACAACACTATCTATTCACATGAACTTGATTTTGAGTGGATTTAAATCTCTTTTTATTTTAAAAATACACAATTTAATCCCTCTTTTTAATAATTATAATTGAATAATTACCTTTAAACAAAATGTAATTAATCATATTGAATATTCATCATGTTTTTTCTAACTTAACTAAGAACTACACTAACATGCCCCCCCCTCTCTCTCTCTATTTATAAATCAATATTCCATCTTAACAATAATTTTACTTCTTTACTTCATCTGCTCTTGATTTCTACACCAATATATTACATTTGCCAATTTAGCTTAACATTTATATCTAAAATAACATAGACATGTTATAAGGCTCAATTCCATATTAAAATATTAATCTGAAAAACTTGTTTATTCAATGCATAATATGATCATTACTTTTCACAAACAAAGATTATTTCAAATGCTTTCATTTCCAAAAGACATCCTATTTGTGTTTCTAGCCATGAAATTGTATGGAAATAGAACCCTTTTTTTTATATATATATTGTAAATAAAATTATGGAAATATAACTCATTTATTTATTTTTAATTAAATTTTATATATTGTAAATAAAATTATGTTTAATATAAAATTTTTAATGTTACAAAAAAAGTAAAAGAGATATTAAAATTTAATGAAAGAATTATTTTTGAATATTTTGAATTGATTTGAAAATAAATGAAATATTATTGGAGAAAAAATAAAATAAAAATCGCAATTTTTATTAAAATTGAGTTAAAAGTTTTCATCAAAATTTATTTATTTTAATAATTTTTAACTTTTTCATTTGATGTCTATGGGGTTTTGGATAGATGGTGATCAAGTGTTTTGCTAAAACACTTCTTAATATGAAGTCATAGATGTAGTCCTGCCAAATTACAAAAAAATTAACTTATTTCATTTGATAACATTAAATTGCAAAATACTATTTTTATGAGTTTTATAGCTTATTTCTTAAAAAGTGAGTTTTATAACTTACTTATGTCTTAAAAAATGGCTCCACATTGATAATAAAATTAGTTACAAACCAACTTAAATGATTAACTAATAATATTAATAAAACTTTTGTCTAAAACTAATGAGCTTATTAATGAGAAAATAATTTTCAATTAAAAAATAAACTAGTTTCTTATGCTTAAACTAATGCTCATTTACATTATCATTAATAAATAAATATTTTTGAATTAAAAAATAAACTATTTTCATTTTTTAAATTTAACATGAGCACCGGCTTACTTATATAATGTTTTTTCAAGAAAGAAAATAAAATTTTAAAATAAAAATAATTTTATGTAAAGATTTGATTATTAAAATATGTTTCTCTTTTAAAATAACACCTCTCACCAAAACAGAATTTGACAACCACGAAGTGTTCGAATGGTTGGAGTTTTGAAGTTTTGCCATCTACCTATCTAATATCAACAATGTGTCTTCCACGCCATCTAACAACTAAATTAAATGAACCCAATACTAACCCACTTACTACCAACCAAGAGCAACGTCACCAAAACAAAGAGACAAATGCAATAAGCCTTAACATAAAAATATTTAAATATACTTTCCCATGCTCTTCATTCTTTTTGTTTTTCTATCCCCCTCACACTCTCTCGCTCCACAAATAGCGGACCACAGCCTCTTCATTTTGCTTTCTTCTACATACATGAAATCTTCCTCCAATCGTTGGCGCAACTGCTCCAGTACTCTCCCGCGCCACTGCAGTTTGGGACAGTACCTTACAATAAGTCTTTCCAAGGACATTAAATGTTCCACACCTCGCAGCTCTTCTATCTCTCCGCATTCTGCAACATATAAATTGTTAAGCTTTCTGAAGTGCTCCAACCCTTGCATGCACTTGAACTTGGGGCATCGAATAACCCTCAACCACCATAAATTTTCCAAAGCTGGCAACTCTTCTATCTCGGCGAGATCACCAACACTTAGGAATTCAAGCTTTGTGAGGTGTTCCAACCCTTGTATGGTCTTTAATTTACTACATCCAAAGACGTCCAAACACCACAAATTTGTAAGATGTTCCAGAGATGGCAACACTTCTATCTCATCACAATCACTAACATCTAGTAGTCCAAGGTTTGGGAGGTGTTCTATGCTCTTGAGTTTGCTACATCCACTCACATACAAGTTCTCCAAAGATGATGTCCACGTTTCAAGACTGGTGAGCTCCTTTACATTTTCACAATCATAGATACCACAAAGCCTTCCTATCTGCCTCAATTCCTTACAGCCAGACAAGCTAAGTATTTTAAGGTTGCGGCAAACTCCTTCAGGAAAGGTTACCTCCCTTATCTGTACTCTAACCAGTTGAAATTCCCGGAGCCTCTCCAAACCAAAGATACATTTGCCATTGGAGTCGTCCAATTCATTCAACGCTGCTACTGTTTCTCTTTCTCGTTCTGCTGTTTTAAATGGAAGTTCGCCCAATGGACAATCTTCTATGAGAAAGTATTCGAGATTGTTTAGCAGGAGAACATCCTGTGGTAACTTTTGTATCCCACAAGAAACCAAACTCAACCGTGTCAGTTGAGTCAACCGTCCAAAAGTATCCGGCAAGCATTTAAATCGCGGGCAATTGCTGACCCGCAAATCCTTCAAGCTATTGAGGGAACCGAGGCAAGATGGCAGCACTTCCAACAGATGGTCCCCTAAATGCAGAACCTCCAAGTTGCATAGATCTCCAATACCGCTTGGCAATTCTTTTAACTCGGCATCCAACAAATATAATTTTTCCAGGAATCGTTGATGTGCGACCTGGGGAGGCAATTCTTTCACCTCGGAACAACATGAAAGATCCAAGAATTCCAGCGTGGTAATATTTCCAAGTGTCTCTTTGGAAATGGTCACATTCCTACATTCCTTCAAAGAGAAACGTTTGAGTCGAGTCAAATTCCCAAACGAATTTGGCAGCATCGCCAGGCGGGAACAATAAGACAAATCAATGGACTGGAGGTTTGGTAGCTTTCCGATGGAATCAGGCAGCATCTCCAAACTGGTAGCATAAGACAAATCGATGTGCTGAAGATTTGTTAGCTTTCCCAGCGAATCAGGCAACGATCTCATTCTTGTGAAATGTCTTAAGACCAGGCATGTCAAAGAGTGCATATAACAAAATTCCTCTGGCAAAGTTTTGATTTGGACAGTCCCATCATAATTCACAACAATCTTTTCAAGGTACTTCAGTTGTCCAATCGACTTTGGAAAATCTGAAAAGGGAGCGTAGATGTTTAACTCTCGCAACTCGAGAGGCGGCTGCAATGTCCACATTTCCACTGTAAGAAAGATTTCGAGATGATTCTCATCTACAAACTGAGATTGAAATTGAAATAAAAGAAGTATAAACACGCAAAATTGCGTACCTGAGATTCCTGTTGCCACAAGGTTTTCAATCTGCTTCCTCTCACTTCTAAAACTCTTAAATTTTCCAGGGGAACCCAAGAAGGCAGGGAAGAATAGGGGCATTTATACCAGCGGAGCCATATGAGATGTGGTGACCGCACCCTCCTCAATATAGCTTCTACATAATAATCTTCACTTGCAAGAATTCGCAAACCATGATAACGGTCTGTATTGAACAGTGCCCGTTTACAGTTTTCCAACAGCTCCTGACTACGCCTTCTGTACCATGACATTTCTGAACGGACACCGAATCGGTGATCGAAACCGTCTAAACGATGAACCGTCGAAATCCCGCGAACTTCGGTTGCGACCTATTCAATCATAAAAATAAAAGATAAATAGTATCCAGGGCACAGATCTTGCGTTGAACAAAACAACTTTAAAAATTTTGAACCAAAGAGGAATGTTTGAATCACTTACAGACCACGACGATTCTTCAAATAACTTATCAACATTGTTATTGTTGGTGGCGTGACACCAAAGACGATAGGGCATTGATCTTTCCGCAGCAGTGTATCTTCCCATATCTCTAACCTGATCATGCATTTTTATCCGCTTTCCGCTGTCCAGTTCCAGAAGACACTTGCTCTCTAAATTTGAAATCCCCACCGCTCCCCATATCCTTTTTGCTGTATCCATATCTTCTCCTATAGAAAAGCAGGCCATATCTAAGAATATTTGCTGGTACTCTTGGTCGAGTGAATTATAACTAATTTTGAGCGTTTCCCGTATGTCCGCGGGTGGTATCTTGTGAAAATCATTCAATAGCTCTTTCCAATATGTGTCATCTCTTCCACAAAGAAGAGCCCCAGTAACTTTCAATGACAACGGCAATCCATCACAGGCCCTTACAAACCGTTCCACCAGATCTACAAATCCTGGTGGTGGATGTGGCCGATTGAAGGCATATGAGCAGAACAACTCTTGGGAGTGTGCTCTATTCATCCCGCTGAGCTTATAAATTGATGAATCTGCTATTTCTGAACATAGGAGAGCATGCTTGTCCCGAGAGGTAACTATTATCAAGCTATTGGAACTAAGAACATCCCTAATTGGTAAGAATGCATCCAATTGATCGGCCTTCTCTACATTATCTAAAACTATCATTGCATTACAACAAGCTAGGTAACGTTTAAGGATTATCACACCTTGGTCCACAATCTCAATTTTAATATGCCTGTGTGTCAAGTCCTTAATGAGCTTCATTTGCAAATCAACCAGAGATTTTCTAACTGCAGTTTCGCCAACATCAGATAAAAAAGAGGATCCATCGTACTCAGAGCACCTACGGTTGAAGATCTGTTTCGCCAAAGTGGTTTTCCCAATACCACTAACACCTATAATTCCCACAACCCTGGCCTGGACGTCACGCTCCTGCCCCTGCTGCGTTAGCACTGTACTTTCAAAGTGTTGTAGCTTATCATCCAATCCAGTTGGATATTTAGCCACAAAAAGCGGTGTTTTTGGAAATTTTTTCAATAGCCTTTGAACAACTTTGTCCAGAAGCTCCGCCTCGTTCCTGGATGAATAACCAATGAGAAATGCCTAGGTAAGTGTCAAGTACCAAGCAGCACTTCTAAATTTCTGTATCCATATGGGATAATTCCTATTTTCCGCTTGTGAGTGGCGAGTAACAAAATCATGAACGTTTCAAATCATTCCAGAGGTCCTTTTGAAGTTTTATTCTTTATATCTACCAAACAGGTACATCGATCGTGCAGGAGTAAGTGGAGAGATTCCATACAGTTCAGAAAGCTACAAAATTTGACAAAGCTATGGGCATCTGATAATCTATTCACATGAGGAATACCAGATTTCATTCAAAACTGGAAGGACCACATTGAACTTTGGGTTTCATTCAACTTAGTTCTCAATGCTAACAACATGCAAAAATGTCTCTGCTTACCCTTGTAACCATTGCTGAAACATAAGAGGCAACACACAATTCCCCCGATTCAAATGGATTGAATTCAAACTACATCAAGGAGGAAACACACAATTCCCCTGATTGAATTCAAACTACATCAAGGAGGAAACACACAATTCCCCTGATTCAAATGGATTGAATTCAAACTACAGCAAGAGAATGGAAAGGAGATAGAGTAGGGAAAAAGTAAACAAGAACATACATCAAGAGACCCATATTTACCCGGGAGAAACCCAATTTAAGAAAATCCCTGCAGGGAAATGGACTCGCTTTCCAATCAGCTTGTCCAATTCAAATTATTGAGATGGACTTTTCATTGGAGCCAATGGATCACTTAAAAAAATCTCTTACAGCAATCCCCAACATTCATTTGCTCGGCAAGATTTCTCAGGCCACCTTCAAGTTGCTGATTTCCTCAACTGACCGAGAGAACTGGAAGGTTTGTAGTTAAATGCTTTTATTCTCACGTATAGCACGTCGCAGGGCGTCAATCACAGGATCAACATTACACTATACTTTTGGAGATAAACGAGCAGGATAATACGAAAGGATCCCAGCCTTTCTGAAGTGCACGAAAAGACAGATGGGATTATTTTGTTATTAACTTGGTCTAGGGTGATCAGCTCATTGAATTGAGGGGATCGACGGAGGAGATGATTTCAATTACTAGTTTTTCTGGTGTTGTGTGGTCATAGTGGAGTTAAGTTTCATCATGTGGTAGGACTTCTCCTGGATCCTTTGTGAGAAGCCGATTTTGTCATGATATCTGTTTTTCCTCCTTCGTTTCGGCTGGCCTTCCCTTCATTTGCAGAGATAAAGCTTCAATAGCTGGATCGTAGCCGTTGGGGATTGGCTGAATGGACAGGGGACTTTCTTCGGTAATGTGTTTTTGCGCGTAGTCTTAAAATCCCATAAAATAACCTAGAAATCCCATAAAATAATCTAGCCATTTGTAATAATTGTCCAATTTTAAAATTTTGTCCAATGATAAAATTTTGAATGTGTCAGACAAGATTTTTGATGATGCTGAATTTATTTCAGCCCTAAAATAAATCGATTCAAACACTCCAACTAACTAACTGATTTTTTGAAATTTTAATACGAGATTCCGACCAAAGCGGTCGTCGAGGCTATTTTGTTGCCTCTGTAGACAATTCCATGTTTCTGGGGGTTGGACGATTGGGACTGATCGCTCTTTGGGTGGTGCGTTGAAGGTCTTTGACCGGGGTTCTGACCTATTTCTTGGTCAAAAGTAGTTGGTGGGGCTAAACTGGCTCTTTTCAATTAGGCAGAAAATATATTTCGATATTTGTACCCATCGCGTGGCTAGCAGTAGGTTGGCGTATCCACTAGGAGATTTCTGGGCGACCTTTTTAGGCTTGGGATCTGCTCCTCTTCGTTCTTGGGGTTTTTGATCCCATGTCGTCAGTTCATAGGTTCTGTACTGGGGCTGTGGCGACGTATCTGGCGTAGACGTATGCTGCCCACTCTTCTCTTCACTAGGTGGTCCGTTTTTCTCGATTGGAGTTGAAGCTTGCGTGTCTAGCTGTTGTAAGGCCTTCCATTTATTTTTTTACACCTCCCTCGGTACTTTCCTTGGGAGGTGGGTTGGTACTGGGTCTCGCCTCTCCGTTACGGCTGGAGCTAACTAAATACCCAATATATCGCTGGTTAGCTCTTTACCTCAGTTACAGGGAACTCCTATTTCATAGACCATAGAAAAGTAAATGCTCCCTGACATGCCAGGCATTTACCTTTCGCCCTCTGAGTGACAGCACGCCCATCGAGATAGCAGCCTCTAGAGAGAGTGAAAGCCAAAGGTAAATACCTGGCATGTCAGACAGCATTTACTTTTCTATGATCTATGAAATAGGAAAGCAAAAAATAAATACCTGACATGTCAGACAGCATTTACTTTTCTATGGTCTATGAAATAGGAGTCGCCTCCATTTATTTTTTGACACCTCCGTTACACTCGGTACTTTCCTTGGGAGGTGGGTTGGTATTGGTTGGTATTGGGGCCTCGCCTCTCGGTTATGGATTGCGATGGGGTACAGTTGGCTGGCATGCATGATGGGATGTCACCAACTGCCGAGGCCTTGATCGAAATCACTATTTGGGCGGAGCGGGCAGCATCAGCAGTATTCTGTCTGGGAGTCAGAAATACTGCAATTTACCGAGAGTTCTGTTGCGGGTGATATCCCTGCCCTTGCTTGGCCTCTCACGAGAACTAGAGAGACAAAAACTAAACATAAACCTTTGGAGGCGATTACAGCACAACCACCTCTGGTTTTGGTGAAAATGATTTATGGGAGAGTACAGAAAGGCTCAGGAATAAGGCGCTGGTAGGGCGGTGGCACCCTCTGAAAATGTCGGGTGAAAAACCTTAGAAATGGGTGGAAGATAGATGGTTCCCGATACAGACCGAAGGTAAGTGAACTTGACCGAAGGTAAGTGAACTTGACCAAAGGTAAGCCAACTTTTGAACGGATGTTTATGCTTTCACTCCCTGAGTTTGGAGAACGCTGACAGGATTTTAAGGGATCCTTGGGTCAAAGGTAGAGGGTTTCTCCTAATGCAGTGGTGGAAGACCAGTTTCGACCCTCTAGCTGGGATCCCTAGACGTAATCTGATTTAGGCAAAACTGTCGGGTTTACCGCTGGAGTTATGGAATAGGATTAGGAAATTTTATTTCTGGGATGACAGTTGTGCTGGTCGCCTGGATAAGCGCTTGGCTTGGGTGTTGGTCGAAGTCGACCTGGGGCGAGGTTAGTTAGCAGAAATTGATGTGTAGTGGAGCAGTTATAAGATTCGGCTGAAAATGTGATTATTGGGCTTTGCCATATCGGTGCCTCCTATACCAGACGGGTCACTTGATGGCTACATGTCCGGTGCATGGGGTCTCGTCTTCAAGGCGCAGGCATAATGGACTTCGGGACTCTTCATATTCCGGTCCATCGGCATGTGCAGTTCAAGGAAGTGAGGTCCTCTCTCTAGGGCTTCTCCGGGTATTTCGGCTTATTCCTCTGAGCGAGCCACCTTTAGACAATCTTGCATCAAATATTTCTCATACAAATATTTGGGGAAATTCTCGGTCTAATGGACTCGGTCCCGCTTCATCTGTTGATGTCGTAGTCTCTACCTCTTCCCTTGGGGTTGACAGGGGTTTGATCACCCCATCCTCGGGTGCTGTGTCTTTAGATTCCTCCCTGTTGCTAGATCACTGTTAACATACTCCCCATCCTGGCGAAAGTGGGTTAGCCCCGACCTTGAAGGTGGGTTCTGAACCTTCTGGAGAATTATTAAACCCTGCTTCGTCTGTCCTTGAAAAGGTGGAGAAAGTTGAGTCTTTATCTCCAGACCGGGAACTAATCGGTGTTCTGGACTCTGCCGAGGAAATGGAACCACTTGTCATCAAACGGTCTTTCTTTGTGCCCTCGGAGGTTTCTGGACAAAAGCCAAATTTCCAGAACGTGACCCATCAGAAGAAACGTCACCCTCGATACAAGAAAGTCACAGACTGTAGATTGACAGCTTCGAGTTCTCATCCGGCTCTCATCCCTGGTGATTCGTGTTTTTCCATCGATTCATCTTACGCTGCTGGTTCGGTCTCTATCTCAGATTTTGATGGTACTCGGGTACTTAGAGGGGATATACTCGTCTTTGGGTTGTTCCCATGACCATTATTTCTCTGAACATCCTGGGGCTGGGAGCTTACCCCAAAATCATCTCGATTAGGGGTATTATTAGATTATACCAGCCGTCTATGATACTACTGCAGGAAACGATGGTGAGGGTTGACAGAGGTTGGGAGGTCATGTTAAAGATTTGTTCTGACTGGGTTGTTTGCTCAACAAATGCGATAGGTATCTCAGGTGGGTTGGGTGTGATGTGGAATCCACGTCATTTTGATCTGAACGCATGCTATACTTGTGCAGGTATTCTCTTAACAGGTTACATGAAGGGTTCGAGCAATAGGATCAGAATATTAAACACATATGCACTGTATCATGGGCGGAAAAGCTTTTGGAATAGAGTCACTAATTCTGGGATTTTAAGTCTCACCGCATTAATACTGGCGGGGGATTTAAATTTCACATTGGACCCATCAGAAATCTGGGGTACGAAGGCCACTGAAGATCCACTTTCTGCTTTCTTTAAAGGAATGATGGACGCCAATGCTTTGATTGATGCAATCCCAGATACAATGGCTCCAACTTGGAAGAACGGGAGAATTGGAGGGGAGGGCATCTCCAAGCGGATTGATCATTTTCTGGTAAGTCAGACCCTGTTTAATAACATGGTGGAAGTCGAGTCTTATATCATCGCAATGGATATATCGCACCATATTCCGATAGCGCTGAGGTGGAAAGGGTTGGAGGGCCGGTGGGCATATGCATTCAAATTTAATCCTCGGTTGCTGAAATTTGAATCTCGGAGATGGATCAAAGCGAAAAGGAGGGAGGAACAGATTCTATTAGTGGAGTTAGAAGGAGCTGATATACCTTAATCTGGTCCCATTATATTTCTTGGCTTTATGTCGTGATAAGACCGCAGTTTTGGAGGGTCATAGGAACATCATTCTTCAGGCCCAGGAAGAGGACATAAGGCACAAAAGTCAGGGCCATTTGGATCCAAGCTAGGAATAAAAGTGCTAAATATTTCCATAGGCAATTTAACCTGAGGAAGCAACATAATTCTATCAGAAGGATTTGGGATTCTGATGGGAATATCTTGAATTCTCAATCCTCTTTGGAACAAGCAGCCATTTCACATTTCAGAGATCACTTTATGGCAAAAAATCAGGAATATGGGGATCAAGCAGAATTTATCGAGTTGGTTTCTTCGCTGATTTCTTAGGAGGACAATTTTGGGACAAGTCTTCACTTGCGAAGAACTATTAGCGACCTTAAAGGACTGTGCGAAGGAAAAAAGCCCGGGCCCGGACAGCTGAATGGTTGAGCTTTTTATCTACTTACAAGGACCTGATGCTTCGGGATTTGCTGGCGGTGGCAGAAGAAGTTAGTTTGAGGGGATTCGGACAGCTGAGGGGTTGAGCTTTTTATCTATTTCAAGGACCTGATTCTTCCAGATTTGCTGGCGGTGGCAGAAGGAGTTAGTCTGAAGGGATTCATCTCGGGGGCAATAAATGCCACTTTTCTTTCTCTGATTCCGAAAAAGAAGAATCCATCTACTTTTAGGGACTATAGGCATATCTCCCTTCGTAACTCGATTTACAAAATGATATCTAAGTTTACAAAAATGATATCTAAGTTTACAAAATGATATCTAACCTGATCGCCGGTAGAATTAAACCCTTTCTGTCGAGCTTTATTTCACATGAACAATTAGGGTTTATGGAGGGTAGACATATTCATGATGCAATAGGCATTGCCCAGGAGATGCTACATTCCGTCAACTCCAGGATTATTATCTCCTCAAGGTAGATCTGATAAAGGCCTACGATTGCATTGATTGAGAATTTTAAAGGTAGATCTGATAAAGACCTACAATTGCATTGATGGGGCATTTTTTACGTTGATCTTATCAAAATGGGGATGAATTGGATGAATGTTCACTAGATCATGGGGTGTATCAAATCCACTAATTTCGTTTTGATTATAAATGGTTTTCCCTCCCAGTTTTTCTCGGCGTACAGGGGTTTGAGGCAGGGATGTGCCATGTCCCCATTGCTCTTCCTATTGGTGATTGATAGTCTGAGTTAAAGTTGTCAGGCACTTGCATGTAACTCATTTAATGTTCGCGGATGATTTATTATTGGGAGGGCAGAAAAACACCAGTGTTTGGTCGGAATATTAGAGAATCATCCAGACTTTTGAGGATGCTTCGTGTCTTTACATGAACGAGTCCAAGTCTAAATTAATAAATAATGGTCGTGAGGATACAATGGTGAAGGAGATCTGTGGACTTCCCGGGGTGACTTCTAACCATGTAGCAGAGGGAATCACTTACTTGAGTTTCAGATTAAAACCGATGGGATATAGAAATAAGGATCGAGAATGGTTGGTGGTAAACAATTTTGGAATCATCAAGACTTTTGGGGATGCTTCGGGTCTTTATATGAACGAGTCTAAGTCTAAATTAATACATAATGGTTGTGAGGATACAGTGGTGAAGGAGATCTGTGGACTTTCCGGGGTGACTTCTAACTATGTAGCAGAGGGAATCACTTACTTGAGTTTCAGATTAAAACCGATGGGATATAGAAATAAGGATTGGGAATGGTTCGTAGCAAAAATTAACCAAAAATTGGATAGCTGGAAACACAAATATATGTGTATGGGCGGAAATTTGATTATGCTCAATTCGGTTATGCATAACTTTTCAATTTATTGGATGCCTCTTTTTCTGTTGCCTTGTACAATTATTAAAAGGATCCACTTTATTATGGGGTGCTTCATCTGGACAGGGGCCCATAATGGGGAGATGAAAGGTAAAATTCACATGACGCGATGATCGCTTATTGCTAGACCCGTTGAAGATGGATTTCCTCGTGTGCCACGTGCGGTGGACTGTGGGAGATGGCTCCATGATTAAGATCGGCCGTTGAAGATGGATTTCCTCGTGTGCCACGTGCGGTGGACTGTGGGAGATGGCTCCATGATTAAGATCGGCCTTGATGCTATCAGCGGTATAAAAGGTAACCACTCATTATGTATTCAAATTCTAAATCATATTCATTTCAAGGGGTCTTTTATCTTAATCAGATCTTAATCCATAGGCCTCATCATGTGGACCTTCAGGCATGGCATAAGGCAGAAGAATTGGAATTACCGGAGGAACTTTCTAAGGAATGGGAGAATGTATTACAGTTCTCCGGAATGCAGGGATCTCAATAAATGATGAAGAGGACGAGATGTCTTGGGGAGGCACACTCAGCAAAGGACCACAGGTTATCTAGAAATGGATCCTTTCAAATAAAATCAAAGTTTTTAGTTGGTTGGCTATACATAGAGATGTTTTGGGGAGGCACACTCAGGAAAGGACCACAGGTTATCTAGAAATGGATCCTTTCAAATAAAATCAATTTTTTTTAGTTGGTTGGCTATACATAATCGAATCATGATTTGGCATAATCTATAGAAGCGAGGATTTCAAGGACCAGGTATCTGTGTTATGTGTATGAAGGGAGATGAAGACAATTTCCATCTTTTCTTTCATTGCCCTTATAGTCTCCCTCTATGGGAAGGTCTCCCTCTATGGGAAGGGGTGTTGGACCATTACAAACTAGTATCTAGGATACAATTCCAGACAATGTACAGATGTATTGAAGTTTGCTTGGAGCAAAGCGCACGAGTGCAAGATTATCGTGCGCTTCCATTATACGTCTTTTGGACTATATGGTAGAGAAGAAATGCAATCTTATTTGATCAGAAAAGCCTGGAGCTCCATGAGAACATTAACAAGATGGTGACCTACTACAATGAGACAGCTTTCATTATACGTCTTTTGGACTATATGGCAGAGAAGAAATGCAATCTTATTTGATCAGAAAAGCCTGGAGCTCCATGAGAACATTAACAAGATGGTGACCTACTACAATGAGATAGGGCTGACGAAGGGAAGTAAAATGTACATGATTCCAAAAGTGAGGGATCTATGACAAACGTATCTTGTTGGTTTTTTTGATGGAGCAAGTGGCACGAGAAAATGTGGTTGTGAACCTAGTTACCAGAAACGGGACGTTATCCCCTGTTTCTGGCCGAAACCTTCACCGAAACGCAACCCAGCTAGAAACGCCGTCTGCAACGGCCGTTTTCGTTTCCACGGGCAAGAAACAGTTTCCCGCGAAACGAAACCGTTTCTTCTCACCGTTTCCAGATAGACTTGAACTAGGATTAAATGTAATTTTTTCAAACCGTCAGTTAAATGGAGTTTAATTAGCAATTGATTGTTAGTTTTTTTGGATACAGAGGTTGAATTCAGTTTAATTCCCAGTTCACTGTTAGTCTGCTGCAGTGGACTATTAGTTTTCTGGAAATTAAGCCTAAGCACTCCAGCTTATTGTGAGCGACAGCTGAAGAAAAAACTGCTGTATTTTTGAGAGAACAGAGAGAGCTGTCAAAGAAAAACACTAGTTGTCAAGGATTTAAGCAGAAGACCAGAGCGAACCCATCATTACTCAGATGCAAGCCAGGGACCAGCAAGGCAGCCAAGCAGCGTCAGGCCCCGTTGAGTTATCTTCAACAGCATTGTCAATTCTATTGTCAAAAGGTACTGCCTAAAAACTTCAATCTCTGGTTATTTTAATGAGATGTCATGCGTGATGTTAAAACTATTTGCAATATACGTGATCTTAAATATACGCCGGGTCATGCTCTGTATCTCGGTTTATGCCGGGTCACCCCTCTGTTAATGAAGCCAAAACCGACAATATGCTCTTACCGTTTCTGGTAACTAGGCCTCAACTTCCTCAAAGAATTGTCCTAGGTTTTTTTCTTCGTTAATGCCTACCATTTCCACATCATACCCCGCCTCTAAATCCTTTCTGGAATCCTCCTTAAGATTCGCATAGTTTTTGAAGGATCTCGAGAAAAGATCATTCATTTTTCAAGCATATATTGAAACGAAATTGTATCGCATGGCTCCTCATTTGATTTTAGGATATAAAGGTATTGGGCGAAATACTGATAAGAGTCTCTTTTGAATTGGATACAAAATCTATATTTGTTCCAAAGCCACTTTTGGCGTTGAAAGTCGATTTTGTGTGTAAATATAGATAGAAGAAATCCGCCTCGAATTCAGAAATAGTGTAAAACGTTTTGGACGCAACCTTCTCACAATACTGACAAGCATGGACAACCCTTATTTGGAAGCACTGTTATAATATTGTTTATTTGGTTATGGATTATATGGAGCGATATATGGAGCAACTTCATAATACAATGAGTGATATCATTTTAATTCGATACCCAGTGTTATGGAGTTGCGTTGTTTATTTGGAAGTGTAGATTATGTTCATTTGTTTATTTGGCACCCACCATCGCAACATTATATACCCCAAAGGAGGTAAGCCAACAGATTTATGCCAGTTGTTGAGGTACTTTTGTGGATTAAGGTTTTGTACCGTAGTATTTGAAGTAGCATTCAATGCATTACATGGTCTAGCATTACCACTGAAGAATGCCCAACAATTGTACCTAAAATATGATGTTATATGCCAGCGCACAAAAGTGAATTGTTGGCTTGTGTCATCGTTCACTTATGGCACAAATTCTGATCCTGCAGTTTAATGGGGACATGTCTTCATGAGCTCAACGAGATTTCAACTTCTCTCTCCACAGAGCCAACGAAACTAGTGCCAGTTAAGTAAAAAAGAAGATAAGTGACTTGTTGAATGAGTATGTTGAGAGTGGTGATAAAGAAAATGGTTGTCGTTGTATAAAAGACTTGAATGTTCCTTTCTTTCATCATGAAGTTGTAAACAGGGCTTTAATTTTATCCATGGAACGAAGAAGTGCACAGCCACATATCTTGGCTCTATTGAAATAAGTTGCCAAGGAGGGTCTAATAACATCTAGTTAGATGTCGAAGGGTTTTGGTAGGCTTGTTGATACTGTAGATGATTTGTCACTTGACATAATCAACATGAAGGACATGTTTGAATCTTTGGTTTTTAAGACAACAAAAGAGGGATGCCTTAGTGCAGCACCTGACATTGTCAATCTGCTGCTTCACAATTAAAATGCAAAAGAACATCTGTTAAAATGAAACTTGATACAGAGAAATTTCTTGGAAAATTTAATCGTTAACATTCCTCAATTGGTTTTCTGTAAACCGAAATGCAAAAAGATCCGAAAAATCACATAAATTTCTATAGAATCGAATTTATTTATATAAATTAGATAAAATGCTTGAAGGTTCAATACATTGAAAAAAAAAACTGCTTAAATTTTTTCCAATTTAAGTGAAATATAAGAGACAGATCCTCTGGAAGAGCATTATATTAAGAGCATTATATTGCTTACAGAAATCTACAAAATTATCACTTCCTTCTTAAAACTAAATTAGTATTTACGATTGTTTTTTTACAATTTCATGAGCAGAAACATTACAGGTTTATGATTAATGCTTTGTTTATATTGTTCATCTTTAATATGGTGTTTTTCTCTCTCCTCGTTTCTTATATGCGAAACCTCCAAACCTCGTTTCTCGTACCGTTCTCGTTTCCCGTTCCGTTTCCCGTTTCTCGTTTCTGGTAACATAGGTTGTGAAATGGTTATATATAAAGCATCGTCTAAGTTCTACCATTTCTGGTGGGTGGAAGGAGGAGAAGGCACAAACAAAGAGCAGAAATAATAGCCATGTGGGGAATGTTGATCGCTGCCAAATGATTCGGAAATTGAAGAGATTCAGATCTTTGGGGATGCGAAAGGTATTATTGAGTGGGTTAAGGGGCGCCACGAGTTCAGACGGTCTATTCTTATTAACTGGATTGAATCTTTGGGGATGCGAAAGGCATTATTGAGGTGAGACGGCTTATTCTTATTAACTGGATTGAATCTTTGGGGATGCGAAAGGCATTATTGAGTTGAGTGGTCTGAGGGGCGCACCGAGTTCAGACTGCCTATTCTTATTAACTGGATGAAGCGCATCAAAATCATAATAAGAACTTTCCAGCAGGTAAACTTTGACCACATATACAGAGAACAAAACTGGTCTGCTAATTTACTTTCAAAAATTCATCGAGAAACAGGTAAGTTTTACTTTTCAGTTTTTGAACAGGTTGTCATGGCCCAACACTGTCAGCATCAACTACTCATAAGGAGAGACATGCCAGGGTCTCATTTTGATCACTGGATGCACTAATGTAATAGAATTTCTCTTCCACTAGATAGGCAGCAATAAACCTTTGAATTTTTGTTCAACGAAGAAATACAATCTCAAGTATGTTGATTAGTTTTCACCGTCTCCTGTATGCAATTTTCCAAAGAAGAAAGACAGAAAAATGATCAAATCTATATATATACTACTTTTTTCTTTTAATAAAAAGTTTTGCTCCTAAAAAAATGTGTACCAACCAATCCACCAAAATGAAAAAGGACGCGAGATAGTAGAACGTTACCCATTAAAGGTCTTCAGCTCGAGACCACTTATGTCGGCGACATGAGAAAGAGCATCTCTCCAGCCTTGAATGGTAGCGGAGTCGTGGCGTGGCTTCTCTCTATTAGTTTGAGGGTCGATTATTGTCTTCTGTTCGAGTTTCTTAAGGGCTTCAGCGTATACTCCTTTTTTGTCGTTCCACCTGACCTGGAAAGGCTCTACATTATAAAATATCGGAACAATAGGTGCCCGGGACTTGACCATGAGAACTAGTTCATCGAGGCACCATTTCGATTCCGCATACGCCGGAGAGAAAATGGCTATTTGCACAGAAGCCACTCGAATAGCGGCTTCAATTTGAGACTGGAATTCGTGTCCTGGCTCAAGTTCAGGCTTGTCAAGAAACACCCACAATCCATGGTCACGAAGGCGCTGGTAGAGATGGGACGCGAAGGTGTTTTTAACATCCGATCCCCGATGATTGATGAAAACATCATATCGGGGATAAAAGGTGGACGCAGAAGACGATGAAGCATCGTGCTTCTGTTGCGGTGCGTTGGGTAGGTTTGCCATTGCAGAAGGCGGATTGGGATGAATGGGTGGACTGATAGGCCGAGTCAATGAAAATAAGATGAACAGCTGAGACAATGAATAAGACGAATAGCTGAAAACTGCAAGAAGCTGCAGCAAAACGCGTATCGCACTATGGGTGGAAAGGATGTGCTGAAAACTGCAAGAAGCTGCAGCCAAACGCGTAGCGCACTATGGGTGGAAAGGATGTGCTGTATCTCAACCAGTATTGTAATGTGGGGAGAAGGATGTGCTGTATCTCAACCAGTATTATAATGTTATTTTATAACCCCCAAAAAAACTAGTAGAGTGGATATTAGCACTCGTAATCAAAACATGTAACCAGAAGTTTCTTGGTTGGAACATCCCTGGAGGTTTCTTGTTTGAAATATTCCAAATAATTAAAAGTTCATCATGACAACTCTTTATCGAAATCTACCTTTCACTTTTGTCAGGGAAACGACGAAATGTGGATACATGTTAGAGGTATTATTATAAACAAATTTATTGTTAGATTTTTCTTTGGATCATAATGGAACGGGAAACGACAGAATGTGGATACGTGTTAGAGGTATTATTATAAACAAATTTATTGTTGACTTTTCTTGGTTCATAATGGAAGGGGAAACGACAGAATGTGGATACGTGTTAGATGTTTTATTATAAACAAAATGTGGATACGTGTTAGAGGTTTTATTATAAACAAATTTATTGTTGATTTTTCTTGGTTCATAACGGAACATTGTTACTACGGTTCCATTGTTACTACGGTTTATGGTTGATTTTTGTTTTATTATAAACAAAATGTGGATACGTGTTAGAGGTTTTATTATAAACAAATTTATTTATTGTTGATTTTTCTTGGTTCATAATGGAACATTGTTACTACGGTTCCATTGTTACTACGGTTTGTGGTTGATTTATCTGTTATTATTTTTTATTAGTTTATTTACTTAGTTTTAGTTTTACTCTCTTAAAAATCAATAATAAATCTAAATATTAAATTAAATAAATAAAATCGTGAGAATTCTTCAAACCGAGTATCCAAATCCAAATATTGATTAAATAAATAAAATCATGAGAATTTCTCAAACAAGGGAATCTAGTTTTGATGAGAGATTCTCTCCAACTAGCTCTCTTAAATTAGTGTGTAAGTTGAAAAATTGTCTCAACCAAGTGAGTCTAAAATAGACGCACTATCTTAAAACCAATTACTCATGTATTTAAATGTATTATTAAATTATTTGAACAAGACATGATCGCTCACTGCGTTTTCCGCGGGTTAATGTTGTGTGTGTTAGTTTGCTGTGCATATGGTGATTTTCCTTCATGTGGTATCGGCGCCACTTCTCATGAAAGAGCATTTGTCATGATATACATTTGCATTGATTGTTGACCAACCCGAGTAATGGTGCCAGGAAAATGTTGCATGTGGTTCTGGGCACCACCAGATTTGGGACGAGCCATAATGAGATTTCATATTAAAAGATCACGTGTAGAGCGATTGAAAGAGTCCACGAGTAGTCTAAGTGCCCACAGCAAGATTGGGTTCGTTCACATGGAGACCAAGCCAAGTTGTTGTGGTCGTTACAAGGATTTGATCAAAGAAATCAACCAAGATACCATACACATTCACCAGTTCAGTTGTTTTTCTGCGCTGAGTATGATGAATTTGATTGGTGTGTTGTAGATGGCCGAGTCAAATTGTTGGTCTACTTCTAACTAGCTCGGGCCATTTGGAGTGATAGCAGCAACATTCGGCTGATTGTATGATGGCCCAACCCCCAACATTTACAATCGTGTGGAATTTAATGTGTAGTAGTTGGTAACCGTGTCAAAGTTACAGGCCCCTCTCGACCCTTCGGTGATTAACCTATGGTTAGGTTAGCTGTCATGTTAATATGCGATGACATTATTCCTCCGTGGATTTTAACTCGTTTGCAATCTGTTTGTATTGATTGCTGTCCCTCCTCACCGGTTAAGGGACACCACCTGTCGATCTTCTCGGTCTGGCCGCTCCCGCCTTTTGACAAACCCTATTCTCGTTTATTGTCACTTTTGTTTGTTCACTGTGCTCGACTCTGAGCTCTGCTCCGTTGTGGTTTGTTGGTGCCTGCGGGCCTCCCCTGTTCTGTGCGTTGAACTCTATACTGCCGAGGTATGTTGGTGCCTCCGGCTTCCTCCGTTCTGTGCGTTGAGCTTCGTTGGTGCCTCCGGGCTTTCTCTGTTCTGTGCGTTGAACTTCTATGAAGGCGACAACCCCGTCGATTCCCTGCCCTGTGCAATGGTAGGTTTGCTGTTTCTCTGGACAATTTCTGTCACATGGGTTGTTTCTCGGCTCTGATAACTTGTTGGCTCGTAACTGTGACAGGGTACCCTCCAGTTCCGCGCTTCTGGCTCGATTCATTCGTCCTTGCCTCCAAGGTATGCAATTGTTCTATGCTTTACTCTGCCTTCACGCCTGTTTCAGACTCTTACAGTCTTGCTCCTTGTCTCAGGCTCTGGTTGTCGGGTTTGGTTTTGCAATGTCGCCTTATCAACTACAGGTAAGAACCGATGGGTTTCATGGCTTGTTTCGTCTATTGGTTTAGCTCGTCTTTCGTTCCGGTTCTGCACTAACCCTCATCCACCTCTGCTTGCAGGTTGTTAAGGTGGCTGGCCGCCGAGGGTTTGCTCACTCTGCAATCTCTGGGTAGCAGTTTGAAACCCGCCCAGTCTCACATAACGGGTAGGGTCTTTCCGACCATGATTCGGTTGTTAAGTTATGAAGGGTTCTGATGTTCTTGGTTCTTGTTCCGTTATAGTTGCAGTCACCTGAGTTGTAGATGGATTGTGCTCCTCCCTATCCTTCGTGGCTCGTATAGCCCTGTTCTGTTGTATTTAGCTTAAGAGGCTTCGTTTGTAAGAGAGTTTGTTTTTGGCGAGTGCTATCTGCTCAGAAAATCTTGTGGTGTGCTCTTGCTTGTAATGGACGGTGGTTAACTGGTTAATTAAGTCAAACTGTTTTTCTCATTTGCTTTCTATACTTGTATTATCTTGTAAATGGAATGAAGGCGTTGTATTTTTGTTACCTGGTCGTTCGTCGGTGACTGTTGAATGGTTCTCCTTTCTTTGCTGGAAATGGTTTCCTGTAGCAACACTTTTCCCTTCTCGACTCCTGTTACAGCTTGCTGTCTTATTGCTTCAAATGCATTTTAATCACAACAGACGGAAATGTGGAATACGTATGAAATAATTAACAATGGACTATTAGTTGGCAAGGTAAATGACTTGTTTGTTTTTATTACAGAGGACTGTTTCACTGTTTGCTTCTTCGTACCGGAGGTTCTCTCTCTCTAACTATTTTCCCTTTGTTTTTAATACTTGGAAAGCATAACTGCTTCTATTTTCGGTTGAACTGTTCAACCAGAATTTGTCGAACTGCTAGCCAGTTTCTTTTTACAAAAATGATAACTAACTGTTAATTATTTCCTAAACTAAAACAATTCACAACTGTAATCCTACGGTCTCTAACGGCCTTTTGGAAAATGAAACAAATAATAATAAAGAAAACCAAAAACGACAAGTCTAATAACCTGTCCAACTATGCATGTAGTCTTCGACTTGTTCTTGTTTTCTTTTCGAGACAGTCAACCACCTTCTGTCTCCTCGGAGCTGGATGCTCCTGCATCAGGCTCCCAGGGTGGCAAAAAGTCATGGCTCCGTTCCATGAGGTCGTCGACAGAATAGCCTGTTTTCTATATCTGCGTTGCGTTGAGCCACGAACTGTCCTCTATCGGACGGTCCTTCCACTTGACCAAGTACCGCAGATATTCTTTCCTGCGTGTGCGCCTAGCTACCTGTGTGTCAAGGATCCTCTCGATCTCAAGGGGTTGTGCCATTGGCATCTGCCTCATCCATGAACTTTCCTCACAACTGGTGTCCCGCGGTGGCTTTGCTGCTGCACTGTCTTCCGAATCAGCGACATAGGGGAACAGATCTGCCACGTTAAAAATGGGAGAAATACCGATCCCTGGTGGCAGCTGTAGCTCATAGGCATTTGCAGAAAACTTGCGAATGATTTTGCAGGGACCGATCTTTTTATACTTTAACTTGTTGTACTCCCGTTTTGGAAACCGTTCCTTACGTAAATACGCAAGGACTTCATCTCCAACGTTGAATTGAACTTCCCGACGCTTTGAATCAGCTCGCTGCTTATACTTTTGACTGCTGTCCTGTAATTTCAGCTTTACCTGCTCATGTAAGTTGCTCATTGCTTGGGCGAAATCTTCCCCATCAGCACTTCGTTTTTCGAGCTTTCCCAAATCTCGTAATTCATGCACTCCGCGTGGATGCATGCCGTATAAAATCTGGAAGGGACTATAACCGGTGCTGCGATTAGGTGAATCATTATATGTGAATTCCGCCTGAGCAAGTACACGGTCCCACGTCCGTGAATTTTCGCCTATTAAGCTCCGTAGCAAATTCCCCAGACTCCTGTTTACCACTTCAGTTTGTCCATCGGTATGCGGGTGGTAAGCGGAGGTGAACTGTAACTGGGTGTTCAACTTTTTCCATAGGGTTCGCCAAAAATGTCCGGTGAACTTTACGTCCCTGTCGGAGATGATGGACCTTGGGAGACCATGTAGTCGAACGATCTCAGTAAAAAACAAATGTGCTACATAAGTAGCATCACTGGTTTTCTTGCAAGGTACAAAGTGCGCCATCTTTGAAAATCGATCTACCACTACCATTACTGAATCGAAACCCCGTTGTGTCTTAGGCAAGCCCAGAACAAAATCCAAGCTGATGGAGTCCCACGGTCTGCTCGGAATGGGTAATGGTAAGTAAAGACCTGTATTTTGACTGTGACCCTTTGCCAGTTGACAAACCTTGCACCTACTTACGTACCTTTGTACATCCCGTTGCAACTTTGGCCAAAAATAGAAATGTCGTACCTGTGAAATTGTCTTGTCTATACCAAAGTGTCCAGCCAGACCCCCACTGTGTTTTTCCTGAATAATGTTCTCTCGCATAGAGCAGTTGGGAATACATAACTGTCCTCCCTTAAACAGCAACCCTTCCTGTAAATTGTAGTCCAACCACAGGCTACTGTTTCTCAACAGAGGGTTTTGACAGGCCTCATAGGCCTCCTTAAAATCTGCATCTGTTTGATACAGTTCCCTCAGGTGCTCAAAGCCTAAAACCTGCATTGTACTTTCCTGTAAGAGTAGTGTCCTCCTACTCAGCGCATCTGCCACCTTGTTCACTTGCCCACTAATATGTTTCAGTACAAACGTGAAATTCTGTAGATACTCAACCCATGCTGCATGCTTATGGTTCAATTTATGTTGCTGCATGATGTACTGTAATGCAGAGTTATCCGTAAATAAAACAAACTCATTACCTAACAAGTAATGTCTCCAATGCTTTAACGCTTGTATGATTGCGTAAAACTCCTTGTCATAGGTTGAGTATTTCTGTCTACTCTCGTTCAGCTTTTCACTGAAATACGCGACTGGCCTATCCTCCTGAGTAAGTACTGCCCCAATGGTTGTACCACTGGCATCACAACGAACTTGAAAGAGTTTGTTGAAGTCAGGCAGCCTCAATATCGGCTTTTCGGTAATCTTCCTTTTCAAAATCTGAAAACCATTTTCTGCTGCTTCGGTCCAGTGAAAAGGCTGATTTGCCTTCTTGATCGTATCCAGCATAGGTGCACAGATCCCACTGAAATTCCTGTAAAAACTTGCTAGTCCGTGAAAACTTCGGACTTCAAATAAACTTCTTGGAGAAGGCCAGCTAACTATAGCTGCCACCTTTTCTGGGTCCATCTTCAATTCATTTTCCGCAATTACAAAACCCAGGTACACTAACTCCCGCTGAAAAAAAGTACACTTTTTCAGATTGATCAGCAACTTGTTCTGCTGCGGCTTCCTCAACACGCTTCGAACATGCCTGAAATGTTCTTCCTTAGTTTTACTAAAAATCAGAATGTCATCCAGGTAAACTATTACGAACTTTCCAATAAATTCCTTCAGCACCTCATTCATCAGGCGCATGAACGTACTGGGAGCATTGCTCAACCCAAATGGCATCACCAGCCACTCATACAGGCCTTCATTCGTCTTGAAAGCTGTCTTCCACTCGTCTCCTTCCCGAATTCGGATCTGGTGATATCCACTCTTCAAGTCAATCTTCGAGAAATAAGCCGCCCCACTCAAACAGTCCATCATATCGTCCATTCTTGGCAAGGGAAACCTATACCTAACAGTAATTTTGTTAATGGCTCTAGAATCCGTGCACATTCACCACTCTCCTCCTTTCTTGGAGCCAAAAGGGTCGGTACTGCACAGGGGCTCATGCTTTCCCTAATCAATCCTTTGTCTAACAACTCCTGAACCTGCTTTCTAATTTCTTCATGGTCCTTAGGGCTCATACGATAAGCTGCTTTATTTGGCAGACTTGCCCTCGTATAAAGTCAATACAGTGACTAATACCTCTCCTAGGGGGTAGTTCATCCGGAAGGTCATCCACCACGATGTCTCCAAATTCCTGCAACATATTTTGGATTTCCTCGGGCAAATCTGAAATCTGTGTATGCAGTATCACTGCCTTTGGCCTTCTTATGACAGCAAAATTTACATCACTATCCTCAATCTGTTTTATAAATTCTTTTCCGCCCATCAACAATGATTTTACCCCACTGGTTTCAGCTGCACTTTCCTCTTTGATGGGTACAAGCGTGTGCTTGATCCCATCTTTGACAAACTTATAACAGTTTGTTTTCCCGTCATGAACTGCGCTTCTGTCAAACTGCCAGGGTCGTCCTAGCAGTATATGACAGACATCCATTGGCATAACATCGCAGATGATTTTATCCTTATACCTGCCTATCTGAAACTCCACCTCACACTGTTCATCAACTAACAGTTGATGTCCTTTCTGCAGCCATGACACTTTGTAGCTCCTCTTACGCCTACCGGTTCACCTTCAGGACAGTCATACGACTTGTGTCCCCACTTGTGGCAACGATAGCACTGGACAGTTCCCCTGCCCCGACCATTTCCTCGCCCTCGCTGAGCCGGTCGTCCTCCTCTAGTGCTATTGTCCTTCTCTACTGTGCCTGCAGACTTAGAACTGTTGCCTTCTTCACTTGAACCTGCACCTCTGCCTCTGCCAAAAACCTTACTTTTCCCCCTGCCAGTTCCGCCTCCTCTCCTGGCATTCTGTTTCCTGTTAATTTTCTCCTCCACCTTTAGTGCAAACTGGTATGCTTCATCCAAAGTTCTGGGTGAGAGGATACCGATTTCATCCAGTATTTCCCCCCTCAACCCATTCACAAATCTCGCTGTTTTTTCTGGGGTATCTTCCACATACCCTGCTCGCAGATTCAACTTATATAACTCTTCTGTAAATTCCTTAACAGTCATCCCTCTTTGCTTCAAGTTCTGCACCTGCCTATACAACATGATCTGATAGTCTTTCGGCAGAAACTTCTCCTTCAGTTTTGCTTCCATCCTGGTCCACTTCTTTATAGGCTGTTTGTGTAGCCTTTTCCTTTCCGCCTGAACGCTGTCCCACCACAAGGACGCATGTCCTTTCAGCTTTGTGGCGGCGAACTTCACCTGCTTGTCCTCACTGGTTTCCTCAAACTCAAAATATTTATTTACTTCACTCAACCAATCCAGTAACACATCTGCAGACAAACTTCCGTCATAAGTGGGTAGCTCGTGCTTTGGCTTATGACTGGACAGCAAAACTGACTTTAATAACCGGAATTACGGTGTCACCCCTTCAAACTCGTCTTCTGGTTCTGCCACATCTTCATCACTATCATCTGCTGGGTCTCTCCTTCCCCCAGCTTCTACTACTGCCAATCTTTCATGCAAAACGCGAATCTCCTCACGGAGTCCCTCTTCTGCTATCCTCCGGACCGCTCTTACTCTTCCTCTTCCTCTTCTGCCAACCTCCATTTGCTTCTATTCGGCAACCTGCTCTGATACCACTTTTGATGGCCCAGCCCCCCAACGTTTACAATCGTGTGGAATTTAATGTGTAGTAGTTGGTAACCGTGTCAAAGTTACAGGCCCCTCTCGACCCTTCGGTGATTAACCTATGGTTAGGTTAGCTGTCATGTTAATATGCGATGACATTATTCCTTCGTGGATTTTAACTCGTTTGCAATCTGTTTGTATTGATTGCTGTCCCTCCTCACCGGTTAAGGGACGCCACCTGTCGGTCTTCTCGGTCTGGCCGCACCCGCCTTTTGACAAACCCTATTCTCGTTTATTGTCACTTTTGTTTGTTCTCTGTGCTCGACACTGAGCTCTTCCCCGTTGTGGTTTGCTGGTGCCTGCGAGCCTCCCCTGTTCTGTGCGTTGAACTCCATACTGCCGAGGTATGTTGGTGCCTCCAGCTTCCTCCGTTCTGTGCGTTGAGATTCGTGGTACCCCCGGGCTTTCTCTGTTCTGTGCGTTGAACTTCTGTGAAGGCGACAACCCCATCGATTCCCCGCCCTGTCCAATGGTAGGTTTGCTGTTCCTCTGGACAATTTCTGTCACATGGGTTGATTCTCGGCTCTGATAACTTGTTGGTTTGTAACTGTGACAGGGTACCCTCCAGTTCCGCGCTTCTGGCTCGATTCGTTCGTCCCTGCCTCCAAGGTATGCAATTGTTCTATGCTTTACTCTGCCTTCACGCCTGTTTCAGAGTCTTACAGTCTCACTCCTTGTCTCAGGCTCTGGTTGTCGGGTTCGGTTTTGCAATGTCGCCTTATTAACTACAGGTAAGAACCGATGGGTTTCATGGCTTGTTTCGTCTGTTGGTTTAGCTCGTCTTTCGTTCCGATTCTGCACTAACCCTCATCCACCTCTGCTTGCAGGTTGTTAAGGTGGCTGGCCGCCGAGGGTTTGCTCACTTTGCAATCTCTGGGTAGCAGTTCGAAACCCGCCCAGTCTCACATAACGGGTAGGGTCTTTCCGACCATGATTCGGTTGTTAAGTTATGAAGGGTTCTGATGTTCTTGGTTCTTGTTCCGTTATAGTTGCAGTCACCTGAGTTGTAGATGGATTGTGCTCCTCCCTGTCCTTCGTGGCTCGTATAGCCCTGTTCTGTTGTATTTAGCTTAAGAGGCTTCGTTTGTAAGAGAGTTTGTTTTTGGCGAGTGCTATCTGCTCAGAAAATCTTGTGGTGTGCTCTTGCTTGTAATGGACGGTGGTTAACTGGTTAATTAAGTCAAACTGTTTTTCTCATTTGCTTTCTATACTTGTATTATCTTGCAAATGGAATGAAGGAATTGTATTTTTGTTACCTGGTCGTTCGTCAATGACTGTTGAATGGTTCTCCTTTCTTTGCTGGAAATGGTTTCCTGTAGCAACACTTTTCCCTTCTCGACTCCTGTTACAGCTTGTTGTCTTATTGCTTCAAATGCATTTTAATCACAACAGAAGGAAATATGAAATACGTATGAAATAATTAACAATGGACTATTAGTTGGCAAGGTAAATGATTTGTTTGTTTTTATTACAGAGGACTGTTTCACTGTTTGCTTCTTCGTACCGGAGGTTCTCTCTCTCTAACTATTTTCCCTTTGTTTTTAATACTTGGAAAGCATAACTGCTTCTATTTTCAGTTGAACTGTTCAACCAGAATTTGTCCAACTGCTAGCCAGTTTCTTTTTACAAAAATGATAACTAACTGTTAATTATTTCCTAAACTAAAACAATTCACAACTGTAATCCTACGGTCTCTAACGGCCTTTTGGAAAATGAAACAAATAATAATAAAGAAAACCACAAACGACAAGTCTAATAACCTGTCCAGCTATGCATGTAGTCTTCGACTTGTTCTTGTTTTCTTTTCGAGACAGTCAACCACCTTCTGTCTCCTCGGAGCTGGATGCTCCTGCATCAGGCTCCCGGGGTGGCAAAAAGTCATGGCTCCGTTCCATGAGGTCGTCGACAGAATAGCCTGTTTTTTATATCTGCGTTGCGTTGAGCCACGAACTGTCCTCTATCGGACGGTCCTTCCACTTGACCAAGTACCGCAGATATTCTTTCCTGCGTGTGCGCTTAGCTACCTGTGTGTCAAGGATCCTCTCGATCTCAAGGGGTTGTGCCATTGGCATCTGCCTCATCCATGAACTTTCCTCACAACTGGTGTCCCGCGGTGGCTTTGCTGCTGCACTGTCTTCCGAATCAGCGACATAGGGGAACAGATCTGCCACGTTAAAAATGGGAGAAATACCGATCCCTGGTGGTAGCTGTAGCTCATAGGCATTTGCAGAAAACCTGCGAATGATTTTGCAGGGACCGATCTTTTTATACTTTAACTTGTTGTACTCCGGTTTTGGAAACCGTTTCTTACGTAAATATGCAAGGACTTCATCTCCAACGTTGAATTGAACTTCCCGACGCTTTGAATCAGCTCGCTGCTTATACTTTTGACTGTTGTCCTGTAATTTCAGCTTTACCTGCTCATGTAAGTTGCTCATTGCTTGGGCGAAATCTTCCCCATCAGCACTTCGTTTTTCGAGCTTTCCCAAATCTCGTAATTCATGCACTCCGCGTGGATGCATGCCGTATAAAATCTGGAAGGGACTATAACCGGTGCTGCGATTAGGTGAATCGTTATATGCGAATTCCGCCTGAGCAAGTACACGGTCCCACGTCCGTGAATTTTCACCTATTAAGCTCCGTAGCAAATTCCCCAGACTCCTGTTTACCACTTCAGTTTGTCCATCGGTCTGCGGGTGGTAAGCAGAGCTGAACTGTAACTGGGTGTTCAACTTTTTCCACAAGGTTCTCCAAAAATTTCCGGTGAACTTTACGTCCCTGTCGGAGATGATGGACCTTGGGAGACCATGTAGTCGAACGATCTCAGTAAAAAAAAAATGTGCTACATAAGTAGCATCACTGGTTTTCTTGCAAGGTACAAAGTGCGCCATCTTTGAAAATCGATCTACCACTACCATTACTGAATTGAAACCCCGCTCTGTCTTAGGCAAGCCCAGAACAAAATCCAAGCTGACGGAGTCCCACGGTCTGCTCGGAATGGGTAATGGTAAGTAAAGACCTGTATTCTGACTGTGACCCTTTGCCAGTTGACAAACCTTGCACCTACTTACGTACCTTTGTACATCCCGTTGCAACTTTGGCCAAAAATAGAAATGTCGTACCTGTGAAATTGTCTTGTCTATACCAAAGTGTCCAGCCAGACCCCCACTGTGTTTTTCCTGAATAATTTTCTCTCACATAGAGCAGTTGGGAATACATAACTGTCCTCCCTTAAACCGCAACCCTTTCTGTAAATTGTAGTCCAACCACAGGCTACTATTTCTCAACAGAGGGTTTTGGCAGGCCTCATAGGCCTCCTTAAAATCTGCATCTGTTTGATATAGTTCCCTCAGGTTCTCAAAGCCTAAAACCTGCATTGTACTTTCCTGTAAGAGTAGGGCCCTCCTACTCAGCGCATTTGCCAGCTTGTTCGCTTGCCCACTAATATGTTTCAGTACAAACGTGAAATTCTGTAGATACTCAACCCATGCTGCATGCTTATGGTTCAATTTATGTTGCTGCATGATGTACTGTAATGCAGAGTAATCCGTAAATAAAACAAACTCATTACCTAACAGGTAATGTCTCCAATGCTTTAACGCTTGTATGATTGTGTAAAACTCCTTGTCATAGGTTGAGTATTTTTGTCTACTCTCGTTCAGCTTTTCACTGAAATACGCGACTGGCCTATCCTCCTGAGTAAGTACTGCCCCAATGGTTGTACCACTGGCATCACAACGAACTTGAAAGAGTTTGTTGAAGTCAGGCAGCCTCAATATCGGCTTTTCGGTAATCTTCCTTTTCAAAATCTGAAAACCATTTTCCGCTGCTTCGGTCCAGTGAAAAGGCTGATTTGCCTTCTTGATCATATCTATCATAGGTGCACAAATCCCACTGAAATTCTTGTAAAAACTTGCTAGTCCGTGAAAACTTCGGACTTCAAATAAACTTCTTGGAGAAGGCCAGCTAACTATAGCTGCCACCTTTTCTGGGTCCATCTTCAGTTCATTTTCCGCAATTACAAAACCCAGGTACACTAACTCCTGCTGAAAAAAGTACACTTTTTCAAAGTGATCAGCAACTTGTTCTGTTGCAGCTTCCTCAACACACTTCGAACATGCCTGAAATGTTCTTCCTTAGTTTTACTAAAAATCAGAATGTCATCCAGGTAAACTATTACGAACTTTCCAATAAATTCCTTCAACACCTCATTCATCAGGCGCATGAACGTACTGGGAGCATTGCTCAACCCAAATGGCATCACCAGCCACTCATACAGGCCTTCATTCGTCTTGAAAGCTGTCTTCCACTCATCTCCTTCCCGAATTCGGATCTGGTGATATCCACTCTTCAAGTCAATCTTCGAGAAATAAGCCGCCCCACTCAAACAGTCCATCATATCGTCCATTCTTGGCAAGGGAAACCTATACCTAACAGTAATTTTGTTAATGGCTCTAGAATCCGTGCACATTCGCCACTCTCCTCCTTTCTTTGGAGCCAAAACGGTCGGTACTGCACAGGGGCTCATGCTTTCCCTAATCAATCCTTTGTCTAACAACTCCTGAACCTACTTTCTAATTTCTTCATGGTCCTTAGGGCTCATACAATAAGCTGCTTTATTTGGCAGACTTGCCCTAGTATAAAGTCAATACAGTGACTAATACCTCTCCTGGGGGGTAGTTCATCCGGAAGGTCATCCACCACGATGTCTCCAAATTCCTGCAACATATTTTGGATTTACTCGGGCAAATCTGAAATCTGTTTATGCAGTATCACTGCCTTTGGCCTTCTTATGACATCGAAATTTACATCACTATCCTCAATTTGTTTTATAAATTCTTTTCCGCCCATCAACAATGCTTTTACCCCACTGGTTTCAGCTGCACTTTCCTCTTTGATGGGTACAAGCGTGTGCTTGATCCCATCTTTGACAAACTTATAACAGTTTGTTTTCCCGTCATGAACTGCGCTTCTGTCAAACTGCCAGGGTCGTCCTAGCAGTATATGACAGACATCCATTGGCATAACATCGCAGATGATTTTATCCTTATACCTGCCTATCTGAAACTCCACCTCACACTGTTCATCAACTAACAGTTGATGTCCTTTCTGCAGCCATGACACTTTGTAGGGAGTGGGGTGCTTCAACTTTTTCAATCCCAGTTTCTCCACCATCTCTACAGCCACTAAATTGTCGGTACTTCCACTGTCGATGATCAGCTTGCAGCACTTACCCTCTGACTTGTAAACTGTTCGGAATAAAGCCTTTCGCTGGTCAGGTTCTGCAATTTCTTTTGCTGGTTTCAACAGCACCTTATTCAACACCAAAGCTTCACCCGTCTCTGGTGCGTTCTCCACTTCCTGAGGTGTTGCCTCAGCATCCTCTGGCTGAGCAACATAAGCTCCTCTTCCGCCTACCGGTTCACCTTCAGGACAGTCATACGACTTGTGTCCCCACTTGTGGCAACGATAGCACTGGACAGTTCCCCTGCCCCGACCATTTCCTCGCCCTCGCTGAGCCGGTCGTCCTCCTCTAGTGCTATTGTCCTTCTCTGCTGTGCCTGCAGACTTAGAACTGCTGCCTTCTTCACTTGAACCTGCACCTCTGCCTCTGCCAAAAACCTTACCTTTCCCCCTGCCAGTTCCGCCTCCTCTCCTGGCATTCTGTTTCCTGTTAATTTTCTCCTCCGCCTTTAGTGCAAACTGGTATGCTTCATCCAAAGTTCTGGGTGAGAGGATACCGATTTCATCCAGTATTTTCCCCCTCAACCCATTCACAAATCTCGCTGTTTTTTCTAGGGTATCCTCCACATACCCTGCTCGCAGATTCAACTTATAGAACTCTTCTGTAAATTCCTTAACAGTGATCCCTCTTTGCTTCAAGTTCTGCACCTGCCTATACAACATGATCTGATAGTCTTTCGGCAGAAACTTCTCCTTCAGTTTTGCTTCCATCCTGGTCCACTTCTTTATAGGCTGTTTGTGTAGCCTTTTCCTTTCCGCCTGAACGCTGTCCCACCACAAGGACGCATGTCCTTTCAGCTTTGTGGCGACGAACTTCACTTGCTTGTCCTCACTGGTTTCCTCAAACTCAAAATATTTATTTACTTCACTCGACCAATCCAGTAACACATCTACAAACAAACTTCCGTCATAAGTGGGTAGCTCGTGCTTTGGCTTATGACTGGACAGCAAAACTGACTTTCTAACCAGAATTCCGGTGTCACCCCTTCAAACTCGTCTTCTGGTTCTGCCACATCTTCATCACTATCATCTGCTGGGTCTCTCCTTCCCCCAGCTTCTACTACTGCCAATATTTCACGCAAAACGCGAATCTCCTCACGGAGTCCCTCTTCTGCTATCCTCCGGACCGCTCTTCCTCTTCCTCTTCCTCTTCTGCCAACCTCCATTTGCTCCTATTCGGAAACCTGCTCTGATACCACTTTTGATGGCCCAGCCCCCCAACGTTTACAATCGTGTGGAATTTAATGTGTAGTAGTTGGTAACAGTGTCAAAGTTACAGGCCCCTCTCGACCCTTCAGTGATTAACCTATGGTTAGGTTAGCTGTCATGTTAATATGCGATGACATTATTCCTCCGTGGATTTTAACTCGTTTGCAATCTGTTTGTATTGATTGCTGTCCCTCCTCACCGGTTAAGGGATGCCACCTGTCGGTCTTCTCGGTCTGGCCGCTCCCGCCTTTTGACAAACCCTATTCTCGTTTATTGTCACTTTTGTTTGTTCTCTGTGCTCGACTCTGAGCTCTGCCCCGTTGTGGTTTGCTGGTGCCTGCAAGCCTCCCCTGTTCTGCGCGTTGAACTCTATACTGCCGAGGTATGTTGGTGCCTCCAGCTTCCTCCGTTCTGTGCGTTGAGCTTCGTGGTGCCCCCGGGCTTTCTCTGTTCTGTGCGTTGAACTTCTATGAAGGCGACAACCCCGTCGATTCCCTGCCCTGTCCAATGGTAGGTTTGCTGTTCCTCTGGACAATTTCTGTCACATGGGTTGATTCTCGGCTCTGATAACTTGTTGGTTTGTAACTGTGACAGGGTACCCTCCAGTTCCGCGCTTCTGGCTCGATTCGTTCGTCCCTGCCTCCAAGGTATGCAATTGTTCTATGCTTTACTCTGCCTTCACGCCTGTTTCAGACTCTTACAATCTCGCTCCTTGTCTCAGGCTCTGGTTGTCGGGTTCAGTTTTGCAATGTCGCCTTATCAACTACAGGTAAGAATCGATGGGTTTCATGGCTTGTTTAGTCTGTTGGTTTAGCTCGTCTTTCGTTCCGGTTCTGCACTAACCCTCATCCACCTCTGCTTGCAGGTTGTTAAGGTGGTTGGCCGCCGAGGGTTTGCTCACTTTGCAATCTCCGGGTAGCAGTTAGAAACCCGCCCAGTCTCACATAACGGGTAGGGTCTTTCCGACCATGATTCGGTTGTTAAGTTATGAAGGGTTCTGATGTTCTTGGTTCTTGTTCCGTTATAGTTGCAGTCACCTGAGTTGTAGATGGATTGTGCTCCTCCCTGTCCTTCGTGGCTCGTATAGCCCTGTTCTGTTGTATTTAGCTTAAGAGGCTTCGTTTGTAAGAGAGTTTCTTTTTGGCGAGTGTTATCTGCTCAGAAAATCTTGTGGTGTGCTCTTGCTTGTAATGGACGGTGGTTAACTGGTTAATTAAGTCAAACTGTTTTTCTCATTTGCTTTCTATACTTGTATTATCTTGTAAATGGAATGAAGGCGTTGTATTTTTGTTACCTGGTCGTTCGTCGGTGACTGTTGAATGGTTCTCCTTTCTTTGCTGGAAATGGTTTCCTGTAGCAACACTTTTCCCTTCTCGACTCCTGTTACAGCTTGTTGTCTTATTGCTTCAAATGCATTTTAATCACAACAGAAGGAAATATGAAATACGTATGAAATAATTAACAATGGATTATTAGTTGGCAAGGTAAATGATTTGTTTTTTTTATTACAGAGGACTGTTTCACTATTTGTTTCTTCGTACCGGAGGTTCTCTCTCTCTAACTATTTTCACTTTGTTTTTAATACTTGGAAAGCATAACTGCTTCTGTTTTCGGTTGAACTGTTCAACCAAAATTTGTCCAACTGTTAGCCAGTTTCTTTTTACAAAAATGATAACTAACTGCTAATTATTTCCTAAACTAAAACAATTCACAACTGTAATCCTACGGTCTCTAACGGCCTTTTGGAAAATGAAACAAATAATAATAAAAAAAACCAAAAACGACAAGTCTAATAACCTGTCCAGCTATGCATGTAGTCTTCGACTTGTTCTTGTTTTCTTTTCGAGACAGAGCTAGATGCTCCTGCATCATTGTATTATTTGCGCTGGCAGTTCCGGTTGATTGAGTGCCTGAGCAGAATTCATTGTTGGAAGGGGACGGATTTTCCTTTTCGCTGGTTGATATAATCCACGCGGGGAACACGTTAAATGCACCCTGCGTTAGATAGGACGGGGTTGCACCAAGACACATCCGATTGTAAGGTTGTGCGTTCATATATACCTGTGGGTGTCAGAGATTTTGAATGAATACGATGCATATATGATCGCTAGATCGTTGGCAGAGTTGAGGAATGCGATCCGGCGGATTTTCAGAATATATACATAGCAGAGATCTGACTGAGTATTTGTGTGTTGCAAGGACACAACCTTGATTATTTAATTATTGTTTGTAGATGAATTACTGTCATGAGTCAAACACCTATGCACTAAATCTTCTTGAATGAAGCGATCTTTACAGCATCTGGCCAGCACATTCGCCTGCATAACCTCCGGTGTTGGCTGGACAAGAATATAAACGCACTGGTAGAAGTGGGTGCCGCGGGCCACTTGATTAAGGCGGCAAGTGTGAGGTGCCACGGCCCTGCATGCGACTTCCAGATTTGCACAGGCCTGGGATTTTGTCAGCCTCTGGACGCCTACTACAGTCACATGGGGTTCAAATGAAGGCCCTCCGAATTCGCTCTTGAGCTCATTCATCAATTTAACAAATTCCTCTTTGTGCTCAGGCGACGGCGTTGCCCACCCAGAGTACATCCCCACCTCTTCTGTCATGTCTGTAAAACCTCACTCGCTACCTCAATCCAGATGCCACGCCATTATCACAGATTGATGGTAATATCTGTAATGTTGAATATTCATTCTGGTGCTAATATTCCTAGCGTGAGATTTCAGCTCCAAAATACACTCTACGTGGCGGAAATTCCTTCAACACAGCAATGTGAATATCAAGAAGAAATTTGAGATGTGAAGACAAAGGAGAGCTAGCGTGGAAGAGAGCCAACTTTTCTCAAAAACAAATGGGTTTAAAATTCAATTTCAGCCATAGTCAACTTTTTCTCCAACGAAAATGTATACCTTAGGAAAAATTTAAAGTCTCTTTTGACTTTTTAAAGTGTTTTGACTTTTAAATGTTCACTTGAAAAAGTTACTCATTCACCTTTTAAAAGGAACATCACTAAAAGTTTTAATGGGAGTCTAAAAGGCATTGAACACCAAAATATTTGTTTTTTGAGACATAATGTGCATAAATTTTATGTTTGGAGTGATGGAAGATTTAATGAAATTATTTAAATCTTCCATCAACTTAGTTTCTCTGTGTGCAACAGATCTGAGGGTTTTATTATTATGTAGTAGTAAATCTGAGTACAATTTTTGGATGCTCAACTAGCAATCCGATACACAGAGAAACTAAGTTGATGGAAGATTTAAATAATTTCATTAAATCTTCCATCACTCCAAACATAAAATTGTAGTGATAAAGGAGTCACTACAGGCAGATGGAAGGAGATTTAATTGACCAAGGAGATTTAATTTTTTTTTAAGTGTTTTAAGACATATATGCGGGTTGGGTATACACAGACCCGCGTATACATGCGTTTAGCTCAGGGAAATGTCGCGTATAGGGAATAAAACACTGTTTTTTAAATTGTGGACCGGATCTGAGCACATGGTCTTGCATTTGATTAATTCAAGAGTGACCCCACTTGTGAATTAATCAAGATCAGAGCACATGGTCTTGCATTTCTTAGTATTTTAGTTAATTGTGATTAACATTGAGTTATTGTTTTATGTAGTTACTTTTGGAGAAACTAAGTTGATGGAAGATTTAAATAATTTCATTAAATCTTCCATCACTCCAAACATAAAATTGTGATAAGTATAAATTTTATGTTTGGAGTGATAGAAGATTTAATGAAAAAAATTTAAGATATATGGGGAAAAGTGATAAATGTTATTTTCTATGTAATGGAGTAATAAGGGTATCAAGTGTGATTTTGTGGAGTAATAAGGTGAAAATATTTTTTGTATTTGAAGTGATAAGTGATTTTTTTGGAGAAAGTTATCAAAAGTAATATTTTGTTTTGAGAGAGATTTTAAGAGCAATTGAGTGCACATTTAGTATTTTGAAGACATTTTGACGTCAAGCAGTTCTTAGTCTGTGCTTGAGACGCATCACTGAAGACATTGTCATGATGATGTATATTGAAGGTTAATAAAAACATCTCTTTTTGTGGTGATCGTGTCTTAGATCCCCCCAAATTGAATAAGGGGATCATAGGAACACTCTGTGTCGTGGATGTGTTTGCATGACTTGTGTCGAATTTGTAAAATGCTCTTTTTCTTATGCTTCAAAAAAACAACTACATGCACATAAGAAAAGTTTACATATACAAATCATCGATCAAGTTCTTGAAATTAAAGCTCCCATAATCAATTAAGTTCATAAGCACAAAGCGTCACATCATCGACTTGATAAATGCTACTACAATATTTCACAACAGCTAAATCACGTCATCAAGTTAAGGACGCTACGCACTCAAGCATTTCAAAGTACAATCGCCATCAATTAAGTTCATAAGCACAAAGCGTCACATCATCAAATTGTGTCAGGGGACACCGATGTTGTGGACAGTTGGATCCTTTTGCAGCGTGGCACGATGGAGTTGTCAAGCAACATTCAGAGATGAATCAAACATGCAATTGATTCATGTTCTTTTCAGATTTGAGTTTTTTCAACATCTAGCTTTGGCGGTTTTTTCAGGCAAATGTTTTTTGAGGATCAACTTGAAAACTTGGAAGATGGTTCCTTGTTCGTTTTAGATTTATCATTGAGGGGGGGAATGTTAGCCTCACTCTCTTAAAAATCAATAATAAATCCAAATATTAAATTAAATAAATAAAATCACGAGAATTTTTCAAACCAAGGATTCTAGTTTGGATGAGAGATTCTCTCCAACTAGTTCTCCTAAATTAGTGTTTAAGTTGAGAAATTGTCTCAACCAAGTGAGTCTAAGATAAATGCACTATCTTAAGACCACTTGCTCATGTATTTAAATGTATTATTAAATTATTTGAATAAGAGAGAATTACATGAGCATGAGAGACCACATTATGGCTCTCTGCCTTTTTTGTCAGTTAATGTTCTCTGTGTTAATTAGTTGTGCATATGGTTATATGGCTGTGTGATTTTCCTTCACTTAATAAATTGTAAATTGAATTTTATTTCATCTTTCACCATATAATCAATAGTCTGAAAAGCAATTGCTTGAATTTTATTTCATCTTTCACCATATACTCAATAATCCTTGATTTCTTAATATATAGTCAATAGCATAAAAAGCAATTGCTAGAGTTATAAGAAATCACAAAAAAATGCTATTAATAGATGTTAATTATTTGTAATCTTATTTATTTTTGTTTTATGATAGGTGTAGTATGTTTTTTTTTTTTTTTTAATGTTATTATTTTTTGTTTTATAATACGTGGTTTTTATTGTTGGATATTTTTTTTCACATAATTTATTCAATTTTATTTGATATTTTAATCTAATATTACAAAGAAATGCCATTAATGAATGTTCAGTTTTTTAAATCTTATTTTTTTTGTTTGTTTTGTGATAGGTGGTCCTCTTTAGGGTTATGGTTACTTCTATTTATTATTTTTGTAGTCGTCATAACAATAAGACCATGGTGGATTAGGATCAATAGAATATTAAGAGAGAAAATAGATCAAATAAGGGGTTAAGAGAGCATTTTAACTTATCCTACATGCAAGATATAGCATTGTAATGAATATGAGATCATTTCGTGCTTGTGACTAGAATAAGTTTCAAGTTGAGTTTTATTCCAAAAATGAGGGTAGTTCATAGAAATTTCTTACTAATGCTTTGTCATTAGAGAGAATGCATTACAATTAGGGAGAGAAACATGGTATAGGAACATAATCAAAAGCCATATAAGAGAAGACATAAAGACATAGGAAGGAGGAGTAGAACAAGTCACAAATAAGCTATACTGATGTAACAATCCCACTAGTGAGAGAGCCACACACAAGGTAGCCATAACATTTTCTAGCCTTATCATTTTTATTCTCTATCCAACATATAGATTTTTGCTTGCAACCGTGAACTCTTATTGTGTAGTTTGTTTTCCAAACAATGGGCTAGAGAGGACAACAACAGAAGGTATATTAAAATATTATCAACTCACAAAAAGTTTCCAAAATGTAGAGATAATTTCCCTTGTCTCCTTACTCTACTCAACATGTACTCCTACAAGAGATAGAACAAACCTTAAGGTTGATCAATAGGCATACATAAGCATACAAAGGATTATGGCCAAGACATGTTAATTATATTGCATGTCAAAGTGAATTATCCATGTAAAATAATATAGTGAAAGACATTATATACTCAATAATGACTAGCACTAAAGCCTCATGGTGTATCAATGTCTTTACTCATTCTTTACCAACCTCTTAAGTATCTCTCTTAGTGTTACTAATAGAAACTATCACCTAACATACATCCTAAGTCACTCTCTTCATTCTTTACCATCCTCTTGAGTATATCCCTCGTGTTACTAGTACCAATTGTCACCTAACATACATCCTAAGTCACTCTCTTAGCATAACAAAACTTGAGAAAAAAGTGAAAAGCTACCATATTAAGAGTGAAGATAGAAATTCTACCACTTCCCATATTTTTATGAGGTAAAGATTCATTACTTATAATATAACACTTGCAGAGGAAACCAAGAATTTATGTTTGCCCAGCATAACAAAACTTTATCTCTTTCTCTTGCTCACATCACAATCCAAAAAAATGCCAACATTCCAAACTATGTTAGAATTTTAAAGCAATGAGGTTGGGTGGAGAAAAAGGTGGCAAATAGTGAAGAAATACACTGAATATGTGCAAAGCTAAAATATTCAATAGAAATTACTTTTCAAGTCATAGTTTAACATAGGAGATCTAAATTATACACTTAAATGAATGCTTGAATATATGATATTTCTACACTAACATTATATATATATATATATATATATATATATATATATATATATATAACAAAAAATAGTTACAATAAACTTGAAAAAAAGAGAGTAAATGATGATAACACAAAGTTATAAGGGAGAGTAGGCTACCTCCACATGGAAACCTGCATGGCCATCCCGCTACTGCAAAGGACGAAAAAAGATGGTAAGTTAGTGTATGTTGCACCAACATAGTGAAGAAGCATGCAAAGAGTTGAGCTGAGACACTAATGTTATGGTTTACACTTTCAAGGACACAATGTTTCCTTTATGGAAGAATATAGGTCAAAGCATGATCATTATATAGAGGAATGGGGACAAGGCCAAAACACAGTGAAGAGGAAGCGTTTAAATATATTTATAATCCACCAGCCATGGAAGGATACAATCAGGGTTTGCAACTCTAGATTATTAACACCATTTCAAGGAGAGCATGTAGGCAAAGGATCTAATTATCACTATCCATCACGATAGTTCCAGTTCTTCTCACTCATGTGCATCACTCCTCTCCATGGGACCTTCTCTCTCAGGTTCAACTTTTTCTTGCTCTTACCCTGCAATTCTATTTCGAATCTACAACATTTTATGTCTACTTCTCCATCCTTTGTGAGCTCTTTTGGTTTCTAGACCTCCATCCCTTTCCTCGACCCTATGTATCTAGGAGGTTACTTCTCACTTGTATCTCTATGGTTTCCCTACCTATCTATTGTTTCTTCCCTATTATTAATTGGTCCTATTTCTAGCTCCCCCTCTTGTTTTGGTCCAGCGCTTATTATTTTCATCCCCTGATCTTAGGTCTTCATCCCTCAATCAGTCCTCCATTATTTATCACTGCTCGCTCCTGTCATGTCCCTTCTCAAACACATTTGTAACAGGGTGCTGCTACACAATTTTGGCAGCGATTTTGGTTTAAGAGGAGAACCCCACATGCAGAAACTTAGGAACTATAGGCAGTTCGAATTATTTTTGGCAACTAGTGGAATGTGGAGGCCACCCATGCATAATTTGAATTTGGCCAAGGAGGACGTTGGAGGGAATTCGAGTTAGTGGAAGGAGGGGCCCACAAGAGGCTAAGGGAGCCCAAGGTGATAAAAGGGGATGGAGCTCTCATTTTCGAGCATTCTGATTATTTTGACAAACAAACTCATTTTGTACGCTCTGCTGTTCAGCGAGTCTACCGGTTGTTTAGCCACAAGTCTTCTACAGGGAAGATTCAACCACTTCTTCGGGGTACCATCCATCTCCGCCCTAGGGAGGCTATTACACAGGGGTTTCCAGGGAGTCTGGTACATTCACACACTTTAGTCATCAGTGTAGGGAGGAACTGTGTATTCCCGGGCAGCGAGAGAACACGCAGGAAGGGTTAGAAACCAGCGAGGGGGATTCACAGCTTACTGGGAGAGTTGGGAATAGACCAACAAAGGGATTCACAGCGTGCTGGGAGAATCGAGAGTTGAGGAGACAGCGTAGAAAGGGAAACTTTGTTGGAGTAGCAACCAGCTAGACCAGCGCAGAGGCCACTGTAGCAACAAACTCGTAGTGCTGGGAGAGTAGTCATTCGGACCAAGGGTCATCTGGGAAGCAAGGAGTTAGTCAGTACAAGACGCAACGTTCTAGGGTTATTTTCAGAGGGCTTGACAAGCTATTTCCTGCAAGTCAAATTTGGCTGTAGCAGCTCGGGAGAGGCTCCAAAGAGGCCCAAAATCCAAAGTCAAAACTAGAGAAACTCCCTTCTAGGTTTACCTGGGTTTTTGACAAGGATCCCAACTCTAAAGTTTCATAATTTTCTGAGCACCAGAGATGGGGTTTTAAGTTGTATCTTTGTAGCAGGGAATGTAGAATTGTTGGGAATTGAGTAGTGCCTTTGGCGGTCGATTTTGGGAAGTCAAAATCAAGCCAACCCATTTCTGGGTTTTGTCCAAGGAGTCTAATACTAAAAGGATATAAATTTCTGGGTAGTTTTTTGACACATTCCAGCAGGTCGAAATTGTAGATCAGCAGTTTGTTGGGACAATGCAGTGCAAAGTGGTGCAGCAACTGAACGACCATCATCTCAGCTATTCCATCACTCGGGTTTAGTACAGCTTGTCCTTGAGACAAGCCCAGGGGCACCACCTTGTCATCCATTGTATTTGGCCTTCAGAAAATTAATAAAATGGCTCAGAAGTTCTCCATTTGCAGCTTTTATATGGGTGTTCGCTGAATATTTCATTTTTGTAATTTGCTACATGTATTATTTGCTTGTTATCACTTGTATTCCTATTAAGGATCATTACGTCTCCCTTCTATTTTGGTTCGTCCCTCCCACCTCGATTTCTCTTGCCACACCTCCATTCACTAACATGGTGAGGCATCATCTAGTTAGACCCTCCCGACATGGTTGAAGAGGTAGACTTGGGGCTCCCCCCTCTTTTGTCTCTAGTCCCCCAACCTTGTGAGGCACTGATGCACAATCCTTTGCAAAGGAATCCATGGAAAGGTACAAGGATATCATCCCTAAGGTTGTCCAGAGAGTAATATTGACGTAGAGGAGCAAGTCAGACAAGATCACAAGTTCATGCTAAGCACACACATGGAACGAGAGACCGGAAATTGGATCTTTGATGTAGGAAATTCCATTAGAGCCATAGCATTTATTTACATGCAGACTATCAACCTGTATTGGTACACAAAAACTCTTATGGGAAGAGTTCTTAGAAACAGGGTTGACACCCAACAAGAAAGTATCGTTGTATGGTCGAGCTCATAGAAAAAACAAACAACATTAACATGAGGAGTTGTCTAACGAGGCAGAGGAATTGCCCGGACGGCTAAAAGTGGTCGGAATCCGGGAAAAAAATTTCAAAAAATCTTGTAGATGCAGTGTTTGAATCGTGTTTTTGATGGTGGAAATAGATTCAGCACCATCAAAAATGTCTAAGACACCTAAAATTTTGAAATTTAACAACTATAACTTGGATTTACAAAAATCCTTGCAGGATTTTCTCTAAATATGACCGGAATTTCCATAACTTTCCAGGCAACTCCTCCGCCTCGTTAGACTATGCGTTAACATGAAGGTGAAAATTTTGACTAAGCGAATCACAGGCACAAACCCCTCAACATAAGATACTAATAGTGATCCTTGGCTACTAGATTAGGCACACAATTCAGTGGAGTGAGACAATATATGGTTCATGCTGAAGCTCATAGTTTATTTTCCAACCATTTGGCAACGTCTTTCAGTTTATGTAGTGTTCTTTGTGTAGACATTTTTTCTTTGCTTGTTTTATTTTATCAGCTTAGTAGATCACAAACAATAGAGACAATCTTAAAATTTTGAGTCTATGCTATTGGTTTGGTTTCCCTAGCAAAAAGCCAACAAAAACTATCAATATTGTAAATATTTTTTTTTTTTTCACACTAATATAAATTCTCGATGACACACAAACACAGATAACTAATTTAAATTCAAACTATTGATAATTTCATATTTAAAAAACAAATTAAATGACCTTAGGGATATAATATATATTTTTGTAAATTTTAAAAGTATGATTCTTACGTGGGAAAATCACTTATCACCTCAACAAAAAACATTCGCGTATCAATTTTATATTTATATCCAAAATTATAATATATTAAATCATTTTGGAAAAAATTATCATGCTCTCAAAATGAAAGGGATAGGATTGTTAAGGGATCCTGAATTAATCTAATATTAAATTTAAATATTGGGTGAGATATTTAATGATCACAAATTGTATATTTCAATAATATTTATAGAAAATTTATAAACAAATATTGTGATTTCCTTTTAAAGTGGAATTTTCTTGAGAAACCGCAATTTAAGGGCATCTAAGTCGTCAAAATTATACAAAGATCATACCAAACCTAGATCACATCAGCGGTTAACATGGTTGGATTTTTTCTCGCAAAGTTTTGAACCAATGGCTTTCACATTACCGAGTACTTTAATAGTACACCCACCACTGTCTATTTTATGCCTCGTGGGATTTAAAGTGGATATTTCTAATTTGTAATGAACAAAGTCTAATTTTTTGCATATTTTATTTTTCTAATATTTTTTGATTAATTTTATGGGAAATTGTATAGATATTCATTGGAATAATAAGATTATGAGAATTATAAATTTGATTTGTATAATTTAAAGCATATTTAAAATTTTAAAATCTATTTTTTATTAAAAAACATAATTTAAATAATTCAAAATTACAATCTCTTCAAATTTATATTTAAATGCCAAAAATAAATAAGCACATAAAAAATTAAACTACATGCTTGGTCACCTATATTGCCTATGTTACTTAATATACTTATAAAGTCAGCGTTATACATGTAAATTTATATTTAAATGCCAAAAATAAATAAGCACATAAAAAATTAAACTACATGCTTGGTCACCTATATTGCCTATGTTACTTAATATACTTATAAAGTCAGCGTTATACATGTAATTATATATAAGGAAATCAATATTTTTATTTCTAAATTTTTTTGTTTATAGATGTAATTATAATTAGGGAAATAGATATATTTATTTAGGAGAGTGTATCTGTTCTATGAATTGGGAATCTGGTGAAAGTAATTTTTTTATTTTTCAGTTTCTGACAGTTCCTCGACCTCTGAACCCCTACACCCTTCAAATGACTCTCCTCCATCTTACTGTCACAATACATGTGTCACATACTAACATCAAACATTGAAACAATACGCTTCCATAGTCGCCAAAACATAGTCCCACATTTCAAATTTGAATTTTGAATCTTGGTGCTCCATGAAGAATTTAGATTGAGGTTGAATTGAAATATTTTGTATTTGAGTTGAATATCTCAATCAAGGGTTTCATGTATACTCTAGTAGATTTTAGAATGTAGGGCCCACCCTGAAATATTTTGTCCCTATCCTCTATGCTGTTGAAGATGATTGTGAAGAAATCTTTTGAGCTTGAGCCTAGTTTAAATTTTATAAATTCCTTTTTCTATTGGTATTTCCTAATCCACCTTGCGAGTAATTTATATAAGGGCAAAATTCCCACAAATTTGCAAATTAGTGTATGGTCCTTGATATGTTATCTTTTTTTATTATTTGATTTCATACAACATAGTTTTTGTTGTTAGTGGGAGACAAGTGCTTGTATTCCCTTAGCCTTTCGTTTGTGGGGTCCCTTGCCCTAATTCGTTCTTTCCTAGTTCTGCTTGGTATTTCGATGTTGTTGAGAAGCACTGATTGTTCGTTACTGAGCTGAGATGTTTGAGTCTACGAGATATGTTCCTAGGGGCTCTCCTCACCAAAATATTACTGAAGGAGGGGTTTCCCCCACCTCCCCACGAGAGAGACATGTGAATTCAAGAGTAAGGTGGTGTAGAAAACCTAGCTAAGATTAGTGGATTGATTTCAAGGTTGTTCACAAAGAGTTTCTAATATAAGTTAAATTAGAAAAATTCAAAAACAATTAAATAAAATTGGAAACTCATAAATGATTAATGTCATAGGTGAACAAATTAGCTTAAAACAAAATGTCATTCATTAGTCTCCATTTACCAACTTAAAGTAACACTAACGAATGAGCAATTAAAATTACAAAACCATAAAATCATAGAAGAATTGTCAAGACATGAATAATACAACCTTATTGTTGTGAAGGTGATAATAGAAATACTAGAAGCAACCCATGCCAAGAAAATCACACAACACCAATTAATCCTCATCTAAAATGGTCATAAGGGTTTCTTCTCAACTAATTTTTCGGAAATAGTTCCTCCAAATTACAATAAGAAAGACTCCTTCAATCAGGTACTCTTGGACATATATCACTAATGAGTTGAAATTGTTTTCTAAGAGTTACAATTGTTTATTTACTTTGCATTGGTGGTTATAGCTTTTGGACTTCCATTTTTTTGTCTTAGTTTGATTTTGCAAATAACTATACATTATGACTCAAAGGAAACATTACACTTAGCTTTGGGTATTTACACTAAAAATAGGCGGTCCATACTTCCACAGAGGCTTCACTGTGGGAGAAATACCATACCACGTGCATTCACATTGGAGGATATATATTGAGCAAAAAATGACATAATATATTGAGCATATATTAAGTGGTAAAGAGTTTTTATATTAGCAGGTACAACAAATGTAGCTTAAAATTAATGAAAAAATATAAAGGGGTGTAAAAAATATTAATGAAAAAATGGATACCTACAATATCTATTGAAAGTAGGGGTTTTTAAATTGAGAAGGTGTATTGGGTTCGTCTTGGTAGGGGGTTAAATAATGTGATTTTTAGAGGTATTTTCCAATATGTAGTCAAATTAAGGGTATTGTTTAATATGCCACGAACACATGTGATATGTCAGAGCTTCATTGAGTGAAGCCCTTGTGCATACTGCATGCTAGATGCAATAGCTAATAATTGTCTAAATAGTGTATTTTATTATAAATCTTGATAAGTGATTGCATCCCTAGTCATAGGAACCATTTCCCATTCGATCTTTATTTCATGATGGATAATTTTTCCATTCTCACTTCCAGGTTACCATATCTGGGACCTATAATACACTCATTCATAACATCAAAGTATTTGTATGGTTAGTATTTCAAAGTAACAAATTTCCTATATAGAAATAGATACATGATTACAAATTTTCTCATCTATTATTGAAAGCCTCTTACAAGAAGTAATTTTATACTAGAAACCAAAAAAACCATTAGATAATCCCCACAAATAATAATTTATGTTCTTTATATTATTCAAAAATTAAAACCACTTCTATGATAATGGTGGTAGGGCATCTGTTTTTCCTGATATATAACACTTTTGATATGATGCAATAAAAATGTTGTCGCAATGGAGGAGTGGAGGACGGATTGAGCAAGTGTGATGGGTCCCATGACAAAAAAACCTGGACAAAATGTGATATGCCATACAAGTTGAAAATTTTGACAAAATGTAATATGCCACACAAGTTGAAAATTTTGTCCCAGGTGACAATGTGTAAAATCCTCTTTCATGCGATATATTAAGACTAAGAAAAGCTTAGGTTGATGTAAATCATTATTTAAAACTCCAACTCAAACAATTGACATGTTTATATTTATACACGTATTTGTAAATACACACCAAAATTAATAATTAATATAAATTTTAAATAACTTTAATTAAATGTATATTTTTATTCAAAATTATTTTTAAAACAACTCAATTAAATAACTTTCATAAACTTCTTATTGAAAATAAAACATATTAAATTTTTAATAATAATAATCACATTTACCATAACCAAATAAATTTAAAAAAAAAATTATATACAAAATTAAACAATATAGATAGTGATTATCTGTTGTAATATGTAACATTATATATTCCATCATATTTTCATAGTGCAAAGTTGCGGTTCCAGGTTTAAAATAATATTGTACAATCTCTTATTATCTATTTAACAAGTAATATTATATATTTAAGCGATATTGTATAATTAATAATTTGAGATAGAAATTTTGTTAGCATTATAACAATAATAAGTCGTTTTGTTTTTTTATATTATTTAGATGTTGAAATTTAGTTGCAAGTTTAATTATAAATATATTGTTTAAAAAATGGTATATGGAAGGTGGAAATGTTATTATAGAGTTAAAAATAATTGTAAATCGATGGATCTTTGGATTTGGGATAAAGAAATTTTTTCATTTGAGACTCATATTACTTTTATTATTACTCTTATTAGTTTATATGGATGTGAAGCTTGGGATTTTGCAATGTGATTTTACATTGTAAATATGATGCTCAAAACATTAAAATGTTTAATAATTTCTTCATGTGTCATAATCATGTGGTAATGTATTGTTTGGACATTGACATAATTTATAGTGCATTAATAGCATCATGTTTGTCAATCATGTGGTGAAATAGTTGTGTCATTATGGTTTTGTACTATTGTATTCCAAATAAAAGTTTACATATAACTAAATTATTATCACATTTACATACAATTATGATTTCTTTTTAAGAGAATTCTAGCTACATTTTGGCAAGAGTATAGTTTACACAATCTAATGTGAGGAAACATAATCATAAACCACACCACTTATAATTACCTTATATTTTCTTATTAAAAAATTAATCAAAAAATTCACAAAGTTTAAAACATTATGTAGTCTCAAAAACAACTAATTGAAATACAAAACTATGACCAAAGCTTAATTATAATAATGATTGTTTTTGGACAAATATAAAAACACATGATAATCATATACTACATTTTGATTTACCAATACTATAAATATCAAATTCCACGAGTGAACAAATCGCACCATAATTATAAAAATGTTCTTATAATACCAATTTATTTAGAAACATAGTGTGACACTGATATTGATAGTAGACTTATATGTGAGAGTGTGAACTATAACAATGTAAAATGGTCTTATAATGCCAATTTATTTGGAAACATCATGCAACATTGATATTAATAATAAATTAGTATGTGAGTGTTAACTGTGGCAACTTGGTCATAAACAAAATGACAAGTATAAAGGATTTATTTATAAGTATAAAATGATAAGGGAGATTTGAAAATTTGAAGATAAAGATTATTTAATAGTTCCCATGACTTTCACCTAGTTTTAAGCAAGTTTATGGTGGCAATATATATTAGGTTGTATTGCATTTATATGGAGAGAGTTTTTTCTCCTTAATATAGTGGAAACTTTTATTATAATTTAGTTGGAACAATTATTATTGTGTACTATCACAAAATGAAAACTTAGGCATTACCATTTTTTTTAAATAATGAAAACCATGCCACCTATCATATGTCTTTAGGTTTTGGACAGTAAACCAATTTTTAATCATATTCCAAAACTAATATTTTTTATTTCCTCACAACTTACATTACATTATTTTATAATTTCGTTGAAAAAACTATAATTCTCTCATCTATAACTATATTGTTATTTCTATTTTCAAAATTATATACTCAATTTGAAATAATCTCAAACCTAAAATAATCCTAAAGCATTTTCATAAATTAAATAAAATAATTAAAGAAATAATCTTGACTATAACTAATACATCCATGCATAACTTTCCATTCAAGTAGACTTCTGTTTATCTATATATACTTCCATGCATACTACCCAATGGGTTGATATACCGCGCTCTATTCTGGAAAATGAAGAAATCAAGCAACATATCCAAGAAATGCTACAAAAAGGGCACATCTGACCAAGTTCCTCACCTTGTAGGAGCCCGATTGTACTTGTACTAAAGAAGGATGGGACCTAAAGACTCTACATTGATTACTAGGCACTACATAAGATCACTGTCAGGAACCGATATCCAATCCCACATATTGATGACATTCTTGACCATCTCAAGGGGGCCAAGTAATTTAGCAAGATCAATCTAAAGTTTGGCTATCATCAGGTTGCAATAGAACCCACAAATGTATGGAAGACCACCTTCAAATCCAAGGAGGGCCTTTTTGAGTGGTTTGTCATGCCTTTTGGGTTGAAAAATGCCCCTGCAACTTTTATGAGGTTGATGGATGACATCTTATGACCATTTACCAACTCGTTCATGGTTATGCATTTGGATGACGTCCTCATCTTCAACAAGAATTGGGAAGAGCACTTGCAACACATTTGGCAATTTGTTTAAACCCTGTAGTAGCACAAACTATGTGCCAGCTTGGAGAAATGCACCTTTGGCATGAGCTAGTTCCACTATCTAGGTTACATCATTGATGAGAATGGCATGCATGTGGATCCATCTAAGACCCAAGTCATTCGAGATTGGCCAACCTTGACTACTCTAACAGAGCTTCATAGTTTTTTGCGCCTTGCCAACTTTTATCGGAGGTTCACGTTGGGATTCTCTCATATGACTTGGCCTTTGAGTCAACTTAACAAGGGTGGAGCGAAAGCAAAGTTTTCCTAGTCCAAGCCCCAACAAAAGGAATTTGTTGAGCTAAAACACTGCATTTTCTTTACACTAGCACTCACGTTTCCATACCTACAACAACTATTTGAAATTGAGATAGACTCATTCATCTGTGTTATTGGTGTAGTTCTCACCCAGCAAGGGCATGCAGTGGCTCATTGTAGTGAGACAATTTCTGATACAATTTGGAAATGCCCCACCTATGATAAAAGATGTATTCCATTATGTAGGCTTGCCGACAATAGAAACATTACATTATGGGGAAGGAGACGATCATCTACATAGATCACCAACCTCTTCAGTTTATACATACATGAGGGAAGTTGTTGAACGATTTCCATCAGAAGTGGTCCACATATCTGCAACAATTCCATTTGAACATTAAATACAAGAATTGAAGGACCAATCATGTTGTAGATTGCCTCAATTGGCCCCTGGTTACAACATTGACCATTATTGTCAACTCTTATGGCCACAAGACCTCTAGATGGCTGCAACTATATAAAAATGATCTAAAGTTCACCACCACATATTAGATGCTAGTGGATGGAAAGAAAGTTCTAGACTTCCACATCCAGGACGCATTATTATGCTACCTAGGCCACCTTTATGTTCCTTTAAGCGAGTGTGCCAAGCTGGGGAAGGTGCATTATAGTTAGGTTGCAGGACACTTTGGTGTGGAGAAAAATGTGGAAGTGCTACAAAAGTATTTTTATTGGCCAAAACTCCAACAAGATGTTGGAAAATATATTAGATTCTACACTACTTGTGCCATCACCAAGCCAACCATCAAGAAGCAAAGCTTGTAAAATCCTCTGCCTACTCGCAACCGGCTTTGGGAATCCATATCCATGGATTATCTCTCTGGCCTCCCTTCTACCAAGAATGTTAATTACTGTGTATTTTTGGCCATGGATAGATTATCTAAGATGGCTATATTGGTAGCCTACAAGAAGAGTATCACAACAGAGGAAACTGCCAAACTCTTCTTTGAATGAGTGTGGGTACATTTTGGTATCCTACATACCATTATATTAGATTGGGATACCAGGTTCCTCATCACATTCTATTTGAGCCTCTGGTCATTATTAGACACCAATCTCGCCAAGTCAGCTACTTTCCGTCCCTAAACTGATGGCCAAACAAAGGTCGTCAAGAAGATGATCATGCATATACTATCGATGTACAACTCCAAGCAACCACTAACATTGGATGAGAGCCTTCCCTATGTGCAACATAGTTATAACTCATCTCTCCATAACTTGACGAGTCACATCCCCTTTCAAGTGGGTCTAGGATTTCAACCATTATGTCTAATTGATGTTGCAATTCCTCATGCGACCACATAGGAATAATCCACAAATGTAAAGTTTGAGGCTGATAAAGAAACCAGGTTTATTGAATGCATCCAACACATCTGCTTGCAGTTTCATGACATCTTGGATAGGTCCAATGACAAGTAAAACTAACAACATGATCAACATTGGGTGCCACATAAGTTTTAGGTGGGTGACAAAGTTTGGTTGCATTTGCAGAAATAATGTTTTGTAGAAGCCCATTGAAAGCTTCGACCACTCCTATATGGGCATTACACCATCGACAAGGCACTGGGAGATAACACTTTCAAGCTCAACATTCCCCCATTCCTTGGCTTGCTCCTAGTGTTCAATGTAACTGCCTTCGACCATAATTTCCACCATTATTAGACACATCAGACATTACCAGACAACTAACACCAACAGAGCTCAACCTAGATAGCATGGAAAATGCCACAACTAAATAGATCATGGACACACATATCAAGAACATTCACCAATAGAGGATCCAATTTTTTGGGTTGTCAAAGTTGGCCAACTCTTGCACCAAGGAAAGTGGCTCACTAGGGACCAAGTTTAATAGAAGTTTTCCCATCCCATGGAGGTACTCAACACAATGGGGACCATTTCTTCCTAACGGGGGGAGGACTGATCCAACTGGATATTGGTGGTCACACGTCCAACAATGTTTCTTTTAGTTTCTTTAATTGTAGCACAATTTACTATATTTGACAGTTTTTCGTGTCCTGAACTTCAAGATCCATTTTGAGGCCCTAAATGATCTTTTATATATAAAATAGGAAAATTCATAGCTTTTAGGGGTTTGCAATCGAAAAATATTCCCTAGATAGATATTTCCAACGAGTATATACACCTCAAACAAAGATTGTATGCCAAAGTTACGACCCTAGGAAGTTGGTGTACCAACTAACCCCAATGGGGCCCACAAACATTTGGCGCTTCATCTCATAGGGTTAGATTTTGGATGTTTAGGGTTTTCCCTTATTTTTCAATAAAAAAATCTTTTGAGCCTCATTGTAGCATAGTTAAGAAGACATTTAGCTGTCACGTCTCTTCTTAGAGATAAGCTACCATCAACCGAGCTAGTTTATTTCCATTTTGCATGTGATCCATTTTAAGTATTTGTTATTAATGAATTGAAGTTCAGTTTTCACTGTAGATCTATGCTTTTTTTAAATATGTATTTCAATTTGTTCTTGCATAAATTTGGATCAACATCTCAAGACAATTTAATTTCGAGTCTCCAAAATAATTGCATTTTCGAATCACAAATTTATATTTTTTGTCAAGTGAGATTCCACCCAAATTATATAACCACTTAGAATTGCTCAAAAATCACACCTGTCTACATCCTGCATTTTGTGGACTACCTTTGGAAGCTTCATCAAAGACTAACCATGTTTACCATTATTACAATGTATTGTTGATGTGGCTAGATTTTAATTTACATTGGGACTCCCATGACCACTATATTAGCCAAATTTTTTCATTCTTTTCACAAACCTACGGCCAACAAGTGATGAGCACCAGTATTGCAGTAAGAATGTTGCAACTCCTGGGCTACCAACTTTACTTTATCAACCCGGGGTTCGTACAAACTTAGAAGTGACAGTGCTGTATACACAAGTAAAAGTGATGGTTCTGCTTGTTGTCATTTTTTAGATGGCGAGAGACCACTAGGGTTTTCAAGCCAAACTTCTATGGAGTCAGAAGAAGCTTGATTTCTTGATGGAAGAAAGGTAAATCTACGCTAAGAGAGAGCTATTCTACTGCAATAATGGAGAAGACCGAAACTCAATGCTAAATCACACCATTTCCTAATTAACTGCTAAGAAACTATGCTTTGCAAAAATTCTAAATTAACATGAACCAAATGCTACTATCTAAGTATAGAAGTAAGAAGCATCAAACATCACTAATGTGCAAGTAAAGAGACTGAAATAAATATGTTTTTGTATTTTTGTTTTTTTGTCTTTTCATGCAAAATCAAGTATGCAAACTAATTTCTTCTGGTGATGTGGCAGGTGAATTAAGGATGTTTGAGGATGGATGGAAGGGTTACGAGGTGGTTGGATGGTGTGGGAGACCCTTGGGAGGATTTTGGTGACTTCCTAAAGGTCTTCCCTCAATTCGGCCTCCAAACAGGCCATTTCAGGAAAACCTACAGGATGTACTAGAAACCTATAGGATTCCCTGTAAACCTACAGGATATAACTGAGAGCAAAATGTGAGGTGTTGGAAGGCTTAGGAAAGGTGGTTGATGGGTGGAATGGAGTGGGAGAAAGTATAGGATCACTCAGAAGTCAACAACAAAGATAGGAGAGGGTTGGATTCGCTCAATGTGCTTGGAAGAATTTCTATGAAAAATGAGGAAAACTAGTGAAGGTGATGGTGAAAATAAGGGATGGCTATGGTGGATGGAGTGGAAGGTGGTTGCTGGATATGAAGTCTTTGTCTCCTCCTGAAGCCCCTGCTCTGCATAAAACATGTATATTTCAAAAAACTATGGAAACAAGAAACATTCTCATAACTAGAAAAGCAGAATTAATGAACTAACTGCCTACATTATGCATGAGGAAAGTTGCTGAAAGGAATGAAAGCATGGATGAGATCTATTGCAAAAATGAAGATGAAAAATATGACAATGGAGTCCTACTTTGCAAAACTGACCAAATGCTAGTTTAAAGACAACAAACTCCAATGTTTATAAATGAAATAGGAATCTGTGTTTTTGGGGCTGCATAAGGTTCCGTTCCTCAAGTCATGAGCCTAGAGGGAGGAAGTAATGCTGAGACATCTGTTGACAACCTTGTGGTTCTTCTTTTATCCCTGCTAACCTGCTACTGAAGTAAGGCACAAATGGAAGCAAACTGGTAAACAACCAATCCAATCTACACTACTTGCAATGGGAATGCATCTAAAAGCAAATTAACAATGAAGCTATGAAACTAAACGAAACATACATATACAAGAAAGAGGAGGTCCTAACCCAAGAGCTTCAGCCCTCTGAATTAACTCAGTGCTAGCTCAAAACAAAACTCATTCTTATTACCAAAGCAAAAATTACATCAATAACACTTTCACAAGTCTGGAACTCAAAAATAGATTAGAGTTTTATACAACTGAAGTCCCCAACGAATTCCTTAAAATCAGGGAGGCTCGGCTCCCGAACACGAGATAAACTAGCTCTTTATCTCTCACTTGCTCGACTGCCTTCTAATCCTCATGGCTTCGTTTCTTGCACTCTGAGCTGGTGTGATGGGAGGAATATTCGAATGGGGGATAAGTAAATGAGGAGGATTTACCTCCTACAATCCCTCTCCCTTGTCCCATTCGAGTTTTAACCTTAGTATTTGCAAAAAATCCTTGATTTTCTCCTTCAATCCTGCATTCAATGCATATTAGTCCACTAGGCATAATATCCAACTCTAACTCATCTCACAAACAAAATATAATAAAAAACATGTAATAAGTTGTGAGAAAAGTTGGTTTGACTAAGCTAGGAGGTGAATTAAGGCCCATATTATTACACCAATGATGAGGCTCACCAGGTATCATCGGTGGTGTCAAAGCCATCGGTTGCAGGGAATCTTGAAACAATTCCAATGAACTTATAGTAGTTGGAAATTAGAGGGAACTCAATGTTGGAGGTCAAATATCGGGGGTTGGGCCATTAGATGCCAAGTCGCCATGGAGGTGTGAAGATAGGTTCTGACCTCTGACCATATATCAGGCTAACCCCCCCCCCCCCCCGGACGAGCTCCAGTGGGTGCCCACATTAATATGCATATGTGATAATCATTGGTTGGGAATTTTAAAGGAGGTGTTTTTTAAATGACAATGTATTAATACATTTTTTTATTTGCAGCCATATCAAACTAAATGTAGGGAAGTTTTTAGTTAATTATTATTGAATTATGTTTTTTTCATTATTACAATAATAATTAATAGCTATTATTTATTAAAATTAATTTCAATGTATTGACTGTTTATAAAATAAAAATACGAGGATGGGACTACGAGGGAACTCCCTTTGACCACAAGTCGCGTTGGCTCCAAAAAGCAGTTGGCTGGTTAGTTACAAAATAGCACAAGGAACCCGACTTCTACTAGTGAGAGAAGCCATTGGATGCCAAGTTTCCATGGAGGTGTGATGATAGGTTATGAACTCCAACCATATATCGGGCTAAAACCCTCGACCAATTGCAGCAGGGCCCCATCTTGATATATGCAAATGTGATAATCGTTGGTTGGGAAATTTGAGGTTTTTTTTCAACAATAATGTACTAATAAATTTTTTTATTTGTGTTCATATCAAAATAAATGTATGAAATTGTTTAACTAATAATTTTTGAATTATGTTTTTTTCATTATTACACTAATAATTAATAACGATTATTTATTAAAATTAATTTTAATGTATTGAACGTTAATAAAACAAGATGAGAATGGACTACAACGGGAATTCCCTCCCAACCACAAGTCATTTCGATCTCTTGGACTGCTCTGGTAAGGACTTATGACCTCATAAATTTTCATTTATGAACACTACAATTATAGATATCACTCCATTAAATGAAAATTTCTCCAAAAATGATGTGCTCTATTTTCCCTCTACTAAATCCAATGCTTATGTACTAATTATATTATGCATTTCAAATTCCATTTGCTACTCCTATTAATTGACATGTTCAAATCATAATAAAAAAGTTGTGGATCTCCACCGGTTACATTTAAGCATATTTGAAATTTATATTAACAAAAACGTTAATGCAACAATTGACAAATTGTGGATCTCTTTCAGTTTGGTGAGATTTTAATAGTGAGTGTTGAAGGGTGAAATATTTTCCACAATGGTGTATTTGTTAAGTTTCAACAAATTTTATCATTCAACATTTTTATTAGAATAATTAAAATATATATTTAATTTATAAAATTTATAGTTTAACAATAAAAGTCAAAATTTTAGATAAGTAAAAAGAGAAAACTTTAGGTATGTAAAAAGAGAAAACTTTAGGTATGTAAAAAGAGAACATGGTTAATTATAAAAAGGATATCTTTTATATATTTTATTAAGATTTTTTTATTCTAAATATTTTAGAATATTAAAATATAATTATTAAATAGACAATTATTAATTTTTATTTATATATAATAAAAATTAATAATTTTTTGGATAAGCATGAAATATTGTTAAATAATTCAAGTACAACAAAACTAATAAGTAGAAGTAATAATGAAATACTAGTTTTATAACATTAGGGCTTTTAAGTGACTTGTTGGGAGAAGTTGCAAAAAGTAAAGTAAAATGTAATTTTGTTTATTAATTTAAAAGTAAAGGTAATGATATTTTAAGTTAAAGTTTTAGGATATTTGAAAAAAATATATTATTAAAAATAATTAAAAATAAATAAAAAGCATTTGTTAAAACTTAAATAAATACCTTTTATTAAAAAATTTAAAATAATATTATTTTTTTAATAAATACATTATTAATAAATTTTATTAATAAAATGTCATTTTATTTCAAATCATTTCATTGTCACATATAATTTTTCAACTAAATAAACTAAATTCACACAATTCATATATGCAAATAAGCGATTTGTCACCACGTGGCTCTTGTTAATATTAATTTTAATAATTCTTTTATAATTATCATCTAGTCATTACATTGATTTAAGTTTTGAACATTTATTAAAAAATTATTGGAGAGTTATAAGGAGCATAATATTTTATCATTTTGCCCCTTTTTTTTTCTAAGTAAATTGAAGTTGATTGTATGAGATTTAGTTGAATTTGGAAATTGATTTATAGGAGAATATTTATTTTCACAATTAATTTTTTTGTTTAATTTTTCCTTTTTCGTATCAAATTTGATAGAGTAAAATTTATCGAAATTGACCAATTTACATTTCATAAATAACCTTCATAAATAACTTTCCTATAGTTACATTTAATAATAAATAATAACTCTTTCAATGATATTTGAAATTGAAATTTAATAAAATGAAATCCCTAAACTCACTAGTTTACATTTCATAGATAACTGTAATAACACTTCATTGATTAATAGACAATATTGCAACTCTATAAATTTTAAAAGTAAATTTGAAATCCGCTACACTTACAATTAGATGTAGCCCAAAATAATGCATGGAACTGAAATCATGAGTAGTAAAAACCCAACAAACAAATAAACATGAACTTGCATAAATAAATAAACGAACAAGAAACGATGTAATCTATTTCGATAAAAAAAAATCAATGCATTATTTAAAGCTACTCCAAATACTGAAAACATCTAAGTGTTATTACTAGCATTTGTACCAAAAGGGTGCAAAGACACACTGATAGGGCTACGAAAATGGAAGATCTTATTATTAAAGAGACAAAAGACTGAAACTTTCTAGAGAGAATTGAGAAGAAAAGCAAGAGACTCCAATCAGTGAGAATGAATGTTAGAAAATTGTAAAACTTTTTGATATGCCTAGCCCCGGGGCTTACGTGGAATCCACTTGTGATTGTGGACCTAGGGCCAAATATTTTAGGGGCTAAACCCTTTAATTGGGGACGTGGGTAGATTCTTTGAAATATCGACATAATGTATGGTGCTTTGGAACCATAGAACCACAATCATTAAACATTGTGAGACTTGGTGAAAGGTGGTCGATTCTAAGTTAATTCGCTGCATTACAAAAAGTCCCATGTGTAACACATGGGACCACACCATATGCGCTTGGGTCCTTTAAAATATCGGGACTTGGAAGATATTGAGGATTTTATAAGAGTAGACTTCATTGCACCCCCAAAACCTCTGATATATGGATGTGTGTTGTGGCCCGATACACGTGTAGAGGGATAAGGGGGGGCCGCGCCCATGTTTTAACATAAATTAACCTTTGTTACACTGTGTCCACCCAACCTTTCATTTAAATGCGTAAAACATATATTCACTACGCCATCGCTTGCCTTGTGCCACCTGTTCGCATTGCTTTGGGTTCCGGATCTCAGGTGTTTCCTTGGTATGTATATCGGGAGAAGCCCCAATATGCACCTCTTAAAAAACGTCGATATCACATGTCTAAGCATGTCTCTGCTCCAATATTCTAGTGCCCACAAACCTCGGCTCCCGATATATGCCACTTGCTCCTATGTGCCTCTTACGTATCCTTTCGATATGAAAATATTAGAATTTCTTTGATGTCACACCGAGTTGACACATGACAAAAGTAAAATACCCAAAAATTCCTCATGTATTACTTGATGCTCATTGTCAGTGACACGAACGAACATCCCTTGTAGCTTGCAAGCGTCTTTGACGAGGGTTCCTCCTCTCGCAGTGAAAATGGCAATAAACTAAAAGAGAAGGAAGAGCAGCACAAAGGTTTACAAAGGCAAAAGATCTAACGCACCAGAGTACCTACCTCGACTCTTCGAAATTTTATGATGGATCGGTTCCAGAGATTCGGGAAGTAAGGCGAGAGACTCCCATAATTGAAAATGAATTGTGTAAACTATAAGACCTTTTGATATGCATAGCCGCAGGGGTTTAGGCGGAACCCACATGACGAGGGCCTCGGAACTTAGGGCCAAAGCTTTTAGGGGATAAACCCTTTAGCTGGGGACGGGGGCCGATTCTTTGAGATATTTCTGTAATGTATGGTCCTTTGGAACCATAGAACCACAATCATTAAGCATTTGGGGACTTGGTGAAAGGGGGTTGATTTAGAACCACAATCATTAAGCATTTGGGGACTTGGTGAAAGGGGGTTGATTCTAAGTTAATTCGTCGCATTACAAATAGTCCCATGTGTAACACATGGGACCACACCATATGCACCTGGGCCCTTTAAAATATTGGGACTTGGACGATATCAGGGATTTTATAAGATTACATTTGGTTTCACCCCGAAAATTTTGATATAGCGATGTGTGACATGGCCTGATCCATGTGGAGAGGGGATAAGGGAGGGCCCGCGCCAAGGTTTTAACATATAAAAACCTTTTTTAAAGTTTCTCCGCCCAACCTTTGATTTAAATACATAAAACATAGGTTCATATTGGCCCAACTCGCCTTGTGCCACCTATCTGGATTGCTTTGGTCTCCCGATATCAGGTGTTTCCCCGATATGTATATCGGTAGAAACCCCGATATGCACCTTTGCAAAAAACACTATATCACATGTATGCTCGGTTGTCCCTACCATATTATATCTTCTCTCGATAGCCTGTCTCCGCTCCGATATTTTGATGCCCACAAACCTCTATCTTTCTTTCAGGGTATAGTAATAAAAGAATATAATATCCAAACCATATAAGTTTCAGGTGGGGCATATTAAATTCAGAATATGTATGTTGCAAACCTTTTTTATAGACTTCAGACTATTAAAACAAACATACCATATAACCAAAGTCTAACCATTATATAAAAGGCATTATAACTTAAAATCCCTATTGGAGGACCCACATTCCAAGTTCTTGTTCCCAGTCTCAGTTATGAGAGGTAACGCATATTGGAGATTTTCTTTCGAGACACATTAAAAAAACTCTGATATGATTCCTTACCGATATTCCAATATGCGAATCTCACTAATTTCTAATGTCCGATAATCATATTTCTGCAATCTCTGATCTCCAATAATCACATCCCTCTGATCTCCGAACTTTGATAAGCATATCCTTTCGATCTCTGATCTTCAATCGTTGATCTCTCCAATCGTTGATAAAGATTAACAAAGGATTTCATCGTAGAACCAGAGGTTGATGAACCTTTTTGTTCTCTTTCATGGGACACGCGGAAGCATATGATTAGTTCCTATAAGCTACAAATGGCAGCTTATGAATGTTCTTAGCACCTTGCCAGGAAGGCGCCGCCCCCAATTGGAGGCAATGTTTCCACCTACCTGAAAGTGTGTTTTCTTCTATCAAAAGAGTGCAAAAGAGTAGAGAAATTTGCAGTCATCTTCCAAGCTTCAAAAGGACTCAAAATCCAAATCATACCCTCTCCGTTGATAAGTATCACGCTATTGCTGGCCAAATGATGTTGTCCCTCTTCCCAACAATGTTGTGTAACTCCTTTGTTCCCTACATAAAAAAAGATAAAGAAAAGAAAATCTTAATATTTTCTCTATGCTTTGTTTCACGTATGTACAAAACGCCAACATTGCCAAACAAACATATTGCGATTCTTAAAATGATTCTCGCCAAGGTCACCTAACAGAGATCTAAGAGAAGATAACTTATGTAGAAACACAAACTTTTTCCATTGGGAGATCAACGAGGGGAAGAGAAAATAAATAAATGTAGCATGTAACAAAAGCAGTGAATGAACCAAAAGGAAATATATTATGGCCAACATGGGTTGGGTTCAATGAAGCAACAACCTTTGATTTTGGCGAGATGCATCACATTGCAATTGACGGAGTGCAGAGGTGTAGGAATACAGAGGAATCACAATAAAAGCTTCCTATGCACTCCGCACAATTTAGCTAACACCTATGTGCAGGGAAACTATGCCCCTATCAACAACCACCATATCATAGATCTAAGATCAGAACATAACTTGGTTAGTATGCATGTTTGTTTATTTTTTTATTTGTTTTTAAAATAATATATTCCTATTAATGCTTATTGCTATTCATTCTCTTATTTTCATCGAATCTGAGTCATCTTGTCTTGCACCAAACAAAAGAAAAAGGTATAAACTCGTCGTTCAATTACAATGAAGCTTAAATATACCAAAAAACGTAAATGTGTTCTTCAAGTTCATCCAACCTTAAAGATGATTCTAGATAGCATAATGCGGCCATGATATATACCCATTATTATCATATAATATATTATATTTAAACGAATTTAATACGTTTCGATTTATTTATTTTTCAATTCCCCGTGCTCTTGTTTTGGAGCTTAAGAATGCATGTAAAGAATTATACGATGGCTTTTGCAATTATTACGCCTCGTCGTGGAAGGGAGTACGCATGAAATAATATAACTTACAATTGAAGTGATTAGCAAGGATAAAAGTGAGGTTTGGGTCGTGGAAAATAATTTTCATATTTGAATGGGGTATGCATCCCATAGTAACAAAATCAACAATCTATTTGCTAATATGGGGTGTTGTTTTATGCCTTATCCCTTTAATGGTCCGTGTAATGAACTAGTCACTAGATAAAATGAGGCTCAAAACCTTGGAAAAAAACGACATAAGAATTCTCAACCATTTGAGACATGAAATATTACTTATGGCAATTAGTTTAATCTTATTATGTGTCATACAAGGTCAAATAATATATTAATGTTTTGATGTATTTACTTTACATTTCGAGAGAGCTTATCAAAGGGGAGTCTGAAAACACGATATAAGAATCCTCGACCATTTGAGACATGCAATATTACTTATGACAATTAGTTTAATATTATTATGTGTCATAAATGGTCAAATAATATATTAATATTTTGATGTATTTACTTTATATTTCCAGAGAGCTTATCAAAGGCGAGTCTGATGGATTAATCCAATTGCCTATAAACAAATGCTTGGTAGAGGATCCTAGTTTTTGTCCTTATGTGGAACTTTATGCCAAGGTATCTTCATCCACACCCATATTACATAATCATAGTATACCTTTTTGATCCCCAAACATCGTTATCTTGACCTCCATTAATGACACAATAAAATAAATCTTGAGTGTAGAGGAAGGTTTTTTTGTGCTTCCTCCACACTCCACAAATTGCAATGTGAGGCATCTTTCCAAAATCAAACGTTGTCCCTTTATTGACAATGTGAGAATGTTCTGTGAACATATAAATATCAATAAACAAAGTGAGATTATCTCTTAAAGGAAAACAAATGTTTTTCCTAGACCTTTGTCTTTGAATATAAAATTTTGAGTGTTTCTTCAACATTCTGTACACTCATTCCTAATTTCCTTCCATCGTTTAACAATAATAGTTAGTTCAAGAACGGGTGAACATTTGTTGTTAGCTTGTATATTGAATAGATAAACATGATACCTACAACATGTTGAAATAACTTTGTTTCGTTGCAACATCATTTCTATTAAACCTATTTAAATACAATGGAGAATTTGTTTATGTGAAAAACTTACCTTAGCTAGGAATATAATTATGGCACGTTTGAATCTAAAGATTTTTTTGTTTTCAGGGATTACAGTTGTGAGAATGCAGAGCAAGGATTCCCATTGATTATGATTGATGGAGTCTCTAGTGAACATCGATCTCTTTCCTCTCATTTTTTCTAGCATGTTTGTAGCATTCAACCTTCAAAGCAAAACATGTGCTAACTTAAACATTGTCTAGATAATTTATGAATCTAAGGTAAATGCTAACCAGAGAATCCATGGATTTAAGTAGTGTGGCATACCTAGGAAGATTACAATCTCTAGGTTGCCATCTCCATTGTGTATAGCTTAAATCCAGTACCTTGTTCCCTTTGCATTCAAATGTGTCACTCATATAAGGGAACTCTCCAACATGATAAAGGGGATACAAATAACCGTGAACCCATTTCCCAGAATATATATCACACTAGAATGGTGGGTTTATTCTTTTTCACTAGATATAATTTTTTGTGAGTCTTCTTGTCAACTACTGCATTGAATTCATAGATGTTTTGAGATTGATGTTTTGGGTTATATTTTTTTCCTCAACATGGTCTCGGTCTGGCGAAGCAATAGCCTTTGAATTTGGTGAGATGCCTCACGTTGAAATTTGCGAAGTGCAGAGGTATGAGAGTGAAAACAAAGTATAGTGACAGATTCCTCCGTGCTCCGTACAATTTAGCTAAAACCTACGCATAGGGAAATTTGATCATAAGAGATAGTGACTAAATTTGAGAATCTAAATCTCATGCTTAATGTGTTATGCATGTAGCTGCAACACAATCAACAATAAATTTTCTAATATGGGGTGCTATTTTAGGCCTTATCCCATTAATGGTCCTTGTAATTAACTAGTCACCAAATAAAATGAGGCCCAAAACCTTGACAAAAATAAAAAACATGATATAAGAATGCTCAACCATTTGAGACATGTATTACTTGTGACAATCAACTCAATATTATTACATGTCACTAAAGGTCAAATAATTTATTAATGTTTTGATGTATTTGCTTTACATTATCAGGGAGATTCTCAAAGGTGAGTCTAATTGATTACTCCAATTTCCTATAGACAAATGCTTGGTTGGGGATCCCAATTTCCATCCTTATGTGGAACTTTATGCCATGGTATTTTCATCCATACCCATATTATATAATAATAATAAAAACTATTTGATCCTAGACATCACTATCTTAACAATCATTAATGACACAAAAAATTATCTTGAATACGAAGGAAGCTTTCACTGTGCTTCCTCAACATTTCCGCACTGCCACACTCCACAAATTGCAATGTGAGGCATCTCACCAAAATCAAAGGTGCCACTTCATTGGGAGTGTGAGAATGTTCTATAAAAATATAGATATATTTAAGAAACACAAACTACAAGTTAAAGGAAAACGAGTGTTTTGTGTAGACCTTCGTCTCTGAATATAAAATTTTGAGTGTTTACTCCACACTTCCTCACACTCATTCTCAATTTCATTCCACCGTTTAACAATAATAGTCACTTCAGGAGCCTTTGAACAATTTTTTTAGTTTTAATATTGTGAAGATAAACATGATATCCTGCAACACGTTGAAATTAACTTCATTTGGACACATGTGTCTCTCCCCCATGTACCAGAATTGTTATATCTATCACATCATGTGAAACAACCATTGAATTAAATACGAGTAACTTATTGGGAATATTTATGGAAAGATTACTTTCGTATTGCACACAGATTCATGATATTTAATGACTTCACTCTAGAGAATTAATTTGGGATTAAATTTTGGTTCCTTCATGGAAGCTTTATTTTGGTGTGAAGAGAAAGGGAGTGTGGGGGAAAGGGTGTGCGAGGAATGCATGTGCGGAGCAAGGAATAAAAACAACTTCGCATACCTTTTCTACTGTACTCGCATAATTGTGTGAACATTAATAAATAAATAACAAAAGAGATCGTACCGATCCTATAGAATTGTGATTTAATAAATTAATCGTAGGAAGGATCAATCCAAATACTTGAGCACATGACTACATAGAAAGTTAAAATATTTTGATGTATGTAATTAGAGCGAGCATATCGATAAAAAATACGGGAAAGCAATTACTTGGAGTAGTGCATATGCGAAGAAGTCATCTGCAGGGTGGTGATGCATGGAAGAAGTGTGTGGAGGTGGGAATGAATTCAAACTACGAAGGTGGGAAGGGGCCCACGAAATTAGTATTGCTTAGCGAAATGCCCTGCAATTGACCAGACGTCCTATAGAAGATGGAAAAACTCCACTTAATTCATTTTCAAGTAGACAAATAAATGACAACGACATGATATTTCCTAAGGAGTCTGGAATGCTAAAGTCCGTAGCTGATAAATTTGTCACATGAATACAACAGTTCTAAAATCCTAATGTGCAAGTTTGCAACCACCCATTGATTCCTTCCATAAAATGTCTCAGATTATCATAAATATGTTTTTTTGTTAGTTGTGTTATAATCTTTCCTCAGAGGTGTGGATGAAGCTTTCATTATCCAGAGTGTGGAGTTGGCTTTCATTGTGTGGAGTGCAATGGTGGCTTTCATTGTGCAAAGTGCAGAGTGTAGAGGAGGATTTCATTGTGTGAACTGCAGAGGTGAGTACGTGGATTTCATTATGTCGAGTGCGGAGGAACTATGTGAAGAGGTAGGAATAATGATAAATTGCAGAAACAATAACGAAAACAAAGAATTTTCAAATAACGACAAAATGCAGACCCCACACAAAGAGGGAGGGACTATGCTTCTATGAAATTATCACCCTTGTTAGTCCCTACCTCACCAAGGAATATAACACTAGATTCATGGTTAAAGTCTATTGAATCTTGATTACTTTTTTCGATTTTGAGCAATTTTAACCAAAGTTTCAGGAAAATGCTGATTTTTTTTTTTTTGTAAGTTCAAAAATAGTTTTCTAATTTTTGGAAATCTTATTTCTAATTTTCCATTGGCTGAGAAAGCCTTGATGTGACATAATTCCTTGGTAGAGGGAGATTTATTTTCGGTAGTTGTTAGTTCTTGACAAAAGCATTTTAAAATAATTAAAAAAAGGTCTAATTTTGTGAGTGGTCATTTTTTGGCGGTGCTCTAACACTATTATCCCTGAAATTGCTACTGCTAGATTGCCCAATGATGCTAGAAATAATAGGATTCTATATCCCTTATATAAGTGAGGGCATGGAGCGAGGGGGATTAGGGAGGGAAGGTTTTGAAAAAATACATGGAGGAAGCTTTTATATATTAATTTAATATCAAACTACTACTATTTTGTTGTGCGAAGAAAGGGTGTGTGAGAAGTGTAGGAGAAAAGGTGTGCGAAGAAATTATGTGCGGGGGAGTTTGTTAAAGAGTAGGGACTATATAAAGTCAATCTTTCTTCCTCCGCACTCTGCATAATGCATATTTAAAAATTTTAATAAATTCATCCACACACTATTAAATGAAAATACCCATCATTATCATATAATATATTATATTTAAACAAATTTAATATGTGTCAGTTTCTTTTTTTTCAAATTCCTATGCTCTTCTTTCAAAGCTTAAGAATCCATGTAATGAGCTATACTATGGGTTTTCAATTATTATCCTCACCCCGGGAGGGAGTACACATGAAATCGTATCACTTAAAATTAAAGTGATCAGTAAGGATAAAAGTGAGGTTTTGGCTAAGGGAAAAATATTTCATACTTTAATTTGATATGCATCCTACGGTAACACAATCAAAAATCAATTTGCTAATATGGTTTTCTATTTTAGACCATACCCTATCATGGTCCGAGTAACGAACTAGTCACTAGATAAAATGAGGCCCAAAACCTTGACAGAAATAAATAACACAACATAATAATACTCAACCATTTGAGATATGTACTTGTGATATTCAAACCAATCTCATTTACGTGTCACAAAAGTTCGAATAATTATTAATATTTTGATTTATTTACATTACATTGCCAAAGAGCCTATTTTTAGGCTCGGAAATTGTCTCATTTTTACCTTTATGACACCCTATTTTCTACCCTTGTTTTAACTTTCCAAATCCTCCTACCCCGCATATCCTACCTTTCTAATGTAATGTTGGAGAAATGCGTCTAATTATAATTCTATTAAAAAGTTGGAAGGTAAACAATTTTTTCTACCGAAACTCCATTTTATGCATTTTATAGGATTTATGATGGTTAAAGGACTTGCTAATGAAGTTTTGCAGATCATGCACCTCCTATAGAGATCCACAACCAAGGGAATGAGTACGTGTTGATAGATTGGACATTGAGATACCATGTGGGCTCGCTGACTAGTCACCATCTTGCACACCTGTCGAAGGTCATCATGGAAATTAGGTCAAGGATTGAACGCTCAAAGGAGGCTACAGTTTTCAGAGGATGAGATAGGAGGATTTATTCCAAGCTCATCCTCGATTCAGATTTGCAGATTTCCTGAGTTAGCTTGTGGTTATACCAAATCAAGCCTCCCTCCTATGGTTGTTGTGATCTTCACACTTATTCTATCTATGTTAGTTCTGATTGTTACTGCTTATACTTGTAATGTAACTTGTATAAGAAAGGAACCATGGCCCTTGGGCCTAGTCAACGATGTTATTTTAGTTTCATATTGCTAGTGGAATATTCATGTGTGTCGCTTCTCAGTTGGTTGGACCCTAAGCATTTGGATTATGATGTAAATATTGAGTAAATTTTAATATCAAATACTCTTGCTAGGCTATGCTTTCTTTATTTGTGCGCTCAATGTTTAATCTCCTCTTTGAGATTTAAATTTATTACAGAGGGGACAAGATGGTTGGTTGGGCCCACCATCTCGCACGACACCCCCTTATTTTGTCCATTTATCTAATAGGTTGCATATCTATTGATTGGTTTGTTATTTATGGTTTGGTTTACTAACTAGAGTGGTTGATGTCAGATCTAAAGGTTTCTGGAGTGAAAACTATATACTCTATCTCTGATACACACTTGATCATTTTATACCAGTTTTATATCTTCAGATCTAGAAATGTTTTAACTATGCATGTGGTTAGTTTTTATGATAAACATTATTATAATTCATTGTTGTGATTGATCATTGCATGGATATTATTCATGATCTATAAAACAATTTTCATATGTGTATGTAGTGATTGGATTAAACCATAATCTGTTTCATAACTCACCTTCATGGTTATGATCTGGGGTGATTTGTTGAGTGACATTACAAAGGTACACCAGATCCCTTGAGATCTGAATCTCTTTGTCAAATTTATGACATAAGAGACAAATCCATTATGATCCAAGTCCTCTATCAAGATACAATCTAAACAAAACAAGTCTATTGATATTTGGTCCCTTGTTAAATAATAAATTGAATTGTTATAGATCCTCTTGAATATGAATTTTATTGATCAGTAACAAGGATTGTATCAAGTTTTGTTGTGATTTGGGATGTGGGTTGAATTAAGACTTCACAAGAAAAACTAATATCTTTATCCTTTAACTTGTTTATGTCTACATATCGGAACAGAGCATATGTAAAATATTGATTGACTTATGAAATCCAAGGTTTCCCAACTGTGACATTCCAACATACTAAATGTATTGCTCTCTATTTATTCGATGCATGTTCATTCCATGAGGACTAGAGTTAAGGAATTAGTTTATAAAAAGAGTTTGGGCTGTTAAGCCACAATTTTGCAACTCATTTTAAGTTGTTGCAGATGCATTAATGATTTGTATCCTTGAAAGTTACATAGCCTTCTCCTTGATATCTATTCCTTGTGTGTTCTTTTTATAAATGTATCATTTCTAGAATTGATCTCTAAATTGAGGTTGTAAGTTCATTAGTTTGTGAAATCTTATAAGTAAAAGTAACATTAGGACTGAATGAAGAATAATTTTACGTATATATTTGAAGCTTTTTTAGATAGCTAGTGCATCATATTTGGAGTGGTTGTGCCATAAATATATTTGGAACTATTTCTTTATTCCCTTGGGTTTGCACAGAGAGTTTTCAATACAACTGAGTGAAATATTATAATAGGCTTGGTTGTTTGAGTTCTCTATTGAGTATGAGATCATTTATCTTACATTCTCTTTGATAATGAGTGGATTGCCTAGGAATTTATTAGTCTTAACATTTGAATTGCTTAGTTTAATTAGCATTCAATGCTAATGCTACCAGTTTATTGTTAGGTAGGGTTTGGATCTTTAATAGTGCCATTTCATTATAGGAAAAATACAATACTTTAACTAGCATTTGCATGAACTCAAAGGAGTATTGATGAATATGTTAGAGTAAGGATTTGTTTTGCAAGATCCTAGACTCTTCCTTGGGAATTTCTAGTGCCGCATCTTGAAGTCTATAGACCCCATATTGATATTAAATGTTGGGTCACAGATATAAAAAATATTACAACCAATATTTTGGCATTGTTGTTGAGGACACGCTAGGAAAGGATTTTGGTAAACTTTTTGGGTGAATTCTTTTCAACATTAGAAGAAGTTTTTGTGCTATTTTTTTCAACAGGTGTGCCTGTGTTTTCTTCTTATTAGAAGGGTTAGTTTTTTTTCACTATAAGTATTTTTTAAGGTATGTTTATTGAAATAGATGCAACATTTGATTGAATTATTATAGGCCAACAAATGAATTTTTACTGTCTTTACTTAGTTTTCTAATTTCATTTTTCTTTTTCAAAATAAATGACTAGAGTTAAAGGTCCAAAACATAGGAAGGATAGAGGAAAATTTGATAATTTGGAAAGCCATTTTTCTCATGTTGGGATTGTTGAAGGTAAAGACTTTGGATACACTTAGATCAACGAGGATGGTACTCTACATTTGGATTCTAGAAATAGTAGTTAGGGTGTCTCTCAAATAGCAGGGGAGAATAAGGTGACTTTTGCAATGAATTATCCCCTTATGACCGATTCTTCATAAAATAGTTAGCCTTCATTAAACACATGGTAAAATTTTCTCGGAGTTAAAAACATGGCAGAAGATGAACATGGAAATGGTGAACGAGTTGGTGAGAACAACCCATAGGGAGAGCTTACTTTTGGGTTTCTAATCGTGGATCTCGATTCTATTCTTAAATGAAAAAAATCCATTCTTCAGTTCTCCCTCATTTTTATGGTAAGTTTCATGAAGGTCATGATGCTTTCCCTTTTGAATTTGATACATTATGTAGGAGTTATGGTTATTCTTTAGACGCCTAGAAACATAAAATTTTCCCCGCTATCCTTAAGGACTCAGTCTTGTGTTGGTTCATGGGGTTGGGGAGAAACACCATATATCCCTGGGATGAAATGAAAAGAACTTTCTTAGGAAATATCAAGAGTATTGTAAATTCTGTGACATGTAGGATGGGATCTTTAGGATGAAACAATGTGAAGATGCAAGTCTAGAGGATTAACTTGAAAGGTTCTTGTATAGCCTCCAAAGGTCCAAACATAGATTGGATCTTGGAACTATCAGGACTCTATTTTCATGCGGACTTTTGGATGAGTCAATTAATTTTTTGCATTTACTAGGCCAAGGAGATATATCCCAACTGACTTTTGATCAAAATTATGATTTATGCAAGAAGTATTCACGCAACCAATCTAGATTTGGTAGGGGTTTGAGAGGCAGTTCTTTTAAAATCATCAAATATGGAACAACTGATGTTATTAGAGATTAATTTGGAAATTTAATAGAAAATATTGAAACTAAATTGTTCAAGAATTTTAATTTGCATTTAGATGTTCTAAAATCTAAAAAGAAACAACAAGAAAAAAAAGATGCATTATCTATTTTTTCCCAAAGTGTAGAAAAACACATCGATTGTGTGATTTCCATACAAATGTTAGTGAAAGTTGTGATATTTGTGTAGGTGAAAACTCTATGGATGAATGCCCCTCCATACTTGGCTTTAAAGTTTAATAAAGAGGGTATCTAGGCACCTAAACCTTAACATGCGATGGGAGTGAGGAAACCATGACATCATGTAAGTTTAGATATGCATCCTAAAATTGCAACGTATTTTCCTAGTTTTCATGGTCAATAACAACGCTCGTTTAGAACTGGAATTTTGATACCCATGGAAAGGGTATCCCCAACATTTTTTCCAAAATCCCCATGGAAACAAGTGTGGAGAGGGCATTCACATCCTCATTTTTCATATCCAATTCCATCACATCAGTGTTACCCTACACAATATACATCATACCACGCTCAACCTTCATTGTTAGTTTCTCTGCCACAACAAGTGCAACCTATGCCACCTACTTACCATTTCCTACATGATTTGGGCCACCATATTACACCGTGCAGCCAATGTCAACCCCAACATAAATCAATGCAACTGATTCTTCCTATAGAACCACCCCATTTCCCTACTTATCAGATCATGCCAGTTGAGGTCCACAATGTATAACTAAGACCAAGAAGGGTCATGGAAAATGAAAAACAAAATTGACAATTTTCATTGAGGAAAGACATGAGGAGGAGACTCCTGACCATTCGAACAATGATTTTGTACCACAACTGCCCTACACACTTAGATCCTTTACCTTTTTCTTCAAATCACCTCCTGTTGATGTCTTGAATTGTCCTGGTTCAAACACAAGAGGAACTGCCTAATTAGAGTCCTGATATTTTTTGTTAATGGCAGTCCTAACTAGAATTTTGGTACCATTTTACCCTTCATGAGGTGATGCTCCATGCAATGAAGACTCGATGTGATACAAATATTTTATTTTTATTTTTTTTAGAATAAGAGGGGAATGTAGTGGATTAAACCTACTCTAAATGCAAGTGTATGTTTACTAATATATATATATAGGCCTAGACTCAAACTTATGTCCAAGGAAATAAAAAATGGATATTACATTCTGTTGGAAACCTTTTAGCACTACTGTGGGGGAAGGGGGGTGGTGAATCAATAATGTGATCTTGTTTACAATTTTTGCCAATTATTACTTTTACTGAATCACACACATATTATTGCAGCAACTCACAATAGGTTAGAAACAAATGAGTAAACAATAAACATATAAACATATAAGAAACATATACTAAATGAAAACCATCAAAGCACAACCACAAAGATAATCATCACACATGAGACACAAGATTTATTGTGGAAACACTTTCGGGAGAAAAACCACCTGTGTTGTTGTTTCTCTGCTATGAATTTTTATAAGTCAAGTAATTGGTCTTTTACATAGCTTACTGACTACCATCAATATGGAGACTCAACCTCATGTACATAATTCTGACACCCATTGGCTAGGAGACTCAATAGTACTGATTATCTTAGAAGAAGACTATGTTCTCTACTGATCTCTACGGAGTACCATTTTCTCAAGGCCACCATGATCAATCGATCCTCACCCAACTACCATTGGACTATCTAACCACCATTAGATTGAGAAACTTGATCCTTTTGTTGAAGCTTCAATATCCCTACTCCTATCTTATGAAGTCACTACTCCTCTACCAAGATGTGAACCTCCTTTCATATATTTTCAAATTGGATCAAGAAACTATTCTCAACAAGAAATAAACTCTGCATACTTGCTCTCAACAACAATATCTCATCATCAAATCAAAATAATAACAAACTCCACAAAACATATGCTCTCTAATAGAAAAAATTGTGACCACAATAAATCTAGAACTATCAAACAATCACAACAATAAAATGTTGCATCATACAAATAACATCATAAGGCACATGGCTATGTGCTAAATGCATCAACAAATATTGCAAACCAAGTGTGTGAATCACCATCAAAAACTCTACCCAGCAGCATACAAAACTCTCTAATCAATCTTTACTCCAACAACATCAAATCTGAACCATTATGAATGATGCCTCAGATTTGCTCACTATTCATCCATTAACATTTATATACTGAAAAATCTATGCTCTATTCAAGGTATGAAGCATAATGCCACTATTAAACCTTCTCCATCTCACTCTAATACTCAACCAACGATCTCACAGCTCCAAGATCAAATATATAAAACAGTAGGGAGAAATTGAGCTTGGGGCTAGGATCAAATGTGAACAAATTGGACCAAATCAATCTATTAACATCACTACTAGTGCGCTAAAGGTGTTAACATCATTGGAGGACCTTTTCAAACCATTGTTGACCTTATACAAATAATTTTGAAGCTTCTGGAAATTACTAAG